>OX454264.1:6991060-8245060 GCA_949715065.1 Periphyllus acericola | reverse complement strand
GCGAAAGAACGCTCACACGTGGCTGAACTAACGGGAATTGAAAGAGCCACTTTCAACAAAGTGTATATATTTGGATAAATTTCAGATTGTACCACTTCTTTTATTTTATCAAAATCAATCTGTAATTCTATGCTTGATCTAAGTACACAATTTTTTACCACTATCATTTCACTTTTCAGAGCATTTAAATCAATATTGAACAACTCCTATAAGAAAATAAATTATTTTTATATTAAATTGAATACATCTCATGATAATAATTTATCCTTACTTTATAATTTTCAATGAAAAAAGTGCTGTCATCATAATTTGATTTCATAAAATTATCAACTGCTATGGCCATTTTCAGGCTTTCAGTAGAAAATCTTTTTTTTATATTTGTAACAATAGTGTCTATTAATTTGAAATAAATAATTTCGCCAGTGTTTTTCGTTTTCATTAGTTTGTTCAGTGCTTGTGGTTGATGATAAATGGAAATCCTTCAAATGATTTGGTACTCTTTTTAATCTCTTAGCAGTACAATCTGAAATCAACAGAAATTTTAAATAATAAAAATATTTTTATACTAACCTTCTATAGGTGTTTCAATACCATGAGTTTCAGCAAACATTTTAACAGTAGACCATACTTCAGAAAAACACTTATCTGAATGTTTCTCTTCAAACATTTTTATTACACCTTCAATAACTAGGCCAGCTTTTCCCAGTGTAGCTGTTTTTTGTTGTAACTGGGTACTAAGAATATTGATAACTTGTAATATATCTTCCAAGACAATGAGGTGAAAAATAAATGAAACTGTATTCATTATAGATAAAATTCCTATTACAAAATTATTACTCATTAATTAATTGTTACTGTATGATTTTATTTATTATTACAATTCATCGTTTAGTTCATAATAAAAAAATAAAATGTATAGGTAATAGGTATGAGCATGAGTAAATAAAAACAGATTTGACTTATATTTTAAAATTTACCTAAGGCCTGGGAAACATCTCGATCATTAGAATTCTCAATTTTTTCTTTTAATGCTTCAATTATTGCTTTAAAATTATGTTTAACTGAAGTAAAATTTTTGACTCTGCAATTCCAACGTGTATCACTAATTGCTATGATAGATATTTTTTTCAAAACTAGTTGTTTTTGAATTTCTCTAAATTTGAAGTTGTTTGTCGGCATAGAAAAATGAATATATATGGATTCAAGACAATTAAACACATACCGGGTTTCCTAAAAATGTATATAATATTAAAGTTATGATACGTTTAAAATAATGAAAAATATTTTTCTTTACCTTAACTAACTTGCACATGTCAATTACAATTAAATTCACTCTATGTGCCATACAGTGAGTATAGATGGCACATGGGTGTCTTAACTTTACTTTTTGTTGCACACCATTAAATCGGCCTGACATCACGCTAGCTCCATCGTATGATTGTGCGACTATTGGTATTTGAGCGATGCTACTTGCATCCAAATAATTAAATATTATTTGTACAAAGAATACAAAGAATCAGCATCTTGTTTCTCTGATACATTTAGGAAAGTTAAAAAACGTTCAACAACATATACATTTTTAGTATATCTTATGCAAAAAGAAAGCTGCTCTTCATTGAAAGATCTAGAAAGTATATTAATATAAACATTTTTTTTTATCAGGTATATATACTATGACTAAGTAATAAGTTAAATGTTTACCTTGCTTCATCCACCATAACACTAAATACACCACATTCTTTAATTTCATTGCAAATAAAATCATTCATTTTCTTAGCACATATATCAATAATAGTGTTCTGCACAGACCAACTTGTATAATTGGTTTTGGAATAAAAATGATTTGCAAATATTTCATTAAACTTAGCAACCATATTGCAAGTTTCTTTAAAATTTCCTAAAATGTGTTTTATAATTTTAAAATAAAAATATTTAAACATTAGAAGTACAAACCTCTGTTTATAGAAAGCTCATTTTCTCTATGGCCTCTAAAAGCAATTCCTTGTTTACTTAAAAATAATGTTATTTCAATTAACTGCATCATGTAGGTTCTGTTTTCTTTTATTTGTTGCATACTTGCAGAAACAATTTGGTTATGAACAGATCCATTTTTTTGCATTGAGCTGTGAGCTGACCATTTAGACATTGCAGTTAAATGATGTATACAACTATTATGCAATTCAAGTTTTGTACGATTCAACTTTGAATCTCAATAACCACTTAACTAAAACAATAAAATAAAAACTCATTGTATACCCCGATTGCATTAAAATATAATATGTATATAGTATATAGGTGCCTATGTACCTCATTAGGTAATTCAATACCTATATAATTCTAAAATTTAAAACTTATTATTAAAAACTTACTTTTTTCCAATTATTAAATCCAATACTAATAAATGTTTGTTCAACATGGCCAGAGTCAATTGAAAATAAGCGACAAGTGTAACAATAAATGGCATCATTTTTAATGCTATACTCAATCCATGGAAATTTTTTATAGTAGGTACTCGAAAATGATCTATTTTTTTGTCCAAATTTAGTTTTTGGAAATACCTAGAAACATTGAAGTAATTAACTACTTATACAATTATTAATTACAACTTAAAATTAAAGATTGCATAAATATTATAAATTATGACCAATACCTACAATAAGAAAAGGGAATTTTAAAACTGTACTTACTTTTAAAATTGGCCTCATAGGTCCGGAATTTAAATCTCCAAGATCTAAATATCTACTTGTGGTATTATTGGTAATATATTCATCATCGCTGTTGACAATATTGGTGTTGGTAGCAGTAGTGATAGAAACCGATATATTTTGATCAACATCTATTTTTGTAGGAACTGTAGAACTTGTAGAAGTAGTTGTGGATTTATTTTTGTTATTGAAAATGTTGAATAACTTTTTACTTTCCATTGTTAAGTTTTTAAAAACGTTTAAATAAGTTTTAATGCACTGATCATGTAAAATAAACGATAGACTAACGTAAACGCGGATTGTTAACTGCCAACTGGTGTAATGAAAACGACAAGCGCGGATAGCGATCATAATAATATGTAACCAAAATATAAATGCATTCAGAAATCAGATAACCGCAGTAAATGGTCGCAGGGAAAGAATTCGTTCGCCGAATTTAAAACAATAAAAATAACTTTTTAATTTAATATACCTAGTATTAACTATAAACACGTCATGTCAAATATTATGTGGGCTTACGCCTATTACTACTCATATTATTATTTATTATGCAGTATGTACCTAAATATACATTTAGTATAATATACTATCACGATCATGACGCGACAGCAATAATAAGACAATGTAATAATAATTCCTAATAATTTAGATACAATATGGTAATATTGGTCATACAATATCAGTGATAATTTTTATTTTATAATTAACATGACCGTCTCGTAATATACAATATTATTTAAATAGATAAAAAAAAGTACACATTTATAATATAGCATTTTAAATTTGTAGATTTTTTTTTTGGGGGGGGGGGGGGGGCTACGGTTAAGTTTAGGGGGGGGGCTAAGCCCCACAATTTGCGCCTATGCTACCGTCCATACTGAGCAGTAAGGGTGGCGACACACTATCGCGGTTGCACCGCGTGGTTTCTTTCGTGAGTACCATCACATGTGTACTTATGGAACGTGACACACTTGGGCGTTTCCACCGCTTGCCGCCGCACAGCGCCGTTGCGTGTCGCGGTTTGACGGCAGCGACGCTCGAACTATTTTTGACCGCACAAAATTAAAACCCATGGTTTGGTATCACATGCATTACACTACAGCGTGTGTTTTCGCGTTTTCAGTGTAAAATAAGTACATAGGTATTTTCAAAATGAGTGTTTTCGACACTGAACTTTTTATTGTGGAAGTCGAGAAAGAAGAGTGCCTATGGAAAATGAATTCCAAAGAGTATTCTCTCTCTTCCCTTGGAGAATTTAAATACCCAAAAGATTCTGCGATTGATATTACTTGCAAATAACGCATATAGCAATTATTGTAATCCATCCTACACAACATTTTTATACATTTAAATAACAGTATTCAAATAGATAATATTAAATAAATTAATGTACTTGAAATTTAATAGTAATTTAAATTTATTAGTTAACTTATAAATGAGGTAGATAAATATAATAAGGATTTTTTTTTACAAATTAGGTTAATTACTATCAACTATAATGAAAATCGAATTTACTTGTGATATTTTAATATATTATAAACACTATGCACATCACACGTGGACAACGAAAATTGTACAACTCAGAGTTGAACCGCTTGTAGTGTGACAAATTTACCGCGCGGTGCAACCGTGATAGTGTGGCGACACCCTTAATATAATTTCGGATGACACAATTTCACGCAATATTATTATATTTTTCATATCATTCATAAAGAAATAAATAATAAAGCCATTGTGAATGCGAAAAATCAATTTTTTAGAAACCCGGTAACGTTAGACCTGTACGGTCGCTACTCGCTAATAAAGGCGGTGACACTACATAATAACGATGCTTTTATGTATATACATACTGGAGGATGGCACCAATATCATAGATTGATTAGCATTTATTTTTAAATTTTTATAATAATTAATTATAAGTTTCTTATTAGTTTTTCAAGTGGTACATGACTCAGTAGCGTGGTTATCAGCATATAAGCAGCGTTGCTTACACTTTCAGTTGTAAAACGTTATGGCCTAATGAGTTATGGGTATATTTTTAAATCACCAAATTAAAATTCGATTTTAGCCATGATCAAGTTTTAAATAATGTGAAATTATATTATATTGTTTATTACATTTTTTCGATGATTTTATATAATGTTATTTGTTGTTATACTAAAAATAACATTGTTTTTGTTGGTTTCGGGCGTTTTGGACGTCGGTTCATAACAAGCCGGGGACACTCGATACAATTCTCGAACTCCCAACACACGTTCAGTTCAACAATGCATTTTGTTTATATGAGAAATGCGACATGTGTGATTCGAGATTGTGACGTGCAATTCAATTTCCCTTCCCTATTTTGTGCATGAAACTATTACAGTATAACTTTACAGTATAAAAGTAATTGTATTGGAATTAATCTATTGAATCCTGTAAACATCAAAGTTCCTATTTTCCGTGAATATTTATAATTATTATCTAGGGATACGTACGAGTAGTTAACAAGTTATTTAAAAAAATGTACCTAATGCGGTACATACATTTTAATGAGATTGGTTGCGGTTAAGGTTTAGAAAAATGAAATTGCAAGAATCTTGTTGATCTCAGTGAGTATTTTTTTTATCATCTCGTAATATGATAGTTGTTGTGCCACGGGCTATTCGCTAGCATTTGGCATTTTGGCCCGTAGGCGCGAGCAATTGACGGTATATTAAGAGGGCGCAACACTGAAAGCAACATGAACCGCATACAACGACCGATAGAAAGCGTTGTTAAGTGTTTTCACGCAGCGTTTACACACAAATTATCGCGCGATAGACAAAACGGTCCAAAAGTAATCTACATGCTGGAGCCGGGAATGCATTTTATCGTTTTATGAACCGTCTTGGAGTGCGGATAATATAAACGTCATAATGTAATGATGATAATACCACCACAAAAGTCAACTCGTATTTCCGCGCGCGCTTACGAACTAATTATTATAGTACTGTTTCCTATAGTGTAAACACTGTGAACACTGTGAACACAAATAAAATAACTAAACATAAAATTATATATCACAGATTGAATAATATCAAACATTCAAACTTATTTTTTCTCTCAGAGTTAGGAATATAGCAGATTATTATATAAAACAATTACATATATTACATATCATTGCCTTCAACTCCTTAAACTCTTCATAATACTATGAAACAAATTTCTATATGACTTAGTTATGTTTTGAATGATTATTGAAAAACATGCAAACTTCTATAAATCCCTAGTGATGACAAATCATGAGTTAAAAAAAGTTTTGACTGAGTTTGCTTAAGAAAAGTTCTCAAAATATATTTTATTTAATTAATTATTGAGAGTACCAATTGTATTTGTATTTTTCACGTTTTTATTTTTCTATCCCAGTCAATGCTGTATATTATGTACAAAGTTGCCATCCAATTAATTTATAAAAAATACCTACTACAATAAAAGAAATGAGGAAAGCAATAATAATAATAATAATAATAATAGTAATTAATAAATAATTATGTTATCAGTACTATGATAACTGTTGTCCGTGCCTGGCAATACACAAGGCAGGTAGTAACTTAATTATAGAAATTGATTCTATATTATTGTTTGCGCCAAAATGTTTCGAAATTATTAGTTAATATCGTGCACTATCAAAAGCCGTAGTCACCGTTATAATAAATTAATTTCATATCTGCATGTCCCGTTAACCTTTAACTGTATCGCCGCTATCAATCTGTATGTCCCGTTAGCCTTTAACAGTATCAATCTGTATGTCCCGTTAGACTAACTGTGTCATCGCCACTATCATTTTGTCATATACCAACCAATATCTAAATATCTAACCTAACTATTGTAATCCATCCTACACAACATTTTTATAAATTTATACAGTATTCAAATAGATAATATTAAATAAATTAATGTACTTGAAATTTAATAGTAATTTAAATTTATTAGTTAATTTATAAGTGAGGTAGATAAATATAATAAGGATTTTTTTTTACAAATTAGGTTAATTGCTATCAACTATAATGAAAATCGAATTTACTTGTGATATTTTAATATATTATAAACACTATGCACAACACACGTGGACAACGAAAATTGTACAACTCAGAGCGTTAACCGCGTTGAACCGCTTTGTAGTGTGACACAAATTTACCGCGCGGTGTTCTTAACGCGGTAGTTAGCGACACCCTAAATATGGAAACACAAAGTTTTCTTCCCCCCCCCTAATAACAATACTCGAATTCTGATTTTTACAAATTGATAAATGAACTATAAGATGCATGTTTTTCATAATATACTGTAACAATTGTTACATATACTACGTTTACTACCATATATATACGAGTAAGTAGATTTATTTAACGCATATATTAGTTGTAGCGCATAAATAAATAACCCTATACTAAGTTGTCACAAGGATAGAACAAATTAAAAATTATTTTCAAATGAAAACTATTTTACTCTGTTTTTCTTAATTCATCGGAAAACTCAAAACTGTTAAGAAATTCAATAAATTACATTCTCAAAGGACCAAATAGACAAAATTTTCTTTAAGAAAATTACCCGGTTTATATATATCAGAGCAATCTGACACGGTCGTGTCGCACGGCTATCGTGCGAGTTCACCTGCTACACCCCTTTGCCCTAGTACAGCCGTACGTTCGATAATCACCCGGGATAACCCGAGTGATAATCGAACCAGTTTTGGAGACGGTGATCTGCCACGAAGCGCTTGCGGACGGTGAGCCGACCGCCGCGAGCGCACGGCAAGGCTGTCCGCTGTTAGCTCTCCGTGACTGAACGTGTCGTTCCGCTTTTAACCGTCTCGGTATGGACTGTGTATTCGAATCGTGTACTGTTTTGTGCTTTGTTGTTACAATCTTTTTTTTAATAAGGTATTTCTTTCCTTACATTTGAATTGTTCCAATAAATACATATTACATTATATATATTATATAATAATTATTGTTAATTTAATTGGTGTTGTTAAATTAAATTATAAAACCAGCACATCCACGTGAATATTTATTCAAGTGTGTGTGTGTGTGTGTGTGTGTATGTGAGTGCGCCGAACACCACATTGCTCGTGACAAATTGGCTCCCCGTTGGAATCTTAAGTACGAAAACAGCGAAATCGTAAGTACATTTTATTTTTTGACGCATAAAATATTTGCTTACGTAAGATTTCGGCTATCGACTAGTCCTAATATAGCTTGCTAGTTAGGAAAATCCCCGATATTCGTGAGTTGGTCGACAAAGCGCTCATTAACGACGGAAATATTAAGGGGGCTGGAGCGTAGCATGTTTTAAGGAGTAATATTTAGGCATTTCATATAGCATTGATATTTGGGTTGTGTCAATGTGTGAGTAATAAACGAACATTAGTGTGTGTAATCCATTATCGTGTTTATCGCGCCATCGCTAATCGACTAAAATACGAATTCTCGGAACTACGATAATAATCAAAATGAACATTTTATTTATAATATGATTATATTAATTTGCACGACCTCGTATGGTATCATTCGTTTTCACAATTCAATAATATAATATGCAACCCATATCAGTCCAATGGCCATAGCTGCCGCGGACTTAAATTTAATAAAAAAAAAAATATAATATTGTAGGTACTATAACTAAAGTTATATCATAAATAAAAACAAACTATATAATAAATATTGAGACAATAGATATAGAATTAAACAAGACCCAACAATTTGTGTTAACCAATATTTTATTTGAATTTGTCTTTTATTAATTCTTTTAACAGATATTCCAATATATTATATTTAAAAAAGTGGTTTCTAATTGAGAGTACTCTGTATTCGATAAATTCAACAATGGGTCGTGATCATTCATTACATTTCCATATTCTTCATCGGGTCCGGCAGATAAATTTTTAGTTGATCTATTTATGTATGTTTAATAACGTCATGTGAAGGGACCTCATTGATAACCGATTTTTTTCATTTTTTTATATTGTGAGGTTTTTTCCGCCGCGTATACAACTTTGATCAAAACTTTTTACACCTGCACTCACTCATTTGAACATAAATAAATTAAATAAATCTCGATATTACTGGAATCGATAACCACTTGGCACTTGGCGGCTATAGAATACCAAATGTGGTTACTAGTTAGTACCTATAGTTGGAATCAACCAAAAAGTAATATTTTTTTAATGTGGCGCCGTGGCGGCATTTGGTGTATAGTAAATAGTGTTAATAGTTTTGTTTTGTAGTATTATTATTTCATTTCCGTAGTCATTAGCTCTAATTGATTTATAATCGTTCGGAATGAGGGTACTACTGTGGCTATAGCTACTAAGATTCTTAGAAATGTTCTAACGCCCATACGCGCATGCACAAGTCAATGAACACGAAGTAAATACTTTTGCTCCTGCTCTAGGACAGCAATTTTATGCAAACAGTACCAAAAGAGAAATGAAAATTCAGCTTGTTTTGACCGACTTATATTGATTTTGAAAAGATGATTATATTCGTTAGTCTATTTTCTAGGTTTGCTCGGAAGTAGATTTATGATTTTATTTTTAGTTAGTATAATATAATGCATAATAATAATGCGTAAACTCGCGACTATCGAACCGAAATTCACCGCCGTTAGAAAGACACTTCCCCGACACGGCAAAACAAATGGCGGAACTAAGTGAACAAGTTTCCAATACCAATACTCAGGTTCGGCGGGAAGTAGAACTATTTAGTATTGAAAACCGCCTTGAGTCAATCGAAACCGCATTAGTCGACATTAGGAGTTCTTTGAGACACTTTAATGTTCGACAAAAAGCGATCGAAAATCGGTTGGAAAACTTGGTCAAATCCGGGGCAGTCGGGAACACCCGACTTTCACTCGACCGTAATTCGCCGTTAAATCTGGTAGACCTAAATAATCGCCTTACGGAAATCGAACATGATATTCGGGAAACAGCCGCGGCGCCAAGGCGGTCAGCTACCGCTCAGTCGCGGCCGTCGGTGAGGCTCGCCGACTCCCACGCACGTGCGTATTCACCTCCGTCGGCTCCGTTACGCGATAGGACATTTTTGGGCGCGCATTCGACGAATAGACCGGATGCTAACACGGTGTACCCGAATAACCAAACCCACGACCCAGACTGGACAATGCAGCAAACGAACACCTCAGGGTGTACGCGAAATTCGGCATTTTCGTTTAATTTTAAATTAACGCCGCCGCAGTTCGCCGGAAAGAAATACGAGGACCCGAAAAATTTTATTAAAAATTGTGAATCGGTATTCCGTAGTTCCGGCGTTCCTCCGTCCGAATGGGTACTATTAATACAGGACCAATTAAGCGATTCCGCCGCTAATTGGTACAAAATGGTAAAATCGTTGGGGTTAACGTGGGACGAATTCTTAAGTGAATTCAAGGACCGTTGGGACAGCCCGGCTATTAGGTCGCAGTTGATGACGAAGGTCTTGTCCGTGCGTCAGCGACCAGAGCAATCCCTAACCGACTTTTGTGTATATAAATACAATTTGGTTCGGCGTATTAATCTGCAATTGCCGGAGGCGGATATTATAGAGACCGTGAGTGGTCTTGCTCGCGAAGAGTTCGGGTCGCTTATTCGACTCGCGGACCCGGGTACGTTCCGTGAACTCCGGTTTATTGCGAAACGGTTGGACGGACCGCGGCGGTCAGATACCGCCGCCCCGGACAAATACGCCGCGAGGAAACCCCTACCGGCAAGCAGATTATCGGGAGAACCTAAGGACACCCACCCACCTAAGAAGGAGGTCGTGTGTTACGAGTGTGGGGGGCCGCATTTTGCAAACGTTTGCGAAAAGCGTGCCGATAAGGGAAAATCGGACGACTCCGATAGGAAAAAAAAATCGGGAAACGGCAGTCGGGCCGACAAAAAGTCCGACAAGTCGACCCGAAAATAATTTCCGACGGCCCCAACCCTCGTAAAAATGTTTTTCAAATTATTCCCGACATTCCGAGCAAATCTAAGCGAGATTTTTCGTCGGTAGGATCACGCAAAATTTCAAATAAGAAATCACGCCGGACTTCTGTCCCCAACTCGCCGACATTGGTAGCGACTGACCAAGGAGCACATACACCATGTAGGGAGAGGGAGGAACAAGGAAGGGTGATATCATCAGAAACTTGCGATGTTGAAAACATTTCGAATGTAGTTCAGAACACCGATTCTGTAAACGTATCTGAGTCGGAAGACCCCCAGGTGTTATCAGACAGTCATTTCACTGACATAGCAGTCGATACCGGGGCCGACTCAAGGATTGAACATTTTCGATTAAATTCCGTAATTCCAATAAAATCTGATCAAGACAACTTGTTGGTAGGAACACGCATTAATTTACGTAATAAAAAAAAATATAAATAATATAAAAAGGTTATCCGGGGGTGGATATATGTTGTCCTGAAAAGTTTTGGGAACAATTATCTACCCGGTTACCAGTCTCCAGTCTATTCGGTTCCGATCATGTAAAAATCGCGTTGTCGAAATCTAGGAATACGAAGTTAGATACGAAAATTTCTTTAAACCTGAGTGCAATTACCGTTTCATCGGAACATTGTATGGATGTCATACCAACACCTGCGGTTGAATTAGAATTTTCGAGTGGTTACGTGACCGCGTTATTGGATTCTCAGGCAGTAAAGTCTTACGTGAAGCCCTGGGTAGTAGATAAGTATGGTACATATTGTTCAAATGCCACCTCTGTCGTGAGGTTAGCGGACGGCCGCACAACGAATACGAGCGGAGAAGCTTCGTTTGATACTAAAATTTCGAATTTGGAATTCAGTTTTAGAGCGGCCGTACTAACGGATTTGTTCAGTGATGTGTTATTAGGCCATTTCTAACTTTCTAACTCATAATCAGGTGTCTTTAGATTATACGACGTATACTATTTACATGGGGTCCAAACAACGCACTTCGGTGTGCTGGAGAAAGGGATATTCCCCTCCAATCCAACTTCCTGATTTTTCTGAGATACTATTTACGGGTGACCCCGAATATGTACAGAAAATTAAAACGATACTGACCAAGTATGCAAACGTTTTTAGTGGAAGCATAGGCAGGACGAAATTAATTGAACATGACATTCAAATTAATAATCCTACGCCTGTAGCTCTACGACCCTACCCATACCCACCAGAAAAACAACAATATGTTAATGACATGGTGCGGGAATTGGAGGAACAGGGATTGGTAGAGCCGAGTACTTCACCGTGGTCGTCACCGGTGGTACTCGCGAAAAAGAAAGATGGGTCGTTTCGCCTGTGTGTTGATTACAGACGACTGAACGACGCGACTATCTCGGACGCGCAACCAATGGGTAATCTCCATGATATGGTACGCGGTATGAAAGGTGCGCGAGTATTTACTACGTTAGACCTTAAGTCCGGATACTGGCAACTATCTTTAAAACCTGAAGCCCGAAAATACACAGAATTTCGAACTCAAAGGGGACTATTTCAATTTAGAGTACTTCCGTTTGGTTTGAAAAATTCCCCGGCTACATTTGTACGCCTGATGGGGGAAGTATTGAAAGGGCTGATAGGTGACTTTGTGGAGGTGTACTTAGACGACATCGTTATTTATTCGCACGATCTTATTCAACACCTTATTCACATAGAACGAGTAGTAGAGAGACTACATAGGAGTGGGTTAACTTGCCACCCCAAAAAGTGTCATTTTGGTCAGACCCAAATTTCATTTTTAGGGCATATCGTCGACGCCGATGGCATAGACAAACAACCCGAAAAGCTGGAGGCAATCTTAAACCACCCCTTACCCAAAAATATACGTACATTACGAAAATTTTTGGGCGTGTGCAACTGGTATAATCAGTTTGTACACAATTACGCCGACATAATCAATCCCCTAACTAATCTGCTTAAAAAGGGTGTCAGATGGCGTTGGTCTAAAATCGAACAGGAATCTTTTGACTGTATAAGGAAAAAGTTGTACGAATCCCCAAAATTAACCTCCCCGGATTTTTCTAAACAGTTCTGTCTACAAACAGACGCGTCAGAAATAGTGGTTGGCGCAATTTTATTTCAACAGGATGACAACCTGGAAAGAAAAATCATTGCATATGCCAGTAAAAAGCTAAGCGAAACGCAACGCAAGTACGCGGCGGTTGAGCGCGAATGCTTAGGTCTAATTTGGGCGATCGATAAATTTAGACCGTTTCTGGAATCTCGTACTTTCGTATTGTACACCGATAACTCTGCGCTGACGTGGCTACACCGGGCGAAAGATAACAACAGTAAACTTACTCGGTGGGCGCTACAGTTAGGGACATTAGATTTCGTTATTCAACATGTTCCCGGAGTACAAAACGAGGGCCCCGATATGTTATCTCGATTCCCAGTTATGTAACCACCAGTATCAAAATGAAAAATGATGGATCATCAAAGTTACAAACCTTTTTTTACCCGTCAAAATCGCGACTACTGAGCTAGAAGTAAAAAAAAAATTGTACCATTGGGTAGGTACTAGAGTTCATATAACACATTTTTTTAAATAATTGGACCCAAAATAAAATTGGTTAGGAAAGCCTAGTCCACGAGTGTCTAGTTCCCGGTTTCTAAACGTATTTTAAACTGTAATTCCATATAAAATTATAAAACGGTTTGTATTTGTTCATGTGTAGGGACTTAAAATAATTAAATATCTTATTTGTAAATTAAGTACTGTCGTATATCGATCCTATACCTACTACAATAACCTTCCAAGCTTGAGTATCAAAAGACCACGAATTAACCGGTTACAAAATGGATTGATTTAAACAATTACGTTGTATAAATACTCGTCAATGTACACGAACAAAAATCTGTACAGTGTACGCACGCGTCGACCAAAACACGTTTTCTCCTCTCGGTCGTGTCAGTCCAGTCGCATTAAATTATAATTTACAATGTGCTATCTCGGATCATACGCTTCGTTGGTGTATTCAACGTTTAGACATTGTCTATGGTTGACAATACTTATTAAATCTAAACTGTGATGTTGTAGACACATACAACAGTATTTATATTTTGATATAGGTATTTTAAATGTAGATAAGATGAAAATCAAGACTATATTTTTTGTGTAGGGATTCTTGTTTAAAAAGTTTTCTTTTTGCTTTTTTTATAAATAGAAACATTATAAACTGATCATATCGACCTCTAGAACTCTAGATCACTTAGAACCATGTTTTCGAAAGTAATAGTACATTGGTTTCAAATATAAAAAAACCAATACAGCAGTATAATCCGCCCATCCCTGTAACTCACCCTATTGTGTCTCGCTCTTTTTGATATTAACTAGTATTAACTATATTTCGATATTTTTCAATGTTAGTCACATTGCTGTATGGTATGAATATAATTTTATATCTTTATACCAACAATAGTACTATATGTACTGGTAATTAAAGGACGGATAGGATACAATGGATATATGAGGTGTTCTATACTTATTTTGATAAATCTAAAACTTAGAATCATATGTAAACTTGATAATAAAAATATACGACAGTTAATATTTTTATTCAACACAAACAACTAAATTACATACAATCAATATTAAATATTATCTCATGTACAAATTAACCTACTTCATAAAACAAGTGACATTGCAATGGTTTTTGATCAACATAATGAGAGAATAAAATATTAGAACTGGATACATCACACCAAATAAATTTAATATTAATCACATATTGTGCAAATAAATATTTTTACATGGATTCTTTTAATTATTAATTTTATATAATTTTAATGATAAATATGACAGTTTAATAAAACCGAGAAGGGTATATTATATAAACTTTAATTTAGTCTTAAAAATATATCACCCACATTCACTTAAATATTAATTAAATATAAATTTATTAACAATACTAAATTAATTAAACTAATGTCCATTATAACAAGTTGGCACGAAGCAGTCATCATACCACTACATAAAAAAGGGGATAAAATGGAGTGTGACAACTACAGGGGCATATCCCTCCTGAATACAGCTTACAAAACATTATTCAAAATCCTACTGAAACGTCTGTTGCCATACGTAGACGAAAACATAGGCAGCTACCAATGCGGTTTTAGAAAAGGGAAATCGACAATAGACCAGCTGTCAATCATAGGACAAATCATTGAAAAAAGGTATGAATACAGACAGAACGTATGGCAGCTGTTCATAGATTTTAAAAAGGCGTATGACAGCATACATAGAGAAAGTTTATATAACATTATGCATGAATTTGGGTTTCCTAGAAAACTGATTGCACTAACCAAACTCTGTATGGAGAACACACAGTACACAGTGAGAGTAGACAACACAATGTCCACCCCCTTTACCGTAGACAAACAAGGGGATGCTTTGTCCCCAATTATATTCAACTTGGTACTAGAAAAAGTTGTAAGAGAGCTACAGTGCCTAAGAGACAGCAAAGTAACAAACAGCGACAATGGACTGCGTATACTCGGTTTCGCAGATGACTTCGATAATATAGGAAACTCGCTTACAGAAATAGCAAATGCATCAAGGGAACTGGAAATAGCCGCGGAAAAAGTGGGTCTAACAATAAACACAAACAAGACAAAACTAATGGAACTAATAGATAGTGACCCACAACAAAGGGAAGGACTAACGTTTGAAAAAGTGGAAGAATTCAAATATCTAGGGGCAACGCTGAGCATAAAGAACGACTGGTCTAAAGAAATAAATATACGTATAAACAAAGCGGAAAAAACCTTCTACGCACTACTGAAATTTCTCAACTCAAAAACGTTCTAGAGAAGATCTAAAACGAGATTGTATGTGTCTATTATAAGACCCACATTGACCTACGGATGTGAAGCCTGGACTACAACGGTGACGACGGAAAGGAGGTTGAGAACTTTCGAAAACAGGAAATGGCGAAAAATATGTGGCTCTGTGTTTGACGCGAATATGGGATGTTGGCGAAGAAGATTCAATAGAGAACTGCAGGAAATTATGAATCTGGCTCCAGTTACTAACTTTATCAAAGGTCAATGGATCCAATGGCTAGGTCATATACTAAGAAAAGAAGAAAACGACCTTGTACGGGTTGCTTTCGAGTGGAAACCAAAGGGAAAACGACCAAGGGGACGTCCCAGGAAGAGGTGGATTGATGGAGTAGCGGAAGACCTAGAGGAAATGGGCATAGAAGACTGGCGTGTAATTGCGCAAGATAGAGAAAAGTGGCGGGATATTGTTGTGACGGCTAAAACTCTTAGAGAGTAAAATGGCCAATAGAAGAAGAAGAAGAATGTCCATTATTTGGTTACATTTAGTTATGCATCTACTTCATATACAAAAATAGATTAAAAACAATATCATTTGTATGCATTATTTAATATAAATTATTTCATTAAATTATTTCATCAATATTCTCATTCACATTAAAAAAAAAAAAATTTTAATTATTTGGTTGTAGAAAAATTGTAAAGACAGAATAAAATTTAGTCAAATCTCTCTTAATAATTAACGACTGGTATGAATGATATACAGGTATAAGAAATAACTGATTCGAAAAATAACCCAAAGTACACCAAAATGAAATACAATACATGACAATCTTGAAATAATATTTAAGTATTAAATGTATACAAGATTGTGAAGGTAGTCCAAAAGTTACTATAAGAGAAATATTTATATTATTCTTAGTATAAAATACATACATTGTAGTATGGACAATACAATTACCATTCCTACTTTCTTTTGAACTTGAGTACCTATTACAGTACTATTTGAGTACTATTACCTATGAAATTAGTATTCAATTAATATTGTTCATGAAATCGTATTAAAGTAGATGAAATATTAAACCTAAAGAATCTGGTTCTCACATCAACATTTGAAAAATTTACCAATATTAAGTCAAATTTACATCTGATAAAACCAAAATAAAAAACACACCTGTAGTAAAGTTTATCGCCCAATGTAGATATATTAAGTAATGTAAAATAATACTGTTAATAATACAAAATAAATTAAGATGTTGACAATTCTAAAAAAAATTTAGAACCACCCGGGTCGAAAAACATTGTTTTGTAAAATGTTTTATGGGCATACTTAATAAATAAGTCAATTTTCAACTTGTATGACTAGATAATGTTATTGACCTCGTAAATCTATTTATCAATACTCGAGGATGTTGTATTATTTTTCATATGAGATAATTTGTTTTTTTTAACAATTTAAGACATGCACTTGTTTATCTTTGTTTATTCTAGTAAAAAAAATCATAATTTGTAATATGGATTGGTTTATATGTATAAATATATAAATCGACCAAATAATTTTTTCACAGGTACATGGACATATAAATTCAAATTATGTTTTTCATGACCTCAATTAAAAATATATTATAACTGTAAACATAGTGATTGTAAGACCTGGAACATTTTGATTGTTTGAATAATATTTTATAAATAAGGGTAGAATAAGTTAAATAAAACGGGAATGCATAATACAATTTTTCCATAAACAAATAAATCAATAAACAAAAAAACATAGAGGTTTTATAAACTTACCACTGTAGAGAAAGCATACCTCCACCATATACATGCAATACTTTTATTTTGGTGGTAGGTACACTTTCAATTATATCGTGGAATTAGATACATTTTCAACCTCTGGCTTTTTCAATACAGCACGATATTTTTTGGGTGGCTCTATTGATAAAATATCTGGAACTGCACAGGAAGATGTTTGGTTGTCTGAATCTAAATCATTAGGCAATGATCTCTTTTTAACGTGTTTGCCAAGAGAGAGAGGTCTGTTTGAATGTAAATTTAATTTTGAACTCTGAGAAGAACTAAAACAATATAAAAATACATTTTCTTAGAAACGCTGCTTTATTTTTTTTTAATACTTATTTCTAAAATAAATTAAAATTTATTTTAATCAACAAAATGTATTGATTAAAAATTAATTAATAAACTTAGGTTAGATTAAGATTTTAAACCTATAATTTACGAGATATCAGTCTCTAAATCCTCAAATGCTTCTAACATTGCATATTTTGTGGGTGCAGTCGTAATTGCTGAAGCATTGGAATTTGAACGACTTCTTGTACGGTTAGGCGATGATATATTAGGCGGTGTTGATCTAATTTGACCATCAGAACCAGAAGGTGATAATTAGGGAACGGATTTGAATGCAAATTGCATTTTTTTCTGAATGCTCGAAAACATTGGTTTCCAAGCAAAAAGTTCATTTCATATATCAAGGAATTAAAAAATGTAACTTTTATTTTGCATTTTTTTGCATTTTTTGCATTTTTAAGACTATTACATTTTTACAGCATTTTTTGACATTTTTAGTGCATTTTTATGGTTTTTAAGTCATTTTTTCAACATCTTTCCAACATTCATACTAAAAAAAATAAAAATGCCTAAATATGTTTTATGTTACGAAATTACCAAATTATTGTTGACCCGCATTAAGGTAAAGATGAGATAAGCTATTTATCTTAATTGTACAGAAGATAATTGAGAGTTAATTTATTAAAGTTTTATTGTATTTAAATATTTTTTATCAGATTTTTCATAGTAATGTGTTTTTTTATAAGTTTTAAATTCAAAATTGTGTTTTTATTGAATATAAATACATTTTTAAAGTTTTTTAGGGCATTTTTTTTAGTGCATTTTTTGATGTTAAAGCATTTTTTTAAGGCATTAAATCGTATTTTTTTAAGGCATTTTTCTTGTTTTTTAGAGCATTTAAATCCGTTCCCTAGTGATAATGAATGATCTTCATATTTACTAAAATAAAAATATATATTTCAACAGAAACAGAATGTATTTTTTGAACTTACAGAACTAAATAGAGGTATAGACATACTTTTTTTCGATTATAAAGATTACAAAAATCATCAAAAATCCATTCAATCAACAAAATTAATTTAATTAAAATTAATTGCTTATCTTAGGTTAGGTTAGAATTTAATTTTATTGGCTTACTTGGCATGAGTCACTAAATCCTCATAAGCTGCTGACACTCCAGATTTAGTTGGTGCAGTTGTACTTTGTGTTGGTATGGATTCTTGATGATTTGATTCCACCGAACACGAATGTGTTCTTGAATTTCGCGTGAATTCTTTTCTTTCTTCAAAAATAGAGGATTCTAAAGGTGATTTAGAAGTCAACGTTTTAGCGTGTGGCATCAATTTTTTTTCTGCGTCATTTTTTGATAATGTAACCATCTTGACATGTTCTTTAGGGACGATATTCGAAACAGAATCTGTTTCCGACTCTTCAGAAGAACTAAAACATTATATAAGTATATTTTTTAAGATAAATTCATTTTTTATTTTTAAAAATTACTCATTTAATTACAAATTCATTGTTGTCATCAAAAATAGTTGAATTAAAGTGATTTCCTTATCTTAGGTTAAGTTAAGAACTTTTAAGTTAAGAAATTTTGGGTTTCTGATTTTGAATTATTGCCTGATTCTGAATAATTTGTATTTGACCTTGAACCTTTAACTGTTTGAAGATGAGATGATGATAAACTTTTGTACATGTGACTTACAGAGTCACTTAGTGATTCAGTGCTAAATATTGAAAACAATTTGTTGATTTTTAACAATAGGTATAATTTGGGTAAATATTAGCAAAATATAGCATAACAAAGAATTATTCTTGAATACAATTTTGATCAACCCCTTTTTTTACTACAAAAATATATTCTTAAATTATAATGTAAAAAAAGTCCATTTTAATTTTAATTTGGATAACAGATAAACGTGTATTATTTTCAATAAATATGCGTTACCGATTTAATTAATATTTGATATTCACAGAGTATACTAAAATAATGTTACCAAATTACGGGTAATTTAAAAACTAATCATTTTTTTCGGATCAGTGGACGTTCCTTTTGTACATTTAATAAAATAACTATTAACTAATGAAATATTATTATTAACTAATTAAATCTGAGTACTTCAAAATTAAAAATAAAAGATATAAAGATACACAATGTAATATTAAAGTCGGAAATTTTAATTTTTCTTTGAATTATTTTGACCTTTCTAAAGTTATAATTAGTTATGTTCTTTCTTTAAAATATTAAATAATCTGTTTTTGTAGATAAAGAATTGATTTGTATCCTACATTTTTGAACTTCAAAATTGGGTCGGTGCATTTAAAAAATAGATTCTGTGCTACTCAATAACATTAATTAGGTACAATTAATTTGAAGAAATAAGCACTCATAGTACTCACAAGACTAGTAAGTTATATAAAAATAAAAATTGTCCCCAGGGATATAATGCAAAATTAGTCACTCTGCATCGTCGGTTCAAACGTGGAAAAAAGTAACTAAAATAAAACAACAAATTGTACTAACCATTCTGAAACCTGTTTTTTTTTCAATTTATTATCACTATCATCTTCATTCTAAACAATATTAAGAATATTCATTAATTACTCAGTCCACACAAATATTTTAATCAAAACTTACTAAACACAATTCCTCTATAATTGAGCCAGACGATTCATTTTCTTGCGCACCTTCAGCTACATTTCCTCTGCAAAAAATGTAATAATAAATAATGGCTTGCATTGGAAGCATAAATACAATAATAATTACATTGAATTAGTTCTATTTTCATTTTCATTATGTTTTGTTTTCAAGCCGTTTTGCTCCTTTTCACTGTGTGTAATACGTTTATATGAAGCCTTTTGAGTGGTGAGTTTTTGGGATGCAATGAACTGTTTTAACACTGATTCACACTCAGCAATTGTTTCAGTAGCAACAATTTTAATACCATATTTCTTGGCATCATGGTGAACCGATAAGCATTTAAAATCCCTGAAAACCATTGAAATATAGTGACCATTATTTATGATTTTCTTAATAAGTCATGAAAACATACCTCAAAAGTGATTTAAGACTGTCCACAGTCTTAGAGTTATTCAAAAGTGTAGATTTTATGTTTTGTATCTTGTCCAATATTACATTGTATTGAACCGCACGTAAATTATATTTTGACGTGATATTTTCAGTATCAAGTATTCGAGCCTGAGATCAATTTTAAGTATTAATATAAACTTACAGAACAAATAATTATTTATAACTGAGCACACTCACATAGAAATATTCTATCTCTGCTTTTTTAAAATCTCTTGTTTTAAAATATGCATATCCGAAGTATTGATGTACTTCTAAATTATGAGATCTATTAAAATTATGCTTCCCGTCTTCAAACTAAAACACATTTCATACTCATGTAAATTCATGCTCACCAAATGAATATTTAATATGATATTCAACCAAAAGTAAGGTACATACCATTTGAATAGCATGAGCATACTGTTTTTGCGCAATGTATGAAAGTGCAATATTCAACGAGACATCAAAAGATATGTCAGGTCTATCTTCTATTTGACGAAACATTTTTCTGGCGTCCTTTTCTTGATGCCGATGCGCCTTTACACAAGCTATGTAAATAAACATATTTAGGAAAAAATACAATAAGGATTTTTCTATGGTGCATCAATTTTGTTATACTAATAAAGTAATAATTGGATAATTACTAAGAAATTCATTGGAAATAAATTATTTTTATTCACCCATTAAATAAACAACTTATAGATGTGCAACTCCAATAAAGTTCTGCTTAGAATATTGCATTTTCAATTCAAATACATTGTCTACTGTTTATTGTTTATTTGCCTTAAGTTAATTTAGAAAATTTAAATAAAATTACATTTGTAACTATGGATAATCAAAAATTAAATTAAAATGTGCTATCTACAATCATAATATAAAAAACTATTTCGATTAGTATACGCATAATCAACTATGACATATTTTAAAATCATATATACATTATTAACAAAATTTGACCACTTAAATTTCTTTAATTGTATTAAATGGACAGATTGTATTAAGTACACGCTTCACTATTCAGTCACAATCAGATAATTTTCAATGTTTTGAATGAATTATTTTTGAAAACAGTGTTAATTATCAGTGTTTAACTGTCTTATAATTGTATTTCAAATGTCTGTCTAATGGGTATTTAAATTTAAAATCAATGTACCATTCTCGTTGTACTAAACCGCTCTAAAAAAAAAAGATTTTGAGTGAAAAAGGTTGGTTTGATCAGTTTATACTTCTAAAGATGGTCAATTAGAAGCAAATTTCCTTATAAGGTAGGTTGAACTTTTAATGATCTGACTTTTGCATAGAAAAAAAAATTGCTTTGAAAATTTTAATATTTTAATAATTATTTAATAATATTATTAATATATCTATATTATTTTATTGATTATTAATATATTGTAGTATTAGGCAATAATAATATGTTTAATTTATATTCTTATTATGTTATTTTCTACAAACTATTACAAATTTATGTTTACGTACACCAAGTAAATTTTAGTTTAATAAATCATTTTAAGTAGAACAAATTTTTAGTATTAAGTAGGAAAATGGTGTATAAAAAGAAGAATGAGGTAATAATATAGGAACTGCTCTGCTATGTGAGACTCTAACATGTGTTATACGAGTATATATAATTTATAAATGTTTGTGAAGTGTACGTCAAAGTGATTGGCGTATACGATAATATGTAAAATGTATGGAGTCACTATAATTAATATTTAGCAACTGAATGAAGAAAATCTTATGAAAAATCTGGTATCCATGAAAAATAAACCAGCTAATACTGCCCAGAGAAAATATTTGTTAAATGTTCTTACAATTTTTTCTTTTGTTTTTCTCGATTGTCCGGAAAATTGTTGAGAATTTCAAAAAATGATTCTCTCAAAGTAACAACTAGATAATATTTCCTACCAGAAAAATACCATGTTTGCATATATCGAAGTAATCCTTCTTGTCAAAATAATTTTCACGGTCACAATAAAAAAACTCACATCATGATAAAACCAATACCATTCCTTATTTCACTCAGAATCTAAAAAAAAAATTGAAAAGTAAATAATAAAATTTAAAATAGTATTTCTATATATCCGGTTTTCACTCTAAATTATATATATTTTTTTACATTAAACCAACAAGGAAATCTAATAATCATTATGTAAATTATCACCAACCAATTCCAACCAATGCCAAACTATTGTCTGGGTCTTTGGACAACGATTTAGTGAAAAACTTATGAGCTAAGTCCAAGTTTCTAGTAATTTCCTTTTTTTTTATGTTTGAAAAATATAAAGTGTTCAGCCAAATGTTTCCTACTGAATTTAATGTAAGTGAATCATTCAGTAATTGCGGATCCTTAAAACAAACAAAAAAAATAAATTATTACCTAGTTCATAAACACTAACTAGGTGGTAATTTAGAAATCTAAGACTTTTGAATTTTATATGACCGCTCCCATTTATATGCTACTTTTTTAAATTTTTGCTTTTGTTACCGTTGGTCCTTAACCAAATGAACCAGTTGCTCTTACATATTATATACACAATTAAAATACAAAATAGGGATAGTAAATATTTAAATAATAAATAATATATATAATATAATAAAATAATAAATGTACTATTAATAATGATAAGTAACATACAATGAAATTAATCAAAAAATAATACAAAATAGTAATAAAAGATTTATATATTTGCTATTATAAAATATAGATAGTGTTTTTTAATAATTATTAATTAATGGCCTTGCATTTTAAAACAATAAATAAGATTTAAAACTTACATTAAGCAGACATTTAATTTGTTTTGTGGTACCCAATTTTATTTTTTCCAAATTCAATTTTGAAAGTAATAACCAGGTGTCAGCATTTTGACAATCAATAAGCAATGCTTTTTTAAACCATTCTACTGCCTCATAAATTTTGTTCCGTTTTTGAGCTATGCAACCCTTACGCAAGTAACCTATAACGTACAATTAAGTATAAGTGATTCAAATGCATATAATTTGGTGGAATATTTGTTTACAGTCAATATAATTTGGATATTTTTTGATTATTTTATTATAAATTTTGTCAGCATCCAGTAATTTGTTTTGTCTTTCTGCAATTCTACCCAAATTATAAGAAGTTGTAAGTGCCAAACTACCATAATACGTTGGGTCACTTTTAGCCAATTTTAATGATTTTTTTAAAGACCGTTCAAGTATACAACGAACGTGTTCCAGCTCTGCAATCCTTCAAATATAAATTATTATTAGTATATAATGAATTGTTCAGTAATTTAATATATCATCCTCACTTATTATTTAGTAGTGCAGCTACATTATTAAGCATTTCAGGTGAAACAGTGTCACCAATCAAACACATAATTTCACCGTATACCTTTAATGACTCATCAGTATCATTTTTTTCTAACATGTGGGCAAGTTCAATCCTAGTTTCTAAATCATCTGGTTCCTGTTCTAATACCTAGCACACAAATTATTAAATATTTGAATTTTATTTGCATATGATATTGTAAACAATACGTATAATATAGTGAGATAGTACTTGTTTTAAATATTTCTTAGCGATACATTGTTTTTCTTGAATTTTTGATCTTGCGTACAACAAACCGAGAATTTTCATTGCTTCATGGTTTTCTGGCTGATATTGAAGAAAATGTTCTAAACTCTTAATAGCCTGAAATATTTTCAAATTATCAATTGATCAATATTTTTATATCAATATGAAATTTGTATTCGGGCAAACAATTTTTCGAACAAACATTACATTTTCAATATCGTCATTCCTTAAATACATTTGAGCGAGTCCGTAATATGGAAGAACAAACGGAACTGGTGCACAATCAGTCGCTCGAACATAGAATTGAAATGCTTGGTCGAAATCACGCTAGAAGAGTTAAAAAATGCATAATGAAAATGTTGTACGGGCCGGATGCATAAAATAGATTACATGTACGTACGCCTGGACGGTGGACACCGACTACTTTGCGCACCGAACGTGTGTATTGTGTAATGTGGTAGTAGTGTGATGGCTCGACTAGAAGAATTTGGTTGGATTCGCCGCGCAAAGATTAGCGAGGTGTTTGGCGAATAAAACGTGTGTAAATGTGTGTATATATTATGCGATTGCGTGCATAGGTGTACCGTGCCAACACAGTTAAACACAAAAAGTTGTTTCCTTATTCGCTACTGCATGGAAGGGTAAACCCTAAACTACTTAACCCTACTTAACTCATGTATTTCTTAAAAAAACTTTTAAAATCTTTACTTATGAAATAAAATTGAATTTTTTACTATTTTTCATGAAATCTATAGAGTCTATTACATATAAAAACATTTTTGTAAAAATAAAATCATGCAGTGAAGGTTTAAAATTAACAATGATTACGTGCGTGAGTGCGTGCGTGTGTGTGTGTTGTGCGTATTTAACGGCTGGTGATACCGCAATTTAAAATATACGTATCATATTTAAACAATAAAAACTAACTGCGATAGGTAATTTAAATTACCGGCATCGACTAATTTGTTTTGCCAAACCTTTATTTAAATTAATATTGAATTACCTGTACATGAAATACTCTAGCAATTTGGTACAAGCTTTCACATTTTATTAATTCAGTTTTGGAGTTTTCTAATGCCATCATGCCCAATTTTAAACATCTACTGTAATCTTTTTCTAGGAAATAATGATTTGCTAAATAATTTAAAATTGTTGGATTTGTATTATTAGGGGTAAATGCCTTTAACAACAAATCCAGAACAAATTCAGTGGAGGTAGTGGAGGTAGCTAGATCAAAATCACTCTGCAACATTTTTGTAAGTAAATATTAAAACAATCAAATATATGTATTATATTACCGATTGGTTCGGCTGTACTAAATTAGCAGCGTTGTAATGTGCTTTGGCTTTTGTAAGCAATTCTCCCTGGTCTTCAACTGAACCAGCATTAAATGATTTGTTCAAAAAATATTCACCCAACAATAAGAAAACCTTTTTTCGATCCTTTTCATGTCCATCATAGTTTGTACTAGCATTCTTAATAGCTACCTCTAACAACTCAATCATAGAATCATATTTGTTTTGTATTTTATACTTCATCTAAACATTAAAGAAAAAAAAATTATTATATCATATACATATTGAAATGTCAATATTTTATTGATAAACATACAGACAATGCTATCCAAGTACTTAAAGGTAAATTCTGATGTTCTAAAACCATAATAAGATCTTTTGGTTGGGGCAAATCATTGCAATCTACAACGATGACCTGTAAAAATAAAATTATTTTAAAGTCATATTTTAAATAAAAAACCATTTCACAAACCGTTTCATCGTCCTTTGTCTGTATTTCAATTGTGTTAGACATTTTGTTTCAGACCGGACTATTTATCACTGCGCTAAGAATATAAGGAAAAAAAAATTGTGTTAGTTAATTGTTCGTTAAAATAAATGATTTTACATATATTTATATAATTTATCTTTCCTATACATAAGGATGATAATAATGTATATAGTCCATAAATATTAAAAGTCGATAGAATTGTAATTTAACTTTATCGATTATCATGTGTAATAGATGTGCGTCATTACTAGAGCGCGGATTTTTATGCACTAAAAAGTATCAAAATATGCCATATAATATGCAGTAAAAATCATGAAAATATGCAAAAAATATGCAGTAAAAATCATGAAAATATGCAAAAATATACAGTAAAAATCATGAAAATATGCAAAAATATGCAGTAAAAATCATGAAATTCATTTTTTTTATTTATTTAAAATTTTACAAATTAAACTTCTTATAACAATTAATTACTTAAATACTAAAATATTAAATACTTATATAAATTTCTCTTTAAATTTTTTTAATTTTATTTACTATTAAAATGAATGATCATATGCATTTCAAGTTTTTCTTGAGTGAAGCTATGACGTTTATCAGTTAACATATTTTTAAATACTGAAAACGAACGTTCGACGTCAACCGAAGTTGTTGGGGCATATTTGAAGCAACTTATTATTTTTGGATCTTGATAAACATCTTTGAGCTGAACGTTTTCGCCTGATAGTACTGCATTTATTTTTCGTAGAATTTCTAGACCTTTATTTTTATTGGAAAGCTCATTTAATTTTGTAGTAAGTGTTGCACCTTTTGGCCCAGGAATAGAATTAATTTTTTCTTTGATTTCGTCAATTATTGAAAAGCTTTCATGTAAAGTCATATTTTGAGTTTCCAGTTTTTTTATGACTATCACTAAAAATGCCAAATGAGTTGATATAAATATTAAATCATTGACAACAGTACCATCTTCAATTATATTCAACACTTTTCTAATACTTTGCGCATCATCCATTGCCAGTCTCTCGATAACTTTTTTATATTTGGTAAGATATATATAACGCGGCATTTACCCATGTTCCCCACCTTGTAAGAACTGGAGCAGGTGGTAAAGGGATATCATTCATTTCTTCTTTAAAAATAGAGATTCTGACTAATGACTCATTACGTTGGTGTATAACGTTTAGTGTAAAAATAAGGCATGATTAGGATTTTAATTTGCTGATCACATTTTGAAACTGGGAAAAACCTTGATCGGCAGTTACTTCTAATTACCGGGTCCTAACAAAGATAAAAATTACAACCATTGGATATGAAGTACCGATTAGGTTGTCCCGCACCGTAATTTCTGTGCATCTATAATGCAACGACATGGGTGTACTTAATACGTATAATGTACGTACATAATAATTATATTATACAGAATGTGACGAATGCAAAATGGCATAATAGCAAATAATCAAAAGTCAAAATAGCAATTAATTCTCTTAATCTATAATTTTCCATTATTAATTATTTTAATGATTCCAGAGATTTTTTATTTTTTAATAATAATTGTTCAGTTGAAAGATTTCATAGATTTCTTAAATCTTTCAGTCATAGAGCTGAAGATATGGAATATACTTGACTTAATTTTTTTGAGAATCATTCAATTAATTAAAAAAAAACGTAGAGGTCTGTCATACGACATGTACGATATGTTTGGTGTATACAACGGGTTGCAACTTTGCAAGCACGTATAAAACATACATAATGTGTATATATTTGCTAAACTTAGAAAGACAAAGTGCTGCTGAAGCTACTTACGGATATATGTTTTTTTTATGACTACAAATAATACAGTTGATTTTCTGTTTCGACAAGTTGTTTAAAAATTTTAGAAAAATGTCTTGATAAATCTTCAAACCCATTAAAATTAAGCAATTGACGTCAAACAATGTGGTTCAAGATATGATATATATAAATCTCTATATAAAGAATACAATGATATTGATTATAAAATAATAAATAATATACACAATGAAAGATCACATCGACCATCTGTTGGTCGTAACAACCAGTGGCGTCCCTAGACCCTTTTATAGGGTAGGGGGGCGAAGTTCATACATCACCTATATATATATATATATATGAAAATACACCAATTACTAGGTGTTTTACCTGATTTAACTCAGGGTATGTAATGTCATTAGGGCATCTGACATAGGCATTATAGACATTATAGATACAAAAACAAAGTATAATTAACAGTCAGTTTTAAAATATTTGTGTACATATTAAATTATTTAAATGTAAATGCCATTCGACCCATTGTGTTTCGCATAATCCAGTTATAGAGCGTTTAAAGCCTTTAAGGCAATTTTTTAAAACAAAATTTCTTTTGGAAG
This sequence comes from Periphyllus acericola, assembly GCA_949715065.1. NCBI lineage: Eukaryota > Metazoa > Arthropoda > Insecta > Hemiptera > Aphididae > Periphyllus > Periphyllus acericola. The sequence goes on along the minus strand of OX454264.1, from coordinate 8,216,701 downwards.
ATGTATTATAAAAAGATAGAACTTCTTTTATGATGCCCATAGTGTTTCTAACTAACTGTGCATTAGATGACTGACTTTGAGATGCTCAAGTTCAATGCATGGTTTGAACATGGACTGTAAACAGCATTGGGACAGGTTTTCTGAATTTCAGCAACTGCTCTACATGATACAGATGTCATGACCGAGCACTCATCGGTTCCAATCCCTACACAGTTATTTAAGTCTAACGACATGTCGTTCATAATTGATACAACAGCATTTCCCATTAAAATACCAGTTAATTTTGGTTCTACATTATCTTCTGTAAGTTTATCATAAACATAATCATGACAATTTATAAAACCAATAAACTGTTCATGAACATTATTAACTTTATCAACATGTCTCATAGACAAACTTAATTGTGAAATATAAGAAATATCGGTTGTTTCGTCAAATATAATACTATAGTAGCAAGATTCCTTAACATTATTTAAAATATGTGACAATATTTCTTCTTTACAACACTCAATTAACTGTTCCTATGTAGTTTGAGAAATATAAGTAGCTTTAGAACTAGTTGTTTGTAAAAATGTTTTTCTAATACTTTATCCCCAGAAGCTATTTTGAATTTTAGTAATCGCCTAAAATTACCTTCATTGGTTGGCAATAAATCAATATTTATATTTAATTTACCTTGATCATGGTGTCCTCTACGGTCTAACGGTCTAAGAAATCAATAGCTACTTGCATTGCATTTATGTGGTATAAATACGATGTGATTTAAAATCTCCATTTACACCCAATATTTTAAATTGTTAATGTCACATTCTTATCTTTACCGCCCTTGTCAGCAAATAAAACACAGTACTTACAAAATAAAACTCTTTTTGCGGTTGAACAATGAAGCCGATTAAATTATTCAAAATGTGTTCGTTTAAAATTTTTCTTCTTTGCCTTTTTTTGTGTGAATGCTGTAAGGATAAAAAAAGTTATTTTGTTTCTTATTGCTTTAATCTATGTTCACACTGTTAGTTGTTACTTGTTATACGAAGGAAAACAAAACATAAAACTATGAAAATTAATAATTATATTCCAAATATTAATTTATTGTTATCGTTATTATAAAATAGTATCACAACAGCTGAAGGCAGAAACTGTCTTATTATTATAATATTAACACATCATAATCACCGAATAATCATGGTTGAACTTCGAGAAAATAAACAGATACCAGATAGCAGCTGCCTCGTGATAACTGATAGTGATAACATATTTTGTTTTTTTTACGTAGTGATAACAATATAACTTTGTTTTTTTTTTTGGTCTAAAGCGGGCCTCACACGATCAATATTACTGACATGTACTCCTCACATGGTCAGTAGTTTATTGTCATTATTTGTATTGTCGTTTATCGATGAAATACTATCTACTGGTTTTTCCAAATCGGCCAAAAACGCAAGTTCTTCAAATAACCAACTCGAAGGTTGATAAATGTCGTCAGCTCCAGCCACTTCTTTTAGAATCATGAATTTTTTTTAATTCTTTACGGAAATTAATCCGTAAAGTATTAATTTTCTTTTTTACATCATCTATAGAAGCTTCAGGCTTAATTAACTTATAAAAAACTAATAATTCACTGTAAGCATCTCTTTTTTTGTCTCTATTACTATAGTCTTTACATTGAATATTCCATAAACATTTTATATCTTTATACTTGGAAATAAAATCACGTAATTTTTGATCACGGCATTCGCGCGCGTTTGGAAGTTCGTCACGTGTGTCACCCATCGCTGCGATGTCAATACTGACGAAATGTCAATATCGATCTCACACTATCAATATAATCATCAGTAAACAAATACTGACGACTCAATATCCGAATTTTTCATCAGTCATCAGTATCGTTTTTTCATACTGACAGTTCATCAGTACTCACATCTCACGATCAATAATACTGTCAGTATCCAAAATACTGTCAGTAATATTGATCGTGTGAGGCCCGCTTAACGTACTTATATATTTTTTTCCTAGTGTTGTATTTTAATATAAAGTATGAACATTTTAAGAAAGAAAATATAAGTCATGGAAGGGGGGGACTGCACCATTCGCCCCCCCCCCCTTGAGGACGTCCCTGGTAACAACACGACTCGACGAGAACAAAACTAATTTTCCACAACGCCGCGTACTGGGCCGTTTGCACCGTACGGTCGTTTTACGTGCAGTGGACTTCGCATCCGCTCGACGCCTAAAATGTTAGAGATCGGCAATCTGTGTACAAGTTGGTGCACACGTTGTGCGGACGTGCGAGTTGAAAGGCGCTACGGTAGGAACCGAATTATAAACCGAATCATGCGACCATGATTATATTGTTGTAGTATACAATGTGTATTGCATGTTGTATACGTTGTACAATATATAAAATGAACATTTTTATTTATAAATATATACATAACTCCTACCCTTTAAGGTGTTATAAAAATACCCACACTCGCTTTACATAGATAATAATAGGATTGAATTTTTTCCCGTAGGGGACAGTGTTTTTAATTATCAATTATACGTGCTGTGGATATACGTTACGTTACCTAGTATGCCTTTCACGTTCGGACGTCACTTTGATGCTGTTCGGGCTGAGTTCTGAAAAAGCACTCGAATCGTTATATTCGAAACGACGATTGGAACGCGCACAACGACACAACGCGACGACGTCTGAATACGCAGGAATGACGGTACGACTGACGTTCGGGACGAGTACGTCAGCTAAAAACGTAGCGGTGGAGCTGTATACACAAGGACGACTAGTGGCGCTCAAGACAAACACGCTGGAGATAGTGGCGCGCGGACGAACTTCAGTGTGTCGGTCGGCGGCGGTGCGGGGATCGATGTTTCCTTGGCGACGTCGGCTGATTACGAGGTCGCAGCGGGGTGCGTGGTACATCTGTATATTATATACATCACAATACATCTGCCGAAGCATTGAAAATATATTTGACCCTCGTCGTATAAGGGTAACTATATAAAATATGTGAACCTTTTTTGTTTCTGTTTTTCTCCCTCGCCAGTCTAACCGTCGGCCGGACCGGTCTTTCTGAAATTGGTTGGGGTGTCTGGGTACAAACACCTGCCATCGCTATCCCTTTTCATAAATACATATCGGCGGTTCCGAGTTGCGTGCAAAAATCGTTTTCTGGGTCGAATTGCGTGCGTGGTTTTTTCATAACAGGGTTGAGTTGCGTGCGCGGTTTTTTTGTAAAAAATAAATTTTCAAATTTCATACGGATCATCCAGAGCTTTACGTTTTAATTTGTTGCTGACTTTTTGTCGAGTTAAAATATTTATATCATCCTTGTCATGATCGTGATTTAAAACACTAAAAATAATATCACCATTTTCACTTAGCTTAAAAAAAGATTTACACAAACGTTTTGTACATGCCCATCTCTGTGTGTTGTTGTTTAAAAAATTTTGAAAATGAAATTTATACCCGTTAGTTATATATAATTTTTTATTTTTTTTGCTTAACATTTGATTCACTTCCATTTTGGTCGCGCTTGACTGTTGACTATCAACTGATATTCAATTCCAATTTCATATAGAATATAGATCGTTTAATATTATTTATCAAATTATCAGCTTATATCTTATTGCCGAAAAGTCCCATTCCTTAGTCCCTACATAGTACATAATACCATTGATTATAAATACTAGTATTTATAATCAATGATAATACCCATATATAGCTATCATATTAGATACAGATAAATGATTCTCCGATAACGCTGACTGCCATAAACCTTGGGACAAAATATCTAAGGACATAAAAACCTGCATTATAATCTAGAATTCTAAATATCTCCAAGGACAAAAAAACCAACGGATAAAAAATCCAAGAAAAAAATATCCAATGAATATGACGAAAAACTAAAACTGTTTAAGAGTTTCCCATACAATATAATATATGTTGTAGAGCAGTCTGTATGCCTGTATGTATACGGAAGTCATATAAGAACGGCTACAATATTTTTTATCGTAAGATGACGGTACAAGTCCGTATAAAATGACCGAGATAATTTCTTTATAAAGCGTATGCAAAAGACTGGCAACGTTGGCCACACCCACTGGCCATTATACTCACAGTCGGCGGCAACTCCGTCTGTGGTTTGGAAGCGCTGGGCGCAATTTATCATTTAATGTACGACGTGAACCATACATGACTTTTATATGTAGATAAATGCAATTTCGAAAATAGAATAATATTAAACTGTATATTATGTTAGATAAAAATGTAACCAATAAAAACGCTAAAAAATCAATGACATTCAAGCAAAGTTTAAATAATTACAACGGATTATAGTTAATGATTAAACCATACTTTTTCACATAAAACTATTCATTGTATTTCACGAATAAGAGTATTTTAATAGTTTTCGACGGTGAAAGACGATAAAAGTGGTATTATTATAATTTTCATATTTCTAAGAGCAGCTCCTTGCAAACGTTTTTAATGATAAAATTGAACTCTAACCTATACTTATTCAAATAGCTACTAAGTATAGCTTTTTTTGTCTCTATTTAGTAATAGACTAGTCTTTTCATAGTCTTTCATAGTCTTTACATTGAATATTCCATAAACATTTTATATCTTTTGTAACAATTGTTACATATACTACGTTTATTACTATATATAATATATATATATTACTTTTAGTATTACTATTATAGAAACATAATATAAGCTGACTATACATTAAGTCCCCCCACTCATAGTTTATATTGTAAGGCCTATGGTCGACTATCGATATGTAAGAGAACGTCAGTTCTCCGCGATTACCATCACGCTAACTAGAACTCCGTGTAACTACGAAACAGCCCTATGATTGTTAAGTATGTCAGTAAGTCTTAATAAACCTTTATATATTAGTAATGATTTCTACCAATACGAATTTATTTGTAATATTAAGATCCTTTATACCATTTATGCTCCCGAGCTACGGTTAATTATATTCAAAAGAACCTAAATTCTTCCCTGAATATCTTATATTTAACGGGTCATCCCCGACCACGTTACATATTGGTGGAGGCGCCGAAGCTCGATGGTCGACTGGCAAGACATAACAATAAATTAAGACGCATTACACGCTGAACAGTGTACACTTGAACAGTTCTCGCGGTCCGGTCTAGAATGTCAGGTTTATTGTCTTTATGAAATGTTTTTGTCTACTAAGTCAATACTGAAAGAAAATAAAGTTGATGTATATTTTTATTTACAAACGGGCATGGTCGGGTTGGACTTTGAAAAAAAAATTACAAACGGGCCTGGTCGGGCTGGACTTAAATAAATAAAATATGGACCGGGCCTGGACAACGACAGTTTATAAGTTTAATTTTTGGGCCGGATCGGGCCGAAAAAAATCGGCCCGTGCTGATCTCTAATGAGCACACATGCTCAGTCTGTGCGTGCTCTAGTGTGGACGCGGCTTTAGACCTATGGTTTAAAAATCAGTTTGTTTAATCCTTTATCGAATGATAAACCAACCGTGTTATGTCGTCTTTAAAATCGTTACACACAAATTATACAGAGTGTTCAATAAGTTTGGAAACACAAAGTTTTCTTCCCCCCCCCCCCACTAATAACAATACTCGAATTCTGATTTTTACAAATTGATAATTGAACTATAAGATGCATGTTTTTCACAATATACTGTAACAATTGTTACATATACTACGTTTACTACCATATATATATACGAGTAAGTAGATTTATTTAACGCATATATTAGTTGTAGCGCATAAATAAATAACCCTATACTAAGTTGTCACAAGGATAGAACAAATTAAAAATTATTTTCAAATGAAAACTATTTTACTCTGTTTTTCTTAATTCATCGGAAAACTCAAAACTGTTAAGAAATTCAATAAATTACATTCTCAAAGGACCAAATAGACAAAATTTTCTTTAAGAAAATTACCCGGTTTATATATATCAGAGCAATCTGACACGGTCGTGTCGCACGGCTATCGTGCGAGTTCACCTGCTACACCCCTTTGCCCTAGTACAGCCGTACGTTCGATAATCACCCGGGATAACCCAAGTGATAATCGAACCAGTTTTGGAGACGGTGATCTGCCACGAAGCGCTTGCGGACGGTGAGCCGACCGCCGCGAGCGCACGGCAAGGCTGTCCGCTGTTAGCTCTCCGTGACTGAACGTGTCGTTCCGCTTTTAACCGTCTCGGTATGGACTGCGTATTCGAATCGTGTACTGTTTTGTGCTTTGTTGTTACAATCTTTTTTTTAATAAGGTATTTCTTTCCTTACATTTGAATTGTTCCAATAAATACATATTACATTATATATATTATATAATAACTATTGTTAATTTAATTGGTGTTGTTAAATTAAATTATAAAACCAGCACATCCACGTGAATATTTATTCAAGTGTGTGTGTGTGTGTGTGTGTGTGTATGTGAGTGCGCCGAACACCACATTGCTCGTGACAAATTGGCTCCCCGTTGGAATCTTAAGTACGAAAACAGCGAAATCGTAAGTACATTTTATTTTTTGTCGCATAAAATATTTGCTTACGTAAGATTTCGGCTATCGACTAGTCCTAATATAGCTTGCTAGTTAGGAAAATCCCCGATATTCGTGAGTTGGTCGACAAAGCGCTCATTAACGACGGAAATATTAAGTTAACGGCCTTGTAGCGCAATCACGCTTATCTTCGGTCGTCCCGCACGTGGACGTCGTGCGACCATCGCGAAGCGTAAACCGGTCGTTACCGCACGCCACGCTCACAATTAGAACTCGTGCGCACGCAATAAGTGTGACTACTTGTAATTGCGTCCGCTGTCTAATCGGGTGTCAGGGTAATCCGCCGTTATCTAACCGTGCTGTTATCGTACCGCACTACTATCAATCGCGGGTTGATAGTATCGTTGTTGACATTGGTGATAACCAACAATAACAAACGCGATGTCGAGTACAGCGAAAACAATTTTTCAAATGTCCATCGCGGACTTAAAATCGGAGTGCGAAGTACGCGACATTTCAAGCGCGGGCTCGAAAAATGATTTGATCATTAGGCTCGAACAGTGCATTATTGAAGACGGGTATGACCCGCAGAATTTCATGCTGCCTGTTTCGACCGCGTGCTCGCGCGTTGGGCCGTGTTCTCCACCAAGTGCAATCGAACACCGAATGGATTTTTCCAATAAATCGGTGTCTGAGAATGGTGACGGGTACATAGACGACGAAGTGCGAAACATTACGTTCAATGCCTTCCAGTGTGACAGACTGACAGGTAACGGAGAATTTCGTGGATCGAACAAATAGTTCGCGGGTAAACTCGCGACTATCGAACCGAAATTCACCGCCGTTAGAAAGACACTTCCCCGACACGGCAAAACAAATGGCGGAACTAAGTGAACAAGTTTCCAATACCAATACTCAGGTTCGGCGGGAAGTAGAACTATTTAGTATTGAAAACCGCCTTGAGTCAATCGAAACCGCATTAGTCGACATTAGGAGTTCTTTGAGACACTTTAATGTTCGACAAAAAGCGATCGAAAATCGGTTGGAAAACTTGGTCAAATCCGGGGCAGTCGGGAACACCCGACTTTCACCCGACCGTAATTCGCCGTTAAATCTGGTAGACCTAAATAATCGCCTTACGGAAATCGAACATGATATTCGGGAAACAGCCGCGGCGCCAAGGCGGTCAGCTACCGCTCAGTCGCGGCCGTCGGTGAGGCTCGCCGACTCCCACGCACGTGCGTATTCACCTCCGTCGGCTCCGTTACGCGATAGGACATTTTTGGGCGCGCATTCGACGAATAGACCGGATGCTAACACGGCGTACCCGAATAACCAAACCCACGACCCAGACTGGACAATGCAGCAAACGAACACCTCAGGGTGTACGCGAAATTCGGCATTTTCGTTTAATTTTAAATTAACGCCGCCGCAGTTCGCCGGAAAGAAATACGAGGACCCGAAAAATTTTATTAAAAATTGTGAATCGGTATTCCGTAGTTCCGGCGTTCCTCCGTCCGAATGGGTACTATTAATACAGGACCAATTAAGCGATTCCGCCGCTAATTGGTACAAAATGGTAAAATCGTTGGGGTTAACGTGGGACGAATTCTTAAGTGAATTCAAGGACCGTTGGGACAGCCCGGCTATTAGGTCGCAGTTGATGACGAAGGTCTTGTCCGTGCGTCAGCGACCAGAGCAATCCCTAACCGACTTTTGTGTATATAAATACAATTTGGTTCGGCGTATTAATCTGCAATTGCCGGAGGCGGATATTATAGAGACCGTGAGTGGTCTTGCTCGCGAAGAGTTCGGGTCGCTTATTCGACTCGCGGACCCGGGTACGTTCCGTGAACTCCGGTTTATTGCGAAACGGTTGGACGGACCGCGGCGGTCAGATACCGCCGCCCCGGACAAATACGCCGCGAGGAAACCCCTACCGGCAAGCAGATTATCGGGAGAACCTAAGGACACCCACCCACCTAAGAAGGAGGTCGTGTGTTACGAGTGTGGGGGGCCGCATTTTGCAAACGTTTGCGAAAAGCGTGCCGATAAGGGAAAATCGGACGACTCCGATAGGAAAAAAAAATCGGGAAACGGCAGTCGGGCCGACAAAAAGTCCGACAAGTCGACCCGAAAATAATTTCCGACGGCCCCAACCCTCGTAAAAATGTTTTTCAAATTATTCCCGACATTCCGAGCAAATCTAAGCGAGATTTTTCGTCGGTAGGATCACGCAAAATTTCAAATAAGAAATCACGCCGGACTTCTGTCCCCAACTCGCCGACATTGGTAGCGACTGACCAAGGAGCACATACACCATGTAGGGAGAGGGAGGAACAAGGAAGGGTGATATCATCAGAAACTTGCGATGTTGAAAACATTTCGAATGTAGTTCAGAACACCGATTCTGTAAACGTATCTGAGTCGGAAGACCCCCAGGTGTTATCAGACAGTCATTTCACTGACATAGCAGTCGATACCGGGGCCGACTCAAGGATTGAACATTTTCGATTAAATTCCGTAATTCCAATAAAATCTGATCAAGACAACTTGTTGGTAGGAACACGCATTAATTTACGTAATAAAAAAAAATATAAATAATATAAAAAGGTTATCCGGGGGTGGATATATGTTGTCCTGAAAAGTTTTGGGAACAATTATCTACCCGGTTACCAGTCTCCAGTCTATTCGGTTCCGATCATGTAAAAATCGCGTTGTCGAAATCTAGGAATACGAAGTTAGATACGAAAATTTCTTTAAACCCGAGTGCAATTACCGTTTCATCGGAACATTGTATGGATGTCATACCAACACCTGCGGTTGAATTAGAATTTTCGAGTGGTTACGTGACCGCGTTATTGGATTCTCAGGCAGTAAAGTCTTACGTGAAGCCCTGGGTAGTAGATAAGTATGGTACATATTGTTCAAATGCCACCTCTGTCGTGAGGTTAGCGGACGGCCGCACAACGAATACGAGCGGAGAAGCTTCGTTTGATACTAAAATTTCGAATTTGGAATTCAGTTTTAGAGCGGCCGTACTAACGGATTTGTTCAGTGATGTGTTATTAGGCCATTTCTAACTTTCTAACTCATAATCAGGTGTCTTTAGATTATACGACGTATACTATTTACATGGGGTCCAAACAACGCACTTCGGTGTGCTGGAGAAAGGGATATTCCCCTCCAATCCAACTTCCTGATTTTTCTGAGATACTATTTACGGGTGACCCCGAATATGTACAGAAAATTAAAACGATACTGACCAAGTATGCAAACGTTTTTAGTGGAAGCATAGGCAGGACGAAATTAATTGAACATGACATTCAAATTAATAATCCTACGCCTGTAGCTCTACGACCCTACCCATACCCACCAGAAAAACAACAATATGTTAATGACATGGTGCGGGAATTGGAGGAACAGGGATTGGTAGAGCCGAGTACTTCACCGTGGTCGTCACCGGTGGTACTCGCGAAAAAGAAAGATGGGTCGTTTCGCCTGTGTGTTGATTACAGACGACTGAACGACGCGACTATCTCGGACGCGCAACCAATGGGTAATCTCCATGATATGGTACGCGGTATGAAAGGTGCGCGAGTATTTACTACGTTAGACCTTAAGTCCGGATACTGGCAACTATCTTTAAAACCTGAAGCCCGAAAATACACAGAATTTCGAACTCAAAGGGGACTATTTCAATTTAGAGTACTTCCGTTTGGTTTGAAAAATTCCCCGGCTACATTTGTACGCCTGATGGGGGAAGTATTGAAAGGGCTGATAGGTGACTTTGTGGAGGTGTACTTAGACGACATCGTTATTTATTCGCACGATCTTATTTAACACCTTATTCACATAGAACGAGTAGTAGAGAGACTACATAGGAGTGGGTTAACTTGCCACCCCAAAAAGTGTCATTTTGGTCAGACCCAAATTTCATTTTTAGGGCATATCGTCGACGCCGATGGCATAGACAAACAACCCGAAAAGCTGGAGGCAATCTTAAACCACCCCTTACCCAAAAATATACGTACATTACGAAAATTTTTGGGCGTGTGCAACTGGTATAATCAGTTTGTACACAATTACGCCGACATAATCAATCCCCTAACTAATCTGCTTAAAAAGGGTGTCAGATGGCGTTGGTCTAAAATCGAACAGGAATCTTTTGACTGTATAAGGAAAAAGTTGTACGAATCCCCAAAATTAACCTCCCCGGATTTTTCTAAACAGTTCTGTCTACAAACAGACGCGTCAGAAATAGGGGTTGGCGCAATTTTATTTCAACAGGATGACAACCTGGAAAGAAAAATCATTGCATATGCCAGTAAAAAGCTAAGCGAAACGCAACGCAAGTACGCGGCGGTTGAGCGCGAATGCTTAGGTCTAATTTGGGCGATCGATAAATTTAGACCGTTTCTGGAATCTCGTACTTTCGTATTGTACACCGATAACTCTGCGCTGACGTGGCTACACCGGGCGAAAGATAACAACAGTAAACTTACTCGGTGGGCGCTACAGTTAGGGACATTAGATTTCGTTATTCAACATGTTCCCGGAGTACAAAACGAGGGCCCCGATATGTTATCTCGATTCCCAGTTATGTAACCACCAGTATCAAAATGAAAAATGATGGATCATCAAAGTTACAAACCTTTTTTTACCCGTCAAAATCGCGACTACTGAGCTAGAAGTAAAAAAAAAATTGTACCATTGGGTAGGTACTAGAGTTCATATAACACATTTTTTTAAATAGTTGGACCCAAAATAAAATTGGTTAGGAAAGCCTAGTCCACGAGTGTCTAGTTCCCGGTTTCTAAACGTATTTTAAACTGTAATTCCATATAAAATTATAAAACGGTTTGTTCATGTGTAGGGACTTAAAATAATTAAATATCTTATTTGTAAATTAAGTACTGTCGTATATCGATCCTATACCTACTACAATAACCTTCCAAGCTTGAGTATCAAAAGACCACGAATTAACCGGTTACAAAATGGATTGATTTAAACAATTACGTTGTATAAATACTCGTCAATGTACACGAACAAAAATCTGTACAGTGTACGCACGCGTCGACCAAAACACGTTTTCTCCTCTCGGTCGTGTCAGTCCAGTCGCATTAAATTATAATTTACAATGTGCTATCTCGGATCATACGCTTCGTTGGTGTATTCAACGTTTAGACATTGTCTATGGTTGACAATACTTATTAAATCTAAACTGTGATGTTGTTGACACATACAACAGTATTTATATTTTGATATAGGTATTTTAAATGTAGATAAGATGAAAATCAAGACTATATTTTTTGTGTAGGGATTCTTGTTTAAAAAGTTTTCTTTTTGCTTTTTTTATAAATAGAAACATTATAAACTGATCATATCGACCCCTAGAACTCTAGATCACTTAGAACCATGTTTTCGAAAGTAATAGTACATTGGTTTCAAATATAAAAAACCAATACAGCAGTATAATCCGCCCATCCCTGTAACTCACCCTACCGTGTCTCGCTCTTTTTGATATTAACTAGTATTAACTATATTTCGATATTTTTCAATGTTAGTCACATTGCTGTATGGTATGAATATAATTTTATATCTTTATACCAACAATAGTACTATATGTACTGGTAATTAAAGGACGGATAGGATACAATGGATATATGAGGTGTTCTATACTTATTTTGATAAATCTAAAACTTAGAATCATATGTAAACTTGATAATAAAAATATACGACAGTTAATATTTTTATTCAACACAAACAACTAAATTACATACAATCAATATTAAATATTATCTCATGTACAAATTAACCTACTTCATAAAACAAGTGACATTGCAATGGTTTTTGATCAACATAATGAGAGAATAAAATATTAGAACTGGATACAAAACATCACACCAAATAAATTTAATATTAATCACATATTGTGCAAATAAATATTTTTACATGGATTCTTTTAATTATTAATTTTATATAATTTTAATGATAAATATGACAGTTTAATAAAACCGAGAAGGGTATATTATATAAACTTTAATTTAGTCTTAAAAATATATCACCCACATTCACTTAAATATTAATTAAATATAAATTTATTAACAATACTAAATTAATTAAACTAATGTCCATTATAACAAGTTGGCACGAAGCAGTCATCATACCACTACATAAAAAAGGGGATAAAATGGAGTGTGACAACTACAGGGGCATATCCCTCCTGAATACAGCTTACAAAACATTATTCAAAATCCTACTGAAACGTCTGTTGCCATACGTAGACGAAAACATAGGCAGCTACCAATGCGGTTTTAGAAAAGGGAAATCGACAATAGACCAGCTGTCAATCATAGGACAAATCATTGAAAAAAGGTATGAATACAGACAGAACGTATGGCAGCTGTTCATAGATTTTAAAAAGGCGTATGACAGCATACATAGAGAAAGTTTATATAACATTATGCATGAATTTGGGTTTCCTAGAAAATTGATTAGACTAACCAAACTCTGTATGGAGAACACACAGTACACAGTGAGAGTAGACAACACAATGTCCACCCCCTTTACCGTAGACTAACAAGGGGATGCTTTGTCCCCAATTATATTCAACTTGGTACTAGAAAAAGTTGTAAGAGAGCTACAGTGCCTAAGAGACAGCAAAGTAACAAACAGCGACAATGGACTGCGTATACTCGGTTTCGCAGATGACTTCGATAATATAGGAAACTCGCTTACAGAAATAGCAAATGCATCAAGGGAACTGGAAATAGCCGCGGAAAAAGTGGGTCTAACAATAAACACAAACAAGACAAAACTAATGGAACTAATAGATAGTGACCCACAACAAAGGGAAGGACTAACGTTTGAAAAAGTGGAAGAATTCAAATATCTAGGGGCAACGCTGAGCATAAAGAACGACTGGTCTAAAGAAATAAATATACGTATAAACAAAGCGGAAAAAACCTTCTACGCACTACTGAAATTTCTCAACTCAAAAACGTTCTAGAGAAGATCTAAAACGAGATTGTATGTGTCTATTATAAGACCCACATTGACCTACGGATGTGAAGCCTGGACTACAACGGTGACGACGGAAAGGAGGTTGAGAACTTTCGAAAACAGGAAATGGCGAAAAATATGTGGCTCTGTGTTTGACGCGAATATGGGATGTTGGCGAAGAAGATTCAATAGAGAACTGCAGGAAATTATGAATCTGGCTCCAGTTACTAACTTTATCAAAGGTCAATGGATCCAATGGCTAGGTCATATACTAAGAAAAGAAGAAAACGACCTTGTACGGGTTGCTTTCGAGTGGAAACCAAAGGGAAAACGACCAAGGGGACGTCCCAGGAAGAGGTGGATTGATGGAGTAGCGGAAGACCTAGAGGAAATGGGCATAGAAGACTGGCGTGTAATTGCGCAAGATAGAGAAAAGTGGCGGGATATTGTTGTGACGGCTAAAACTCTTAGAGAGTAAAATGGCCAATAGAAGAAGAAGAAGAATGTCCATTATTTGGTTACATTTAGTTATGCATCTACTTCATATACAAAAATAGAATAAAAACAATATCATTTGTATGCATTATTTAATATAAATTATTTCATTAAATTATTTCATCAATATTCTCATTCACATTAAAAAAAAAAAAATTTTAATTATTTGGTTGTAGAAAAATTGTAAAGACAGAATAAAATTTAGTCAAATCTCTCTTAATAATTAACGACTGGTATGAATGATATACAGGTATAAGAAATAACTGATTCGAAAAATAACCCAAAGTACACCAAAATGAAATACAATACATGACAATCTTGAAATAATATTTAAGTATTAAATGTATACAAAATTGTGAAGGTTGTCCAAAAGTTAATAAAAGAGAAATATTTATATTATTCTTAGTATAAAATACATACATTGTAGTATGGACAATACAATTACCATTCCTACTTTCTTTTGAACTTGAGTACCTATTACAGTACTATTTGAGTACTATTACCTATGAAATTAGTATTCAATTAATATTGTTCATGAAATCGTATTAAAGTAGATGAAATATTAAACCTAAAGAATCTGGTTCTCACATCAACATTTGAAAAATTTACCAATATTAAGTCAAATTTACATCTGATAAAACCAAAATAAAAAACACACCTGTAGTAAAGTTTATCGCCCAATGTAGATATATTAAGTAATGTAAAATAATTCTGTTAATAATACAAAATAAATTAAGATGTTGACAATTCTAAAAAAAATTTAGAACCACCCGGGTCGAAAAACATTGTTTTGTAAAATGTTTTATGGGCATACTTAATAAATAAGTCAATTTTCAACTTGTATGACTAGATAATGTTATTGACCTCGTAAATCTATTTATCAATACTCGAGGATGTTGTATTATTTTTCATATGAGATAATTTGTTTTTTTTAACAATTTAAGACATGCACTTGTTTATCTTTGTTTATTCTAGTAAAAAAAATCATAATTTGTAATATGGATTGGTTTATATGTATAAATATATAAATCGACCAAATAATTTTTTCACAGGTACATGGACATATAAATTCAAATTATGTTTTTCATGACCTCAATTAAAAATATATTATAACTGTAAACATAGTGATTGTAAGACCTGGAACATTTTGATTGTTTGAATAATATTTTATAAATAAGGGTAGAATAAGTTAAATAAAACTGGAATGCATAATACAATTTTTCCATAAACAAATAAATCAATAAACAAAAAAACATAGAGGTTTTATAAACTTACCACTGTAGAGAAAGCATACCTCCACCATATACATGCAATATTTTTATTTTGGTGGTAGGTACACTTTCAATTATATCGTGGAATTAGATACATTTTCAACCTCTGGCTTTTTCAATACAGCACGATATTTTTTGGGTGGCTCTATTGATAAAATATCTGGAACTGCACAGGAAGATGTTTGGTTGTCTGAATCTAAATCATTAGGCAATGATCTCTTTTTAACGTGTTTGCCAAGAGAGAGAGGTCTGTTTGAATGTAAATTTAATTTTGAACTCTGAGAAGAACTAAAACAATATAAAAATACATTTTCTTAGAAACGCTGCTTTATTTTTTTTTAATACTTATTTCTAAAATAAATTAAAATTTATTTTAATCAACAAAATGTATTGATTAAAAATTAATTAATAATCTTAGGTTAGATTAAGATTTTAAACCTATAATTTACGAGATATCAGTCTCTAAATCCTCAAATGCTTCTGACATTGCATATTTTGTGGGTGCAGTCGTAATTGCTGAAGCATTGGAATTTGAACGACTTCTTGTACGGTTAGGCGATGATATATTAGGCGGTGTTGATCTAATTTGACCATCAGAACCAGAAGGTGATAATTAGGGAACGGATTTGAATGCAAATTGCATTTTTTTCTGAATGCTCGGAAACATTGGTTTCCAAGCAAAAAGTTCATTTCATATATCAAGGAATTAAAAAATGTAACTTTTATTTTGCATTTTTTTGCATTTTTTGCATTTTTAAGACTATTACATTTTTACAGCATTTTTTGACATTTTTAGTGCATTTTTATGGTTTTTAAGTCATTTTTTCAACATCTTTCCAACATTCATACTAAAAAAAATAAAAATGCCTAAATATGTTTTATGTTACGAAATTACCAAATTATTGTTGACCCGCATTAAGGTAAAGATGAGATAAGCTATTTATCTTAATTGTACAGAAGATAATTGAGAGTTAATTTATTAAAGTTTTATTGTATTTAAATATTTTTTATCAGATTTTTCATAGTAATGTGTTTTTTTATAAGTTTTAAATTCAAAATTGTGTTTTTATTGAATATAAATACATTTTTAAAGTTTTTTAGGGCATTTTTTTTAGTGCATTTTTTGATGTTAAAGCATTTTTTTAAGGCATTAAATCGTATTTTTTTAAGGCATTTTTCTTGTTTTTTAGAGCATTTAAATCCGTTCCCTAGTGATAATGAATGATCTTCATATTTACTAAAATAAAAATATATATTTCAACAGAAACAGAATGTATTTTTTGAACTTACAGAACTAAATAGAGGTATAGACATACTTTTTTTCGATTATAAAGATTACAAAAATCATCAAAAATCCATTCAATCAACAAAATTAATTTAATTAAAATTAATTGCTTATCTTAGGTTAGGTTAGAATTTAATTTTATTGGCTTACTTGGCATGAGTCACTAAATCCTCATAAGCTGCTGACACTCCAGATTTAGTTGGTGCAGTTGTACTTTGTGTTGGTATGGATTCTTGATGATTTGATTCCACCGAACACGAATGTGTTCTTGAATTTCGCGTGAATTCTTTTCTTTCTTCAAAAATAGAGGATTCTAAAGGTGATTTAGAAGTCAACGTTTTAGCGTGTGGCATCAATTTTTTTTCTGCGTCATTTTTTGATAATGTAACCATCTTGACATGTTCTTTAGGGACGATATTCGAAACAGAATCTGTTTCCGACTCTTCAGAAGAACTAAAACATTATATAAGTATATTTTTTAAGATAAATTCATTTTTTATTTTTAAAAATTACTCATTTAATTACAAATTCATTGTTGTCATCAAAAATAGTTGAATTAAAGTGATTTCCTTATCTTAGGTTAAGTTAAGAACTTTTAAGTTAAGAAATTTTGGGTTTCTGATTTTGAATTATTGCCTGATTCTGAATAATTTGTATTTGACCTTGAACCTTTAACTGTTTGAAGATGAGATGATGATAAACTTTTGTACATGTGACTTACAGAGTCACTTAGTGATTCAGTGCTAAATATTGAAAACAATTTGTTGATTTTTAACAATAGGTATAATTTGGGTAAATATTAGCAAAATATAGCATAACAAAGAATTATTCTTGAATACAATTTTGATCAACCCCTTTTTTTACTACAAAAATATATTCTTAAATTATAATGTAAAAAAAGTCCATTTTAATTTTAATTTGGATAACAGATAAACGTGTATTATTTTCAATAAATATGCGTTACCGATTTAATTAATATTTGATATTCACAGAGTATACTAAAATAATGTTACCAAATTACGGGTAATTTAAAAACTAATCATTTTTTTCGGATCAGTGGACGTTCCTTTTGTACATTTAATAAAATAACTATTAACTAATGAAATATTATTATTAACTAATTAAATCTGAGTACTTCAAAATTAAAAATAAAAGATATAAAGATACACAATGTAATATTAAAGTCGGAAATTTTAATTTTTCTTTGAATTATTTTGACCTTTCTAAAGTTATAATTAGTTATGTTCTTTCTTTAAAATATTAAATAATCTGTTTTTGTAGATAAAGAATTGATTTGTATCCTACATTTTTGAACTTCAAAATTGGGTCGGTGCATTTAAAAAATAGATTCTGTGCTACTCAATAACATTAATTAGGTACAATTAATTTGAAGAAATAAGCACTCATAGTACTCACAAGACTAGTAAGTTATATAAAAATAAAAATTGTCCCCAGGGATATAATGCAAAATTAGTCACTCTGCATCGTCGGTTCAAACGTGGAAAAAAGTAACTAAAATAAAACAACAAATTGTACTAACCATTCTGAAACCTGTTTTTTTTTCAATTTATTATCACTATCATCTTCATTCTAAACAATATTAAGAATATTCATTAATTACTCAGTCCACACAAATATTTTAATCAAAACTTACTAAACACAATTCCTCTATAATTGAGCCAGACGATTCATTTTCTTGCGCACCTTCAGCTACATTTCCTCTGCAAAAAATGTAATAATAAATAATGGCTTGCATTGGAAGCATAAATACAATAATAATTACATTGAATTAGTTCTATTTTCATTTTCATTATGTTTTGTTTTCAAGCCGTTTTGCTCCTTTTCACTGTGTGTAATACGTTTATATGAAGCCTTTTGAGTGGTGAGTTTTTGGGATGCAATGAACTGTTTTAACACTGATTCACACTCAGCAATTGTTTCAGTAGCAACAATTTTAATACCATATTTCTTGGCATCATGGTGAACCGATAAGCATTTAAAATCCCTGAAAACCATTGAAATATAGTGACCATTATTTATGATTTTCTTAATAAGTCATGAAAACATACCTCAAAAGTGATTTAAGACTGTCCACAGTCTTAGAGTTATTCAAAAGTGTAGATTTTATGTTTTGTATCTTGTCCAATATTACATTGTATTGAACCGCACGTAAATTATATTTTGACGTGATATTTTCAGTATCAAGTATTCGAGCCTGAGATCAATTTTAAGTATTAATATAAACTTACAGAACAAATAATTATTTATAACTGAGCACACTCACATAGAAATATTCTATCTCTGCTTTTTTAAAATCTCTTGTTTTAAAATATGCATATCCGAAGTATTGATGTACTTCTAAATTATGAGATCTATTAAAATTATGCTTCCCGTCTTCAAACTAAAACACATTTCATACTCATGTAAATTCATGCTCACCAAATGAATATTTAATATGATATTCAACCAAAAGTAAGGTACATACCATTTGAATAGCATGAGCATACTGTTTTTGCGCAATGTATGAAAGTGCAATATTCAACGAGACATCAAAAGATATGTCAGGTCTATCTTCTATTTGACGAAACATTTTTCTGGCGTCCTTTTCTTGATGCCGATGCGCCTTTACACAAGCTATGTAAATAAACATATTTAGGAAAAAATACAATAAGGATTTTTCTATGGTGCATCAATTTTGTTATACTAATAAAGTAATAATTGGATAATAACTAAGAAATTCATTGGAAATAAATTATTTTTATTCACCCATTAAATAAACAACTTATAGATGTGCAACTCCAATAAAGTTCTGCTTAGAATATTGCATTTTCAATTCAAATACATTGTCTACTGTTTATTGTTTATTTGCCTTAAGTTAATTTAGAAAATTTAAATAAAATTACATTTGTAACTATGGATAATCAAAAATTAAATTAAAATGTGCTATCTACAATCATAATATAAAAAACTATTTCGATTAGTATACGCATAATCAACTATGACATATTTTAAAATCATATATACATTATTAACAAAATTTGACCACTTAAATTTCTTTAATTGTATTAAATGGACAGATTGTATTAAGTACACACTTCACTATTCAGTCACAATCAGATAATTTTCAATGTTTTGAATGAATTATTTTTGAAAACAGTGTTAATTATCAGTGTTAGGTCTTATAATTATAATATTATAATCAGTCTTATAATTGTATTTTAAATGTCTGTCTAATGGGTATTTAAATTTAAAATCAATGTACCATTCTCGTTGTACTAAACCGCTCTAAAAAAAAAAGATTTTGAGTGAAAAAGGTTGGTTTGATCAGTTTATACTTCTAAAGATGGTCAATTAGAAGCAAATTTCCTTATAAGGTAGGTTGAACTTTTAATGATCTGACTTTTGCATAGAAAAAAAAATTGCTTTGAAAATTTTAATATTTTAATAATTATTTAATAATATTATTAATATATCTATATTATTTTATTGATTATTAATATATTGTAGTATTAGGCAATAATAATATGTTTAATTTATATTCTTATTATGTTATTTTCTACAAACTATTACAAATTTATGTTTACGTACACCAAGTAAATTTTAGTTTAATAAATCATTTTAAGTAGAACAAATTTTTAGTATTAAGTAGGAAAATGGTGTATAAAAAGAAGAATGAGGTAATAATATAGGAACTGCTCTGCTATGTGAGACTCTAACATGTGTTATACGAGTATATATAATTTATAAATGTTTGTGAAGTGTACGTCAAAGTGATTGGCGTATACGATAATATGTAAAATGTATGGAGTCACTATAATTAATATTTAGCAACTGAATGAAGAAAATCTTATGAAAAATCTGGTATCCATGAAAAATAAACCAGCTAATACTGCCCAGAGAAAATATTTGTTAAATGTTCTTACAATTTTTTCTTTTGTTTTTCTCGATTGTCCGGAAAATTGTTGAGAATTTCAAAAAATGATTCTCTCAAAGTAACAACTAGATAATATTTCCTACCAGAAAAATACCATGTTTGCATATATCGAAGTAATCCTTCTTGTCAAAATAATTTTCACGGTCACAATAAAAAAACTCACATCATGATAAAACCAATACCATTCCTTATTTCACTCAGAATCTAAAAAAAAAATTGAAAAGTAAATAATAAAATTTAAAATAGTATTTCTATATATCCGGTTTTCACTCTAAATTATATATATTTTTTTACATTAAACCAACAAGGAAATCTAATAATCATTATGTAAATTATCACCAACCAATTCCAACCAATGCCAAACTATTGTCTGGGTCTTTGGACAACGATTTAGTGAAAAACTTATGAGCTAAGTCCAAGTTTCTAGTAATTTCCTTTTTTTTTATGTTTGAAAAATATAAAGTGTTCAGCCAAATGTTTCCTACTGAATTTAATGTAAGTGAATCATTCAGTAATTGCGGATCCTTAAAACAAACAAAAAAAATAAATTATTACCTAGTTCATAAACACTAACTAGGTGGTAATTTAGAAATCTAAGACTTTTGAATTTTATATGACCGCTCCCATTTATATGCTACTTTTTTAAATTTTTGCTTTTGTTACCGTTGGTCCTTAACCAAATGAACCAGTTGCTCTTACATATTATATACACAATTAAAATACAAAATAGGGATAGTAAATATTTAAATAATAAATAATATATATAATATAATAAAATAATAAATGTACTATTAATAATGATAAGTAACATACAATGAAATTAATCAAAAAATAATACAAAATAGTAATAAAAGATTTATATATTTGCTATTATAAAATATAGATAGTGTTTTTTAATAATTATTAATTAATGGCCTTGCATTTTAAAACAATAAATAAGATTTAAAACTTACATTAAGCAGACATTTAATTTGTTTTGTGGTACCCAATTTTATTTTTTCCAAATTCAATTTTGAAAGTAATAACCAGGTGTCAGCATTTTGACAATCAATAAGCAATGCTTTTTTAAACCATTCTACTGCCTCATAAATTTTGTTCCGTTTTTGAGCTATGCAACCCTTACGCAAGTAACCTATAACGTACAATTAAGTATAAGTGATTCAAATGCATATAATTTGGTGGAATATTTGTTTACAGTCAATATAATTTGGATATTTTTTGATTATTTTATTATAAATTTTGTCAGCATCCAGTAATTTGTTTTGTCTTTCTGCAATTCTACCCAAATTATAAGAAGTTGTAAGTGCCAAACTACCATAATACGTTGGGTCACTTTTAGCCAATTTTAATGATTTTTTTAAAGACCGTTCAAGTATACAACGAACGTGTTCCAGCTCTGCAATCCTTCAAATATAAATTATTATTAGTATATAATGAATTGTTCAGTAATTTAATATATCATCCTCACTTATTATTTAGTAGTGCAGCTACATTATTAAGCATTTCAGGTGAAACAGTGTCACCAATCAAACACATAATTTCACCGTATACCTTTAATGACTCATCAGTATCATTTTTTTCTAACATGTGGGCAAGTTCAATCCTAGTTTCTAAATCATCTGGTTCCTGTTCTAATACCTAGCACACAAATTATTAAATATTTGAATTTTATTTGCATATGATATTGTAAACAATACGTATAATATAGTGAGATAGTACTTGTTTTAAATATTTCTTAGCGATACATTGTTTTTCTTGAATTTTTGATCTTGCGTACAACAAACCGAGAATTTTCATTGCTTCATGGTTTTCTGGCTGATATTGAAGAAAATGTTCTAAACTCTTAATAGCCTGAAATATTTTCAAATTATCAATTGATCAATATTTTTATATCAATATGAAATTTGTATTCGGGCAAACAATTTTTCGAACAAACATTACATTTTCAATATCGTCATTCCTTAAATACATTTGAGCGAGTCCGTAATATGGAAGAACAAACGGAACTGGTGCACAATCAGTCGCTCGAACATAGAATTGAAATGCTTGGTCGAAATCACGCTAGAAGAGTTAAAAAATGCATAATGAAAATGTTGTACGGGCCGGATGCATAAAATAGATTACATGTACGTACGCCTGGACGGTGGACACCGACTACTTTGCGCACCGAACGTGTGTATTGTGTAATGTGGTAGTAGTGTGATGGCTCGACTAGAAGAATTTGGTTGGATTCGCCGCGCAAAGATTAGCGAGGTGTTTGGCGAATAAAACGTGTGTAAATGTGTGTATATATTATGCGATTGCGTGCATAGGTGTACCGTGCCAACACAGTTAAACACAAAAAGTTGTTTCCTTATTCGCTACTGCATGGAAGGGTTTACTTAACTCATGTATTTCTTAAAAAAACTTTTAAAATCTTTACTTATGAAATAAAATTGAATTTTTTACTATTTTTCATGAAATCTATAGAGTGTATTACATATAAAAACATTTTTGTAAAAATAAAATCATGCAGTGAAGGGTTAAAATTAACAATGATTACGTGCGTGAGTGCGTGCGTGTGTGTGTGTGTGTGTATGTGTGTGTTGTGCGTATTTAATTAACGGCTGGTGATACCGCAATTTAAAATATACGTATCATATTTAAACAATAAAAACTAACTGCGATAGGTAATTTAAATTACCGGCATCGACTAATTTGTTTTGCCAAACCTTTATTTAAATTAATATTGAATTACCTGTACATGAAATACTCTAGCAATTTGGTACAAGCTTTCACATTTTATTAATTCAGTTTTGGAGTTTTCTAATGCCATCATGCCCAATTTTAAACATCTACTGTAATCTTTTTCTAGGAAATAATGATTTGCTAAATAATTTAAAATTGTTGGATTTGTATTATTAGGGGTAAATGCCTTTAACAACAAATCCAGAACAAATTCAGTGGAGGTAGTGGAGGTAGCTAGATCAAAATCACTCTGCAACATTTTTGTAAGTAAATATTAAAACAATCAAATAAATGTATTATATTACCGATTGGTTCGGCTGTACTAAATTAGCAGCGTTGTAATGTGCTTTGGCTTTTGTAAGCAATTCTCCCTGGTCTTCAACTGAACCAGCATTAAATGATTTGTTCAAAAAATATTCACCCAACAATAAGAAAACCTTTTTTCGATCCTTTTCATGTCCATCATAGTTTGTACTAGCATTCTTAATAGCTACCTCTAACAACTCAATCATAGAATCATATTTGTTTTGTATTTTATACTTCATCTAAACATTAAAGAAAAAAAAATTATTATATCATATACATATTGAAATGTCAATATTTTATTGATAAACATACAGACAATGCTATCCAAGTACTTAAAGGTAAATTCTGATGTTCTAAAACCATAATAAGATCTTTTGGTTGGGGCAAATCATTGCAATCTACAACGATGACCTATAAAAATAAAATTATTTTAAAGTTATATTTTAAATAAAAAACCATTTCACAAACCGTTTCATCGTCCTTTGTCTGTATTTCAATTGTGTTAGACATTTTGTTTCAGACCGGACTATTTATCACTGCGCTAAGAATATAAGGAAAAAAAAATTGTGTTAGTTAATTGTTCGTTAAAATAAATGATTTTACATATATTTATATAATTTATCTTTCCTATACATAAGGATGATAATAATGTATATAGTCCATAAATATTAAAAGTCGATAGAATTGTAATTTAACTTTATCGATTATCATGTGTAATAGATGTGCGTCATTACTAGAGCGCGGATTTTTATGCACTAAAAAGTATCAAAATATGCCATATAATATGCAGTAAAAATCATGAAAATATGCAAAAAATATGCAGTAAAAATCATGAAAATATGCAAAAATATACAGTAAAAATCATGAAAATATGCAAAAATATGCAGTAAAAATCATGAAATTCATTTTTTTTATTTATTTAAACATTTACAAATTAAACTTCTTATAACAATTAATTACTTAAATACTAAAATATTAAATACTTATATAAATTTCTCTTTAAATTTTTTTAATTTTATTTACTATTAAAATGAATGATCATATGCATTTCAAGTTTTTCTTGAGTGAAGCTATGACGTTTATCAGTTAACATATTTTTAAATACTGAAAACGAACGTTCGACGTCAACCGAAGTTGTTGGGGCATATTTGAAGCAACTTATTATTTTTGGATCTTGATAAACATCTTTGAGCTGAACGTTTTCGCCTGATAGTACTGCATTTATTTTTCGTAGAATTTCTAGACCTTTATTTTTATTGGAAAGCTCATTTAATTTTGTAGTAAGTGTTGCACCTTTTGGCCCAGGAATAGAATTAATTTTTTCTTTGATTTCGTCAATTATTGAAAAGCTTTCATGTAAAGTCATATTTTGAGTTTCCAGTTTTTTTATGACTATCACTAAAAATGCCAAATGAGTTGATATAAATATTAAATCATTGACAACAGTACCATCTTCAATTATATTCAACACTTTTCTAATACTTTGCGCATCATCCATTGCCAGTCTCTCGATAACTTTTTTATATTTGGTAAGATATATATAACGCGGCATTTACCCATGTTCCCCACCTTGTAAGAACTGGAGCAGGTGGTAAAGGGATATCATTCATTTCTTCTTTAAAAATAGAGATTCTGACTAATGACTCATTACGTTGGTGTATAACGTTTAGTGTAAAAATAAGGCATGATTAGGATTTTAATTTGCTGATCACATTTTGAAACTGGGAAAAACCTTGATCGGCAGTTACTTCTAATTACCGGGTCCTAACAAAGATAAAAATTACAACCATTGGATATGAAGTACCGATTAGGTTGTCCCGCACCGTAATTTCTGTGCATCTATAATGCAACGACATGGGTGTACTTAATACGTATAATGTACGTACATAATAATTATATTATACAGAATGTGACGAATGCAAAATGGCATAATAGCAAATAATCAAAAGTCAAAATAGCAATTAATTCTCTTAATCTATAATTTTCCATTATTAATTATTTTAATGATTCCAGAGATTTTTTATTTTTTAATAATAATTGTTCAGTTGAAAGATTTCATAGATTTCTTAAATCTTTCAGTCATAGAGCTGAAGATATGGAATATACTTGACTTAATTTTTTTGAGAATCATTCAATTAATTAAAAAAAAACGTAGAGGTCTGTCATACGACATGTACGATATGTTTGGTGTATACAACGGGTTGCAACTTTGCAAGCACGTATAAAACATACATAATGTGTATATATTTGCTAAACTTAGAAAGACAAAGTGCTGCTGAAGCTACTTACGGATATATGTTTTTTTTATGACTACAAATAATACAGTTGATTTTCTGTTTCGACAAGTTGTTTAAAAATTTTAGAAAAATGTCTTGATAAATCTTCAAACCCATTAAAATTAAGCAATTGACGTCAAACAATGTGGTTCAAGATATGATATATATAAATCTCTATATAAAGAATACAATGATATTGATTATAAAATAATAAATAATATACACAATGAAAGATCACATCGACCATCTGTTGGTCGTAACAACCAGTGGCGTCCCTAGACCCTTTTATAGGGTAGGGGGGCGAAGTTCATACATCACCTATATATATATATATATATATATATATATATATATATGAAAATACACCAATTACTAGGTGTTTTACCTGATTTAACTCAGGGTATGTAATGTCATTAGGGCATCTGACATAGGCATTATAGACATTATAGATACAAAAACAAAGTATAATTAACAGTCAGTTTTAAAATATTTGTGTACATATTAAATTATTTAAATGTAAATGCCATTCGACCCATTGTGTTTCGCATAATCCAGTTATAGAGCGTTTAAAGCCTTTAAGGCAATTTTTTAAAACAAAATTTCTTTTGGAAGATGTATTATAAAAAGATAGAACTTCTTTTATGAAGCCCATAGTGTTTCTAACTAACTGTGCATTAGATGACTGACTTTGAGATGCTCAAGTTCAATGCATGGTTTGAACATGGACTGTAAACAGCATTGGGACAGGTTTTCTGAATTTCAGCAACTGCTCTACATGATACAGATGTCATGACCGAGCACTCATCGGTTCCAATCCCTACACAGTTATTTAAGTCTAACGACATGTCGTTCATAATTGATACAACAGCATTTCCCATTAAAATACCAGTTAATTTTGGTTCTACATTATCTTCTGTAAGTTTATCATAAACATAATCATGACAATTTATAAAACCAATAAACTGTTCATGAACATTATTAGTTTTATCAACATGTCTCATAGACAAACTTAATTGTGAAATATAAGAAATATCGGTTGTTTCGTCAAATATAATACTATAGTAGCAAGATTCCTTAACATTATTTAAAATATGTGACAATATTTCTTCTTTACAACACTCAATTAACTGTTCCTATGTAGTTTGAGAAATATAAGTAGCTTTAGAACTAGTTGTTTGTAAAAATGTTTTTCTAATACTTTATCCCCAGAAGCTATTTTGAATTTTAGTAATCGCCTAAAATTACCTTCATTGGTTGGCAATAAATCAATATTTATATTTAATTTACCTTGATCATGGTGTCCTCTACGGTCTAACGGTCTAAGAAATCAATAGCTACTTGCATTGCATTTATGTGGTATAAATACGATGTGATTTAAAATCTCCATTTACACCCAATATTTTAAATTGTTAATGTCACATTCTTATCTTTACCGCCCTTGTCAGCAAATAAAACACAGTACTTACAAAATAAAACTCTTTTTGCGGTTGAACAAAGAAGCCGATTAAATTATTCAAAATGTGTTCGTTTAAAATTTTTCTTCTTTGCCTTTTTTTGTGTGAATGCTGTAAGGATAAAAAAAGTTATTTTGTTTCTTATTGCTTTAATCTATGTTCACACTGTTAGTTGTTACTTGTTATACGAAGGAAAACAAAACATAAAACTATGAAAATTAATAATTATATTCCAAATATTAATTTATTGTTATCGTTATTATAAAATAGTATCACAACAGCTGAAGGCAGAAACTGTCTTATTATTATAATATTAACACATCATAATCACCGAATAATCATGGTTGAACTTCGAGAAAATAAACAGATACCAGATAGCAGCTGCCTCGTGATAACTGATAGTGATAACATATTTTGTTTTTTTTACGTAGTGATAACAATATAACTTTGTTTTTTTTTTTGGTCTAAAGCGGGCCTCACACGATCAATATTACTGACAGTGTACTCCTCACATGGTCAGTAGGTTATTGTCATTATTTGTATTGTCGTTTATCGATGAAATACTATCTACTGGTTTTTCCAAATCGGCCAAAAACGCAAGTTCTTCAAATAACCAACTCGAAGGTTGATAAATGTCGTCAGATCCAGCCACTTCTTTTAGAATCATGAATTTTTTTTAATTCTTTACGGAAATTAATCCGTAAAGTATTAATTTTCTTTTTTACATCATCTATAGAAGCTTCAGGCTTAATTAACTTATAAAAAACTAATAATTCACTGTAAGCATCTCTTTTTTTGTCTCTATTACTATAGTCTTTACATTGAATATTCCATAAACATTTTATATCTTTATACTTGGAAATAAAATCACGTAATTTTTGATCACGGCATTCGCGCGCGTTTGGAAGTTCGTCACGTGTGTCACCCATCGCTGCGATGTCAATACTGACGAAATGTCAATATCGATCTCACACTATCAATATAATCATCAGTAAACAAATACTGACGACTCAATATCCGAATTTTTCATCAGTCATCAGTATCGTTTTTTCATACTGACAGTTCATCAGTACTCACATCTCACGATCAATAATACTGTCAGTATCCAAAATACTGTCAGTAATATTGATCGTGTGAGGCCCGCTTAACGTACTTATATATTTTTTTCCTAGTGTTGTATTTTAATATAAAGTATGAACATTTTAAGAAAGAAAATATAAGTCATGGAAGGGGGGGACTGCCCCATTCGCCCCCCCCTTGAGGACGTCCCTGGTAACAACACGACTCGACGAGAACAAAACTAATTTTCCACAACGCCGCGTACTGGGCCGTTTGCACCGTACGGTCGTTTTACGTGCAGTGGACTTCGCATCCGCTCGACGCCTAAAATGTTAGAGATCGGCAATCTGTGTACAAGTTGGTGCACACGTTGTGCGGACGTGCGAGTTGAAAGGCGCTACGGTAGGAACCGAATTATAAACCGAATCATGCGACCATGATTATATTGTTGTAGTATACAATGTGTATTGCATGTTGTATACGTTGTACAATATATAAAATGAACATTTTTATTTTTAAATATATACATAACTCCTACCCTTTAAGGTGTTATAAAAATACCCACACTCGCTTTACATAGATAATAATAGGATTGAATTTTTTCCCGTAGTGGACAGTGTTTTTAATTATCAGTATACGTGCTGTGGATATACGTTACGTTACCTAGTATGCCTTTCACGTTCGGACGTCACTTTGATGCTGTTCGGGCTGAGTTCTGAAAAAGCACTCGAATCGTTATATTCGAAACGACGATTGGAACGCGCACAACGACACAACGCGACGACGTCTGAATACGCAGGAATGACGGTACGACTGACGTTCGGGACGAGTACGTCAGCTAAAAACGTAGCGGTGGAGCTGTATACACAAGGACGACTAGTGGCGCTCAAGACAAACACGCTGGAGATAGTGGCGCGCGGACGAACTTCAGTGTGTCGGTCGGCGGCGGTGCGGGGATCGATGTTTCCTTGGCGACGTCGGCTGATTACGAGGTCGCAGCGGGGTGCGTGGTACATCTGTATATTATATACATCACAATACATCTGCCGAAGCATTGAAAATATATTTGACCCTCGTCGTATAAGGGTAACTATATAAAATATGTGAACCTTTTTTGTTTCTGTTTTTCTCCCTCGCCAGTCTAACCGTCGGCCGGACCGGTCTTTCTGAAATTGGTTGGGGTGTCTGGGTACAAACACCTGCCATCGCTATCCCTTTTCATAAATACATATCGGCGGTTCCGAGTTGCGTGCAAAAATCGTTTTCTGGGTCGAATTGCGTGCGTGGTTTTTTCATAACCGAGTTGCGTGCGCGGTTTTTTTGTAAAAAATAAATTTTCAAATTTCATACGGATCATCCAGAGCTTTACGTTTTAATTTGTTGCTGACTTTTTGTCGAGTTAAAATATTTATATCATCCTTGTCATGATCGTGATTTAAAACACTAAAAATAATATCACCATTTTCACTTAGCTTAAAAAAAGATTTACACAAACGTTTTGTACATGCCCATCTCTGTGTGTTGTTGTTTAAAAAATTTTGAAAATGAAATTTATACCCGTTAGTTATATATAATTTTTTATTTTTTTTGCTTAACATTTGATTCACTTCCATTTTGGTCGCGCTTGACTGTTGACTATCAACTGATATTCAATTCCAATTTCATATAGAATATAGATCGTTTAATATTATTTATCAAATTATCAGCTTATATCTTATTGCCGAAAAGTCCCATTCCTTAGTCCCTACATAGTACATAATACCATTGATTATAAATACTAGTATTTATAATCAATGATAATACCCATATATAGCTATCATATTAGATACAGATAAATGATTCTCCGATAACGCTGACTGCCATAAACCTTGGGACAAAATATCTAAGGACATAAAAACCTGCATTATAATCTAGAATTCTAAATATCTCCAAGGACAAAAAAACCAACGGATAAAAAATCCAAGAAAAAAATATCCAATGAATATGACGAAAAACTAAAACTGTTTAAGAGTTTCCCATACAATATAATATATGTTGTAGAGCAGTCTGTATGCCTGTATGTATACGGAAGTCATATAAGAACGGCTACAATATTTTTTATCGTAAGATGACGGTACAAGTCCGTATAAAATGACCGAGATAATTTCTTTATAAAGCGTTTGCAAAAGACTGGCAACGTTGGCCACACCCACTGGCCATTATACTCACAGTCGGCGGCAACTCCGTCTGTGGTTTGGAAGCGCTGGGCGCAAGTTATCATTTAATGTACGACGTGAACCATACATGACTTTTATATGTAGATAAATACAATTTCGAAAATAGAATAATATTAAACTGTATATTATGTTAGATAAAAATGTAACCAATAAAAACGCTAAAAAATCAATGACATTCAAGCAAAGTTTAAATAATTACAACGGATTATAGTTAATGACTAAACCATACTTTTTCACATAAAACTATTCATTGTATTTCACGAATAAGAGTATTTTAATAGTTTTCGATGGTGAAAGACGATAAAAGTGGTATTATTATAATTTTCATATTTCTAAGAGCAGCTCCTTGCAAGCGTTTTTAATGTTAAAATTGAACTCTAACCTATACTTATTCAAATAGCTACTAAGCATAGCTTTTTTTGTCTCTATTACTATAGTCTTTACATTGAATATTCCATAAACATTTTATATCTTTTGTAACAATTGTTACATATACTACGTTTACTACTATATATAATATATATATTACTTTTAGTATAACTATTATAGAAACATAATATAAGCTGACTATACATTAAGTCCCCCCACTCATAGTTTATATTGTAAGGCCTATGGTCGACTATCGATATGTAAGAGAACGTCAGTTCTCCGCGATTACCATCACGCTAACTAGAACTCCGTGTAACTACGAAACAGCCCTATGATTGTTAAGTATGTCAGTTAGTCTTAATAAACCTTTATATATTAGTAATGATTTCTACCAATACGCATTTATTTGTAATATTAAGATCCTTTATACCATTTATGCTCCCGAGCTACGGTTAATTATATTCAAAAGAACCTAAATTCTTCCCTGAATATCTTATATTTAACGGGTCATCCCCGACCACGTTACATATTGGTGGAGGCGCCATAAGAAGCTCTTAAATAGTTGGAATTACATATACTTGCAATTGGTTTAGATTTTTACTTGTCTTTAGTCATTAAATTTTATTATAAGAAGCGTATAGAAATAATAAAGTAAAGTGTAGTCGAAGTGAACATTTTTGAGATATTTATTTATATATATTGAAGATTTTTGAGATTTAATTGAGAATAATATTAAAGTGATTAGGAAAACAAAAAGAGTTAAAGGGTAGTCTTATTGTGAATTAAAGAGATTTATATATTGAAAATGTATGAAGTTTAAGTTTTAATAATAATTGTATAAGGAAAGAGTAAAATTATATATTGTTATATTGAAAATTTTTGAGATTTTTATTTATATATATTGAAGATTTTTGAGATTTAATTGAGAATAATATTATAGTGATTAGGGAAACAATAAGAGTAAAAGGGTAGTCTTATTGTGAATTAACGAGATTTATATATTGAAAATGTATGAAGTTTAAGTTTTAATAATAATTGTATAAGGAAATAAAAAGAGTAAAATTATTTATTGCTATATTGAAAATTTTTGAGATTTTTATTTATATATATTGAAGATTTTTGAGAGTTAATTGAGAATAATATTATATTGATTAGGGAAACAAAAAGAGTAAAAGGGTAGTCTTATTGTGAATTAAAGAGATTTATATATTGAAAATGTATGAAGTTTAAGTTTTAATAATAATTGTATAAGGAAAGAGTAAAATTATATATTGTTATATTGAAAATTTTTGAGATTTTTATTTATATATATAGAAGATTTTTGAGATTTAATTGAGAATAATATTATAGTGATTAGAGAAACAAGAAGAGTAAAATGGTAGTCTTATTGTGAATTAACCAGATTTATATATTAAAAATGTATGAAGTTTAAGTTTTAATAATAATTGTATAAGGAAATAAAAAGAGTAAAATTATTTATTGCTATATTGAAAATTTTTGAAATTTTTATTTATATATATTGAAGATTTTTGAGAGTTAATTGAGAATAATATTATATTGATTAGGGAAACAAAAAGAGTAAAAGGGTAGTCTTATTGTGAATTAAAGAGATTTATATATTGGAAATGTATGAAGTTTATGTTTTAATAATAATTGTATAAGGAAATAAAAAGAGTAAAATTATATATTGTTATATTGAAAATTTTTGAGATTTTTATTTATATATATTGAAGATTTTTGAGATTTAATTGAGAATAATATTATATTGATTAGGGAAACAAAAATAGTAAAGGGGTAGTCTTATTGTGAATTAAAGAGATTTATATATTGGAAATGTATGAAGTTTATGTTTTAATAATAATTGTATAAGGAAATAAAATGAGTAAAATTATATATTGTTATATTGAAAATTTTTGAGATTTTTATTTATATATATTGAAGATTTTTGAGATTTAATTGAGAATAATATTATATTGATTAGGGAAACAAAAATAGTAAAGGGGTAGTCTTATTGTGAATTAAAGAGATTTATATATTGGAAATGTATGAAGTTTATGTTTTAATAATAATTGTATAAGGAAATAAAATGAGTAAAATTATATATTGTTATATTGAAAATTTTTGAGATTTTTATTTATATATATTGAAGATTTTTGAGATTTAATTGAGAATAATATTATATTGATTAGGGAAACAAAAATAGTAAAGGGGTAGTCTTATTGTGAATTAAAGAGATTTATATACCGACTATACACGTTTTTAGGTAAATTTAAGTATAATTAAAAATAGTAAGTGTAAGAGAATAATAAAGTAACGTGAATAGATATTTTAAGAGTTATATGATTAAGGGGATAATTAAGTAGATAAATAAAAGACAATAGCATATTTTCGAAAGAATATATTAGAATAAAACTTTTTTTAGGTATTTATTTTTATTTAAGTATAAAGGTTTCAATAAATAATCGTGCTTAATGGATAACAAATTGTATATCAAACGGAATACGAATAATCAAATTACAGTTTAGTTAAGTTTTGATCAGATAAAAAAGAATAAATAATTTGACCCAATACAAAAATAGAAGATCTTACATTTAATAATAAAATAGGAGAAGGTTAATAAATACGATAAAAAAAAAAAAAAAACGAATTACAAATATGGCCCTCAACCAAATAACGCATAAACCTGATATATTTCCGGGAAAAGGACGATATAGATATAGAGAAGATATAGAGAAATTTATAAAAAAAATTCGAATTGGTATCTGCTTATGTAGGTATTGGTATATTTCCTATATTAATAGCTCCTACGTCAGTATATGACAGTATAATTCGGAATAAATTATGGAAAAACCTGACAACTCTAGGTATCCCAAATAAAATAGTTAACCTAATAAAATTATGCAATAGTAAAACAAAATGTGTGGTTCGGGTTCAAGGAGAGTTATCAGACCCTTTTGAAGTTACTAAAGGACTAAGACAGGGTGATGCACTATCACCTGTTTTATTTAACTTAGCGTTAGAAAGTGTGTTAAGGAGAATGCCACGACGGCAGACAATGGAATTAAATGAGAACCATAGCATATCTCCTATATCCCTCCTAGCATATGCGGATGATATAATAATTTTGGGTGATACGAAGCAAGATACCGTAAACAGTATGTTAGACCTAATGAAAGTATGCAAACATATAGGGTTGACTATAAACCAGGAGAAGACCAAATATATGTTCATGACTAGAGAAGCACGAGATAATGAAGATGATTCAGACTTGGAAGTCGATGGGGTATCATTTCAACAAATATATGACTTCAAATATCTCGGAGTCAACATAAATAACAGAAACTGTATGCACAATTAAATAAAACTCCGTTTAAAAGCTGGAAATGGATGTTATTTTGCTATGTCACATCTGTTTAGGTCAAAATTTTTATCTAGGAAAAATAAAGTGAAACTTTATACGACGTACCTCAGACCAGTTGTGACCTATGCATGCTGTACTTGGGCCACAACAGCAGGAGATGAGAACAAACTTAATATATTTGAAAGGAAGGTGTTAAGAAAAATCTATGGTCCCGTTTATAACCCTGATACCCAAGTGTGGGAAAGAAGGTCAAACGATCAAATACAACAATTATATGGAAAGGGAAATATAGTACAATTTATAAAAAGCACAAGACTGGAGTGGGCTGGTCACGTTTGGAGAGCGGATAACAGTATTGCCAAGAAGGTACTCTTAAACAACTTGAGCAGGAAAAGACCTCGCGGCAGACCGAAGCAGCGCTGGCTGGATGCAGTCAGAAGAGATATCCAAGAATTAAGACCAGATTGGCATGGAGACCTAATGCATGCATATAATAGAGAAGAGTGAAAGAATTTGATATTGGCAGTAAAGGACCTAAATGGTCTATAATACTAAAAAAAAAAAAAAAAATAGCTCCTACGTCCGTATCATGTTGCGCGAAACAATTCGAAAATTTCATGAATATTTGTTTTAGTTTTCCTTGCTGATTTGTATCTTAAGCCGGGTTTACATTGGTAGAGTATTTGGTATAGTACGACGGTAGAGTGAGTACTCTACAGTTTCTAGCATAATGTAAACACTTAGGAATAGTATAAGTAGAGTACTAATAGAGTACTAATAGTAATCGGTATAGTAGAGTAGTTAACCACTGTGGTAAAGTACACTCTACTTGCTTTTACCCCCACCACCGTTTTTACTGTACTCTACCGCCACTCTACTGGTGTAAACAGCCAAGTTTTGGTATAGTAAAGTAAAATATTGTTGATATCGCCTGAACCGGCACGTGTATTCAAATTTATTTTTAAACTGTATACATTTTTAATTTTGTTTAATGTTTTTAAACATTATAATATAATATAACTATTCTACATTTCTGATCGTATTGTAGTATATTATTTTAGTTCATTATAAAAGTGGTTTTAATAATTTTTAAAAATGAAGTGGTCTGAAAGTGACACGATAGCATTGGTGGAATTGTATGAAAAGCATGAGTGTATATGGAATATTGGTTCTAAAGATTATAGAAATAAATTAATGAGAGACGCTGCCTACGAAGATATCGTCAAGACACTTAAAAGAGATAATTTTGGCGTGACTGAATTAAAACAAAAAATAAAAAACTTAAGGTGTACTTATAACCAAGAAATATTAAAAATAAAAAAATCACAGAAGTCTGGTAGTGGTGTTGATGATCTATATGTTCCAAATATAAAATGGTTCAAATTGATGGATTCATTCATGAAAAATGTCAAGTCTGTGAAAATTGGTTATACACAGGACAATGCAGAAAGTGGAGGTAAGTAATATTTATTTTATTGATATTACTAAACTGATTTTCCTCTTTAATTGTTCTTGTAACTTGAAGTACATTCAATTTTACAAATTATGACTATTTTACCAAAATATGCTGTTAAAACAACTAGAGTTTTAAAGTTTTCATTGAATTAAAAAAGTATAAATATTTAGACATATTATATTTAGATATATTATAAATTTATAATATACCTAACAGTATTTAGTTATAGTTTTAAGAAGATGAATGTTAAAATATTGGAAATACTAAAATTGTTAGAAATGGTACTGTTTACCAGGCCAACTTGGGGCAGTTTTGAAATTAATATTTCTAAGGTTACAACAGAATACTTGTCTCACATTAATTAATTGAGAGGAGACGGTTATGGAGGTAAAACTAAAAGATAATATTTTTGCCCCAAGTTGGCACGGTTGACGGTAGATATTCTTTCAGATGGTATAGTACATATAATTGAAAATTAAATTAACTAAACAGATACTACTAGTAAAAAAAGCATTTTCTACAATACGTCTTGCTCTGCTTAAACGATAATTAAAAATTTTTTGAGGTACAGTTAGAGCTGTTCTGTAAAATTTATATGGTTTTATCATATAATGTCGCAACGGAAATGCATCATCGGCTACAACGCAATATCCTAATGGAAGCAGATCTTTTTGAAAAAGTTGTCCAAGTTCACAATTTTGGAGAATACCACCGTCCGATGCTGACCCCTTGCTGCCGATTGATACATAAGTAAAACAATAGTTTTGGTCAACCAGTGCCATCAACACTACACTGTTAGTGCCCTTATAGTTGTAATATTCACTTCCACAGTTAGGAGGTGACATTATCAACACATGTTTGCCGTCAATTGCTCCGCAGCATTTAGGAAAATTCCATGTATCTTCAAAGCCTTTCACAATGCTTTTCCATTCTTCATAATTTTTTGGCATCTAAATATTTAATTATTATATTATTATTTGAATAATTACCATACAATGTAATACAACTGTGTACATTAATTTATTTTATTTATTTTTGTTTTTTTAATTAACCAAAGTAACGAAGAAGGGCTGTTGGAAAATGTAACAGGTGAATACACAGAAATGTCTACAACGCCGATGACAACAACTGTAGTTGCTGGAAACCCACAAGTGCCTACAACACCAACTGAAAAAACTCTAGTAGTTACAAAAACATCAGCTAAAAAAAGGAAGCTACATCATTTTACAACAGCAATTACAGAATTGCGTAATATTCAAAATGATTTAAATAAAATGGATTCCACTGAAATAAGTGATAATGATGCTTTTGGCCAGTACGTTATTGCAGCACTTAATAAGTTGTCACCAAGGCAAGCTATTTTGGCTCAAAGTGATATACAGTCTCTTTTGACCAAGTATCGATTAGCAGAACAGTCTGGGTCAAACAGTCATGTCTGGGTCTGAGTCATTCTACGTCACCACAATCTTCTTATACAACTGATGAAGATACATCTACACAATACAATATAGCAACTGATCAAGATACATCTACCCAATACACTCTACTGTCAGCCAACACAGGCAACGAACATAATGAAGATAACAGGGACAGTATCATCGCAAAAGCCTGGTCATTAATTTAAATTTAATTTTCCCCAAATGGGATTTTTTTTGTTTATCTAATTTTTCAGTCCATAATATTAAAATATTTTGAACTTTAAAAAAATAAAAATCATTTTTATTGTAGTTGGTATTAGTTATATAGTAATCTTAACATTTAAACTAATATATTGTAAATGTTCTATATTTTGTTAATATATAATAAAATATATTGTACCTATGTACGAAATTATTTTAAAGAAAAATACCTACCTTAATATATTGTTCCAGGGCTTGATAAATGGCGTCACAAACTTCTGGTA
Source organism: Periphyllus acericola (assembly GCA_949715065.1). NCBI lineage: Eukaryota > Metazoa > Arthropoda > Insecta > Hemiptera > Aphididae > Periphyllus > Periphyllus acericola. The sequence continues at coordinate 8,179,067 of OX454264.1, read as the reverse complement.
AAAATTTAGATATTGCGGGAATTGACACTCTAAAGAAATGTTGTAGGGTTCGGTAACTATTACCAGTCGCTAAATAATTCAATGTTATTTGTAGCTTAATGCGCGCTGGTAGTGCATCTCGAAGAATAGTGTCCTGTTTTTGAATAGTTGGTGATACCAAATTCAATAATTGTTCAAAATTTTCAGTCGTCATTCTTAAACACAGCCTGTACTCTTCTGGATCCTCTAAAGCTAGTTCAAGAAGATTTTCTGATGCACCAAGTACTGTTCTTCTTTTTATCCACTCTCGAACCCAAATTCGTTTTTCTTCATTACTCTCATCAATAAATTCTAAAATATCGTTTACTAACGCAGTTGTAACCACTAGAAGGCATTTCTTTAATAATTTTCGACAATGACGACGACGTACGATATCCATATTTGTTTATTTGATGTTTTGAAGTTGATCAAACCTAACCGTGACGGCGTGAGTTTACACATCAACTGAACTCTCTTCCACTAAATACTAGCTTCGTGTAAACAGTTACTCTACTAAAACTAGTAGTGTAGAGTGAGTAGGCAAAATAGTAGGCTAGTGTACTCTACCAATGTAAACCTGGCTTTATTGTAAGTTAATATCAACTTCTAGATTTCTGTTCTCTAAGTTGTTTTCTAAATTCTTTAAATTACCTTTGTTATTATTTTCGTTGTTTTTTAAGATTGTGTCTTGCGACGTTTGTAAATTGATATTGTATTGTACTATTTTCGTGTCAGTTAAATTTTCGTTTATGTTTTCAAATATGTATTTTGGATAATATGTTAATTTATGAAACCCGGTTTGTTTAAATTCATTGTTTTTTATGAGTGTGTCTTGCGACATTTGTAAATTGATTTTGACTTGTACTAATTTTGTGTCCGTTAAATTTTCGTTCACGTTTTCAAATGTGTGCTCTATATGTGTTAATTCATCAAAACCGTGTTGCCCATAACGTATTTCGTCACTCCTTTTAATATTTTGATATTTTGCATTATGTCGTCACTATCTTTTTTCGGGGTTCTTATTATAATATTAATATTCTTATAATATAATATTCTATTTATTCTAATATAATATTCTTTTTTATGTTCAGCTTCTAATTTATAAATTGTGTGATTTGTCTTATTATTTTTTTTTCCCGTTATTTACGCTTCATACGCTAGTTTAGCATTTTTATTCAATAAAGCAGATGAAACAAATATATTAGTGTTTGACTATAGACAAATAAATAAGCAAATACCACACCAGCATATTCCAATTACGAATATACAAACAATATTTGACTGTTTAGAAAGTTCTAAATATTTTGCAGCGTATACACATCAGTCATAATATTAATACCATTAAAAGAAGTAAATAAGAGAGTGTTCATAGATTACTATCCCGAATTTAATCTTGTAAATTTAGACGAATTAACAAATAAAATTAAAAATTCAATCATTTGACACCCCTTTGCCTAAATTACAAATGCCTAATTTTAAAAACTTAAAAGAATCCACAAATAATTTAGATTACATTAGAACGGAAATAGAGAAAAACGATAGTAATAATAATATTTCAAATAATACACTGCGCCAATACGGATTATATATAGGGGCTATTAAGCTATATAATTATTCATATAACAATAAGAAAGGTTAGTTTGTACTGGGTAAAATCAACAAGCCAAGAGATTAAAAAGAAACTGAGGGGTCATTATAGAATAAGTTATACAATAATTAGACAATAATTAATTAATAATATTGTTTTTTTTTAATGTACGTTTATGTTTAGGACAAAATATAGGGAAAATGTATTGCAAATTATAATATCATTGTTTTTGTTTACCACATAATGTAATTAAAAAGAAAAAAAAAGAGAGAGAGGACATTAAGAGATTAGGATGCGCATGTCAACTTTTTTTTTTAAAAGGCAACCCCCTGCTTTAACCACTAATTTTTTTTGCCTATTTTTTTAATGAATTTTAGTAGTTGAATCAACTTTCTAAGTCAAAAATTGACCAAGTTACAGCAATTCAAAAAAAAAAAAAAATTAGAAAAAAAATGCACTCGATTTTCACCTTTTTTATTGTAACTCTGAAAATAATTACTATAGGATTGTTAAAGATTGACATTTTTATAACTATTTATAACGGTGATATTCATACGTTATTTAAACTTCAATTACTGAATAAAGTTAGAAAGTGCAAATTTCGATACATTGCAAAACTCGACAAATTGCAAGTTGTGTTGTAGTTAAAAATTAATTACATTTTTATTTTCAATCACGTAGACCTGAAAATGTTATTACTAGTGACATGGTAGAAAATATTGAATTTGTAGAACAACACGGTGAAGACATTGAAATACAGAATAATACTAAATATGATTTGGTTGAAGAATACAAGTATTTGTCTACACAGAAAATTTAAAAGTTCATTCTTATCATGTATTCTTATTTTTAATGATATATATTTTTTTTAAATATATACAAATATTTTTTAAATTATTCAGTAAATTAGATCATGAATTCTCTGGAAGACGAATAGTTGATATAATGTTTATTTTTCATCAAATCCAGAATTGCAGACATAATGGCGGTTTTGAATGTACATTTTTAGACATGAAATTCTTTGAAAACCAACTCTTTTTTTTCATTTGGCTAGATATTAGAATGGAAATAGAGTGGAAGGAAAATATTAAACAATAATGAAATTAAAATAATGACAAAGTTATACATTGGTGTCTATAAGTTCTTAATTTGCATTATTAATCAAAATTAAATGTTAAGGTTATTGTCATCAATATTTATTGGACTCACTTTTTTAATTTAATTTTCATACACTTTATTATTATTACTTTAACTTAAAGTTAAATTATCATGTAATGTGTACTTATAATTAAGATGTAATATTACCATCATGATAATAATTCTAATTTTTTTTCTGCAGATTGTTTTAAAATGTGGTCAATAGTATGTTTTGTTGATGATAATACTATTGACTGTATCCCGAACTTTTGGTTCAAAAATGGTTCATGTGCATGGCCTAATAGAACTAATAAAATTAATTCTCGATTACACGTCGAACGGCGCACTTCTCCAAATCAAATTGAATTTAACTTCTTCAAAGCAAGATTATTAGCTTCTAATATAAGTAACTAAATGCTTATATTATATTAATACACGAAAAAATCTAATTTTATTTGTTTTGTATTAGATAGTTTAACCAAAGCATATAAAAAATTGAAAAAAGCTGAGGACACTTCTGAATTATCCTCATTTGAAAATGAAGTAAGCAGTGAAGACATCTCAAAACATTATATAAATCCCAACAATAAAATCTCTTCAATTCTTAAGAGTCCACCTAAATATACTCATAAAAATGGTAAAATAATTTTAAATCCTAATATGTACTTATTTTTCATGTTTATAATATTTGAATATATATATATTTCTTATTATATTTTTGATCAATGTTGTAGGTGATAACAAGAACAATTCAATAACTACTAGCAAGACTAAAATAATTATAAATATGAACCAAGTCACTGAGAAACCCAAAAAATCCAAAGGTATAATATTACAATATAATAAAATACAATGTGACTCAATTGAGCTTAAATGTTAATTATAAAATTTATTTTTTAAATTACTCTTTAGTTATTGTAAAGTTCATACTAATAAAGAATAAATTATTAATAATAAAGGTATGATTAATTAATTTTTAAAATATTGATATAAGTTAGAAAATAGTAGTAGTGGTGATAAGTGTGTTGTATATAATTCTGATGAAGATAAAAATCGTGATGCTCCATTCATTCATCAGCGTTATTCTGATTTGAAATCAAGTATTTACAATTTTTTTAAAATAATTAGTACCTAATTATAGAGTCACTCACTTTCTTCAAGATACAAAATAAATTGTAAACAATATCTTATTCGGTGGGTATAAATAATTGTATTCAAATAAATAATATAATATGATTATTATTTATTGCTATTATATTTTATTAAGTTGTTAAAATATTATTATTTTATATTTTAATGGAAATGACAGTGATAATATTTTATATAAATTAGTTAACTTATATTTTATAATATAATTATAATTATGTATTACTCGTTTTTATTATTATTTTTTAATTATAATATATTACCATTGATTTTATATTACCTACAAAATAAGCTATTCATATAATTTGTTTTATTATTATTATGTTATTATAACCTGTTATTAAATTACCTGTAAAACTTTTCATACATTTCTTATTCTATTATTTATATATTACTTAACTAAAAGTATTCATATTTTTGTTTTTATTATTAATTATCTACAAAATATTATAATTGTATTAATTATACATTATAGTGATTATACAGTCAAAGGCAATAAACTAATGTTTATGTTATATATGTGTATTTATTTGCGTACAGGTATACTAAATATCAAAATGTATTAATTACATTTTTAACCTATAAAGTGAAATAAGTATGAATTCTAATTTTATGATTTGTAAGTATTATGATATAATCAAAAGATTTTTTAATCATTTTTACAAATAAGTATAAATAATTTCAAAATATTTTACTAATATTTCTTTAGGAACAAATTCATATTTTGAAAATATTGGTCGCAATATTTTTAAAATATTATCCTATAACATTTAAAAAATATACAGTAAAAAATGTTTTATAAATATTGTTATAAAATGTTTTCCAAATATGAACTTCTTGGCCAAAAAATATTATTAAAACATTTTTTTATTATTAACGCAACTTTTTAACAATAATCAAAAAATATTCTAATAATTATATTATTTTCCTGAAAATATTTCCCATCTTATTTAAGGAATGTTATTATGCTACGTGGGACGCGTACAGCTTTGGGTGAGACGCCCTCTTAATGCTAGGAGAGAGAAAGTGGGATTATTTCATACTTTATTTAGTGACCTACGAAATGACGAAAATAAGTATTTTAATTATTTCCGTATGTCAAGTGCTACTTTTGATGTATTATATAGATAACTCAACTCAAGGATAAGCATCAACGTGAAAACACGCAATTTAGAAATTGCATACAACCAGTTGAGATGTTATCGATTACATTGCAGCCAAATGTTTTAAAATGTCATTTTTTCGTACTAATTCTAAAGTAAACTTTGACTATCATATTAACGGCGACAGACTTATTGAAATTGATACATGACCTGGGGGTTGTATTCCAGCATAACTTATTATTCTCTTCTAATATTGAATATTTATGCTCAAAAGCGCTTAGAAGTCTTGGTTTTATAACTCGTAATACGAAAGAATTCAATAATGAAATTTGTCATAAAACTTTATATACCTCACTAGTTAGACATATTCTTGAGTTCTCTTCAGTTCTATGGAATCCTACGCAAATTGGGCTGGTTGAATGGGTGATCGTAAATTCTACCGATTTACAGGTAGTCGATTTTTGGGTTGGATTTATAACATCTAAATTCCACCGATACTTTTTTTTTACCTGAAAAAAAAAATGTAAATTCCACCGGTACGTATTTTTGACCTGAAAACACGTAAAGTTTAAGTACCTATAGCTACACATCAACTTTCGTCTGTCTTGTCGAAACGACATCTTTAAGCCGGGATCCCACGGCGCGTGGCGTGGTACAGCGCGGTACAATACACGCGCCGTGGGATCGGTGTTGCTCGGGGCGACTCTTGTAGCTTTAAGCTATGGTTTCCTAAAAAAGCGGTGCCGCTACTTAGCGGCCGTTATATGACGGACGTCTATAACGGCCGTCTTTACGGTGACCAAGCTGTGGTTTCCTAGGAAGTGGTGCGACCGTATTCAATCATAGTCACTCAGTACTCATTCGAGCGGTGTACACTTGTGGAAAATGAACGATTTGGACGTAGCATTATTTGTATTTTTGGAAGATGAAGAATCATCGGAAGACGAAAAAAATCGTTTGGGAGGAGAGTGAGATGTTTAAGAATCGTTCTACTGAAGGTGTATTTCAAATTTTGGTTCGTCGCCTTCTGCATTGTAATGACGAAAAATTCAAGCAATACTAAATTAATTAAATACTAAATTTTGCTTCAACTGGGCTTGTCTATACTCTTTTGATTTGATGTAAATTATGTTATATAGGGCTTCGTGATTTTTGACAAAATCAATCAATTGTTCGTCATTTTCGCTCGTCCAAGTCACGTTTCCACTCATCGTATATTAACAAAATGCTCACCGCTACACGCGAAAAAATGTTGGGAAACTGTTTAACACCGCTATGACGGCCGTTATGCAACTGACGGCACCGCTATTTTACGGTACGGTGACGCTCACCGTTTTCTAGGAAACCTACTACGATAGACAACGTTTTGGTGACGTCACTCAACGCTACATTACGGCACCGCTATTCTAGGAAACCATAGCTTTTAGCGCGGCGCGGCTCGTCTTTTCCCGACAATTGTCGGTACGTGAGACCCGCATCTCGTCATACGATTTATGTCAATCCCACGGCCTGTGTATTGAACCCGCAAATTAAGTGTTTTTAAATACATATTTTATTTTTATTTTTTACCAATTTTTAAAAACTTTACTTTTATTTAAAATGGAATGGTCAAATGATCTTGTTCTTGAGTTTTTGGAACTATATGAAAAACCTTCGATATGGAACCCAAGAGATCCTCGACATAAAAATCGAAATATGGTGCAAGATTCATGGAAAAACATTTCAGACAACTCGGCTAGTTTTTCTTTGATAGGGATTCATTTTCTCATATTAGTATCTAATTTTGATATAGATGGTCCAATTTTATTTAAAAGGTACCTATTCAAAATCTTCATGTGATATTCTGCAAACATTTTCGAACTTTTTGAAAAATTCATATGCAAATCACCTAGCATATTTGTTGCATTGTATCTGGAAAATAAAATGTTATAATGTATAAAAAATACTAATTTTATAGTATTGAAATTGGAATTATTGGCACAGTACTGACTCAGTCCGACTTAATAATATTCATTGACCCAATACCGCCTTTTTTTTCTTGTCACCTCATCTTTTTTTGAAACACTACTTGCCATAATATAATATGCAGCAGCACAAATGGCAAGTTTGGAAGGTTTTTTATTATTTTCCATGTTTAAATAAAATATTATTATCCAAAAAGACGGTCTACATTCCAAGAGCCACAGAAGTACAATGATAGGGAGCGAAAATTCCTTTTTTCACGTCGCGCAATCACCCGCGCCACGGCCGTGGGATCGTATAGACGCGCGTGGCTGGCGCGGTACAGACGAATATTACGTCGCGCGTAATATACCGTGGGATCCCGGATTAACGATCGTAGACACTATCATATACTCATATCGCAAAACGAATACATTCGATAAAATATTTTCGAACATTTTAGTTCATGAGTTCGTCCGTTGATTTAAAAATGAATACATTAACCGAAATAATCAGCGAACGTGGCAAAGTTTAAAACTTTGCTTAAATAATTTTAAGTCTTACAAACGAATACTCAAAATGGCGGTGTGAAAACAAAAAGTGTACCGCGGTTTTGAAAACAATTAATTCTGGAAAAAATCGAACTATAAGGGCCCTTTCACACGCAGAAGCTAACCTAACCTAGCCGGCAACACACGAGCGTTATTTTACCGTGCGACATTTTTACTGCGCGACATTTTTACCGCGCGTTTTCAACTCGTACCAATACACACGAGCGTTATTTACGCTACACGTGTGTGTTCTATACCAATCATTATAATGAAATTTGACTTGAAATTCTTATCGCGCGTTATAAATAACGCGCTATAAAGTCAAGGTGCACGCGACAGTTTCAGAAATGTCGCGCGTTAATTTTACGGCGCGACACTCGTGTGTTGTGCTCCATTCATTTTAAGATATTTTAACAAAACGCGCCGTAAATTTACGGCGCGGTAAAAATGTCGCGCGGTAAAATAACGTTCGTGTGTTGCTGGCCTTAAGGCCTCCATACACGTCAAACAAATTTGCGCAACTTCTGTGTTTGTGCAAACATTTTGAGCGTGTATGGTGTGGTTTGAGTAGTTGCGCAACGGTTTGAAACAAATCGGTCGAGTTCGAAATTTGTTGCGCAAACGCTTCACGATTGACAATCTGTTGTACGTGTATGGCAGTGTTTGACAAGCATCGGCTGTCAAAAACCTCAAGACGATTGGAAAAACGTATGAAATAGATAATATTAATTATTAATTATTATACTTACTTTACTAGTAATAATAATTAATATATTATAATTATAATAAATTAACTTATATCTATATAATTTGTTTTTATATTATTATTAAATTTTATTTTTATTATAGAATTTACTAAATATAAAATTTAGTTTTATAACTATGGCGTCTAAAATTGATGACAATAAGACATTATATTAATTATTATACTTACTTTACTAGTAATAATAATTAATATATTATAATTATAATAAATTTACTTATATCTATATAATTTGTTTTTATATTATTATTAAATTTTATTTTTATTATAGAATTTACTAAATATAAAATTTAGTTTTATAACTATGGCGTCTAAAATTGATGACAATAAGACATTTTGGCTGGAATTTATCATACGTTTCCTGAATTGTGGAAAGTTAAAAGCTTTTTTTATACTGAATATATTTCGACAAGATCAAAAATTGAACTGAAGTTGGCACAAGCCATAGGAACGTGTGTGTCCGAAATTTGTACAAACATCGTATTTGCACAAACACAGAGGTTGCGCAAATTTGTTTGACGTGTATGGGGGCCTTTAGGCTAGGTTCACATGGACACGCGTACACTCGCGAAAGCACGCCACAAAACGCGCGTACGACCGTTCAGATAGCTGCGTTTTACGCGCGTTGAATAAAGCAGTGTAAGTATAAAGTAACTATAATATTATTAGAGTGATACGAGTGCACGAGCTGCTCACGGTAACAAGCGCAATTGATCACAAAATTAACCACAGTACAATTCCATAATATAAAAACATATTATGTTCAAAAATAACATTTATTGAAAATATACATTTCGATTTAAGGGGATTGCAAGTGGGTCATTTCTAAGGGGTTCAGAATAGGCAATAATACACAGATTTTATAAGTGCGTGCGTGAGAGCCGTATGCATGTGTGCGTAGTAAACGATCATTAGTATTAGTGTTGACTTGTCGGGCGCAGAGGCCCGGCGATAACGATTATAGATTCCGAGTAGTCAGATTAACGGCTATTAGATATTAGATACCATAATTAATAGAAGTGTTGAGACCACAGAATATTATAATTTCAGATAACCGTCCTATAAATCGTTATACAGGTTATTCAACGATAATAGTAAAATTGTAAAAATAAAAAAATAATTGAGGAATATTTATAAGTGACATTTTGGTCTAGGTGTAATTAATTGTACTCTTAGTTATTGGTAGGAACTTAATTAATAATGATTATCACAAAAATAGTAAGAGGATCTGAGGATACAATAAAAATACAAAAAAAGTACAAATATATTCAAATAACATTACAAAATATAGATATTATAATTATTACAAATAATTTATAATATCTTCCGTATCTTATACTTGCTCATCCAAAATGCCAGACCTTATTGGTAACCCCTGATCAAATCTTGAATCAATAATTTTCTAATTACTTGTTCATTTATTGATTTACGGAACGCTGATATATTGCCTTTATTTCTTTTTTTTTTTACATAAATATGGCATGCGTTTATTTCCATAACGATAATTTTTGTCCATTTTTAGATATTTGTATGATATTACACAGGAACAATACAGTATGACAATATATACTATACAAAAGTATATATGTCAAACTTTAAAAACTAATAAGTCTATTGGCTATTGAAGGCTAAATGGGGAAATAATTTATTATAATTTTGTAGCCCATAGTTGCCGAGGCATTTGTCACAATAAAAAAAAAAAAAATTTATTATAAAAATAATTTACGTTCGTGTCTGTCTCGTGTATGCACTATGAAGTATGAATACAAAACTAAATTAGTTTTTCAACCAAAAAGAGAAAGAATTTACAATCGTCATTCCACTAAATCCGTTATCTTATCGGAAGCAATTACCGCGGATATGCCGCGCCGGGCGCCGGCGATACATATAGTAGACATCGTACGCACGCGCATGCACATAAACAAATATTACATTATTAGATCAAATATTCATAGCCAAAAGAGCTATACGCCTGACAAAAATTAAGGTACTTCCAACCATCCGATTTAAAAAAAAAAGTTAGGCTTAGATTTATAGACAAGTTTACTTTGTATCGGTCGGAGTAATTTTTCAATTTTATCAAGATATTCATACAAAAAACAATTTACAATTTTTATTAATTTGTCAATTTTCGATTGTAATTAATTAAGTAACAATATTCAATATAAAAAATGTGTTTCGACCGATACAAAGTAAGGTTTTTAAGGATTTTAAAAATCTTTAAATTTTCAAAATCATACAACGGGAAGTACCTAAATTTTTGTCAGGCGTTAAGGTCGTTTTGACGAAAAATTTATGCATAATATACATAACATGTTTTAAGGAGTAATATTTAGGCATTTCATATTGCATTTATATTTCGGCTGTGTCAATGTGTGAGAAGTAAATGAACATTGGTGTGTGTACATCGTTATCGCACTACCGCGCGTCTATTATACATTACGATAATAATCAATAAAATGAGAATATATTAGTGTTATAGGTTAAATATATATATGTATTACGTAAAACACTAAAACCCATAGTCCGTACATTGATAAAAATGGTACAAAAATACCTACCTTATTGTTATTGTCGCTGCCGGGTCGCTGTAAATTGCGTCCCATTTTAAAATTTTTTATGTAAATTGCGGCCCGGGTATATTTTGTACATACGTAAATTGCGGCCTGGGTATATTTTGTACATACGTAAATTGCGGCCTGGGTATATTTTGTACATACGTAAATTGCGGCCTGTGTATAATTTTGTATGTATGCCTACGCTTACACGTTTTAACTGTGCAATACTAACGTTGAATATCATTTTTTAATAATTTATGAAAACGATATTTGAAACCATCAACTACTTTCAACGTTTTATTCCTTTCGCTTTTCATAACGTCCATTTTTTACTAAATTGAAAAACAATTTAAACTGTAGAGCAACGTAAAACCTCGTGCGTAACATATTCGATCCAATGCACGCTAGCTGTTAGAACATATTATTATTACCAATCAAAGATTAATACTTATCATTAAATTGTACAGTCGACTGGAAATCGGAATATCCCAGGCCGCAGTTTACGTACATTCCAAATATACCCAGGACGCAATTTACGTATGACACGGACCCGTGCGGCAGCTGTTATCGAAACGGCTGTCGCCGACCGTGCTTTTACGTTCTCATCAACCACCAGACCGCGGCACGCATCGCCGTCACGACACCCCGATACCCATCCATTACTGGCGAGGGAACGGGAGCGGTCGTGACGACGTCCGCGGGGTACAACGAGCATACTGGTGGTCTGGACTTTTCGCTCGTCACGGGAATGGGTCCTCTACGCGAGGGCACACAGGTACCGTTTCGGTACTATTCTCAATTATCTCGTTTGTTATTCTGTTTCACGATTTGCACTAGTGTTCACACAATTAATAGAAATACATAAACCATATAAACATCTTAAAGCCGTTTACTTGCTTTTTTTTCTTAATTTGTGTGTCACCACCGAACCTGACCTGGCCGCACCCCACGTGTACCGTGTCAAACATGATAGCTATTACTACACCCTAGTTCTAAAACTAACTACAGCCTCGGTTTTGGTGGGGGCTAACTTCAGTCCGTTTTGTTCCATCCAAGCCGATACCTTAGCTAACACAGGATTGAGCAGGGTAGCGGCTGCTTCACCTGTGCGGGCGATGCCTATGACGCACACATCATCGGCAAATGCCACGAGTTGGACACCCGAAGGGGTTTCCATGCCCAATAAATCGTCGTACTTCGACGGTGGAGTGTTTCGCCAACCAATATGGATCGATCCTGTAGGTAGGATCTTATCATTTTCACGAGGTACGAAGGTACATTCTTGACCCGGAGGGCATTATCTTATTTACCTTCTTCCAGGAAGCCGTGTTGAATGCATTCTTCACATCTAGTGACACAGCCACGCAAATATCCCTGTGCTGTACCGCGCCTAACGCTGCACCGTTTGCGGCGTTCAGCAGTCGTTCAATTGCGTCAGGAGTCGAGCTGCCTTGGCGAAACCACACGGGCCGCAATTTACACAGTATATGAATAAAACCTTTTTCGGGGGACGCAATTTACCGTCTCCGGTCGCTGCCACCGCGTCAACTGCGGGAATCGGCGATAAATATTGATTATAACAAAGGGTAACATCAAAAAATCATGTCAAGAGTTCCATTCTTACATAAAAACTAAACAGGCTACTTTGAAGCAGATTTGTGGGCTGCAACTAGTTTGCGCACAATCTAATATTTTTATTTTATTTTTACCTGAAACTTTCCGTTGGGACTTCGCTTGATTATAAGTTATAACTATCTTTCAATATATCAGGCTATTATCACAACGCAAAATTAGTCTAACGTGACAATTTTCATTGAGCGGAACGTATTGTACGACTTAACATTCATAATTGTTATCATGGAATTCGTATTAAGCGAAGTGTTTGAATCGCGTCGTGGTAATAAATGTATAAGTATAAACAATTTTAAGTTTTCAAAAACTTTTAAAGTATTTCTTAAAGTAGCTTAAAGTTGTCATAGTAAATATTATGTACCTTATATTTATTTATTTTAAGGTACTTTTGTGCGCAAAAAATTTGTTAAATTTAAAATTAACTGTGCCCAAACGAGTGGTATGTGCGCAAACCAGGACCGCCCAATTTGTGGATCCGACAAATATAAACCAGCCGAATAATATACTCTTTTATTTATTTTTACATTATTATTTATTATTATTATTATTATTATTATTATTATTATTATACTTTTAATATATTAGTTCCGTTTTTCTGTTGCCATTTTTTATACAAATAGTTTATGTTTTTTTTCCAATAAAATAGTTATTTTTCGCAAAATTTTTCCTTATTAAAATGTACAGGTATCCCGCTTTGAAGAAAAAAAATATGGTCACGTTAGTCATAGACTAAGGATCAGAATATAATAAGCAATATTATAATAATATAATTATTGATTACATATTATATATTAATATTAGTAGTATTCCTTATGTTAAAGACGTTGTCACGTCAGCACTAATAAATAATTAACAAGCTATTTTATATTCGGCACGGAGTGATTGTACATATTTTGAATGAGTGTAAAATAGTGATCAATTCATCAAGATTCCGAAAATTTGAAAATAATAATTATTATAAAAAGCAATATGTTTCTATTCCAAAATAATTGTTTAATAATAACCAATAGCAAATATATTGTTATACACTCGGCTAATTGAACTGTTGATTATTTTTAGACCGTTTTGTCGATCACACGATAACAACTATGACTGTGTTCGTACGTCGCGTGCTTGCGCCGCGCGAAAACACCTAATAGCGCGTTCTATCGGTCGTTGTTTACGTTTCACTTTTGGTGTGGCGTCCTCTTAAGTACTGGTGCAAAACGAAGGACGATAGAGGACAATTGTAAAGCATCAAGAAAAATAATCAAACTCACATTGGATGAAAATTCATTGAATGGATGTGATAGTCAAACACAGGTTAGAGATGTAAACTACGCTAAGAGAAATGTATATAATGCTAAGAGAAAAAAAATACCAAAAATACCTAAAAGTTCATTTGATGTTCATAATTTTTTAAATGAAACCCAATGTATGACGAGTAAAAATGAAAATTGTCTTCAATATAATAGTTAAGAAAATGGTATGATATTCTGTCGTAAAATAAACTTTGAGGCTATGTGTAAAACAGAAATTGTTTACATGGATGAAACATTTACGTATTGCGCAAAGCAATTTAAATTTTCTTTAATTTTTTTAATTTAATATTAATTTTTTTTCAATTAACTATTAACTATTGAACACACTATTGATTATTATATATTTTATTTTAAATGTCTGTAAAAAAAGATACAAGTATCTAAATATAAAATGTATAAATATTTATTTTTTTTATATTTTTTATTATACATAAACAATCCATAAAATAAGCACAATAAGTTTATATGATGAGAGTATTATAAAACATGAGGGGGTTGATTAAATAATGTTTTGAAATTGAATAATTGTAACAAATAAATGTCAAATGATAAAATTCCGCTATTTGCTTTACAATGTTCCTCTATAGATGAGTCGTAAAATGAGAAATTAAATCTCGGTTCAATAATTAAAATTTGATAATTCACTATTTGTATTCAACATTTGAATACAATTTATCGTCTTACAGATACTGAAGATACCGTAGGAATTACATTGAACATGGCTCGAAGACAATTACCGGTCAGTCTCGGCAGACTTCGACAGAGTGTCGTAAGGAGACATCCAACAATTCCTGCTCCAGTGCAAATGTATAAATATTAAATAATAAATCTGTACATAAATAATGTAGGTATCTATAAGTTACCTAATTATATATTATTTTTCTATTTTTTTTTATATCTATTTATATAAAAATAAGTGTATATTTAGAATAAATTGTATAACTTAAACCTTTCAGACCTCCGGGTCACTTTTGTGACACAACGTTTTAAACATCAATAACGAGTACGGGTTTATTAGAATTGAATGATTCTATCTACGTTTCGATGCAGTATGTTTCCAAGAATACGATAATGTGGTTGTTCTTGTTGTCACACTTTTGGTTAAGTTTATATTTAGATATTTGTACGGAAAAAATGTTACTTCTTTTTTTTCCATTCATATTAAATTTATTTCTGTAATAACTAAAATGCGATTAATACACGTATACGAATATACTTGTTATTCTGTAATAATATACATATATATATATATATATATTAGTACCACCGTTCTATTATCTTAACGTACGGTGGGAACGTTTAAATGTAGGCTCATTTATGTGACCCATCGGTCTTATTGGTCACGAATTTACGAATATTTTTTCACGAACGACTGACGGACGGAACGACTCGTTAACGTAAGTTAATTTTATGACACATCGATACGTTTGATATTTTATATCTATTTTACTGGGAGACAATATAATATGATATAGATTTATAAATCTACTTAGTGTATATACGTATTCTTTATTATACTACGTTGCGCGCGTGAACGAGATTATTCAATCAAATCGACGAGTTGTTAGTTGATGAAATTGCCGAGACAATAGGAATTTTTGTGCTCATGAAATCATTACGGAACGCCTTGAATATCGTAAAGTTTGTGCCAGGTGGGTGCCACGATTACTGACAGATGAACACAAAAACCGACGTTTGCAATCGTCAATTGCTTTTTTGTCTCGTTATGAAAATGACGGAAATGAATTTTTGGATAAAATAGTGACTGATGATGCCACACGTGTCTGATGTTCAACAACTGGACGGGAATTTTCCCAACAAGGGATTTCCAAACTCGTACCACGATACGAAAAATGTAGAGATTTGTTTGGCGAATATGTCGCAAAAAAAAAAACTATGTGTACTTTTTAAATAACTTTTTTTTTTCTAAAATCGTATTACTTTTTAACTTATGGTAAAACGCAACTTCCTTTTTGATTCCCCCTCGTATATTATTACTATAATACTACATCAACCATTTCTAAAATGTCGCGTAAGAACTTACATGAGCAAGACATTTTAGATTTATTAGAAGATGGGAATTTGTGAATTTACCAAGTATAAATCTTTAGTATAAGATCTTCATTTTCACGCAAAAAAACATATGCAATCTGAATGGCATAGAGATTCGGTTTCTCAATCAACAGATTTTTTAAAAATTATGTCCAACAAAGAAAAAAGTGTTATAGATCAATTAAATACTGCTCAACACTCACAAATTGAACAAAATAGAAAAAAGCTAGTCCCTATTTTGTCATCAATAATATTTTGTGCGACACATGATCTAGCAATTAGAGGTAAATTGAGCTGTAGTGGAAATTTTGATGATGTTTTAAAATTTCGTGTTGAATCTGGAGATAGTGTTCTGTCTGAGCATTTATCAACATGTCATAGTAAAGCTAAATATACGAAGAAATTTGCAGTTCTTATTTACTGATACCGAATAATATACTTAATTATATTATTTAATTTCTATTTTTTATAATCTAATATAGGTAACATGCAAGTATACATTTATATGTAAAAAATAACATTAATCTTTATTATCTTACATTCGAAATTTTTTTTATTTTGACCCCCCCCCCTAAAATGTTACCTATGGGCGCCCATGATTTTATACCAAGTCATATGGTCTTCGGTGTTTGGGACGCCTTATGTCTTGACGCGGACCCGGCGGCGGCAATTCTCCAGAACCGCGATACCGATCCCCCCCCCAACACGCACTTGCCGGAGAAGCGGGGGCATCGACACCGCCGTAGGAACAGGCCGAAAGCGCAACAGCGGTCTCTTGCGCTCGAGACTCGATAGCGACCACGTCCGACTTTTTTTTCACCACCGACACGATATTTGACATTGATACACTGTACAGTTTTTCTTGTAGTTATTCTTTGTTTAAAATAAATAAATAAATAAATATTTGGCTGCATTTATTTATGATTAAAAAAGTTTTGTGGCTATAAAACTAATTGTGCGTCGTGCTGCCTCCTGAGTAAGATCCACGGCAGTCTACCTTGTAGTACTCCAGCTGATATGTTTATCCAGTTAGTTATTGCTTCGTTGTGTAAGTCCCGAACTTTGAGCCTCCCGCCTGACACGTAAAAATGTTTTGCTGTACAGTGATAGTGGTAGTGGATCAAGTGCGTGAACGTGTGCAATTTTTATTTTTTCGCATAAATCAAAATAAATTTATAGCTGCAACAATTAATTGGTATTAATTTTGTTGGATTATCACATTAATATTTATTGGATATGTCAGAGCAAAAACGTATACGGTTATCAGGATCTGCATATCGAAAACAAAAATTAAAACGTGATGAAGAAATTAAAAAAAACTTTAGTTCCTTTGAAAAATATTGAAATAATTCAGGAACACATTTAAACATTATTTTAGAAGTATCAAAAACCTTAGAAGTTACTGGCGGTTTAAAAGAAGTTGGTAACTCAGAACAAACTTCCGATAGCATTGCAGGTATAGCAGTTTTACTATAATGTCAAAAATTACAAAGATTTAAGTTGAAACTCATGAATGATGACTAGGGAACGGATTTAAATGCTCTAAAAAACAAGAAAAATGCCTTAAAAAAATACGATTTAATGCCTTAAAAAAATGCTTTAACATCAAAAAATGCACTAAAAAAATGCCCTAAAAAACTTTAAAAATGTATTTATATTCAATAAAAATACAATTTTGAATTTAAAACTTATAAAAAAAACACATTACTATGAAAAATCTGATAAAAAATATTTAAATACAATAAAACTTTAATAAATTAACTCTCAATTATCTTCTGTACAATTTAGATAAATAGCTTATCTTATCTTTACCTTAATGCGGGTTATAATCTGTTGTAACTTGTATGTATATAATATATATTTTGTGTCTACACGTGTCAACAATAATTTGGTAATTTCGTAACATAAAACATATTTAGGCATTTTTATTTTTTTTAGTATAAATGTTGAAAAGATGTTGAAAAAATGACTTAAAAACCATAAAAATGCACTAAAAAAGTCAAAAAATGCTCTAAAAATGTAATAGTCTTAAAAATGCAAAAAATGCAAAAAAATGAAAAATAAAAGTTACATTTTTTAATTCCTTGATGTATGAAATGAACTTTTTGCTTGGAAACCAATGTTTTCGGACATTCAGAAAAAAATGCAATTTGCATTCAAATCCGTTCCCTAATGATGACCATGTCATCTCAACCATTTATGATACTCCTCTAGCTAAACGAATGCTATTTATGTCTGAACCAGTAACGTCAAACTCAATATTTTAGATTTTATTCAACCATTCTCTTTTTTTTTTTCTAAAATATTTTTACTATGTATTTATATATTTTTTTTGTTATATCAATTAATTATTTTAGTTTAGTTTAACTTGTAAATAAATGTATAACGTTGTTATTTATAGTTTTTTCCCTTTTAACTACCATGTTCAAAATATACATGAGATTATGTTATGTAAAATGATTTAGGTCAGTATGTTTAAATAAATAAATTATTGTAAATAATAATTCTTTATTTTTAAACAATATATTAAATATTACTTTTGTACATTTAAAAAAAGAAATCGTTATCGGGTACTTCGTTGTTTCTTATGTCATTTTGGAGAATACTATCTAAGCTAGAATCACTAGGCAATGACGAATAACTTTGGTCACCTTGTAGTGTGCTTGCTATTTTTTTTTTATTCTTGCTGTATTGTTCAATAGCTGAGATTTCAAGTGTATTAACGTATGGCCGTGACGTAAATGTCTTCATAAATGATTCTATAGCTCTTCGTGATGGGAGAATCGGCCCTAAGAACTGTAACCACCCAATGTTTTCGTTCACTGCATTGCGATACTCTTCAAACGATATCCTTGTATCTCGATCCTTGTCCATTACTTCCATTACAAATTCAGTGAAGTCGCGGCTGTACTGTTCCAAATAGGAAAATTTTGACATTCGTATACTGTTCTTTCTGGCCATGATAAGCACGTCCTCTTTTTTAATGTACGTTGGTGACCTGATCATTTCTGTATAAACTTCAAAACAAAATCTTATAGTTTCAGACAAGGAGCCTTTTAACAATAATGACAATAGTTCAACGAATTCTCGCCTGGTTAAGTGTGTTTTGTTCGCTTTGCAGCGGAGTATATGTATTTTTTGCACAGCACCAACATTTCTGAATTCCAAATATATATCCATAAACTCGCTGAAGCATAACTTATCCATAACTCTGTTTCGTTTTGTGGTTAACAAGTAATGCATCTGCAGTAATCGCAGTATTTCTGTTTTATTGAAATTGATTTTACGCGATAGATCCGCTGCAATGGTTGAATATCTATGCTGTAAGCGTATATCCTCACTCACTGGTAAACACTTGTTAATTGGATGGTATGGCATTTCAGTTAGTTTTGTTTAGCATATAATTTACAATTAAGCTATTTATTACACTTTTGAAATAGGTAATTAATTAAAGTAAACGTCTTAGGAAATAATAATAACAATAATTAAAATATACAATCATACTAAACTTTAAATCGATTAGTAGTCAACTTGAAATTTATTAAATTTATAACTAGCCCGTAGTCTATTCAACAGATTTTTGACTAAGAAGTTTAGGTTTTGTTATGAGCCACTATACCTTCTATAATATAAATTTAACACATTCAATTCTAAATAAATTTTTACATATTGTACATATTAAACATGTACCTATTATGTTTTTTTTTACTTTGCTGAGTGAGTTATTACATTTATATTGCATACTATTCTATATTCCTTATTTCAAAAAATCATCTATCTTCCTTTGTTTCATATTTTTGATATTTTTTGAATACAGGAAGTTTTCAATTTTATTAAGATGATTTAAAGATTCATCAGCGTCGTCAAAAGATGCAACTAATCTTCTTAGCTCATTAACATAATCAAGTGCATTTACTACTGGGAGAATCGGTGTTGTATCATCCTCTTCCTCGTCTTCGCTTTCTTCATCTATAGAAGTTACATCAGCCGGTGCAATTTTATCAGTAATTATCTGGTCAATGCTTCTAATGTTATTTGTGGCGACGTCCTCGTAAATTTCTGCATATCCTGGAAACTCCTCTAATTCTTGAAAATCTTCGCTGCTTTTCTCCATGGCACTGTAATCACCCTCAACAAATTTTGCTTTTCGAAAACAATTTTTAATGACATCAGCCGTAACTTCATACCATGCTGCAGATACGTAGTGTAATGCATCGAGTACGTCAAGTTTTTTCGCGGGATTTTTACTTTCCATTTCTTTCAAGTATCGTAAAACCAATTTTTTTCGATATTTTTGTTTTAAAACCTTGATAATTCCTTGATCCAGAGGCTGTAATTTGGCTGTTGCGTTTGGGGGTAAAAAAAACAAGTTTAATGTTTTCAAGTGGAATATTAGTAGGATGTGCAGGACAGTTATCTACAAACAGTAAAATGTTCCTATTCTGTTTTTTAAAAGAGAGGTCTAATTGTTTTATCCAGTTTATAAAAATATCACCTGTCATCCAAGCACGATTTTGTGCATAATTATGTATTATTTATGTATAATTATTATTAAAATAGATTTGAAATCCATGAAATTACTAGATACTAGAACATTATGGAGTAATAGACAACCTATAGTGACACGTATGCCTTTTTGAAAATCCAAACGGTTGAAGGTCCTTCCGCAAGGAAATGAACCCATTGATTATTTTAATCCATTGTTCGACGACAGACTTTTCGAGTTGATTGTAAACGAAACTAACAAATATGCAGTTCAATCTTTTTTATCTGGATCTTGAGGTACATCATCCCGATTTACGACGTGGAAAGATACGAATATACCAGAAATGAAACTTTTTATTGGTTTACTGTTTCATACAGGATCTATACGAACCAATCGTTTAGAAGATTATTGAAAGACAAGTGAGTTATTCAATTTGAATTTTTTTCGACAATATATGAGCAGAAATCGTTTTATGTTAATTTTAAGAAATTTACATTTTATTAACAATGAAGATAATGATAATAATCGTCTTAATAAAATTGCCCCAATAGTAACATATTTCAATAATAAAATGACAGATATTTATGAAGCTTCTGAAAATTTGTCACTCGACGAGAGGTTTTATTTCGGGGTAGATTAGTTTTTCGGCAATATATTAAAAATAAACGCCATAAGTATTAAACTTTACATGCTCACCGAATCTAATGGTTTGGTCCATAAAATGATGATATATTCTGGACAAGGGCATGACACGTCGAACGACTTTACTCATACAGAATATGTTGTTATCAAATTAATGGAAGGCCTTACTGATTGTGGCAGATCATTGTACATGGACAATTATTACAATAGTGTAAAACTAGCTTATACACTTCTAACTAAAAGTACTTATTGTACAGGAACATTGCGTGCGAATAGAAAAGGGAACCCTAAAGACATAACTTCAAAAAAAATAAAAGTAGGAGAAAGTGTTGGAATTTATACTAAGGAAGGCGTAATGAAATGGCAAGACAGAAGAGAAGTTTTAGCAATAAGCTCCGAGTACACAAATGATTTAGTTGAAGTAACTAACAGAAGAGATGAAAAAAATTGAAGCCTATGGCAAATTCTATGTACAATAAACATATGTCAGGAATTGATAGACAAGATCAAATGTTATCATACTATCCATGCGAGAGAAAAATAATAAGGTGGTATAAAAAGATCGGAATCTATCTTTTGCAGTTGTAGCATCACATCTATATGTTTAGTGGAGCTCTTTAAAAGAACAACCGAATGCTAAATATCTGAAAAAGTTTTATAACTTATTACACGTTATATAGCAGGGGTGGCCACAACGAGGCTCACGAGCCGCATGCGGCTCTTGAACTAAATTTAAAATAAAACGAATTAAAAAAGTGTTCTATGAGACTTATTTCAATCTTTGGCTCTACTTATGTGTGTGAATAATTGTACTCAACGCTTAAATTCATTAAATCTAAATATCGATCCGAATTAACTGATGAACATTTAAGTGAACTTGTGCGAACTGCGCTAACAAATTATCAGCCAGATTTCAAAAAGCTTACAGAAAAAATGAATACTCGAAAAAGTACTTCTCATAAATAAATCAACAATAATGTTAATAATTGTGTCAATAATAATAATGTTTTGCAAATGTAAAAAATAAATGTTCCTTCGTTTGATTTAAAATAAAAAATGTGTCTTTTTTTCATAAACATCGCTTTACAATGTAGCTCACCTCAAATTAGCTTTATAAATTTGCGGCTTCCAAAGTTAAAGTTAGTGGCCACCCCTGTTATATAGGCACGAGTCGCTACAATTATATTAGATATTATATTTTTCTCAAATACTACCTTATTAAACGCCGTATACTACAATAACTTTTTTTTTATTTTGATTTACCATTAAAAAGCCAACAATTTAAAAATACTTTTTTTATCTATTACACTTCAAAGGAAATGGAAAAGTTTAAAAGACTCGTATAACAGAGAATTAAAAAAAAACAATGAAAAAAAGAGTGGATCTGGTGCTTTTAAACATAGGCAATATTTATATTTCAATAATTTATCTTTTTTAAAACCTATATCTGAGAGAAGACAAACTGAAAGTTCAATCAATGATACTTTTCAAAATGTAGACAAACAGTTAAATTCTTGTGATGAAAGCCGAAAAGTGACAAAAAAAAGGAAATCAACGAAAAGTATAGATAATGGGAATGAGTTTAAACAACTATCATATCGTTTATCAGATCGTATGAGCAATCAAGATGAACAGGTAGATAATATTGATAGTGATAAACATTGCTTACTGTCATTACGATCGATTCAAATCCATTGATAATAACTTAAAAATACAAGCCCAAATTGAAATAATGAATGTAATTCAAAAATATAGCCAACCTAATACTCAAAATTATAATTATGAGTTGTTTGGTAAACGTTTGGATAATACGCCAAGTCATAGTTATAACACGACCGAGTATGAAACAAGACAATACCCGATGTATCCACACAAAAAATATCCCAGCCATATCGAACTCTCTTCATTTCGAGCACCTACAACACTGAATATACCAGAAATCTCGCCAACCAACACTCAATCAATTACTTCACCATACAGCATTTTATCTCAGGCCACCGATGATGATCATGATTCAATTTTATCAAATATTTTTAATTAAAATTATGATATTTATATAAATGGTTAATTTATTATAATATAATATATACTTAATAATTTGATATGTAATCTATATACTATTATATAATATTGTAAGGGGTTTTCTACGACCGCGCTAACCGAGAAAACTATTGAACCGATTTGGCTGTAATTTTTTAGTGTACACCCGACACTATGCTGAAAGTTTTGGTACCACTTTTGTCAATAAAAAATAAGTATAAAGTTCTTGAAAAATTAAAAAATAGTGTACCTATATTATATACATATTGTGCGGCACGGCGGCTCGCGGGTTTACAACTACCTGCAACTTGACCTTTTTGTTCCGTGAAGTTTATCGCACGTACACCAAATATATTATGTATATTACTATATAAAATTAAGTCGCTTTTTTTTGTTCGGGATAAACTCAGAAGCCGTCATTCAACAGGGCCAGCAAAAGGATAAATTGCATTTATTACAAGAATTCCCATAATTCTATCTGACTTGCCGTTTTCTTTCAAACGGCTTCAATTCCCTGTTAAATTTGCTTTTGCAATTACGATAAACAAAGCTCAAGGTTAGGTTTATCACAATTACGTTGGCGCAGATTTTCGGACAGAGTGCTTTTCACATAGACAATTATACGTGGGATTTTCTCGAACTGGGGACCCGAATGATCTTATGATTTTAATTTCAACAGGAGATAAAACAAAAAACGTCATATACTCAGAAGTTTTATAAAATTCTTTATCAACCATAAATTACACAACATTTCTTTTGTATCTGTATTCATTTTAATTATTATTCATTAAAAGTATATATTTTGTCATTAATCCCGCTAGAAACATTTCAATAAGTTTTCATTAACCGTTTTTTATATTAACTTACCGATATTATTAAAATCATTATAATTTATTAATTTTCATAAAAGTAAAAATATACAGGTAAATAAAGGTTAGGTTTATATTTTAAATCGGTTTATCTTGTTTTTAGTAGTTTCGAGATCATCACAAAATGAAAAAAACAAAATTAAGTGGTGCGCAGTATAGACAAATATCAAAACAAAAAAATGAAAAACAAAAAAAGGTTAGCAATCAAACTAAAAAATTGGATTCGTTTTTTAATTCTTACAATACAAATTATTCAAATATATCTGAACATTCTGAACAAACTGATAATTATTTAAATGACCCTGGTATAGTTTCTTCCGACTTGAATATTTCTGAACAATCTGAACAAACAAGTAATACCAACAATGACGTTGATAAAAATGACTCAATATGTTCAATAATATCTGAACATTCTAAATAAACTAATAATTATTTAAATGACCCTGGTATAGTTTCTTCCGACTTGAATATTTCTGATAAAATTAGTTATACCAACAAAGATGCTGATAAAAATGCCTCAATATGTTCAAAAGTATTAGAACATTCAGAACAAATACTTTCCGATAAAGATCTTGGCGATCCTGCGTTTTGGAATTATGATGAAATGACTCGTGATCACTTTGTCATGTACGGTTTCCAACAGAATAAAAATAATGATTTCTCCAAATCCAAAAAGGAATACTCTGAATCAAACAAGATACTTGAACAAGAGTGTGTTTGTGAAAGAACTAAAAAACGGAGAAGTGTGAAAGGACATGGCTAGTGTATTCTGAAAACTTAGGAAAAGTTTTTTGTGGTCCTTGTTTATTATTTAATCGTGAAAATAACAATTCATTAGCTTCAACAGGCTTTAATGACTGGAAAAATGCAGTTGTGCGCATTAACCAACATGAAAATTCTAATAGTCATAAACAAAGTATTTTAACGATGAGTAATAGAAAGAATACTTCTTGCCGTATAGACAAACAGATTGTGTCCCAAATTAATGATGAAATAAGTTATTGGCGTAATGTTTTACACAGAGTAGTGAAAATTATTCAATCATTGTCTTCACGTGGCTTATCTTTTCGAGGGCATGATGAAAATATTGGATCAATTCACAATGGTAACTTTTTAATGATCGTAGAACTTTTGGCGAAATTTGATCCATTCATGTCTCAACATATTGCAAAATACGGTAACAAGGGTACTGGATCTACTTCATACTTGTCTTCTACAATTTATGAGGAACTTATACAACTTATGGCTAATAAAGTAACATCTAAAATTATAAATGAAATTAAAAAAAACATTTTTTTTTCTATAGTGTTAGATTCGACTCCCGATTTATCTCATGCTGATCAGTTATCTGTTATCTTACGCTATGTTCATCAAGGTGTCCCTGTTGAACACTTTTTAACTTTTATCTCCAGGTGTAGTCATAAATCCCAACAGCTATGTGAAGTGGCTTGTAATACTTTAAAACATTTTAACATCCCTATTGAAGACTGCAGGGGCCAGTCGTATGACAATGTCAGCAACATGTCTGGGCCATATACAGGACTTCAAGCAAGAATAAGAGAAATAAATCCTCTTACAATGTATGTACCGTGCGCTGCGCACTCGCTGAACCTAGTTGGAGTCCATGCTGTACAATGTTGTTCCGAATCTACTAAATTTTTTTGCAATATTCAACATTTATATACCTTCTTTTCTGCTTCAACTCATAGATGGGATGTTTTAATGAGTCACCTAAGTTTTGAATCAAAGACATTAAAACGAATCAATACTACAAGATGGTCTTCAAGGGATGATGCTTGTATCAGTTATAATAATTCTTGGTGTGAAATATTAAAAGCGCTATCAGAAATAGAAAAAGAAACAACTGAAACACCAGAAACTCGAAGTGAAGCAGGTGGATTGCGTCATCAATTTGAATACTTGGAAACTCACTTTATCGCAGATTTTTGGGGATTTTTACTAAGTAGACTAAACGCTGTAAATAAAAAACTACAAAGCATCGAAATCGATGTAGTCATTGTTTTGGAGTTGTATGATTCATTAATTGAGCTTATAAGTTCACAACGTGAACAATTTGATGGTTATGAAGAGCAAGCACTAAATCGATCTACAATAAAACATTATAAAACTAGTGTATCAAGAAAAAAAAAGAGGACAATCCAATACGACGAAAATAGAGCTGACGATACTGAGCTCAATGGGAAGGACAACTTCAGAATCAATACATTTATGGTTATTCTTGATGCACTAGGAAATGAATTATTAAAACGACGCCAGGCGTATAATTCATTCTGTGAACCATTTTTTTTCTTAACAATATTGTTTGAACTTAATCCGTGGGAAATAAAACAAAAATCGAACAACCTCTGGAAAATATACCAAACTGATTTTGACCGTGAAGATTTGCAAACTGAGTTATTACATTTAAAAGAACATTTGATTATTAAATTTGGTCCAGAAACACTGTCTCCTTTAAAGTTAATACAATATATTTATGAAAATGAACTTAAAATAGTTTATCCAAATGTTGAAATAGTTTTGAGAATTTTTGTTAGTACACCAGCAACTAATTGTTCGGCTGAAAGGTCATTTTCGTGCCTCAAAAGGATAAAAAATTACCAAAGATCGACAATGAGCCAACAAAATGCTTTAGCAATATTGTGCATTGAAAACCAAATTACAGCAAATATAGAATACGAAGACATCATAAAATCCTTCATTTAATTTAATTTTAATAAATGTTTTCAAAGATTTTATACCAATTATTTTCAAATATTATTTATAGGTATATATGATAGCTATGTTTTTGTGTTCAATGTTTACTACCTATTTCATATCTGGCTATTTCTATTTCTATTATGTGACGTTAAGCATTGTTTATTTGTACTGGTAATAACTAATAATAATGGTATCTGAAGTAAAATAATAGACCTGAAATATTTTATTTTTAGAAGTTTTCTATTTTAAAGATTTAATATAGTAAATTTTTGTAAAAAAAGTAAATACAATTTGAAGAGAAGGGTATAGACTAAATATTGTTGGTTCCTTAGTATAGCAATAGGGGGGGGGGGGGGGGGGCGCCAGAGTGATTAAGCCTAGGGGCACCAAAACGCTAAATCCGCCACTGGGTGTTTACACACTGATTTGCAATATCATTTAGATGTAATTTTGTTGTTGTTATGAGAGGAATCACATAAGCCAGATTAAGATTTCTTTTTTGCAAAGTATTACTAAGATAAGAGAAGGCACTGAGGAGTTCATTCATTACATAACAGGTGATAAAGAAACTTGTTTTTCTTATTTCCAACAAAATACCACCTGCTATACTCTGTTCCACGAGAGACTGTACTCGTTTTTTCGTCCGTCGCTGCGCATCCCCCACCATTTTCTCCCGTTCGGTTACGATCACCAACTGTTCGGCCCGGCGGTCGGCAATGACTCCTCTCATACGTAGCGCTTAGCATATACAGCGATTGACACGACATCCACGTGATATCGCAACCACGCACTACGCTCTTGCTGTATGTACTCGTAATACACACCTGCAATTTTACTCCACCGCGCACCGTTTTTTTAATTTATTGATAATTATGCACTTTTCTGATGAAGAAGATGAACCAAGCACATCAGCTTTACCAACATCATCGCCCGTTAAAAAGAATAAACCAGGAAAGGTAAGCATCTTCTAATATTTAATTAGCTTATATTAAATTGTGATAGTCACCTTAAAAAATAAAAATGTTACACATGGATCGATTTTTTAATTTAATGATTTTTTAATATTTATTTTTTAATTTTTTATAAATGTTAAACTCATATAATATATAAATATAAGTATACCTTGTTTTAGCTTAAACATGAAACATGTTTGAAATATTTGTAATTTAATATGAATAATGAATAAATGTTTTTATTTCCAAATATATAATTTAATTGTTATGAGTGCGTAACACGTAACTACATATAACTCATAAGGGTATTTTTATTATTTTTTAGTTTGTCGGGACCTGCCAAAAGACAATCATTATTAATTTGTACAAAAAGTACTTCTTCAACAACCAAAAATGAAATACATAGATATAATGATGTCGTTGTCAAATGATACAGGGATTGGTTTAACCACTATAAAAAATACAATTCGGGATTACAGACAAAAAGGAGTAGTTTGTTCACCTAACAAAAAAAAAGCAAGATCTACCATCATCGAGAAAATTGACGATTTCAATAAGAATGCTATTCGTCAAAAAATACATGGATTCTGGTACAGGCGTGAAATTACCTACGTTAAATAAAGTGTTGGTTGCCATTAACGAAGATTCGAGTCTTCCAACTCTGTCTCGTACTGGTTTGTATCGGCTGTTGGGAAATTTAAATTTTGAATTCACTAAAAGACAGCGTAATAGTGCACTAACAGAAAGAGAAGATCTTATAATGTGGCGCAGGAATTTCATTAGAAATATAAGGCTCTATAGAAGTGAAGGTCGAACAATTTATTATCTCGATGAGACGTGGGTCAATGCAGGTGAGTGTGCAAACAAAGTGTGGGTCGACAAAACCGTAACATCGAGTCGAGATGCTTTTTTGAAAGGACTGACTACGGGACCCAAAAATCCAACAGGTAAAGGGAAACGTATTGTGGTACACATAGGTTCATCAAACGGTTTCGTCGAGGGTGGTCTACTGTGTTTTGAATCAAAAAAAAATACAGCAGACTACCACGACGAAATGAACGGCGATTCCTTTTATGAATGGTTTTGTGGAATTTTACCTCTGTTGGATGATAATTCCATAATTGTTATGGACAACGCATCGTACCATTCGGTCAAGCTAGATCCCGCACCAAAAATGGCTTGGCAGAAACATAAAATTATTCAATGGTTGGAGGATAAGAATATAGAAGTTGACAAGAAAATGGTGAAACTAGAATTAATGCAAAAGGTCAAAGAGATTCGAACCACTGAAAAGTACGTCATTGACGAAAAAGCAATGGAATGTAATAAAATTGTTCTGCGTTTGCCACCGTACCATTGTGAGTTGAACCCTATTGAATTAGCATGGTCGGTGGTAAAAAATCATGTGAAGCAGAATAATACTACATACAAATTAAACGATGTACGGCAATTGCTGATCGATGGAGTTCAACGAGTTACTCCGGAAATGTGGGCCAATTTTGTAAAACACACAATTAACGAAGAGGATAAGTTGTGGGATATTGAGTCCATCACCGATGAAATGCTTGATGAATTAGCTCCAACATCTCAACATGTTCTAACCATCACAGGAGAAACAAGTACCGATTCCTCAGATTGAAATTAAAAATAATTAATATTTAAAAATTAAAATCAATATCATGCATAATAATATGTATAATATATAATATGTATATATACGAGTATGTATAATTGCATTGCATTTATTTATTTAAAATACACACATAAATTTGTTAATGATAGTATTTGTTTATTATTAATTTATATTAAAAAAATTTCTGTATCACTATAAAAAAAAAATAATTTAACTTTTTGCGTAATGATAAACACTACAGTACGCTGTATATACGATGTAATTAATATTATCGTTGTGTATAACCGATGTTGCGCGCCGCCGGACGGTAAAGAGTGGGAGAAATTGGTGTTCCACACTGTCGGCGGCGTCAGTCAGCTGCGCGAAACGAGTACAGTCTCTCGTGGAACAGAGTATAGTGATGCAAGATCTATACCGTCCTTATGGATATGCTCACAAGCCATCATGATAGATGTTAAACTTCTAAAAACAGCATTAACTATCTTATAGTGGGATAGCCACCTAACTTCAATGCATTCAGGAATCTTAAGAATTGGGTCATTTATTACTGCTTGAATTTCATGCAAAATATTTTCTCTTTTAGGCGTTTTACTAAATAATTTATAAATGTCTTTTAAAACATAAAAAAATCTGTTGACCTTTTTGTTTTTATTTCTACATGAAGCTGCTGCTAATGACAAAATGTGTGCTTTGCAGTGAATGTAAAGAATATCTCTTCTGCTTTTTCTGAAAGCTTCCTTCTCA
Organism: Periphyllus acericola; assembly: GCA_949715065.1. Taxonomy (NCBI): domain Eukaryota; kingdom Metazoa; phylum Arthropoda; class Insecta; order Hemiptera; family Aphididae; genus Periphyllus; species Periphyllus acericola. Next base: position 8,149,192 of record OX454264.1, on the reverse strand, counting down.
CACCTCCTACATTCCCAGCCATATTGGCGGAACCATCAAATCCGAAGGCTATAACATTACTGTAGTTCAAATCAAGACTAGTCAGTTATTTGTCAATAGCATCCGCAATAGTTTCTGCTATTCCATTTTAACTATTGCCAAAAACTTTTCCACTGGAACTTTATCTTCTACAAATCTAAACATTATACTTAGTTCCATTTCATTTTTCAAAGAAGTACTTTCATCTGTTAAAATATAAATTTTTTTGTTTTTCAATGTTTTCTTCAGTTCATTTCTCAAAATTTCACCCATACAAACTAATAATTCACAGGCTGTGTCTTTGCTGCTATAATTTGATCTATCACTTTGAGATTCTCTCCATGTTTTAAAATCATCATTTAACTTGTCAAAAATACTTTCAATTAAATTTCCATACTTAGTAGTATGAGCTATTTCTTCTTTTACCAAAAAGTACAAGCCTCTCAAAAGAATTTTAAAACTTTTTCTGTTTAATTGTATTTCACTTTCACTTTGCTGAACGATTTGAGTATGAATCGGTTTTTTCATCGCATTATTTTTGATTTTTTCCATTTCTATACTTACAGTGTGAGCTGATGAATGTTCATGTTTCTCTAATTTTCCATTTTTACCTAAAGCATTCTTGTAAGATATGAATGGAACAGTAATAAACACTCCACCTGTCTTTTGGAGAACTTTTAGGTCATTTTTCATAAAATGTTGACATAGTTTACAAAACGCACCCTTTTTTTCTTCATTATATACTAGCCATTTGTATTTTTGTTCCCACTTTATATTATAATGGCGCTCTTTTACGGCGGACGATTTTACAGAAAGTAAGTTGGATGATTCTATAACACAATTTTCTTCTTCATCTAATTCAGTTAACTGTGCTGATGGTGATAAACTTGTTTTTTCTTCTGAATTTTTTACTAGAATTAATTAATAATTTAATTAATTAATTTAATTAATTTTACTTGAATCTGCTGCTGTAGCTTAAAATAAGAATCTATTGTTCTCATCATAAGTTATTTATTTAAATAAGATAATCATTGAAAAAAAAAATATTTAATAGATATTCCTACAATATGACAAAAGTAAATATACGTTTAAATAGAATTTATACCATTAGGTTAGGTATTATAAAATATATTTTAGTAGGTATATAAATTTAACTTTTTAACTGACTTAAAACTATAAATTTTAGAATTTAGATTAACTGCAGATCTTTTAATAATATAATAGTTTACCTTATTATGATTGTCAATGCTTTGATGCTGATTAAGAACTGTACTAAATTATTAAACAAATATAATTTGATTTTTTATTTGTTTTATACAAATTTCAATAAATTAGGTACACAACACACAGTAACAAATAACACAGTGACAGTCAATACACTTCACCGTTTAGACTATAGCCGGGTTTACACGATGCTTAGTACTTGTCACTCGCTGTAATACCACAAGTGTAAACACATGTATGAGTAGTGCTTAGTATTAGTAAAAATGCGAGTGCGAGTGAATAGAACGTCGTTCTATTTACTAATGACAAGTAGCTACCCCCTCCACGACTCTACTCTACTTGCGGTTGCACTCGCAACGTGTGACCGCTTGATGATTAGTATTAGTGCTTAGTAATATTTGTGTTATCACGTGTGCGGCGCATATTGCACACTGTGATAATATCAATGATAAATATTGTTCGTTATATTAATATTTTTAAATACATTTAATTACTTTAAAAAGTTTAAAATGGCTGAAAAGTGGAATGCACAAACCACTATAAAGTTTATTGAGGAGTTTAAATTACGATAATATGACGACGGTCCATTATATACTTCTTCACTTTAATATATAAATGTAATTTAATATTTTTATCAATGATTATCATATATAAATGATAATAAATATGCTAGTATTTACTAATACTATACACCCCGTGTAAACAGTAAAAAAATTGTGCTTAGTGCTTAGTGCGAGTGTCGTGTGAACGCTCAATCAATGAGCGAGTGCGAGTAACAAGTGCCAGTGACAAGTACTAATGACAAGTACTAAGCATCGTGTAAACCCGGCATATAGTAAAGTAATACTAGTAATAGGTACATTATCACAGTGAACAACAATGATACACATACACATTACAAACTAATGAAACACCTACGTATAAATCTGATATTTTTGGTGTTTAATAATTAATAGTCACCGCTGTCCTATAATATTATCTATGTGATTACTGATTTCTATCGGGGAAAAAAAATTATAAATAGAATACTGTGTTGACTCTTATCTATTGTTGGTGATTTACTGTGGTATAGAATTTACATTTGTCTTATGACTATTTGATTTTTTTTTTACTATTCTTCAAATTTTTCTCCGGGGGGCAAGGCCCCCCCGGAGAAGTACCTGAAAGAAACACTGGTTCCAGGCTTCCAGCGACCGCACAACCACATGCCAACCACAAAAAAACGCTCAAACGTGGTCCATGTGTGTTAAGCCGTCCTCACACGGAGCTTCATTCATTAGAAACTAATTACTGATGCCAATCACTAACCAGTTTATAGTCACTAACTATGTTGTCCAATGAAACACAACAGACGGCACTACTGGTTACTATACTCTATCCCATCTAAGAGCGCACCGGGCGGTGGACCAAAATGCGTCGAAACTCGCGCATGTGTCCCCATCACAAACAGCGCTTACCGCGTCGGCATGCAACGGCGCTGACTAAAAATTAAATGACTGACTTAATAACTGATAATACATGGTTGTCGTCGGCAGCCGACTAACAGCGACCATCACAGAGCGATTAGACTCAGTCAGGGGGTCCGACTGCCGCACCGTGATTCATTTGAATGCGGCGCTCTTAGATGGGATAGAGTATAATTAGAAATATCCTTGCTTCATAAGAAAATTTATAACAAGAAACATCTTAAAATGTCGAACTGCTATTACAAGAGCAATAAAACATAAAAAAATTTTAAATGCATCGTTTAGTGAAAAAACTGAAGGTATGCATAATTATATCTCAAGTATTGTAAGAATTTCTAAAAATATAAATAATATTCAGTTTTTTTAAAATTAAATGTATAATTTATACATGGCTGTTTCAGGACTACGGAAGGACATTGTAAACAGTCTGTATCATATTTTTGGCCAACATACTGACTGCGATTCGTATTTTTGTAAAGGACAAAAATAAGGAGAACTAAATTTAGTAACTGAGATTACTAAATGCGGCTTATTGAGTGAAATTTATTCCGTTATTCGTCGCGTAGCTTACAACTCGAAAAGCTTAGTATTAGACGTTGACAATAATTAAGTAGCTCTTCTACGTTCAATTCTCGACTATGGGTCAGTCATTTGGAATCCTCATCTTATAACGGAAACAAAACTAATTGAACGAGTTCAGAATCGCTTCCTTAGCTATGCAGGCTTCTTATTAAAAATTGAACACCCCCAACATTCATACCAACCTGTCATGGGTGCGCTTAATCTCCTCTCCCTCAAGGACAGGCGAGTAATTGCGGATCGTATCTTCCTTTTAAAATTACTCCAGGGTAAAATTGATGCTCCGCGTCTCCTTGAGCGTATTAGCCTTAGAGTTCCTACAGCCAATACCAGATCAACCGATTCCTTTCACATCCCAACTTCCCGTTCAAACTTTTTATCTAATGATCCTTTGATTAGAGCTATGCGCAATTTAAATAATAATAATTTTGATTTATGGCCTTAAATTTTGTATTTACCTAACGTGTGTTATTTTCTTATTATAATTATTATTATTCTTATTTCCTAGTATAATGTTAACATTATCATTTATGTATTATTATTCTTATCATTAACGTTAATTTATGAAATATCTTTATGCTATATGTAAAAAGCCGTTTGGCGTTTATACAAATAAATAAAAAAAAATAAATAAATAATAAATCAATAAAAAAAAAACAGTTATTATAATAATTAATATAAAAAAAATGGCAAGATGTTATTATAGTTGTTAACATTTTGTTATAAAAACAGTTATTATAATAATTAACAAAAAAAAATGGCAAGGTGTTATTATAGGTGTTAACATTTTGTTATAAAAACAGTTATTATAATAATTAACAAAAAAAATGGCAAGGTGTTATTATAGGTGTTTACATTTTAAATTACACATTTTTTTTATTAAATTTGATAGTATACCTACTCGTATCGGTACTATATTCTAGATCAGGGGTTTTCAACCTGTGCGTCGCGGCTCTCAGAGGCGTCGCCGGTTATCAAGGGAGCCGCGTTCGCAATAGAAACTAAAAATAAAATTTCCGCGCACCAATACATATTACATGTTGCATGTGTGAGACAGATCGGCCGTCGTTAACCGATAGATATGAAGAAGCAATATCCGATCGTAGCCAATAAGGTTAGGTTATTACTTTGATTCCATTTGCTTCTTCATATTTATGTGAAACGGGTTTTTCGGCCTTAGCAGTTATCAAAAGTAAATACAGAGGAAAACTAAATACCGAAAAAGAAATGAGAATCGCACTATCAAAATTTACCCCATGATTTTATGATATAATGCAACAAAAACAAGCACAGCCGTCCCATTAAAAATTAAAATTATTATTAATGTATTAATTTTTTAATTGTATGTAAAAAATAAATCTCAAAAAAATGTATCCTATTATTAATACCTAATTACATGTTTATCATTAAATAAAGTTAGATTAAAATTATTATAAATAATGTAAATTTGTTTATTTTAAATGTTCGTATGGGAGCCGTATATTTTATTTTAAAATCAAAAGGAGCCGTGGACCCAAAAAGGTTGACAACCACTGTTCTAGATTATTTTTATCGTTATCGTACGAACATCAAGACTTGTAGTGTTTTAATAATACAGTATACAGTGAAACTTCCCTTAACGGACAACTCTGAATAGCGGACATTTTCACTATTAATATACAGGAAAACATCTAAATTAAGGTAAATTAAAAATAATTGTGGGATACTTAAGCAAAATATCTACACTTTAACCCTTTGTAGACCAACAATAAATGGTGATAGAAATTTGATTTTTTTTTGCACCTTTATAAATTATTTTTTTGATGAATTTAGAAATTAAGAAATTTGAAATTGAAGGTATTTTAATATATTTTAAGGAGTGGGACAAATAAGTCCCATTGGTCATTTAAAGACTACAGTAATCCCTCGTTATCCGCGGATTTTTAATCCGCGGTTGGGTCGGCGATAACATTTTTATTAATACATAGTATTACGATGAAATTTATCTTTATTATAAGCTACATAAAGTACATACCTTAATATGTACGGTTAAAGGTCGGGACACACATAACCGCACCGTACCCGATCCGGGTGTCGGCCGAATGTTGATTGAAAAGTGATTCGTCGTTCACGAACGCACACATATCCGTACCTTGTCCGTGCCGCCCATGCCGTTTTCCTACTAGCTTCAGCTGTTTCAGTTAGTTTCAGCATTTTGACAAGGAAGGACGCGAGAACTATGTTTAAAAGTTTTAAAAACAGTGAGTTAGCAATTATAGCGCTTGCGTTAGAAGAAGAAGACGAGAAATGGAGAAGTCAACATGCAAGAAAGAAAAAAATGTGGATACACAATGCATTCCGAATTTCTATATTTTTCGCTGGTTTGGTCGTATAGGACTGGAAACTTTCGAATTTCTTCGATTAACATTTCTACATGAACCATACTTGATTGGTAAAAATGCTAGAAACTATAATGAAGACCTGAATACTGGAAACTGAAACTATAATCTATACTGACTGCCGAGTGCCGAATGTTGAAACGACGCCGAGCCCGCACCGTCAACGTCAATTAATAAAATATTTTAATCGCACTCGGTTCTGTCTCGGTTACAGCGCTCGTCCGTGATACGGTGATGTCAGAACTATTGTTATTAATATCATTGCACTATTCATTCACCGAATGACGGGTCAACACTCGGCCGACACGCGGATCGGGTACGGTGCGGTTATGTGTGTCCCGACCTTAATTTGTTATATCTTAAAATTATTCAGTTGTTGGTTGATATTAGTGCGTGTCGCGTGACACTTGTACGGTTGAATTACTATTTAATTTAGTACCATGCTTCATTTTATAATTTTAAATAATCAAATAATTGTAAAACATTTTTGTGATTTTTAAAATTGAGTCGTACATATTTGTGATAGGATTGGTAAAATGGTTCGACAATAAATCAGTAATTTTAGCCTCAAATTTTATTACATCTGGTACACTTGATAACGTACAACGATATGACAAAAACCTCAAACAATATATCACAGTGGAAAGGCCAGAAATTGTTAAATTATATAATGCCAGTATGGGCGGTGTCGACAAATCTGACCAAATGATAAGTCTGTACAGGACTTTTATAAAATCTCGGAAATGGACTCTCAGAATGATATTTCACGCATTTGATTTGGTTGCAAGTAATGCATGGTTACAATACAAGAAGGAGGCTGAGGAGTTATTAGTGCCGAAAAAAAATTTATTGGATTTTCTACATTTTCGTCTTCAGTTAGCTGAAGAAATGATTAGTACTACGTTACAGACTCCACCAACAAAAAAAAATAAAGTAGGACGCCCAACTAAACTTTCGTACAGTTCCGAGTCACCAACTTCATCATCATTTTCATTGCCACCATTATATTCTCCAACTAATCGCACAGACAGCTCGTTGCCTCTTGATGTGTCAAGATATGATAGATTAGATCATATGCCGAAAATAGATTGCTTGAAAAACGCAACTAATTGCAAAAATTTTTTTATTTTATGCACTAATAAAACAAGTTGTTTTCGTAATATCTATTATATTGTTCATTGACAGTTTTTAGCTCCATGACGACCTATGGGTCATTCTGATGACCCACTCTATAACTTCCAAAATAATTATGCAAAAAAGATGAAAATTTGTAAATATGTTAATTAATGTACTGTAAATGTAAATGTGTAAAAAAAAATTTTTTTTATTCACTTAAATAATTATAGGTCTGAAAGGGTTAATACAAACAGGTAATTTATTATAATTTAAAGTTTAAACACAATAGTTCCACTGCCATGGAATAGAACCTTGGGGAGTAAGAAAGTAATTTGCTAAATAATTTCTAACTTCATTAGCGGAAGCGCGATCACGTAACACAAGGTCTTGAATTGGTAATACCGTTGTACTATCGATGTTATCTTGAGTGTTTTCAACTTGTTAAATATAACTCATTATATCCTTATACTATAAATTAAATAATAAAATTGTATTTAAAGGCAACATATAAAATAAATACATAATTTAAATATTATTCTTACCTTAGTGTTATCAATAGTCTTTCTTCCGGGCACACACATTCCCTCATATTAGTGTCTGTGTAATGAACAGCAGGACAAATAATTTCTTTTAATTGAAGGTAAGTTTCTTTTCTCATTCTGTAGAATGCAAGAAATCGGGAGTCACTATCCTGTAATTCCTTAGCAGCAACAAATAGTCTGCAGTTAACATTTTTTTCAATATAAGGATTGATCCAACATTTTCTTCTGCGCTTTTTTAACTGGTGTTTATAGTAATGATAAAGAATAATTTCTTCATCGCTACTCGAATCACTACTAGACATTATAAAAAATGTATTTATTTTATTTTATTTTAACTGTATAAATATCAATGTACACAAATAATACGAAAAACTGAACTGTACAGTCGAAATCGTAGGGCGACACTAAATTAAAAATTTAGTTTGCTGTGTGTGAAGATAACCGGCAACTATAGTACCTAGGCGACTGCAGTTTTTTTTTAGTATCTCCGTGTGAGGAGGGCCTAATAGCGACTAGTTACTAGTACCATTGATTTTATAATATACAGATAAGCCATCCTATTGTAAATAATGGCAGCGGCTAATTGCATTCTGCCGTTAGACGTCGCTGTGTTCGATTGCATTCAAGAGGGGTAAACATAGGATGGGTGCTATTTTATATGTTACTATGTTAGCCGGCGTAATATTCTATTTTTAGTATTGCTTTGTATTGTTGATTATTTTTGGTCTGCCGATAAAAACAACAGCGTTCAGCTTTGGACAATAATTGAGTTGCGATTGAATACGTAACAATAATATTGTGTATTGACATCGCGTCGCGTTATTGTGTAAAACTGTAAAATAACTTTGTAAGTGTTCAAATTTTAACAACGATTTGAGTGAATAAATATTAAAATTTTAAATTAATAATGTCTGGTAATATCTGTCAGTATGTAAATTGCAACAAATCAAAAAAAAATTTTCCTCAATTAAAAATGTTTCGCTTTCCGAAAGATAAAACCAGACTGGACACATGGACCATTAATGCTGGTAGGAATATTTTTAATTTCAATATTTTATTACAATGTGAATGGGTACGGTACCTAAATTAGTTTAATTTTCTTATTTTTTTAAAATACTAGCTGAATTACCGGCTTCGCCCGTGTGTGAAATGCTAGTCGAAAAAAACCGCTGTGTCAGCCACTCTTTCGAGATTTAATTTTAGAATTTTTCTTTCATAAGGACATTCTCCTGACAATAACCAACACAACAAAAAATGAATAAGCGAAATCGGTCCAGCCGTTCACGCGTGATGCCGTGACCGAGGGAAATTAGGGATTCATTTTTAACCGATATATATAGAGATTATAGTTAACCTACTGAGTTGGGGCTTGACAATAAATCGAATACAATAAATATTTTTGAATTGAGAAACGTAGCAAGTGAGTGTCAAATACTCGTGCAATTTTTTTGAAAATTCATTTTTTTAGTTTTTTTATTTCATCAATATATAATTTTTGTTCTTTGAAAATAAAAAATGGTGTTTTATTGAGAATTTATTTTTGAAAATTGTATACGAAAATATTTTAGGAATTTTTTTGAATTTTTAGATCATAAATATAATTTTTGAAGAAAAAATTTTCTAACATTTGTATAGCATTTCAATCCGAGCCCTAATGATGGAAAACTGTTTTTTATTTTATATATATAAATATTAAAATCACCCTTATATAATATTTTTTACTGTTTTACCTACCATTCACAAAAAAAAAAATTGTAGGTAGGTAATTTTTAATAGAAGTAAATATTATTTTAGGAAATTTAAAATTATTATCTCTTGATAACTCAAAATTGTATACTAAATATTTATGCCAAGAACATTTCTCATCTGACTGCTTTATGAATAAAGAAATGACGAAGTTGAAGCCAAATGCTATTCCTTACAAATTTAATGATAAAGACCAACCATCATCATCAACTGGTAATGTAATTTTAAGTAAATAATAATATTGCAATATTATTGCTAGGAAACTTAAAATTTTTTTTATCCAACTACAATTAGAGTGTTATTTGTCAAACACTTCTATTGAAGTTAATTTTTCGAAAATTCAAACATCTAGAAGTTTTTAGATACCCCCTTAAACCCCTTAAATAACCCCCTTAAACCAATAAATTACCCCCTTTCAGATATTATAATTATTTATTGTAGTTTAAATTCATTTTAGGCATTTTTAAAAATGAAAACTTGTTGCCGCAAAGTCCTGAGTCTAATTTACTAACTCCCAGAAAATGTTATGAGCACCATGCGACGTCCGATGTTAAAGATTTGATATTTTCAAGTCCTATTATGACCACACCCAAAAGACAAGTACAAGATATATTAGATATGCCTAGTCCTCATTTTAAAAAAAATTCACTTGAGGATAATACACCTAGGAAAAAAATATTAAAAAGAAAGTTGCAAATTCAATCGAATAAATTGACTAATAAAAGATCTCGTATTACTAAATTAAAAACAAGTATAAAAATGTTGAAAATTCGTAACGACGTTAATAATATTATTAATACGTTTCCTTTCCCTTCGAGCAACTCAAAAGCACTAGTAACAATGCAAATGAGAAAAAACCGCCGACCATGGTCATCGGAGGAAAAACAATTAGCTCTGACATTATTTTACAAGTCTCCAGCTGCATATAATTTTTTAAAATTGCAAAACGTAAATTTACCAGGCACGTCAACTATTCGTACATGGATTGGCGAATCCAAATTTTTACCTGGGTTCAGCAAAATATTCTTAAACCACCTTAAAAAGAAATTTGAAAATAAAACCGACAAAGAAAAAAAATGTACGGTTTGTTTTGATGAAATTTCTATTAAAGAGTGCCTAGAATTTTCAAAACATTATGACTTCATTGAAGGGTTTGAAGATTTTGGACATCTAGGCAGAACAAGTAATATAGCAAATACCGCATTAGTTTTTATGGCAAGGGGTATATATTCACCTTGGAAAATACCAATAGCATATTATTTAGTTCGTTCAGCTGTTAAACATGGTATGCTAAAAGATTTAATATTATATGTACTTCGTACATTATTTGAAGCGGGTTTAGATCCTAAAATTATTATCTGTGATCAGGGGACTAATAATCAAAGTGCTCTAAAGGCATTAAACGTTACGGAGAATACTCCATATTTTGTTATAAATGATAAGAAAATTTATGCTATTTTTGATGTTCCGCATCTTTTAAAAAGTATAAGGAATAATTTAATTGGGTCCAGTTTTAAAAAAGGAGAAAAAACTATTTGTTATTCGGATATTAAGGATACATACTATATTGATAAAAAAAACCTAAAAAGCAAAGCTTTATTAAAAATTACGGATACGCACATTAATCCAAATTCATTTCAAAAAATGCGTGTAAAATTTGCCGTTCAAATATTTAGTAACACTATGGCTTCAACAATTCGTACTTGTGTTTCTACAAATGAACTATTTAGTGAAACAGCTTTAGATACAGCAGACTTTGTAGATTTTATGAACAGACTTTTTGATTGTTTGAATAGCAGATCTTTATACAGTAAAAATATATATAACTGTGCTTTGTCAGATACAAATTGCGTAAAACAATTTTTAATCACTGCGTCCTCGTATTTTGTTGACTTGTACAAGTTGTCTAAAAAAGAAAAAATCACTCGTCCTCCGTGTTTTAACGGGTTTACTCAAACCATAAATGGAGTTCTATATTTTTTTGAAGATGAAAAAAAACATAACATCAGCTTTTTATTGACAAACCGCTTAAATCAGGATGTAATTGAAAACTTGTTTTCAATTTTTCGACAAAAGGGAGGATATAATAGAAATCCGTCATCAAGAGTTATAAGAACATCGTTTAGAAGCACTGCAATTTATTCATTAGTTTGTACTTCAAAGGGTACAAACTGTGAACAGAATTTAGATACCGAAGTAGATTGTACCATAATAGACGTAAATAATCAAAAATCTAGTGCTATATGTTCAGATCACGCCATAGAACTAAGCGACACAGAATCTTTACTATCGTCATCATCAAATGATTTATGTGATAATCTAAGTAAAGAAAAAGAAAAAATGGACGTAACACTAGAAGACTGCACTGTTGTTTACTTTGCTGGGTATTTAGCATATATTTGCTTAAACAATTTTGATTGTAATAGTTGTGTAATACAGTTAATAACCGACACTAATATTAATAATAAAGATCAATTGTTCATAATAAATAAAACATTCTCAAATGTTAAAAATATTAAAACAAATGGTCTTAAATCTCCATCAAAAAAACTTGTGGAACATGTTACATGTGCAATTGATATTTTTGAAGATAAATTTGTCAAAGTTCAGCATAAAAAAAATATTAAATTTATAATTATGAAGTGGTTTAAAAGACATAATTTAATAAAACATTGGCTTGGTGAAAATGAAGAATGCGCAGAACATAAACTCTTCATTCTAGACAAATTATTGACTTGTAAAATATTTAAGAAATGCCAAGATCATTCAATAACAACAAGGCAGTCGAAATTAACAAAATTAAAAATTGTTTCTCATGTATAAAATTTTTTTTATAGTTCTAAGATATAACATATTTACAATTATTTGATGCATTTGTATTTTTTATTAATTATTTATGATAAAAAGTATTTAAATAATAACTCTATTTGATTGTTTTAGATTCTGAGTGTAGCGAAGAAGCTTTTTGGTTTACAATAATGTTTATTTTTTATATTATTCTATGAACAGTTTTTCGATGAGAAATACTGGTCCAAAAGCTTCATTCAGTAACTTTTTAGATTCAAAGTTGGCCTACAGAAGCGGTACTTTTAAGGTTATTTTTCGAAATTCACAATAGTTTTTAAAAAAACTGGAGAAAATTACCAAAAATACGACAAAAAACGGTAAATATACCGAATCATGAAACCCATTTTAGTTAGATATTTAGTCTATGAAAATATATAAGTAGTTTTGAATTAAAACGCTTTTTAAAAATAATCTGTTGAGAATTAGAGAATGTGGTTAATATTTTAGAAGAAAAAAAACAATTTTATCGGATACATTTTTATTATTTTTTTCCGAAACGTTTATTACACATAGGTTTGCTAGAAGAATAAGCTTTGCTAAGAATCGTTTAATTAAAGGTATTATTTATCGTTTCTTTAAAATGTAATACATTAATTATGAGTAAAGTATCCTACCCAAAGTGCATACACCCATCACCATTACTTGTAGGAGCGAAGCGACAAAGGACGTACTTCCACTACCACTATCTTAACGGCCTTTTTATATTTTTCGTATTAATTTGGAATAAAATATAATATTTATTAGCTAACATCGCTAACGACAAAACCGGTTCTTTATCTGCAGCAGTTGTAGTCCGATGGCATATTGTTATTGTTTACACGTAATATGATATAGATATCGATACTCGATAACATAATTATTTTTGACTACAAATTACACAATGCTCTCTATCGGATGTAATTCCTATTATTATTTACGTTTCCAAATAAACCTCTGTATGGCTTATCTGTATATTATAAAATCAATGCTAGTACGAACAAAACAACACTGGTCACTAGTGATGGGTCGTTCCTGAACGAATCGTTCCAAATGAACGAGTCCAGTAGAGGAACGATTAGGAACGATTCCTACTCGTTCCTTCGTTCCATTTCGTTCCTACATTCCATCCGTTAAATATACATCTACCGTGACTGAGACCGAAACAAGACGTAATATTGTACCGAATAGTGAATACTGATAAAAATCACAGATAAGAATCCTTCGTTATCTCGATTGACGATTATCGAATATTGATTAACATCACGAACATAGATAATAAAGAATAAAAAAATAAAAACACTAAAACCTCAGATATATTTATTATTTAATAATATATCATATATTATATCTATGACTTAACAGTAATATAGGTAATCATAGATTAAAATATTATGGAACTATAAGTACTTACTACTTTACACATTCAAATTCAACGCCGGCGACGCGTTTACGCGTCATTCAAAATTATATGTGTAATGCCGATTGCCGGCAACGCGTTTACGCGTCAGAGGCTTAAAAGAAGAAAGTTCTATTTTTTAAATACTGTTTTGTCTAAACTAAATTTATAGTTTCATGTAAAGTACTAATTCAATATCACTCTAGAATAATAATATATTATAGGGAATATTTAATATCATATGAAACATTAGATACAATATTTTATAAATGAAAATAAAGAATAATACTGTGTACAAATAATGGACAAACGATCAACTTGTAGATAGTGTACGATCACATAATAACAAATATAAAACAGATAACATTATAATATAATCTAGTAAAATAATTCAAAAATATCTATTTTCGTGGATTTAATTTAAACATGTGTTCAAACGCGTCGCAGGCGTTGAATGTGTTATTTATATATATATATATATATATATATTCCCCTTAAATATTTGGTCTGTGCTCTTTGGTGACCGTTCCCTGTCGGCGAATTATCCAAAATACACGAATTATTTATAAAACATATTATTCGTTATTTTTGTTTATTAGTTTATTCAATACACAATAATAATAGGCATTAATTTGGTCATTTTATTTAGTAACACGTTTTACATTTAACATTACTATTACAGTAACTTTTCATTTCACACGTATCACGTTTGTAATATTCTTTGATTATTTTATTATGTTTTTTGTTAATTGTATATTAACTAGTGAATTAAAGGCTTGGACTTGAATCAAAAGACATTATTTCGGTAATTATAATATTTATATATAGTCAAATAAAACATTTTGAAAGTTGACCTTGTGTGCATAATATTATATTATAATGGATAAGAAAAAAAGTGATGTTTGGAACCATTTTATGATACTTGAAAATGAAAAGGCTAAATGTAGTTATTGTTCTATTGAATATTCATTTAAAGGGGGATCAACAGCTAATTTAAGTCGTCACTTAAAAAGAAAACATATAATACAGTATGAGGCAAAAAAAAAACGATGTGTTGATTTGGTTAGTGCAGAGCAGGACATTGATGAACCGGATTGTACCATTTCAGCCGAATCTACCATATCTCGTCCTTCAACAAGTACATATATTAAAATAAATAAAATTCGAAATTCTATTCCTCAAAATATTCAAACAAAAATTGACTCGTTCGTATCAAAACCAATTTCGCTTACAAAATCAAAACAAATTGATAACCAATTAGCTATTGTAATAGCAAAAGAGTTTCAACCGTATAGCTTGGTCGAGAATAAAGAATTCAAAAAATTTGTTAAATTATTAAATCCGGGATACACATTGCCTTCAAGAAAAACCATTTCTAAATTTATTATTCCTCAATTGGTAGAAAGTACAAAACAAAAAATAAAAGTTAATATTAAAAATGCCGAACATATTGCGTTTACCACGGACGGTTGGACTTCGGTTAACAACGATAGTTTTGTAGCAATAACTATTCATTTCATAGACAAGGAAGAATGTATTTTAAAAACACATTTATTAGGTTGTTATAATTTTATAGAATCTCATACAGCTGTAAACTTGTCCGATTTTATGAACAAATGTTTTATTGAATGGGAAATACAAGAAAAAATTAAAGTAGCAGTTAGTGACAACGCAGCAAATATTGTAGCTGCAATTAATTTAAATACAAAGTGGCGTCATTTACCTTGTTTGGCTCATAGTAAAAATTTAATAGCACAAAGTGGCTTAGGAGAAATTTCAGAGGTTCACAAAAAGGTAAAAAGTGTGGTAGAATTTTTTAAGCGGTCTTCCCAAGCGTATACTAAATTAAAAAATACGCAAATTCAAATAGGTTATCCCACATTAAAACTAATTCAAGATGTCGCCACGCGCTGGAATTCTACATATGCAATGTTTCAAAGATGTATTGATTTAAAAGAACCTTTAGTTTCAACAATAGCAGTAATGGGCAATGTTAATAATTTATTGCAATCAGATTTTGAAATTATGAAATATTACTGTGATATTTTTAAGCCGTTTAATGAAGTTACCATTGAACTCAGCAGTGAAAAACAAATATCCATATCAAAAGTTCTTATTTTAGTTAACATGTTAATATCTCATTTAAAAATAAAAAAACAAGAAAAAGATTTGCCTCAAAATATTTATCATATGGTTGAAAAAATGTAATCCAAAGCAGACAGAAAATTTCAAAACATTAATATGCAACGGATATTAACAGAAGCAACAATTTTAGATCCGAGGTTCAAGAAAAAGGGTTTTAATTCTATTACATCATACCAACAGTCATATCAAAAATTAATTCTTAGCGTAACATCAATAATAACATCAAATCAAACACTTCAAACTTCAAATGATGATGTTACCATGACTACTGAACCCGAAAACTGCCGACCTGAAAAAACCTTGGAAATATGGAAAGACTTCGATGCTCAAGTAATTAGAATTTAAAACTAAATATTTGATAAAACATGTACCCATTATATTATATTTTTAATTTATTTAAATTACAGGTAACTACTACGACTACTATTACTACGCCAAGAGCTCAAGCTATTTTAGAAATAGATAGGTATATGAACGAACCATTATTATCCAGAAAATTGGATCCGTTAATTTGGTGGAAAGATCATAAAACAATATACCCGAATTTATTTAAATTAATGCTTTTAAGATTATGCGTACCATCATCTTCAGTTCCATGCGAAAGAACTTTTTCGAAGGCTGGATATACTATAACAGACCGACGCAATCGATTGTCAGTTAAAAATACTGAACAATTATTATTTTTAAATAATAATCTTTAAATTTTTTTTAATAACTTTTTAGTTTTTAATAATTTTTTTTTATTGCATACGAGTTGTAATGTGTTTTATGTTATTATATTAAAGTTATTCATTTTTATTTAATAATGTTTGTAACAAAAATTATTATTAGGTAATAATTATTTAGATACATAAAGTACATCAAAAATGTGCGCAATACACGTTATAAAATTGTTCGGACTATAATATTTTATACAGATATAAAGTATACAATTTTTAAATCATAGGTAGGTATTTATAATATTAAAATTAAATTTTACTTAGTTTCCACATCACACCACGTCTTTTAAAGGTTTAAGCATTACCTACCTACTAAATGTAATGTCACTACAGAAATTATTTTTAACTTAGCTTTTTATACACGGAGTTATAACGAAGTGTTTTTGTATATTATATATTAAGATATCATATACGTCTACACAGTTTTAAATTATAATAGCATAATTAATAATTATACATTGATACTATAATAATACGAGTAAGCGCTAGATACTCAGTAATCACTAATTCCCTACCAGGACCGGTCTCCGACACCACCGCCGCCGCCGACACCATCCGAAGGATGCACCCACGGCCCACTGGAACCGTGCACGTGGACACCACCGGCACCGCCAACACCAACCCCGGACACCGTGCTCCCAGGGCGGCTTTCCAAAGCGGAAAGAAAGCGGCAACGGGACGCGGAAAGGAGGAAGGTCTACCAGCGGAAGCGCAGTCAAGACGCGCGCGCTAGGGCCGAAGCCGAGCGGGCTGGTCCGAGCCAACAGTTCCGGCTACAAAAGCCGGAAGCTCAAGGCACGGAACAACCAGTCCAACCGGCAGAGCACCCCTTCAGGACGGTGGAGCAAGCGTCCCCAAATCCGGACCTGCCCCCACAGGCAGACGGACCGGAGGACGTCGGCAACTCGGCCGGCCCTGAGGAGTCGATGGAAGTCGACGACCAGGTGCTGGAAGATCCCAGGCCACTGCTCTCGGAGGAGGAGGAACTCCTTTCTCTCTCTCCGCGTTCCCCACCAACGTTCCCCAATGAGGATTAGATGCCGCCTGGTCACAACCGACCCCCCAAAAGGGTTGGAAACGTGATCACGATGGAATGTCAACCGCCTCAAAAGGGGGACGGGTAAGCAAAAACCAGCTGGTGAACGCTGTCTACCAACCCGACTTACCACATACGGATGTTGGAGACAGACACACCGCACAAGGCAGAATTTCGGTGAAAAAACTCAAACAGAACAAAAAATAATTAGTGAGTACCTATATTGTCTATATTAATTTATTTTCATATGATATTATTAAAAGCAGTGGCGTGTCATACATGTGTGCAATGTGTGCAAATGTCACGGGCCCCATTATTGATCAATGTTCCACAAAAAAAAAGAAATTAAATAAATACAGTTATGTACGAAAAAGTAAAAAAACTCGCAAATACGATATTAGAACAAATTATTTTAAGTATTAACCGATCACCATTTTTTTCTGTCATAATGGATACTACTCAAGACATTAGTAAGATTGATCAACTAAGTCAAGTTATTCGATACGTTTCGATTATTTCAGACTCTGATAATAATCCTAAGGAATTGCAAACAAATGAATCATTTATTGGCTTTGTAGAAATGTTCGATCAATCAGGTGCTGGTTTAGAAGAATCTATTATTAATTGTATTACAAAAAATAATTTAAATGTGTCTAAACTTCGTGGTCAAGGGTATGATGGGGCCGCGCACAGTGGGATGAAATCAATATTTAGCTGGCCAAAAGTCCCGATTTTAAAAATTACAAAATCATACGTTTGATTGATAATTATTTTTTGGGGGAACATTTTGTGGATACATTTAAAATTTGAGATCAATTAGTTGATAATTGAGTGAGATAGAGCGGTTTGATTAAAATATTTTACATTTTTTGACTGAATAATTCCAATTTTTAACACTTAATTTGTTAATTAATTGTATTCAGCCGAAAAAGTTTATTTACATTTTTTTTCCAAAAATCATACTCAATATATTGGCTTGCATAGAATTATTACAAAAAAAAGTTTTCCCCCACCCCTATATGTAGTAATTATGCGACATTTAATACAAAAAACCCAGATTTTCCATTATTTTTCCACTTTTAAAGCGTATTAGTAAAAAGTACGCAATATTACGCAATTTTCATTACGTACATCTTATAGTCCAAGTTGTTCACTATCATAAAAATAAACAAAAACTTGCGTCAGATCGCTCTAACTATGTACACGTACTATAATTTAAAACGTTTCTCACACAAAATAAAATTAATTTTTTTTCTTTTTATACAATCAATACTTATAATAATAGTTTTAAATTTAAAAACTATGTATACTTGAATTGTTCATGGTATTTTTTTTATTATTTGTACAAAATTAGGCAAATTATAAAAAAAAAAATATATATATATATAAAATGATTATCTAATCAGACTTCTTCGTCTTCGTCTGACTGAGGTATTATTAATAATGTTTTGACTTCATCTGATAATTCATATGTATATGTTTTGGACATATTACGTATTGATGATATGTATGGATCGGACGAAATCAACAATACATGCAGTAAATCCTCGTTTGTGTTGAGCCTAGAGTTTTTACGAGTATTGTGTTCTCTATATTGTCTAAAATCTTTGTTTCGACTTTCCTGCGCTTCTTCAGATAATTTACCTAATTCATATTATGATGATATTTATTTTATAAAAATTATCATTTGTTATATTATATTACAATTAATTTACCTATAGGAACTGGTGCAAATCGTATTACATCTGCACCGTGAATAAGTACTTTGTGTACACTAGCAGGCATGTAGTACCACGGATACAATGTTACAAACATTCTTGCTGTCTTTAAACAATATTCTTCGAAACATTCAATATTTATTGTGTATCCACTTGCCATTGCTGATAAAATATTTCCGCATCGTTTAATCAACTCCAAATTTATTCCTGTACAATTAGCAGAGACTTCTGCGTTTCTAAAAAATTTTCTCGCAGTATTGCCATCATTTGTTGTACCATTTCCTGAAAAATTTTTATTTTAAATTTATAAACAATGATTAAATGTTGTAATTATTCCTATTTTACAAGAAAAATCTAGTAAAATTAGTAATAAATAATATGTATAAGAGACGAAAAATATAAATTGTATAGATACCTTGTAAAACTACGTCAACTAAGAGTCCCATTTCAGTTCGAAACCTCTTTTGGATCGATTGTTTTCTATCGTTGAAAGATTTTTTGTTAATAGCTTTAACCTGTACAGTTTATATAATATATTAATTTGACTTAATCATTTACATAAATTTGTTTTAATATTACAACGACATTTACCTGCCAAGTTTTAAACTCTAAACGATATGCCAGATGCAAAAAATATTCAAAAAATCGAATCCATGCATGGAGAGTAGATAATCCAAATTGATAGTTTGCAATTTTTCCAGGAATTTTTTAACGATATCGATATCATTGAAAGTTGTTGGTTTACACCCACAAATGTAACACGTTTGGCAAGATGTGTCAGTCATAGAACTGCAAACCTAGAGTAAATTTAAAATATAATGTTATATATTCCTAAATTATTTATTAATTAACACTCGGTGTTTAATAAACGTACCTTTCCATCGACCATTGAAAATATGAGTGTATGTTTTACGTGAATTACTGTTTCTCTAATAGTTATGTCTGTGTTAATTAGTTGTTGTATTTGTTTCTCAATATCGTTAACTTCTTTTTTGGTACTATTTTTTGTTTCTTTTTTAAATATGTATTTGATAGGGCGACAATATTTAGTGGATGACGGAGAAGGATTGATCCAAATAACATCATAGTTATTTTCAACAATATAATACCTAAGTTCTAGTGGCACAATTGAAAACATAAATACAGATTGATCTGTGATCGATGAGTCATCATTGAACTTTTGTCTGTATTGCGACTGACCACTACTCCCATCGCAACCCCACTTATAAAACATTTCTAAATTTGTTGCACTAAAGTTAATTTTACATACATCAGATATTTGACAAATTCTTTTTGCTGTGTGATCCAATAGATTTTGAAGTGGTATTTGACAACTTGATTCCCCAATATCCATGTTATCTGGATAACAGTTTTCTTTCGCTATTTTTATATTTTCGTACGATGGGTATATATCGCAGTTTCTTTTTTTTGAACCCAAACGAATATTTATATATTGTTGTTTTGTAAGCTTATTGTCAATAATAAACGCCAAAGCTTCATCTGCTGTGTAGGGAATTGGATATTTTGAAAAATTAAAACTGCTTTTAATTGTCGTAGCTCTATTTGGAGTTAATTGCATTTCCTCTAATAACTCAGCAGCACTTCGTTGTCCAGACATATACAATTTTTTTTTTGCAGCACTTATAATTTGCGGTGAAGTCATATGAGAATAGGTTAATGCAGTTTTAATTATTCGTCTTTGAGTTCTTTGAGAACACGATGCATATGGAATATTTGGTCGACCAGTCACCGATGAAGTAGTAGGTACTTTATTTAAAGGAATTTTGAATGGAGTATTGAGCCATTCACTGTTATTTTTCGTAAATTTTTTAAAGTTTCTACATACTTTTGACCATTTTCTGGATATTATCAAACAAAACTTTGTAATTTCCTTCTCAAAAGTATCTATATACTGATCAGACCAGTTCAATCCATCAACTTTTGTCGTATAAACTCAAACAATGCTTTTTTGGAAGAAACACTAGTCACCGTTTGCATACATCTATTTTTACGTATAATTTTAATTAGATCGCGATTAAGAATTATATCATTATTTTCTCTTGAAATCGCATTAACTGAAAAAAAATTATTCGTATATAAGTAAATTGATTGCAATGCTAAGTGACATAAGTAAATACAGTCTGTGAGATATCACATTACATATAAAATGTAATTTCTTTAAATTAATTAATGTTCTTTACTCATTAAAAATGTTATGTGTATAGTACTTACCCATTAATTGGTTATTCATTTTTCAAATCGTTGTTTAAAATTTAATACAAATATTATAAATATTTACTATAACACATAAAATTTATAATATTTTTTACACGTAAAAGGCGGATGAATGATCGGCAATGAGTCTTTGAAAATCATAAATCGAACATATTGTTTAATATACTGATTCTAATATTATAGGTATGTTGGAATTCCTTATCTTTACGATAAGTAATAAGGTATTTCCATAACTTTTGGATTACGATATAAGACAAACGAGGATTTACTGCATGTATTGTTGATTTCGTCCGATCCATACATTTCATCGATACGTAATATGTCCAAAACATATACATATGAATTATCAGATGAAGTCAAAACATTAGTAATAATACCTCAGTCAGACAAAGACGAAGAATGCAACTTAAATAATTCTTTTTCAGAAATGACTTTGTCTGATTAGATAATCATTTAATATATATATATATATTTTTTTTTTTATAATTTGCCTAATTTTGTACAAATAATAAAAAAATACCATGAACAATTCAAGTATGTATATATAGTTTTTAAATTTAAAACTATTATTATAAGTATTGATTGTATAAAAAGAAAAAAAATTAATTTTATTTTGTGTGAGAAACGTTTTAAATTATAGTACGTGTACATAGTTAGAGCGATCTGACGCAAGTTTTTGTTTATTTTTATGATAGTGAACAACTTGGACTATAAGATGTACGTAATGAAAATTGCGTAATATTGCGTACTTTTTACTAATACGCTTTAAAAGTGGAAAAATAATGGAAAATCTGGGTTTTTTGTATTAAATGTCGCATAATTACTACATATAGGGGTGGGGGAAAACTTTTTTTTGTAATAATTCTATGCAAGCCAATATATTGAGTATGATTTTTGGAAAAAAAATGTAAATAAACTTTTTCGGCTGAATACAATTAATTAACAAATTAAGTGTTAAAAATTGGAATTATTCAGTCAAAAAATGTAAAATTTTTTAATCAAACCGCTCTATCTCACTCAATTATCAACTAATTGATCTCAAATTTTAAATGTATCCACAAAATGTTCCCCCAAAAAATAATTATCAATCAAACGTATGATTTTGTAATTTTTAAAATCGGGACTTTTGGCCAGCTAAATATTGATTTCATCCCACTGTGGGCCGCCAACATGAGTGGTGTATATTCAGGTGTCCAGGCTAGGTTAAAATCTAAACAAAAATTGGCAACATATATCCATTGTGCTTCACATAATTTGAACTTAGTTCTAAACGATGCAATGAATTCATCAACGGAAGTAAAAACTTTCTTTGGACTTGTGGAAAAAATTTATACATTTTTTTCAAATAGTATTAAACGTTGGCAATTACTTTTATCTTCAGAGTCATCAGTTATTTCAATTACATTAAAAAGATTATGTACCACTCGTTGGTCATCAAGGTATGACTCTTTATTAGCTATTCGACATCGTTACGTTGATATTTTAAAATGTTTATCGCAAATAATTCTTAGAAGCAAAAATAAAGACGAAATATTCGAAGCAAATTATTTAAAAGTTCATATGGAAGATTTTCAATTTATATCCAGTGTAATTTTCATTGGCAAAATTCTGGAAACTGTAAATTTTGTATCAAAAGCTGTTCAGTCTCCTAAACAAGAATTGAGAACAGCAGTTTCATTGCTTAGTTCTGCGTTGATAAACCTTCAAGAATACAGGTCACAATATAGTGATTTTTTCGAAATAGCAGTAGAAATCGCAAGAAAATTGGGTGTACCACAAAAATTTCAAGAAAAAAGAAGCCGAAGAGTAAAACGATTTTGTGACGAAATCCTCCAAGATTATTGCTTTACTTCAACAGAAGAACATTTTAAAATAAATATATTTTATTTAACATTGGATAATACAATAATACAATTAGAAGACCGTTTTACTAGTTTAAATAACGTATTCAAAATATTTGAAGTTATTCAACCGAATTCGTTAATTAATTTAACAGACAAACAAATTTATAATTCCTAATAAATTGGTAGAATGTTATGATTCTGATTTATCTAATGCTCTTGCTGGTCAAATTTTATCGTTCAGATCTTGTTTTAAAGAAGAAATTACAAAACGAACATCGGTAAAAGCAATTACTGAATTACTTGTTATAGAGAACCCCACATTAGCAACAACATTTTCTGAAATATGTATAGCATGTATGTAATTTTTGACACTCCCTGTGACAGTTGCTACAGCGGAACGTTCATTTTTAAAATTAAAATTAATCAAAAATTATTTACGGAGCACAATGTGTGAAGAACGATTAAGTGGACTTGGAATTTTATCTATTGAAAACGATCGAGCTCAAACGATCGTCAATTAAATTTAAAAGAAATAATTAATAATTTTGCAGAAAAAAAAGCACGCAAACGAAATTTCCATTGAATTGTTATTATTATAGTCCTATCGTTATTAATAGAACATATTATTTTATTTGTATGTAATTTCATCTTGTTTTTTATGTCATTAAAATTTTAATAAAAATAAAAAGTACCTATTGCATAAGATTTTAGAATTTTAGAATAAAAACTCTTACTTTAAATTTGAATTTATGTATCTATATCTATATATTGGTATTCGGACAATTGACACCCGACGGTTTTGCCGATATCGGACTTTTTGCACCCGATATTTTAAGAACACGGACAATTGACACCGAGCGATTACGATTACGATTACAATGACGATAATCGTGAGTAGGTAAGTACCTATAGGCATTAGGCAATGGTTATTAATACTAGTTAGTGCCTGTTGTAGTGTAGTATGTACTCAGTTTTCTTAAAAGTAATTATTATCATAATATTCATTCAATATGGACTCTTTAATTAATCTAATTAAAACTAAAGTGATAATTAATGATTATATTTATGTGTTCCAAAAAGACATTTGGGCTCAGATATACTTGTGTTCAACAAATGAAACATTATTGTAAAGGTAGTGTAACGATAAATTCGTCCAAAAGCAAAATTTTAAAATTTCAAAAACATTCTCATAATCCTGATTCTGCTGAAGCTGAAGTATGTCGTGCCTTAAATGCGATGAAAGAAAATATTATAAACAATTTTGATATTTCTTCTAAAGTGTACGCAAAAGAAGTTATCAAATTAACAGACGTAGCTGCTTGTTTGATGCCAAATGAAAATAATGTAAAAAGAAATTTAAGGAGAATCCGTAACAATTCATATCCTACAATTTCTTCCAAAGAATTCGCATTAGAGGGTAAGTGGACGATGACAGCAGAACCTAATCAGCATAAGTTTTTATTTTATGATAATCGATCAATTAATAGTCGTATAATTATATTTGCTTCTCAAGACTGCCTAGAAATATTATCACAAAGTGATCACGTGTTCATGGACGGAACATTTTCGTCATGCCCTAAAGGATTTTATCAACTTTATGTACTACACGTAATTTATAAAATGAAACCTTTATCTGTCGTTTATGCGTTATTACCAAAAAAAACACAGACAGTTTATGTAGAACTTTTGATGACTCTCAAAGACACGTGTTCATCATGACGCGGTCCGCACGGCAGTCGTTATCACGACGACTGTCGACGACCGTAATCATCTTCTCTAATAAACCACCAGACCGCGGAACGCACCGTCAACGCGATAACCGAGTTCCCATCCATCATAGGAAGGGGACGTTGGAAATGTCGTGGTGACGGCCGTTACCTCCCGCAACTCTCTCTCGCGCGACAACCGTCCGACTCAACATTCAACATAGTGAGATACGAAAATAATTGTTATTTTTGTGCAGATATATCTTTCTGTGCCGTTGTTTTTTTTTTACCGGTATATGAACTATGTGCCGCCGGGAAATAAAAATTAGTGACACTCAAATTATCGTGTCAGTGTAAATTTTGTTTTTTTTGTGTTTTACGACCCCACACCGGTACGGACACCCGTTCCACATCAATCAGTGAAGTCATTTTCTATTGATTTTGAACTTGCTATGATAAAAGCGATTGAAGAACTTTTTGAAGACAGCGTTTCCATACATTTGTGCTATTACCATCTTAGTCAAAGTGTGTGGCGTAAAGTCCAAAATCTTGGTTTGGCAACAAAATATACAAAAGACAAAGAATTCCGTTGTTCAGTACGAATGATCAATACATTGGCCTTTTTACCACTTAATATTATTAAAAAAGGTACCATACTCATACACGTACATAATATATACATATATTTTTTTTTAATTTAAATATATTTTTTATAGGTATGAGCTTATTATATGACATTTTTTCATATGATAATGATGTGGATGATATTTTAACATACTTCGATGTAACAATTGTTAATGGGCCGTACAAATTAATTAACAATACGCAAGTTATGTGCTTCAAAAGGAGACCATCTATGTTTGCTCCATATATGTGGAATGTCCACAATGCCACAAATTAGGTTATAGTAGGACTAATAATGTATCAGAAGGTTGGAACAATAAGTTCCAACATTTAATTAGATTTAAACATCCACATATATATATATTGAAGCTTTACAAATGATGAACTCCATTACCTCAATGGAGATTTTAAAACTAAATACAGGTATTCAAATAAATTGTAAAATTAAATCAAATGAAGAACGGCTTAAAAACATATGTAAAACTTCTCAATTCAAAACAAATAGTGAAATTATTAATTTTTAAAAAACGTATCCTACGTAATTAAACATTAAATTTTAATATTATCTTAAAATTAATACAAAATCGTTTATCTTTTTATTTTATTAGAATAAACTTTTCAATTATATTATTATATTATATGATTATACGCTGATTATTCAGTATTTATAAATCTTATATTCGGTGTCAATTGTCCTATCAGCGGGTGTCAAATGTCCTAGATTCCTATATATTATTTAGAATAAAAATATGAAGGGGGGCCTTTTTTAGTTTTGCACACGGGCCCATCTTTGTGATAAACCGCCACTGATTAAAAGTACCTATGATAATATTATTATTAAGTTAGTAACTAAAAAAAAAAATGATGAACATTAAATAAGCATATATAATATTTTAATTTTTTTCATTCTGCCATGCCACTTGTCCTAATTCACTGCAGAAATAATTTGCCAGTGCATCCCGATATCTGTTTACGTTAAAGTTATTATCTAGTTCAATGTCTTCCATACCAGTAACTGTTAGAGAATCTTCAAAATCATATCCATCTCGTGCGCGAACGAAATTGTGCAAAACACAACAACATTTTACAATATCAATTGCTAATTCAACATCAACATCTAATGGGCGATGAAATATCCTCCATTTATTGGATAAAATTCCAAACGCACACTCTACATGGCGTCGTGCACGAGAAAGTCGATAGTTAAAAATCTTTTTATTAACTGGTAAACATTTTCCTGCATATGGTCTTAGCATATTTGTCGACAATCCAAAAGCTTCGTCACATGCATATGACATAGGTATCTGAATACCATTTATTACATTAGGTTTTGGAACATTTAGAGAATTATTTTTTCGATGTTTATATAAAGTTGAGTTTTTAAAAATTGTAGAGTCCGAGTCTTTGCCAAACGAACCGACATCAATAAACGTGAAACAATAATTGGAGTCAACCACCGCTAATAAAACCACAGAAAAAAAGTGTTTATAGTTAAAATATTGAGACGCACTTCCACGTGGTTTGATGACTCTGATGTGTTTTCCATCGATAGCCCCTATACAATGAAGAAATTGTGCTCGTTGTTGATAACCTTCGGCGATTTCCAGCCATTTTTCTTCATTTGGTGTTGGTATACATTCATCATGCATAACTTCCCATATTTGCAAACACACTGTCTGTATAATTTTTATGTATTTATGTATAATGCCACATAAAGTCGATCTACCAATTCTAAAATCGTAGTGTAAATCTTGAAGACTGTTTGTACTACTCAGGTATCTGCAAATTGGATATGTGAATAAAAATATAAAATAACAAAAATAAATATACGCATAAAAATAAAAAAAGCGCGGAAACTCAGGCAAAAATTTAACAACACAAATGTTATCATTAAAGTTTAATCTAATTTAATTAATATTATTTAAATAAAAATTCAAAATATTATAATATTTTCTAACACCAAAATAGATACTAAAAATATGAACTTATAATATATAATAAAATATATATATTTATGTATATGTGTATAATGTATATATATAAACTTATACATACAATTATGATATTTATGATTTTAATATATTATGTTTTCCACAAGGTATTTAATTATGCTTTTAATATAAATAAAAATAATATTATCTTTGAGCCACTCGACCACTTCACTTAAATATATATTATAGGTACCAATTGTGATTCTACCCATATTATTTAAATAAGTCTTATAAAATGGCAATCTTCAACATTTCTAAGAGTTATCACATTTGAAATATCAAAATGAGTTGTGTTGTAATTATTATTTTGATCATATTAACGCTTAAATGTGACGCATGGTTATCAAGCACAATAAGAACTGGATGTTCTTTTGAAGATTTTATATGTTTTACCAAGTGTTTGATGAATAATAAAAATGTTTCACTAGTAACCCACCCACTAGGATTTGCAGAACTTACAGCCTATCCTACTACCTGGGTGTAGTAACTTAAACATGTACCTGCTTTAACCTTGTAAGAACTTACTCATGTACCTTTTTCTACGACGTGACTCTCACGCCCGTGTCGCAAGGTTGCCATCCTGTATCGCCGACACGCCGCAAGGTCGATCATTGTACCCCCGAAGGGGGAACGGTCTCGCCATTGTAGAGCTTCGAGCGAACCGGTACGCGCTGCCATACTTTTGGTCGTTGCCCAGCCGTCTTGGAAAAACTGTCATTTTTTCTTGGCCCTGTGCTCTTTGCGAACCGGTGCGCCGTCGCCATCAACACACTTTTTTTTGTTCCGTGCACCCGAGCCCTCGTGCTCACCGACTCGTCGTACACGTCCTTGTGTTTACAAATTGAGTCACGGCAGCCTGTACCTAAACCACGAGCTGTTGGTTTTTCGTGTCCATTGCCCGTCCGATTTTCAGTGTACAACCCCGACCCGTATAAGACGAATGTAACTTTATGTGCCCTGGGCCGCCGAAATTCTAAATACATAATAATTATCTAATCAGTCACATTGCTGTCTCATTTATTAGTAACTCAAAAATATATAATTTTGCACCCTAAATTCACTTTCTTGAACACTGTGTGTCGGCTTAAATTTTATCGTTTGCTTTTTCTATAGCAACGAGAAACACTGGGGCCAAAAACAGATTTTCAAACATACATTATAACAATCTAAACGTAACTCACCATTTTACCCTCGATTAATTAATCAAATTAAATATTCACCAACACAACTGTATAGATTTGACGATGGATCGAGCTCAACAGTCGAAAATTTTATTTCGACCACATACAAAAGTGTTAAGCAAGTCGAATCTTAAACACTTAAAAACCACATTAAGAAAAGAAGGAATCTCTAACCAGTATGTACTATATACGTTTATTAAAATATACAACGTTCTGTTGCGAATTCCAAAGTACCACAAATGCCACATAATTTTTTATTTTTTTTGATGATTTTGTGGATCTAACCAATTACTAACGTCAGTTTACCATAAATCAAGTTTACAATTTCGGACAGTAAAAATTCAAAATAAAATATAACATATTACTTTTTTTAGTTAGTTATAATAAGTTATAACACATTATATGACCAGAATTTCTCTGGAATGCTTTACAAATTACAAATATAAACATCATTAGATAATTTAGTTTTAAAATAAAACGATTCTCCAATTCATCATAAATAATTTTATTGTAATTGCAATATGGTGTAAGGGAATTTTTTTTGTACAATTTAAAGAGGCAATTTTTCAGAGTTTTTAGATTATAAATGCATTTTTCGATATTATTTTGACATTTCTATCCGAGCCTTATATTATACATGTTTCAAACGCGGCGTAGCGAATAGGCAAAAGTGGTATAAAACTGAATTGGGGAACAACATTTATATACTCTATATTTTTATTTTGACTTTTGTCGTGAATTTCTTGTTTTTTCCAATTATTCGGACAACTGTTGAGAATTAATTAAAGGGCCACGTTCAAAGTACCGACAAGACATTATTTTCTATCAATAACTTCCCACGATCGTGTTGATCGGGACAAAACTTCTGATCGAAATCGAGTACACTTTTTTTTTGTACTCTTTTAAACACATTATGATAAAAGCAACATGTTCCTCGTTTCACTCAAAATCTAAAATACATTAATTTACCATCGAAACAATGAACGTTATCGGCACCGCCCTGTATATAATTTTAAATGATAATACCCTAATTACGTGTACACGATCGTTGTGTAGACAAATCGACAATTTCCTGGTGATGACCTATAAAATAATTAACGATTTGGAATCGTTGACCGCACAAAGACGTCCGAAAATTCAAATGACCAACAATAAAGAGTACGTCAGAACAATCGAGCTCCTTAGGACGGTTGCCGACACCGTTGCCAGAAACATTTTAAAAGCGATATGCGGCCAACCACCTCAATCAAGTGCAGCAGCTAACAACGGCATGGCCGAGAAATTGCTCAACGACCTGAAGGCGTATAACGACGATAATGGCGGAACGAACGACAATCCGGCGGACAACACACGCGTATCGGGCATTCAGATAGGCGTTGTGAACGCCATCGTCGAGATCTTAACAGCCATCGGGGAGGGTACTCTGGTGGAACTCAAAGACAAGATGAATCCACCCGTTCGTACGAGCCCCGTTTGCAAGACCAAACCGGTACAAAAAGACGATATGAACAATAAACGATATGCAGCCCGCGCTTATAACAAACCGTTAGTTCGCCGTAATGCCCCGGACGAGGCGCGTAGAATCAATTGTCCCGGTAAGAACTCGACGGTCTTATAATTAATACGTTTTTGAACACCTTATCGTATAACCCATCGTTAATCTCCAACTAGGTTTTTATTTAAATTTTGATCGCAACAAAAACGAACAACCAAAATTCAACCGTCAAAATTAGCCGACTGCGAATAAAAAGAGAGATGCAAAAACCGCAAGAAATATTATTCGGGGTACAACCGTCCGTCGTCACTAAGACGAATAAGCAATAACAAAATGAAAAGCTAACAGGCCAAAAACCGAAACCGAATATGAACTAAAATGAGAGTATGAAAAATTTACCCGTGAACAAAGGGTTGCAAAACAAGAGCGATAATTGATACAGAATAATGCTGTTAATATTACGAGATGTGTTCAATAAATACCCAGACTAAAATTATTACAAAAAAACTTTTAATGTTATTGATAATGTTGTTAGACAAAAAAAAAGTATAGATAATGACCATTATTTTTGCACCATAACAATGCACCAGCGCATTCAGCACTTTCCATACGTGAATTATCTATCAAAAAACATACAGTGGTACCAGGCCCGTACTGGCCACCTCAAAGGGGCGTGGGAAAAATATATTTATAGGGCGCCAACTACATTTTTATGCAACCGTTACTATTACTATACTATATACTATTACTATATATTAATCAGTGTCTACCCTTGATTGTTTTATTTACACACTACCGCCCAAAGAAATTTTTAACAAAATACCAACCATAATATGTTTTGTAGAAAAAAGGCAAAGAAAATAATTTGTGCACTTACTTTTAAAATTGAATATTATTTATATTTTATATAAAACATTTAAACCATAACATTTTTTTAAGCACTTTAAAAAAAAAATACATGAAAATTACTTGTATTTTAATATGTGAGTAGACGTTGCATTTCTTTGCTGTTCGAACACAGAACATTTATGACCTTATATCCATCTACTTGATTTTGTATGTCTCGTTCACACTGCATTAAGAATAATGATTCTAAATTGTCTTGTAAAATAGAGGATTTTAATCTTGTTTATAGCAATTTTAGTTTCGAAAATGACCTTTCACACGTCACTTGTATTAGAGGCAGAGTCAGTAAATATTTATATAATTTGTATAATTCCGTGTATTTTAAGGAATACATATTATAATCAGTTATTATACACAATGCGCATGATAGACATACATAACACTTTTTTATTTTACTACACTTAAAATCGTACTCATTAACCCATTCATAATCATCGATGGTATCGAATTGTCCTGCGTCTTCATACGCACTCTGCAAACCGACTTTACAAATTAAAGGCCAAGATGTAGCAAAAGAAATAAGTTCTTCTTTGAGCTTCGGCTGATCAATAGAGGGTAACAGTTCACATATTTTAACCAACGCATTAGATGAAAAACTATTTTTTCTTATTTTATCAAACCTTTGAGGATCGAAACATTCTAAATCAGTATATAAGACCTGATGATTGATGAGATAAAAATTGGAATCAGTGACATCAATTCAGTTTTTTCTAGGCTATAGCAGTCAAAATACGATAGCGCTTCTATAAAAAAATTGTCTAAAGATTAATTAAATTTCTTTCTGAGAAACTTGATACGTTTTTTTTAATTTGAATACTCCAATAAAAATTAATGAATAGTTGTAATTTAAATGTTTAAATTGCATTGTCATTCATAATAAATGTTAAACTTTTTGGCTGAGCATGCGCCGCTTACCTATCATGTCCTGACCATACGCCACTGCAGTTTTCCATATACTCGTATTTCGCATTAGTAGGTAGTAGGTACCCGACAAAAATGGCATATTTCATTAGAACGACCTCTTTAATAATTTTAAATATACTTACGTCTTACTGGCAGTGAATCGTATCTTGTAAGTCGTATGTAGTAATTTAGTTGTCAATAGTTCACGAAGAAATTTATAAATTTTATTTAATTTTATTTTATTAAGATATACGGGCAAGGCCCTTTTTTCAAAAAATACATAAAATAGGTACAATGTTATAGAATAGAGTAATTTTACAATAGTATTTAAAAATACAGGATAGTTTTTAAATTTCATGAACAGACATAAGAAAAGATTCGTTCTAGATAAATTAAAAGATCGATGATATCGCTATCGCTAGCGGATCATCATTCAATTGAAATGAGACAATATTATTTTCTATTATGATAAAATGGCATTTCCAAAACAAAAATGTGCATAATATTATACTGATATACTTATTATGGACTTTAGTACTATTGTGTCTATTATCTAAATTCGTATGAATCCGTCAACGACGTACTTCATAGTTCTATTTATATACCTCCCTTATAAGACGGGCGTCCTGTAGAAAAACCGAAATAAAAACAATGATCAATGTTACACGTCTTGCAACGATTACGATGTTCGAATTTCAAAAGTCGTCTCTATGGCTCTATAATAATACCATAAATGATAACAAAACAATTATTTATAAAATAGGTACCCTCTAATATATAGTAAATATTTATTATAAAAATAAAGGGGAGAGGGGCGCACCGGGAAAACTCCCGGTGTCCCGGTGGGCCAGACGGGCCTGAGTGGTACCTCGTCCACCATTTTCGGCTGACTCCCTTTGATTTTTTTTTTCCAAAACAAATCTTTCTTCAAAGGCTAGGGATTCGAAGACGATAATGAAACTATCCATAGCATGACAGAAGTACTAAATGCTTTAAATAAGTAGGAAATTCAAAGGTGTTTTAAAAAAAAAGGCAAGACCGTTAGGAGCATTGTATTAAAGCTAAAGTACACTATTTTAATACATATAAATATAAATAGTTAATAATTTTGAAATATAATTTTTTATACATTTTGTTAGGGTTTTATTGAACAAACCTCGTATACCTAAAAGTGATAGAAAGGCTCCGATATTTTTCATGGGTTTAATTTAATAATTTAAAAAATAAAAAAAAAGTTTAAAATCATAATTCGTTAATTGTTTTCAGTTATCAGCTTTTTAATTTTGATTTTTGAAAATACATATTAATAATTAGCAGTCCCAAAAACCATAAGATTCCATAAGAATTTTAGTGTAAATTTTACTAATATGTCTATTCTTTTTCTAAATTTTATGGTTTGCGGGACTGTTAGGAGGTTTCATTCACTATTCAAATAATCAAAATTAAAAATGTCTGATTTAAATAATAGCAAATTTTGAGTTTCTACTTTTTTCAGCTGTTAGTTTTACCAAAATATCAACTTTTCTTTTAGTACATATTTAATTTCATTAAGACTTAATCCATGAAAATATTGGAGCTGTTTTCATCACTTATGATTTTTACGGACGAGGCACATTTTCATCTTTCAGGTACGGTTAATAAACAAAACTTTAGGTACTGGTCTCAACAAAATCCTCAAGAACTTCATCAGCAACCACTCCATATTCCTAAGGTAACAGTTTGGTGTGCCATTTTTGCGTCTGGTGTGTGAGGTCAGGAAGTTGCTGCCATCCCGCTCGAAATGACCGGTAGAGTCATAGATAACTACTGAAAAAAGGCTCAATCAGTGTATTGAAAATGAGGGCCGCCACTTAAGTGATACAATTTTTAAAAATAGTTAAAAAAAATGGCATTATATGTACAATTTATAAATAAAACATACTTTTTGATATTTGACTTGGTTTGGTATTAATGAGTTTCACAAATCAGGGATGTTTTTCTGCCCCACCCTTATAATGTTGATACAACATACGAGTAGATGCGTATTGTGAATAGTTGAAATATAATTAAGATAAGTTCTCTGTTAAATATGGTATTATGAGCAGGGCTCGGAAGTTGTGGCACTAAAAATGGTAATTTTTAGCTCCTTAATAAGGACTAAAAAACTCCAAAATATGCGCTATAAATAGCACGAAAAATCAAAAAATATGCATTTAACTTGAAAAAATTATAATTATAAATTTATTACAAAAAATATATATATAATTATTATACTGTTTTATAAAACGTTTATGTTCATTGACGGTTCAGGGACTGGCTGGACTGGTTTAATTAAAACTGTTAACAAACATGTTAAATTATTTAATTATGTGTGCTTATAATTAAATTAATTCATATATTTACCCTGGGAATTACACAGGATTATTAAATGTTTTCGTAAATTTTCGAATTTGAAAGACCTGCGGTTATTTGATAGTATAGTCTTGTAAGTAGAAAATTACCGCTCAACGTCAACGGACGTTATTGGTGCGTACTTATAAAATACCAAGTCATTACAGTTTAGATCTTCAGGTAGCCCGTCTAGATTTTCAGATGTTTCTTCACCCGTTAAAATATTAGATATTTTTATTAATGCCGACAAACCATGATTTTTTTCAAGAACTTGGTGTAACTTTTTGTTCACAACTTTCCCATTCTGATCCCTCAAAGTTTCAAATCTTCTTTTTATATAAAACTATAAAGGATAAGTAATATACTATTGAAGCAAAAAAAATTGAAAAATCCAAAATGAATTTCGTTCAAGATTAGGTTTGTTGGTAGATATGCCAAAACAAGGTTTTGGATCCTCAAATGATGGTAATACGGCTAGAAGATTCTTTAAAAATTATAAAATGTCTGCAGAAATTACTGGCGTTTCTGAAGATCTTATTTATCACTTTTATGTTATTATACAATGTTTATCGTCTGGTGAAAATATCAATATTGATATAATATATCACAATATATACAATATATTATATTGTTGGGAATAGTTGTATACTAATTTATATAGTTGGTATTACATGCCACCAAGTGTACACAAGATATTAATACATGGCGCATCAATAATAAAATCGTTTGAATTTCATTATTTGTTCATTCTAATCATTCTGTTCAGTGTTCTTAGTTTATTTTATTAAATGTTTTGTACTTTTGTACTGTCATTTGTCGGTGCGCTTTTTTATAAGTTTATAAAATAAGTATTTTTACTATTTAGTTTATTTCGGCATAGTGTATAGTGATTAATACCTAATTAATTAAATATTTTTATTATTTTTCATCATGGATACATTGGATACATATGTTACGGTCGAGCATTTACTGAGTATCAACTTTTCAAGTTTACCTCTTGAGAGGCCAATGCCAAATTTAAATATAATACAAATTAAGAAAACAAAGTCTAGAGAATTTAAAAGAAGTTTTAATAAAGACGTTTATTCAAAACATGATTGGTTGTTCTAAAACGAACCGTTTGTTTTGTTTTCCTTGTATACTTTTTTTCGTATTTCTGGTGATAAAAATTGGTCACAAAACGGAATAAATGATTTAGCTCATTTGAACGATAAAATTAGTACACACATAAAATCAAGTTCACATATAAATGCGCATTTAAATCTTAAAACTTTTGAGTAAACAAGATATAAGGCAATAACTTTCAAATGCATTTAGGCTTAGTATACAAAAACATAATGAAACTGTAACCAACAACCGTTATATTTTATCTAAAATTATTGATTGTATTAAATGTTGTGGTGCATTTGTTCTTGCTCTTCGAGGGCATAACGAAAAGTCAGATTCTGAAAATCCAGGAATATTTCGCCGACTTATTAATTTTAGTTCTAAGTTGGATAATACTTTAAAATTACACCTCAAACAGTCTACAGTATTTAAAGGCCTTTCTAAAATAATTCTAAATGAATTGTTGGAATGTATGCTATTTGTTATTCGACAAAATATTAAAAATGAAATAAAACACGCCGATTTCTTTTCTGTTATATCTGACGAAACAACAGATGTATGTATCAGCACAATTTCAAATGTCCATAATATTTCGTTATATTTTATCCAATGGTACGCCAGTTGAGAGATTATGTGGCTTTTTTAATCCATCTGGACATGATGCAGTCACTATCAGAGTGCATAAAATATAACAAAAGAAGTAACAGAAAACCACGACAAATTAATCTCGCAGAGTTATGACGGAGCTGCTCTGATGAGTGGTCGACTTTCCGGCGTTCAAAAACTCATAAAAGATGAATATAAAAATGCACATTTTATTCATTGTTATGCCCACCAGTTAAATTTAATCTTAAGTCAAGCTACAATACACAATCGTGATGTAAGAATTTTTTTTTCCAACTTGACTGATGTAACTAATTTTTTTTCTAATTCTCCGCAAAGAGTTGCCGTTTTGGATAAAGTTGTTAACCATAGAATCCCTCGATCAACGAATACTAGATGGAACTTCAAAAGCCGTATTTTTAATACTGTGCACGAAAATCGTGAGTTATTAACAGAATGTATGGAAGAGATCGAAAATACATTTAATCAAAATATTGCTATTAAGCAGGCGTGCGCTTTACGTAGAATGTTAAATGATGAAAAATTTATATTTTGGTAAAATGTTTTTCATTGTTTAATGCCATAGATATACTAGTATTATATAACCAGTTGCAAAAACGGAAAATTGACTCTATCGAGGTGAAAAAGGCCATATCTCAATTTAAATAAAATATTAAAAAAGAAAGACGAAATTTCGATAATTTTCAAAATGAAATGCCAGGTGAAGTAACTCAATGCAGAAAAAAAAGAAAACGTGATGAAGATGTCTGTGATATTCTTATTGTCTGCGTTAAAGATAGGTTTGAATATAAAGCTCATTTAAACGCGCTCTATTATTTATGTCCACTGAATTTCCTTTGTATGAAAAAAGTTTTCCACAAATATATGTTGATGAAACAATTGAAGCTTACCCTGTTTTAAATAAAAGTAAGCTACAAACTGAATTGGAACTTATATATAAAAGAACAGATTTTCGTAGCGTAATAGGTGCGGTTAATTTATTAGTTTATTATTGAGAACAACTTGGAACAAATATTTTCAGAAATATTTAAGCTTTTACGTATTATAGCAACAATACCTATGACATCTGCAGAAGCAGAAAGATCGTTTTCGACATTGATGAGGATAAAAAACATTTCTTCGAAATAGTATGGCAGAAAAGCGATTAACAGCATTAGCGATGTTATCAATTGAAAAGAAAATGGTGAATCAAATACCAAATTTTAATGAAGAAATCATCAAAGTATTCATGAAGAAAAAAGACAGACGGATCGATTTGGAATTCAAAAATATAACTTCTGCATATTATGTTATAACTTATAATTATATTGTATAACATATTATAACGGCATAATAATTATATTTAATATTTATTTTTAAACCATAATTTTTTTTTTTTTAATTATTTGTTATGCAAGATACTTTATAAGCGTAAGGTTTTGGTATCAATAAAGGTATCAAAATAATTATTTTATTTTATTTAAAAAATCAACAGGAATTGATAGTAAGTTCAAAGTTGTCATAATAGAAAAAGAAGGAAATATTTGTGCCCCACCTTCAATGAACCCCACGAGCCGCCACTGGTTGTAAGTTATGCAAGTCAAAATTACCAAAACTACGACGTCCGAAAAGCGCTATTTACGTCCGTCGTGGCGTGTCGTTCATGTTAGCAGTAGGTACGCTAACATACTCTACGAATATTACACTTTTAATAAATATAATAAAATACAGTGGGTCAAAAAAGTCTCCGTACACTGGTGTTAGATTTTTTCCATTACACATAATGATAATTTAAAAGTTGAATAACTTTATATTTTTTACGACAATTTATTAGGAAACACATAAAAATTATGTTTTTAGAAAAATGAAGCATATATATTAATTTTTTTATTATTTACGTATATATTTATAAATAAATGTAGAAAAATAACAACAAAAAAGTTTCCGTACATAATATGAATATCAGATAAAAAAAATGTTGAGATGTGAAAAACCCGTGAAATTGAGATTTCTATCATAAATTAAAATAATATATATGGTCCGGCAATATAATCTTACCATAAAACCTAGTGAGACATGATGAGTATGGCAATCAGTCGTACTGTACGTTTTATTCAATTATTTACATTGAACAATAGAAATACCGATCGCTGTTCGTAAATTAGTAGTTCAACTAAGAGAAGATGGTAATTCTCTCAGAAATATTGCACAAATAATAAAAAAATCGCACTCCACTGTACAATATATTATAAACCGATACAACGAAACTGGTTCTTTTGAAGATCGAAAACGTACTGGTCGTCCGCAAAAATTAAAATCAAATCAAAAGAAGGCCATTCTAAAGACAATTGTGATGGAACCAAAAACCAATGCACCCAAACTGGCAGGTATGATTGACACTGACTATAATATAAAAGTTGTACCACAGACCATTCGTAATGTTATTAGAAACGCAGGATATAAAGGTTGTGTAGCTAGGAAAAAACCTTTTATCACTAAAATAAATAAAAAGAAACGTTTAGATTTTGCGAAGGCACACATTAATAAGGGAAATGATTTTTGGAAATCTGTATTATTCAGTGATGAAAGCAAGTTTAGTATTTTTGGTTCAGATGGGCGAGTTATGGTGTGGAGAAAACCTAATAAGCAGATGGATTGCAAAAATTTGTGCCCAACAGTAAAACATGGAGGTGGTAATGTATTCGTTTGGGGCTGCATGAGTGCTACTGGTGTTGGTAATTTGGTATTTATCGATGGAATTATGGATCAAAATATATATTTAAACATTTTGAGAAATAATTTGCATGCCAGTGTTGAAAAACTAAACATTGGCAATTCGTTTATTTTTCAACAAGATAACGACCCAAAACATACCGCGAAAAAAGTTAAAGAATGGTTGTTGTACCGAGTGCCAAAGCAACTTAACACACCTCCACAATCACCAGACATGAATCCCATAGAACATCTATGGGATGAAATAGGTAGACGTCTAAAAAATTATCAAATTCGAAACAAAGAAAAATTGAAAAATGCAATACTTGAAATATGGAACAGTATTGACCCTACTGTTACATTAAAATTAGTGCAATCAATGGAAAAGCGCATGCACGAAGTTATTACAGCCAAAGGAGGACCAACTGACCATTAATTATAATAAAGTGATAATAATTATTAAATTGTATTAAGTTAAAAATATTTATGTTATGGTGTACGGAAACTTTTTTGTTGTTATTTTTCTACTTTTATTTATTAATATACAAGTAAATAATAAAATAATTAATATATATGCTTTATTTTTCTATAAACATAATTTTTATGTGTTTCCTAATAAATTGTCGTAAAAAATATAAAGTTATTCAACTTTTTAATTATCATTATGTGTAATGGAAAAAATCTAGCATTAGTGTACGGAGACTTTTTTGACCCACTGTATATATTTTTATTAAAATACTGATTTACATATTTTCATTTCCGCTACGTCATACGGAACTTGTACGCCGCCGTACTCATGGCAGGCGGTACTGGGTGGCGTGGCATGTTCCGCGGCCGAAGAGTAGTAATTTATACACGGTTTTCAGTCGTCTAAAACATACAGAACACGGACAATAATACTTTCGACGCCACCCGCCGCAAGTGAATTTTTCTCGATAAGTCTTTCTGTCGCAATCGGTAATCACGTCGCGAGCGAAATAAAATCGCTCGACACAGTCAACATGGGTATCGGAGTATAAGGGCTCTTGTTAACGTCCGTTTTTTTACCGGATACCGATTCGATGTAAAACGGTTGGTTTTGTTGATGAAACGTTAAAATAATAACGGATATACTACCGTTGCCTATTTTATTGATTGTCTGTAATTAAATTTAGTCAGTTCCAAACAACAAGTGACTGACTAGAGTCAATACAAATGTTTACTAGAAAGAAAAATATCGTAATAGCGCACTTTTTGTACAAAAAATGCAGCAAAAAGAAAAAAGAAAGAAAAAAATGTGGGTTCATCCTATATTATTGGATAGAAAAAATTATGGTATTTCTACACTCTTTTTGAAGATTTAAAGAAAGACGAAACAAAGTTTTTTAATTTCTTTCGAATGAATCAAGTAATATTTCAAAAATTATTAACATTAGTACAAGATAAATTACTGCATGTTGACTTATGCGTGAATCTATTACACCTGCTGATGTATCATTTTGCAGATGTCCATCCATACCGTCAAATTAAGCTGCTTATTTTTATAAGTTTCTGATGTCTTAAGTCTTATTTCAACGAAGGAAATCGCCAACACACTCGTATATACTGGCGTGGTTCACATGCGACTAGTGATGGGAACAATCGAGAGAAAATACTCGAAATTCTCGATTGTTTTGAAAATTATCAGTTGAAAGTAACTACTAGGTTCGACCGAAAGGTTTTTCGAGTGAATTATTCCTCTCGGTTATCGAAATCACTCGTTGTCAATTTGAGATAATCGAATGAAAAACGCTCGAATATTAAAAATTACTCGGCGAGTGATTATTAAGTATTAACTGTAAATAGTACGGAGGAGAACTAACATATTACGTTATAACTTGTATTATTTATTTTTTATACAAATTACACACTATATATATATTTCGTATGACAAAGTAGAGCAGCAAATTTAAACGTGTAAATAATAACAAAACTATATGTAAAAGAATAAGAATAATAATAATAAAATAAAATAAAATAATAAAATAATAATATGACTAATATGACAGATGGTAACTGTTATAGCTGAGATGAATTTGGAACTATAGGCTATAGATTCATGTCCAGATTTCGTATCCAATCAATCACATCCATGTTAGCTGTATGGATATCATTTATAGTGCCTTTGAATGCACGGAACGGGTGTGTGTCCCCGAGGTAATATGTTTTTTTATAATTCTCTATATATATTTATTTTGGCCGGTTCATCTCATTGTTTTTGTTTTAAATTATAATTTTAATTATGTGATAATTGGTCGTCACGGTGCACGAGCCTCAGTGGCCGGTTCATCTCATTGTTTTTGTTTTAAATTATAATTTTAATTATGTGATAATTGGTCGTCACGGTGCAC
Source organism: Periphyllus acericola (assembly GCA_949715065.1). Taxonomy (NCBI): domain Eukaryota; kingdom Metazoa; phylum Arthropoda; class Insecta; order Hemiptera; family Aphididae; genus Periphyllus; species Periphyllus acericola. Next base: position 8,108,237 of record OX454264.1, on the reverse strand, counting down.
GAGCCTCAGTGGCCCCCTCGGATGAGGTTAATGTATGGTATTTTTAAATTTCGTGTGTCACGAGGGTATTCCCACCCTCATCGTATTTTCATATTTGTAACAATAATTACACACTATCAGGGCCGCATTATACTAGGTGCAAATGGAGCATTTGCTCCAGGCGGCAAATTTTTCAATTCCCGTCTAATAAATAATAAATTACAATATGTTAAAATATTTTTTTACTATGGACATTATTAAAAATAATTTGTGCAACAAATGATGCTAAATTATTTTTATATTTTATTTGTATTCCTCAATTCTAAATTCTACTTGTAATGGAATCAAATGTGAATAATTGTCGTTATAATAATTATTGTCATTCGTCGACTATCCTAATTCTTAAAATAAGTATTGATAATTGGAATCGAATATCGTACGGAAGATAATAACACATACATTAGAACGAAATCCGCATTTCGACGTATTATACGACGTCTTATCGATTTCGATTATAATAATTCATAGAAATAGCCTATCGGCTATACTTAAATAGGTTAGCATTGATTAAATCTATACTTATAAAATCCAAATACCACTCACTCACTGATCGTTGTATCTCAAAAACTACGCAACGTACGGACTTGAAATTTGGAATAGAGGTTCTTCTCATATTTTCACCGTGCAATAAGAAAGGATTTTCAAAAATGTTGCGTTTTAGTGGAGGAATTAACAATTATAATTATTCACCGCCAATACGTATTGTGTGGCACGGCGGCACGCGGGTTTCCAGCTACCTGCGACCTATCATTTTTGTCCGTCGTCGTGCAGATAAAGTCGGTCCCACACGACTCGTGTATTCGGCGAATAATCGTCAATCGTGCCGCTGCCGCTTGATGAGTCGTGTGGGAAAGAATTACTCCTAAAGTACGACGATTATTTTGACTCTATAGCGAAATTTAATCTTGAAGAATAAATTGTTTATCGATAAAAATAACCTCATGCATCGCGCGTACACCAATGTCCAATACTCCTATTATATAATCGAACAATAAAATGCACACCGATAACATAAACCAGTACGCATACAAATTATATTTATTAGTTATCTCTCCATTGCCTTGCCACGGTTAGCTTTTTAAATTTTCGCCCAGTGATTTAGCTACGCCTTGATTAACATGTGAAACTTTGAACCTCTTTTTCATCCCTTTAAAATCAAAATTTCGAAAAATCCTTTCTTAGCGGATGCCTACGCCATAATAGGTATCTGTATGCCAAATTTCAGTCCAATCCATCCAATGATTTGAGCTGTGCGTTGATAGATCAGTCAGTCAGCTTACAGTTTTATAATTTATATATAATACTAGCTGAATAACCCGGCTTCGCCCGTGTACAGTTTTTTTGTGTAACCTACTATAACTTTTATTTTATCAGTTTTTATATTTATTACAGGCTCCTTTTAGATAAGTTTATCCTAGGTTGCCCATGTATTGTAACAATCAGAAGTCAGCAAAAAATTACTTTATTTTAATATTCTTATACAAATTGTAATTATTATTACTATTATTAGTATTATTCTTTTTACTATTTTTACTTCTTATTATTATTGTAACATTATTTTATACATTATGGTGTTATAAAAATCCTCAATAAATACCAAAAATTATTGTCCGGCTGCCACCAGCTCACATAAACCTCCATAAGTATTAAATTTTAACATATCAGTAAAGTAGTCAGCAGAACCACGATAATTATTTCCATCACTATCATGTGACATTATTGAATAATCTTCCCAATGATTTATCACATAGGTTACAATCTTTTTACGTACTTCTTGGGCCTTATCTTGAGTGTCATATAACATAAAAGATATTGTCCTAAACAGGCAAGCTCCGTCACCAATAATTGGAATGATAGTGTGGGGCATCATTGTGCCATTTATGTTCAATAATTCGACAAACATATTAATTTGTAAGAATGTAAAAAATTTTATTTCAATACACTTCAATGTTTAAAAATAACGGTACATAAACTGGGGTGCGTATACGATGACGCATTAATATTCGAAAATGTAAAACACCTTGTGTATGCGTAAACGCTAAAGACATATCACAACTTCACAGCAATACTACAATAATAAGTAAAACACGACTAATAAGTGTACGTGTTTATTTACTATATAGTATACATTTGGAAGTACACGTAAACCAGATCGCAAGCCGTGAGTGTCGTCATACAAATGAAATATAAACGCTACGCGTGTGTGGTCAGTGGTGCGAGCGTACGACACAGGGGGGTGTTTTGGGTGTTCAAACATCCCCCGAAATATTTGGTTTTTTGTATGGTTATTTATTTATTCAATTTTAAATTAATTTTTATATTATACTTTAATAGACAGATATAATATTACGTTGTGTTTGTGAAAAACCGACTAAAGCAAAATAAAATTTAATACATACTAACAAATTTATAAATAAAATAAAATGATACCTACTGTGTATTGACGTGGGTATAAAAGAATTCTAAAATGCATAAGGACATGGGAAATACCTAAGCTATACAGACGGGACAATTACTGCGAATTGGAGTGTTAAAATTAATGAATAATGACGTTTCTGTTATATTTTGTTATCGACATTATCGTTCATGTTTTTGTTTTGAGAATAATGATGTGCGTATTAGTTTTTATTTTTTTGTTTATTAATATTTTAACTTGTTTTCTAATGTTGATTGTTGCGCTATTTAGGCACCAGCAGAAATATAAATTGAATGTTTAACATTGTTAAATGTACATAGAGACATAGAAGTTAATTGTGAAGATATTCTTAACATAGTGGCTAAAACTTCACGAAAATTAGATTTAGTATTTTAATTTTTTTGTTTATATTATAAAAAAGTATTGGAAGTACTAAGTAAAGATAATTTTCTTAAAAAAATTTCGTATGTTTATTAAAAAACAAGTTCTACATTTCAGCAACTGATTTTCAAAAACACCCCCCGAAACTTTTTTCTGCGTACGTCCCTGGTACGACAGCATGCCTACTCCCACTACTACTCCTGTTAGAAAAGCCCGTGTGCGTCGTCGATTATGGCAAGCGTTATAAGTTATAACTTATAATAGAATCATAAATGACACATGCCACCGTGTTATTTTAAAATCGAAATTAATGATATACGGTCAGGTCTCGATATCTGATTGGGGAAAGGGGTCGTTCGGATTACCTATAGCTTAAAAAAAATTATCGAGACCCGACTGTAATGTGAGCTAGCATAATTTATAGATAAAGTGTTGAGTATCCGAGACATCTCTGCCTTTCGGTTCGGTCGTTGGCGCGGCGGTGCGCGGTGTCGGCGGCGGTGGCTTAAAAAAAATTATCTTTAATGATAATGATAAATCTTTAATCTAATAATCTTTAAATCAAATCTTTATGCAGTACGACACTCAACTGACGAACGTATGTACTATGTAATCGACGTTCATATATTTATAAACGATATACACGTGCGATTACAAACATAATCGAAAAATGTTATTACCGGAAAATATTATTTATAAATTCATAATATGTACATACATACGTACATATTACATAATAGCGATAACTTAGTCAAATATTACAAACATGCAAAACAATTGTAGGACATTTTTCAGTAGCAGAAGCGCTATGTTACACAGCGCTTCTGCTACTGAAAAATTAAAAATGTACCAAAACTAAATGGGTCTACCTCGGTTAAAGGTCAAACAAGTGTGTCTACGAGGTGGAACTCCAAATTAATCTTGATGGAAAGACTTCTTCAAATCAAGACTCCTTTGTCCGCTGCTATAACGTCACTTCCACGTGCACCAAACGGGTTGACTGCCGTAGAATGGGAACTTATAGAAGACTGTATACCACTTTTAAAGCCAGCCGAAAGCATGTCAACCGAATTATGTGACGAAAAATATCCAACATTATCAATGGTTATAATACGAGGCCTACAATTAACACTTGGAAATATCAAACCAAAAACCAATTCTGGCCAATTATTAATAACAGCATTATCAAATTCCTAATTATCCCAAACGTCAGGATACGGAATTTGATAATGCTGTTATTAATAATTGGCCAGAATTGGGTCCAAGACTAAACAAAAACCAGCTTTTGGTTTAATGGAAAATGCTAATAGAGTTAAAAAATGGATAGACGAGTTGTGTGCGATCTCAGAAAATACAAACGAAGGTCTAATCAATAATGTACACACCATATGATGATACTACTAGTTTTCAAGATCAAACTAGCTCATTGTGGAAACATTTTGATGCAAAATTAGCAAAAGTGAAAACTACAGCTACACCAAGTGTAATGGTTACGTTAATGATGCGCAAATATTTAGAAATGCCCCATTTAGAAAGGACCAAAAATCCATTAGTTTTGGAAAAAATATAAATTAACATTTCCCGACTTATATAAAATAAGTATGAAATATTTATGTGTTCCCGCTACGTCAGTTCCATCTGAACGAGATTTTTCTAAAACGGGTCAGATTACAAATAACCACCGAAACAGACTCTCTCCAAAAAATTTAGATTACATAATTTTTTCAAATAGCAATTTAAATTTGTTTTAAATTCTTGAATACATTAATTTGTTTTACAAGTCGTACAATTTTTTAATTTCAATAAAGTACTTTAGTACCTGCACAGGTATTTTAAATAAAATAAAATAAATTTTTTAAATCTTGTTTTTTTATTACTTTATGAATTTAAAATAAAACATTATAAATTTCAACAATTGTATAATAATTAAGATTTATAATATTGTAAAACTTATTATACCTATGTTCTTGTACACGTTTTTATATTTATTTTATAAAATGTCAAATAGGTAAAAGTATTAATTAGTAATTAATTGTAATAGCTAATAGACTAACGAGTAGCAAGTATTAAATAACGTGAGTTGTTTAATGTATTGACTATTGAGTGTCGAGCACCCTACTCGACTATACTCTACCCATCTAAGAGCGCACCAGGTGGCGGACCAAAATGCGTCGAAACTCGACGAAATTGCAAGAATTCAAGGAAAAAAAAATTTGTCATTTGTATAACCTTGGACGGATTTCTTTTACGAGCATTTAAAATTACTTTTATCCAGTCATCGGGAACAAAAATTTCAGGATGATACTTTTTTATGAGTGGTCAGAATTTAAAACAAAATTGCATATCAGTGCCATTTTTATGTTGCGATTCATTTCACCACATGGTCAATGAGAAAAACAGAGAAAAAATTGTAAAAACATAACCCGAATAAGAGATATTTATGTAAAATAAAATTGTAAATTTTTAGATTTCGAGTGAAACAAGGAATGTATTGGTTTTATCATTGACTATAGTATTTATAATCAATGGTTTTAAACTATTCAAAATGTATGCTGTATTAAAATTATATACGTAATTATATACGTATATAGTTCACTGTGTTGGAGACGTTGCGTTGGGGTGTTACAGTATTTATAATCAATGACACAAATGACAATTCGATAAAAATAGCGATTAACAGGCGCCGAAAATATTTTGTAGATATTTATAAATCTATTTTTAATTCATTTTAAACCAAAAATGTAAATCCTTACTCCATAGTTATGACAACAGTCTGCGTACAACTGTATCTATACGAGTATTGAACCATCATTATCGTCCAGTATTGTAATGTCATTTTTTTTTTCAACAACATATTGTAATGTCAACTCCAACTCCAATTAACTGCTGATTAACTGCCAATTAACGCTGCAGCTGCTCGGGTAGGTATAAATGTAGTAGATATACTGAGTGATCAGAATTTCATGTTTCACCAGATCTCTCATAAACTTTGCAAAATACAGAGAAAAATTATGAAAAAAAATTAAAATTTAATTATATTTATATTTAATATAAGTGCATATTTTTAAAGTTATATTTGTATTTTTTTTAAACACATGATTGCATGCATATAAAGTATTTTTTAAGAACATTAAGTTTCGAGCCCTAGCACTCATACATAATCTGTATATCATAGTCTGATCAATATCTTACCATGTATTTGTAGTTTAAGGTTTTTAAAATCTAAATTATACGTTTTCCACCATGTGTAATCGATGGTATTCCACCGAGAAGCGTACGATTTGTAACACAGCATAACGAAGAGGCAAAATTGCGTTACGTTCTTACTATATAAAATATAAAAATAATTTTACAAACATTTTAAGAACCACCAAAATTAATTTAATGACATTTTTTATAGCCCAAAATTAACTTGGAAAATGGTAAAAGAGATCACAATTATGAGGAAAATAATACTAGTGAATCATTTGATGTGTATTTTAAAGAAAAAATAAGCGATCACGAAATACTAAAAACTATTTCCAATCTTAAAAATGATACTGCAGCAGGATATGACGGAGTTTCAGTTAAAATTTTGAAGTCTATATCTAAAAATATAATTAAGCCCCTAACATATATATACGAGTAATCTAAGTTTGAAAGAAGGTAAAACGTTATGTAATAAACTAATAACGTTCAAAAATACATTTATGAGTAGAATTTAATTTTTTTAATATGTACAAGTACAATATTATGTTAAAATAAAGTTATTTAATAAATTTAATTTTTTGTAAATGTCATTGTTATTTATTCCTTACATGTATTATGCAGAATATAAAATAATAGTTCTAAAAATCTACACTAAAAATAAAGAAATAAAATAGCGGTGTTAACACCGCGGCGCGACTGCCAACGAGATTCTCATGGGCGTGATCTCTATGAGGTTAACTGCCGATTACAACACGTTGTCATGCGAGTAGTTTGTTTTACTCATCAGCTCTGTACGTACACACATAATTTTTCATGGTCCTATTGGTGAACACTTCAGCTACATTTTAGTGAACTTGGATTTAAAATTGTATGTTTATTTGTCATAATTTTAGCGATAAAACCAGCACTTAGTTTGGGAAATTGTTTCGAAGAATTTCATTCCTGAACAATTAATTTTAATGCATTATATATTTATAAACTAAGACTACAATTTTATTTTAAGACAACAGTTGTTATTGCTTATTATTTTATATTATTAATTTTAAATGGGAAATTTATTAAGGAAAGTGGCTGTTATGATATTTTTGATTTTATTATGTTCTAGGAATTAAGTAGGTTCTGTATTAATAAGTTAAATAAAATTTCATCTTCTTCGTATTATCATAGTTCGTTATTATATTTGTGGATTTATATTTCTGTAAAAAAAAAAAAATTAGAATATAACAGTAGAATGTTGCCTACATGGCCCGGTGACAACACGTCATTGTCATACTTTATCACGACCGAATTTTCGTGTGGCTATTTCAGACAAACCGATAATACGGTACAGCAGTGAACGTGTTAATGTTATGATACCTCCAAACGGAATAAAATGGTATGAGGTACTTCAAAATGTTTTCAGTTTGTCGAGAAACAATGATCATAAAATTATTGTTCAATGTGAATATAGGTAACCGGTATTATGTGCATTTATGCCTTATTAATGTAGTATTTTTGTCATAATGATTTATTTAGCAGTTAATATGTGACACTCGAATAGTAAAGATAAATAACAGACCACTATTTTAACATACTCTATTTCTTTGATTCACAGTACAGTTTCTTACTTTTGTATGGCATTTATGCAATGAAACATTAAAAAAGTAATGACACCAATAGTTATTTTTGAGATTAGATTAAAATATAATTGTATGTCTTACAATAATGTACTATTTAGATACTACAGGTTATAAATATTTTGTTTTATAATAAAGTACATCTTGACATTAACGGTACTCTAGAATTGAGAAAAACGAGAAAAAGAATTGAAAAACCTGAATTGGTCCTTAACAAGTAATTTAAGTTAGTTAAAGGTTTAATACATAACTACTACATATTTACGCATAACACCGAAAAAATTAATTCATCCTTTGTTTATTAATTATTGGTATAAGCTCACTATCACAATTATTACAATAAGAAATTTCATAAAAGAGTAAATATTAATAGTACAACTGAAAAAGCAAATTACAAACACAAATTGTGTAAATACATACCGCTCCTTTTTTGTGTAACTAACTCTTGAGTAACTAACTCTTTTTCAATAACATTGTCTAGACGAGCAGCAATTTCTGCTTTATACTCTCTTCTTTTAACTCGCTATTATACTTTATTATTATTACTATACAGTATACTAACCAATTATTATATATTCAATAAATTAATCAAAAACAAATATCGGTCAAAAACTAATGTGGAGATGGAAATGAGAATAGCAGTATCAAGTATGATCCCGAGATTTGAAAAAATATGCAGTGATGTCTAGGCTCATTCATCTCACTAAATCAATTATTTTCTACAAATAAACTAAGTCTAATTTACGTTACCTAATAAAATAAATTACATTTTTCAGTGTATAATTATATTAAATAAATATTTCCATATTATCTATTGAAAATTAAACATGTTTGTTATTTTATCTATTTTATTTAAACTTTGTCGAATGCTGGCCGCCGCAGTGTTCCAGAAATTTGATTTTTCATAATCATTAATTGAACATAAAAATTAATTTAATTTGTTGATAGTCAGTGACTGATTATATAATATAGGTTTTTAAATTGATACGCTATCGCATACAGTTATAATAGTGTACTGATTATACAAATAGTCTGAAATAAGATTTTCAATTACCAGCTAAATTGTTTGAGCGTATAGTTTTTATACCGTAAGTGTCGTTCGTTGAATGAAGTTAGTCTGTTCATTTTTCTTCAACATTATGGATACACTAGTGGAAGGTATGTATATATTTATTTTTATTTTTTTTATTCAGTTTTGCATGAAAAATTTAAGTAATAAATATAGAAATATTTTAAAATGTAAGATACATTTTTTTTTTAATTATTAAGGATACTGAAAAAATAGTAGTGGATAGTAGAGGTTTGAACTTGGTGTTTTCTATTAGCTTAACTTGTCCTCTAAACGATATTATATAAATTGGTTGCGGCAAGTTGCTGCACAATACATAGTACCTATTATATTAAAAAAAATATTATATTTTTCAAATTCGTCAAAAATTATATTTCACCATAAAACCAAATGACAAAAAAAAATAACTTTAATTCAAACATAATAATATATATATTGTATTATTACATATTTTAAAATGTTTTAGATAATACTTTATTACTCAAAAATCGAAACATTTTTAAAATGTTAAGAAGCAAATCAATGAATATTTCAAATTCGATTGAGTGTGGTAAAGCAATTTTTTCATATGTCTGTGAAGTAATTGGTAATAAACAAGCTACAATGGCTGACGAGTTTAAAATAATATTAAAATATAAGATAAAAGGTTTTGTTACCACACTTCATAGAAAGTGGACTGGTGCAGGTAGGAGTCTACCGAGATTTAAAATAAAGAACAGTAACTGGTGTCGTATACCGCACTTTCGTGGGTATCGCTCTATCCTCTCTTTAGTAATCAAAGCTAATAGATATTAGTTTAATTATTAAGAGTTGATGGGTTTTCAAAATAAAACAATAATTCACACCAAAAGGCCAATTTTAATTAAAACAAAAATTAAGCGTGGCGTCGTCGTCTCTACACATACGTGCTTCAAAAACACACACACACACTCTGCCCCGGTCTCGTCCGTCCGGCTGTCTTAAATATTAATTTACAATATGCTACCTCAGCTCATTTGCTTCACTGGCCAATTCTACTAATTTTATAATAATTAAATTTTGGCCTAGTTGGCATATACAACAATCCCCGGTGTAACAAAAAAATATGCCCTCATATTTTAAGTACATTTAAATAAAAAACATAGTTAATAATCATACAATCACGTCAAATAAGGTTTGACGGTGCAGATATCAAACTTAAATTATATACAAGGTATAATCATAATAAAACAAACATTATGATTTTACAATACAAAATATGAAATATAAAATACAAACCAAAAAAAAATAATAATAAAAAAAATACAAAATACAAAATACAAAATACAAAATGCAAAATACAAAATACAAAATACAAAATACAAAATGCAAAATACAAAATACAAAACACAAGGTTTAAAATTTATTGACAAACATACATAAAGTGTTTTGATATACGAGTAGATATAATAAAAATAAAATATTATAGAATATTAGAATACAATTTGCGTAAGCGTTGAAAAGCATCGCGACAACTGTGAGTATTTTACAAAAACATCTTTTATAAACTTGCTGCGAAAATTTAAAGGTATCTTTATGCGTATGATAACACAAAAACAAAAAAAAAAAAAAAACACAAACACAAACAAAAACACAAACACAAACAAAAACACAAACACAAACAAAAACACAAAAGGTCTCTGGGCGTGGATTGTCGAATTACGTTGGGCGCCACTGTCGTATACCGCACTTTCGTGGGTATCGCTCTATCCTCTCTTTAGTAATCAAATCTAATAGATATTAGTTTAATTATTAAGAGTTGATGGGTTTTCAAAATAAAACAATAATTCACACCAAAAGGCCAATTTTAATTAAAACAAAAATTAAGCGTGGCGTCGTCGTCTCTACACATACGTGCTTCAAAAACACACACACACACTCTGCCCCGGTCTCGTCCGTCCGGCTGTCTTAAATATTAATTTACAATATGCTACCTCAGCTCATTTGCTTCACTGGCCAATTCTACTAATTTTATAATAATTAAATTTTGGCCTAGTTGGCATATACAACACTGGCTAGATTTAAATTTTAATATATTTGGAGAAATTGAAAATATACGAGTACTACAACCATCAACTAGTTCTGGTAGGGGCCGTCCAAAAACATTATTTTCTGAAAGTTCCGAACGTTCTAAGAAACGAAAAATTAAACATTTAGCACCTGGGAGCACAACTCCAGAAATGGCAAATAATAAAGAATACAAAAAATTTAGAGAACACCATACTCGAAAAAATTCACGTATTAGTACAAATGAAGATCTTATCCATATGCTTTTGGTAGCTTCTGTTCCATACTTGTCCTCAATAAGACCACTACCAAAAAAACAAATAGTGAGCTATCAGATGACGTCAAATCACTGATTTTATGTGACATAGAAACAGATAGAAGAAGACGAAGCAGATACATCTGATGGAGAATCTGTCAGTTCTAGTGATTCTGATTTATATAATATGTAAAAAAATTATAATCTAATTATATCATTAGAATAAATAATATACTAACTACTAAACAGTTTATTTTTTAATCCTAAAAAAAAAAAATTTTAAAATAATAAAAATAATATTACGTATCGTCGGAGTTCGAAAATTTGGTTTAAAAACTGAATTTTAAAATGATCTAAGTATCCGAAAAGTAAAACAATTTTATAAATAAATAATTATGTCCTGCTAAAAAACTTTTCTGGAACACTGTGCGCCGTTAACGCGCGCCTCCGCCACCGTCACCACCACCGTCGCCGCCGCTGCCGTCGTGTTAGGCTAGTTCACATGGACGCGCGTACACGCGCGTTAGCACACCACAAAACGCGCGTTCACCATTCAGATGGCTGCGTGTCACGCGCGTTGTACGAGAATGTTCTAGTCCAGTGGTTCTTAACGGGGGCGGTACCGCCCCCTTGGGGGCATTTTGATCTTTCTGGGGGGCGATAGTTTTGAAGGGGGCGGTGAGCTTTTTCAAACTCGGAGATTGAAAATAATACAATTTATTAATATTATATAACAACACTACAAATAATTGAACGTGAAATCAGAATAATTGTAATTGCGTACGCTACACAACGACATACAGAATGTTATCTAATCGCATTTTACGTATCGGGAACGTCTTGTTTATAATCGTAATTTGCCTGGATCTAGCCAGACACTTATCCACAATTATGGCAACTAGTTAAATTTTTGCTTCTCTCTTTCCCGTCAACCTATCTAGTTGAAAAAGGATTCAGCGTTGTTGTTCAGCTTTTGACGAAACAAAGAAATCGGTTGGACATTTGTAACAAAGTTGATCGACGTTTAGCTTTGACTAATATCGAACCAAACATCTCCACGTTAGCAGCTACTCATCAGGCTCAGGGCAGTCATTGATGGGTATAATTTTTGTATTTTATAATTTTTTTTTTCATAGTTAAATAATTATTTTTGTATAGTAAAGTAAATTTTTTTTGTTAAGTGGTGTAAAATATAACCATTACTATCTAAAAGTCGAACTCGCCCAAAGTGGCATAATAAAGGAGGCTTCTTCTAAAACCAACGCGAATGAGGATTTGAAATTGTCATTCGCTGAATGTAAGTGTTAAATCTGCAATGTATGGTTTTTATTTTTTATATTTGGTAAAAGGACGATTCGCCCCCGTCAAAAATACAAGTCCACGGACGTTTCGTCCCCGTCTATTATTAAGGGCCGATTTCACCAAATATGCATTAATCGTGGTTACAGTAATCATGATTAAAAGTTAATCGTGATTAATTATGGTTTGGATTTCACCATGCTAATCACGGTTACGGTAACCGTGATTAACTCTACTAATCATGATTAGTGTCCCTATCAAACAGCTGTGGCCTACGAAATATGATAACAGTTACATTATTATTTATCAATTTCAGTTCTTGATTGTTTTATTTGAAATTTGTCTGTCAGTTTTGTTTATTTTATTTTTAAATATGGCATCTACAAACATTTTGAAGAGGAAACGGGAACGTAGTACAAAGATGTGTACTTATAGAAATCGTCACTCAACATTTCAATGTGATCGAATCAAAAAAAACTGACGGGATAAATATGAAAGCCAAGAACCAGAGGTGGGCAACTATTGCTGAAGAATTTGCCGCAGCTTCTTCAACCTGTTACAAAGATTCTCACAGTTTGAAAACGCTGTGGGAAAACCTTAAGAGAAAGGCTAAGTTGGCGATTGCTGCGCAAGCAGACAACTTATATGGCACAGGTATTATATCTCATGTCATACATCATGTAAATATTGATGTAAAATAATGTATGATTTTCACAGGAGGAGGTAAAGCCAAGGCAATTTTAGCCGATCCTGTAAATCCCGAAACAGTTGTGGGGCTAATTCGACCACATGTCGAACCCTTTTGTAATATGTTTGATGACAATGCTGACATTCCAAGTCAAATAATTACAAGTAAGTTAATTTACTTTTTTTTTTAACAATTATTATATACATACAATCTATAATACATTTTTATAATAAGCATGTTGGATGACATTAAATATATGGCGTGAATGGCTTGACCAAGCAATCACCCAGCGGCAACACTTGTGTTAATTTACTTATGAATAATATTATTATTTCAATAGATAGTTATTACATTATTTACTAAAATAAATATTTTAAACTTTCACCCTATTACAGATAAGTCATCAGAACCTATAACTGATGACTATGAAAATAAAACAATTGAAAAAGATGAAAAAGATGATGAGGAAATATTTGTCATGAAAAAACAAAGCAGCATGACAACTGATAATGACTGGTCGCAGTATAGCCCAGCCATGCTGAAAATTCAAGTTTTTACACTATGTTACTTGAATTTTATACTTTTATCTTGTTATATTTTACTTACTTAAATAATTCATTTTTAAATTTGTGGGAAAAAATTTGAAAATATATACCTTTTGGTTTAAAATTTAAAATAAAGCTAACAATTGTTTTATCTTTGTTGTTAATTAAATTGCAACATGGAGTGAAAAATTCAGAACTAAAAACTATTAAAAAAATTTTGTTTACTTTTGTGTCTAGTATGAAATTCTTTATGTATAGTACGCCATTTAAAGTTTGGAATGTGCAGTTAAAAAAGGTTATTATTTAAGGTATCCAATTCGACGAAGTACAAACCAAAAACTAAATACACGTTAAATTTAGGTTCTGAATGGACTTATGAATGTATTGGTTATTAACATAATATTACAATAAAATAACAAATAATATTATATATACCTATTCTTGACTAACAAATCTTCAGTATTGGGATACTAAAAATAATAAAATAAAAATAATATATAAAACAAAAATTCTTCATTATTAATATTCACTACCATCATCACGATGATCACGACGTTTAAGTTATTATTTTTATAGTTATAGACAAATCAAAAATTCCGACATTCGAATACAACGCAAATTAATCAAATCTTCATTGGTTAAAGATTACGTGCCCATTGTGTAATGAAAAGTTCATATACGAATCTTCTTTACTGATACACATATTTCGTAACCATATGACTCCTGTAACCTCTTTAAAAAAAAAAAAGAGTACGCCATTCGGAGGTAAACAATGCATTATACATTATATTATTACATTCAAAATGGCAATTTTGAAAATGCTGTCTAGGATTATATTATAATATTCATTTGTTTATATAAAATACATTTTATTTTAATAGGATTTAGTAATGATGCTCGCTTCTTCAATTATACAATTAAATTGCGATAGAGAAGCAACAAGCAGCGAATGCTTGTTATATTATGTACGAAGCTATGGGGCACAAACAAAAAATGTAAAGGACTTAAATGACTTCCTTGTTGGAAACTTGGGCGCAATACAGTGTATGGTTAATAGTAAAACTAATGTATGTAACAATTTTTACATTATATAATATTTACAAATCCCTATAGACACTTATAAATAATACAATAACTATAAACAGGTACTATCAAGATATACAGATATCAATAAAATCATGGATCATATACAATTAAAAAATATTGAGCATGACATTATACATGCAAATAGGGCAATACTTAATGAGATAGCCACAAATATGGTATCTAAAAATTATAGCAAGAAGTTAGGGAGAAAAAAATTAGGTTCTATTAAAAATAAAACAGTCGAAATACTCAAAAGTCAATCAATCAAAAATTATTCAAACTTTTTAATTATGTCAAAAAAAAAATTAATATACAGCTACAATTTAATTATCAATATGCAATGCCTCAACAATATTTCAATAACAAATTATCAACGATCCCGGCCCCTACAGATTTTAATCTAAATAACAATCTTTTATTCATCCGCAACATTGAATCTATAGATAACTTAATATCATACACTATGCTTTATAATGACATACAGCAAATTGTTGATGAGTAAGTAAAATAGTATAACATAACTTATTAATGAGTAATAACTAATCTTAATATTGCAATTTGCAGTGTCCAAATATGTGAAAACAATTTAATTACAGTGTTATACGACCAAAAATTCTATTTAATTAAATTATATATGATCCTTCAATTTACAAACACTTTAAAAAATCTGACTTATGGTTACATTGATCGCAACAATAGACAAATTATAAATTTTATACCATTTATTAATATAAATAATATTAATTCATTGGACAAATTATTTCTTCAATTTGTGGATGATTTTGATTCCTGGTGGCTGCACAATGCATTTGATATGTCATATGTACCTACAGGGTAAATATTTATTCCAACATTACTTACATAATTAAAATAAATAATGTAAAATATGAATTTAAAAATAAATAGAATTCATTCAACCACAAATACTCATACTCACAATATTATAATCGATGACGTCTCATTACTTCAAATATCCATACCGACCGACAAGTTTTTTTTTTATTTTATTTTAAAAGTTTTCCTGACTTTGTCATCTAAACTTAGGTATATAAATTTACAATTAGGGCATTTTTTACAATAGATAACATACAGTGGTTAGATATATAAATAATTACTTACAGAGTATTAATGTTAATATTTACAGATTATCACATTTGTGAATAATTTTTTTTTTTTTTTTGTACAGTTGAGAAAGAGAAGTTAATTTAGTTTAAATTTAAAACGTCGTGAGGACGACCTCGTAGGTCCTACGACCTCTGCGTACGACCTCTGCGACTGCTTGGTCGTACATTTAGCCTGTAATGTTGTGGACCACTTGAGTTGTTCAGGTGACTGAAGAAGCTTACCGATACTTCCTTGATGTAGTTATTGATAATTGGTATTTTGAAATCTGTGTGAAGCGCTTTGTTTCGAACAAACCAGGGAGCGTTTGAAATCACCCGAAGACCTTTTGACTGTAGTACTTGAAGTTTATTAATGTGAGATGGGACACATTTTCCCCAGATAGGGACTGCATAAAGTAGAAGTGGTCGTATAATTTGTTTATATAGTAATAATGAACACTTCCAGCTCAATGATGTCTGACGATTGATTAGTGAATATAATATTCTTAGACGTTGATATCCTTGCTGCAATTTTGAAGATATATGGGGGTTCCAGGTTAGTTTTTTATCTAATATTACTCCTAAATATTTAATATTAGGAGACCATGTAATATTTTGGCCGTTTAGCTTCAGATTAGTATAGTTTTTAGGTCGGCGTAGAGTAAAGATAGCTGTACTTTTTGTTGGGTTAAGAACAATTTTCGACCGACAAGTGCAATAGTGTATTGATTTTGGCTTACCTATTGACTATGGAAACCAAACGCACAGTATGCCTTACTTACTATTAAACATTTAAAATTCATTACATATAATTATTTAAAATTTATTAATGGCATTTAATTTTTTTTTTTTACAGTTATCAAATATAATTGATCATATGAAAATTGTAATGTGTATTTTAAAATATTAATTTATTGATAAAAATTCATTGAAAAAAACATTAAATTAATTGGTCCTCAAAAAATATTTAAAGACTGAAGTGTATCATAATTATACTATATACAATCTGATTATGACAAATATTTTTAATGAACTTAATATACAAAATTCAAATACACGACACACAACCGAAATGTAATCGCTGAAAGCCGTGTAGTTTAAAGGGAGCCATACACGGTCAGTCATGAATAACAATCAATGTGAATATTTTGTAATATTCTTTTTATACATTACTTAAGATTTTTCATTAAATTTAAACTTAAATTGTAATGAATAAATTGAATAATGAAGAATTTTGGCGTGACTTTATTAATTTATACCGTAATTTACCAGCCACATGGCGAGTAAAAAGTTGACCAAGTATGAAAGTTATCAATCGTCAGTCATGAATTACAGTCACATTGATTGTCATTCATGACTGAACGTGACAAAACATAATATGTTAAGAAGAAAAATTTACCTAATAACTGCTACTTTCATTTTCATTTGATTTTGATTTTTTGTTGAAATATAACAGTAAATTATTATTTCTTTTTACCATCCTTAAATTTCAATATTTATTAATTTTAATATTAAAAATACGACGTGTTTACTACTCTCTAGTAGTCTAGTCTTTACAGTTTACACTACGTAGGTAATTTAAATTAAAAATGTTAACTTAAAAATTTTTTTTAACATCCATCAACAGGATCGAAAGAACTCCCCGGGCAATGTTCTATATGATAGGTTGATAAAATTGGGGGGTTGTAGGGGGCTAAAATTGCGTTTTTCAAATTTACGTAATAATACAATTGTTCCACCCCGCTACAAACTTCCTCGCCCTATAACTCCTTGGATATTGATTTCCACAAAAATTTGAAAAAAGATGAATACTTGAATACCGTGGAAGTTTTTGGGCGGGGAAGTTTGGCGGGCGGGGGGTCGTAACGATTACGTAAATTCGCGAGATGTGGTAATTTTAGCCTCTCATAACGCATTGATTTTTTCGACGAATCCTATGGAAAGGCACCCGGGGAGTATTTTCAGTCCTTTGGATGGGGGTCGAAAAATCGATAGTTATGGAGTTATTTAGGTTTTATAGGTTTTATATAAATTTATTAATGGCATTTAATTTTTTTTTTTTACAGTTATCAAATATAATTGATCATATTAAAATTGTAATGTGTATTTTAAAATATTATTTTATTGATAAAAAATCATTGAAAAAAACATTAAATTAATTGGTCCTCAAAAAATATTTAAAGACTGAAGTGTATCATAATTATACTATATACAATCTGATTATGACAAATATTATTAATGAACTTAATATACAAAATTCAAATACACGACACACAACCGAAATGTAATCGCTGAGAGCCGTGTAGTTTAAAGGGAGCCATACACGGTCAGTCATGAATAACAATCAATGTGAATATTTTGTAATATTCTTTTTATACATTACTTAAGATTTTTCATTAAATTTAAACTTAAATTGTAATGAATAAATTGAATAATGAAGAATTTTGACGTGACTATTAATTTATACCGTAATTTATACCGTAATTTACCAGCCACATGGCGAGTAAAAAGTGAAGTCTATAAAAACAGAGTTTTGAAGCAAGAAGGCTAAAATACTTATGTAAAATGTTATTAAATTTTACAAAAACACAAAACAATACGAAAAAGGTATTTTTTTTATAAATTAATTAATTTTTGATTGACATTCTTGATTGACCAAGTATGAAAGTTATCAATCGTCAGTCATGAATTACAGTCACATTGATTGTCATTCATGACTGACCGTGTATGTTAATGATTGATAGTGACTGACAATCATATTTTAATGTCAGTCGAACGAGTCGAAAAGTGCAGTTATGTGCAGGTAGTGCAGGTGTTTACCAAAATAAAAAGTAAATAATAAATAATAATTACCTATATTATTTATTTAACTAATTTATTTTGTAATATTCTTTTTATACATTACTTAAGATTTTTCATTAAATTTAAACTTAAATTGTAATGAATAAATTGAATAATGAAGAATTTTGGCGTGACTTTATTAATTTATACCGTAATTTACCAGCCACATGGCGAGTAAAAAGTGAAGTCTATAAAAACCGAAATTTGAAGCAAGAAGGCTAAAATACTTATGTAAAATGTTATTAAATTTTACAAAACACAAAACAATACGAAATAGGTATTTTTTTTATAAATTAATTAATTTTTGATTGACATTCTTGATTGACCAAGTATGAAATTTATCAATCGTCAGTCATGAATTACAGTCACATTGACTGTCATTCATGACTGACCGTGTATGTTAATGATTGATAGTGACTGACAATCATATTTTAATGTCAGTCGAACGAGCCGAAAAGTGCAGTTATGTGCAGTTAGTGCAGGTGTTTACCAAAATAAAAAGTAAATAATAAATAATAATTACCTATATTATTTATTTAACTAATTTATTTTGTAATATTCTTTTTATACATTACTTAAGATTTTTCATTAAATTTAAACTTAAATTGTAATGAATAAATTGAATAATGAAGAATTTTGGCGTGACTTTATTAATTTATACCGTAATTTACCAGCCACATGGCGAGTAAAAAGTTGACCAAGTATGAAATTTATCAATCGTCAGTCATGAATTACAGTCATATTGATTGTCATTCATGACTGACCGTGTATGTTAATGATTGATAGTGACTGACAATCATATTTTAATGTCAGTCGAACGAGCCGAAAAGTGCAGTTATGTGCAGTTAGTGCAGGTGTTTACCAAAATAAAAAGTAAATAATAAATAATAATTACCTATATTATTTATTTAACTAATTTATTTTGTAATATTCTTTTTATACATTACTTAAGATTTTTCATTAAATTTAAACTTAAATTGTAATGAATAAATTGAATAATGAAGAATTTTGACGTGACTATTAATTTATACCGTAATTTATACCGTAATTTACCAGCCACATGGCGAGTAAAAAGTGAAGTCTATAAAAACAGAGTTTTGAAGCAAGAAGGCTAAAATACTTATGTAAAATGTTATTAAATTTTACAAAAACACAAAACAATACGAAAAAGGTATTTTTTTTATAAATTAATTAATTTTTGATTGACATTCTTGATTGACCAAGTATGAAAGTTATCAATCGTCAGTCATGAATTACAGTCACATTGATTGTCATTCATGACTGACCGTGTATGTTAATGATTGATAGTGACTGACAATCATATTTTAATGTCAGTCGAACGAGTCGAAAAGTGCAGTTATGTGCAGGTAGTGCAGGTGTTTACCAAAATAAAAAGTAAATAATAAATAATAATTACCTATATTATTTATTTAACTAATTTATTTTGTAATATTCTTTTTATACATTACTTAAGATTTTTCATTAAATTTAAACTTAAATTGTAATGAATAAATTGAATAATGAAGAATTTTGGCGTGACTTTATTAATTTATACCGTAATTTACCAGCCACATGGCGAGTAAAAAGTGAAGTCTATAAAAACCGAAATTTGAAGCAAGAAGGCTAAAATACTTATGTAAAATGTTATTAAATTTTACAAAACACAAAACAATACGAAATAGGTATTTTTTTTATAAATTAATTAATTTTTGATTGACATTCTTGATTGACCAAGTATGAAATTTATCAATCGTCAGTCATGAATTACAGTCACATTGACTGTCATTCATGACTGACCGTGTATGTTAATGATTGATAGTGACTGACAATCATATTTTAATGTCAGTCGAACGAGCCGAAAAGTGCAGTTATGTGCAGTTAGTGCAGGTGTTTACCAAAATAAAAAGTAAATAATAAATAATAATTACCTATATTATTTATTTAACTAATTTATTTTGTAATATTCTTTTTATACATTACTTAAGATTTTTCATTAAATTTAAACTTAAATTGTAATGAATAAATTGAATAATGAAGAATTTTGGCGTGACTTTATTAATTTATACCGTAATTTACCAGCCACATGGCGAGTAAAAAGTTGACCAAGTATGAAAGTTATCAATCGTCAGTCATGAATTACAGTCACATTGATTGTCATTCATGACTGACCGTGTATGTTAATGATTGATAGTGACTGACAATCATATTTTAATGTCAGTCGAACGAGCCGAAAAGTGCAGTTATGTACAGTTAGTGCAGGTGTTTACCAAAATAAAAAGTAAATAATAAATAATAATTACCTATATTATTTATTTAACTAATTTATTTTGTAATATTCTTTTTATACATTACTTAAGATTTTTCATTAAATTTAAACTTAAATTGTAATGAATAAATTGAATAATGAAGAATTTTGACGTGACTATTAATTTATACCGTAATTTATACCGTAATTTACCAGCCACATGGCGAGTAAAAAGTGAAGTCTATAAAAACAGAGTTTTGAAGCAAGAAGGCTAAAATACTTATGTAAAATGTTATTAAATTTTACAAAAACACAAAACAATACGAAAAAGGTATTTTTTTTATAAATGAATTAATTTTTGATTGACATTCTTGATTGACCAAGTATTAAAGTTATCAATCGTCATTCATGAATTACAGTCACATTGATTGTCATTCATGACTGACCGTGACAAAACATAATATGTTAAGAAGAAAAATTTACCTAATTACTGCTACTTTCATTTTCATTTGATTTTGATTTTTTGTTGAAATATAACAGTAAATTATTTTTTCTTTTTACCATCCTTAAATTTCAATATTTATTAATTTTAATATTAAAAATACGACGTGTTTACTCTCTAGTAGTCTAGTCTTTACAGTTTACACTACGTAGGTAATTTAAATTAAAAATGTTAACTTAAAAATTTTTTTTAACATCCATCAACAGGATCGAAAGAACTCCCCGGGCAATGTTCTATATGATAGGTTGATAAAATTGGGGGGTTGTAGGGGGCTAAAATTGCGTTTTTCAAATTTACGTAATAATACGATTGTTCCACCCCGCTACAAACTTCCTCGCCCTATAACTCCTTGGATATTGATTTCCACAAAAATTTGAAAAAAGATTGTGAATCAGCGACCTTTGATCTACAGATTCCCCCACTCAAACTGTTTAGTACCAATCGTACAAAATTGATCTATAATATGGCTGTTTCCACCAGCAAAACAACAACATTTTTTCACTCAAACAACAATAGGTATATAGAAACCTCTGGGTATAATTCTTATTTAGAAGGATCCCAGAATATCGTCGAAAAACTGACAGGTGAGTATAAGTATATTTTTTATAAGTAGGATTGACCATCTTTTTTATGTTTTTTTTTCAAAGACTGCTTGGATATTTCATTAAAAAATCTTAAGAAAAAAAGTAAACTCAATACAGAATTATATCCTGCCCCACAACTCGGCAGGAATTAAAAAAAAGAAATAAACAACTTAAAAAAAACAATCTGCCAGTGAAAAAAAATCGGTTAATCGAATTCAATCATGTAAGTAAAATGTTGAGCATGTCATGTAGAAATAAAAATATAAATAAATAAAAATTTTTTTTTAAAGACTGCAAAAATAATTTCAAACGCTATCATTAAGTTAAAAGAATTAAAACATTCAATTATTAAAATAGATTTATTAAATATTTATATACAAAAAAACGGATATTTCAACATCAACACATTATTTCATCTGCAACAAAATAGTTACATTCAATCAGCAATTTTAGAACCACAAATCTCACATAATAACATAAACGTTATCCAAAAGAAAATAGTTAAAATAATATTAGAAAATAATTTACAATCAACATACCTTAATAACCATGAAAAAATCATCAATATATACATAAGAGAAAATAAAAATCACATAAATTCAGTAAAAAAAAACATAGACAGCAAAACAGTGAAGAATATAATTCGATTTGAGACAATTAAGTAAGTAAAAATATAAAAAAAAAATAATAATTCAATTGTGTACATTTAAAATCAAATTATCCACAGGAACTTAAAATATAACATCTTCGATAAAGTTGACAGTTTCATCCCAAATATTGACCTGAAAATTCAATGTAAAAATTACTCTGAAACTGAAAATATACATAAATTAATATGTACAATTATTTGGTTAATTAATATTGAAGACTCTGTAGAAGACCATACTACTTTAGTTCATAAACGAATATCTACTTTCTTAAGTGGGTATGATTTTTCTGAATGGTAAGTCTCCATGTCTTTATGAAACAATAATTAATTTGATTAAAATATAATATAAACATCATATTTATGTAAAGCAAATTAGACTTGGCATATGACACTGAAATATTTAACATCATTCAGCAGTTAGTCCAAGACTTTATTATTTGCTGCAAAATTAATAACATATATAAATTCATGGTGCGCATGCAAAACAATAAAAATGATGTGTACACTGAAAAGGGAGAATATATATTTGAAACAACAATAAAATATGAACTCCAGAAATTATTATTCAAGCTGGACAATTTTGAAAAACATTGCATGAATTACACTACTTATGTGTGAGTGTTAATATTATTGCTTGTTTGAAAAAAATTGAATAATAAATTGTTGTTTATCAAATTTACAGTTATGAACCAATTGATTATGACGATAAGGTTATTATGGTTGACGTGGGTGAACATTTTCTTAAATTTTCATTAGATTATTCAATGGGCATACCTGAAAATTTTGATTTTCAAAAGATTATTATAATGGCTATAATAACAAAACATCAATTTATAACGGTTCGATATGTGAACAAGTAAATTAAAAACAAATATTAATGGCATTTAATTTTTTTTTTTTTACAGTTATCAAATATAATTGATCATATGAAAATTGTAATGTGTATTTTAAAATATTAATTTATTGATAAAAATTCATTGAAAAAAACATTAAATTAATTGGTCCTCAAAAAATATTTAAAGACTGAAGTGTATCATAATTATACTATATACAATCTGATTATGACAAATATTATTAATGAACTTAATATACAAAATTCAAATACACGACACACAACCGAAATGTAATCGCTGAAAGCCGTGTAGTTTAAAGGGAGCCATACACGGTCAGTCATGAATAACAATCAATGTGAATATTTTGTAATATTCTTTTTATACATTACTTAAGATTTTTCATTAAATTTAAACTTAAATTGTAATGAATAAATTGAATAATGAAGAATTTTGGCGTGACTTTATTAATTTATACCGTAATTTACCAGCCACATGGCGAGTAAAAAGTGAAGTCTATAAAAACCGAAATTTGAAGCAAGAAGGCTAAAATACTTATGTAAAATGTTATTAAATTTTACAAAACACAAAACAATACGAAATAGGTATTTTTTTTATAAATTAATTAATTTTTGATTGACATTCTTGATTGACCAAGTATGAAAGTTATCAATCGTCAGTCATGAATTACAGTCACATTGATTGTCATTCATGACTGACCGTGTATGTTAATGATTGATAGTGACTGACAATCATATTTTAATGTCAGTCGAACGAGTCGAAAAGTGCAGTTATGTGCAGGTAGTGCAGGTGTTTACCAAAATAAAAAGTAAATAATAAATAATAATTACCTATATTATTTATTTAACTAATTTATTTTGTAATATTCTTTTTATACATTACTTAAGATTTTTCATTAAATTTAAACTTAAATTGTAATGAATAAATTGAATAATGAAGAATTTTGGCGTGACTTTATTAATTTATACCGTAATTTACCAGCCACATGGCGAGTAAAAAGTTGACCAAGTATGAAATTTATCAATCGTCAGTCATGAATTACAGTCACATTGACTGTCATTCATGACTGACCGTGTATGTTAATGATTGATAGTGACTGACAATCATATTTTAATGTCAGTCGAACGAGCCGAAAAGTGCAGTTATGTGCAGTTAGTGCAGGTGTTTACCAAAATAAAAAGTAAATAATAAATAATAATTACCTATATTATTTATTTAACTAATTTATTTTGTAATATTCTTTTTATACATTACTTAAGATTTTTCATTAAATTTAAACTTAAATTGTAATGAATAAATTGAATAATGAAGAATTTTGGCGTGACTTTATTAATTTATACCGTAATTTACCAGCCACATGGCGAGTAAAAAGTTGACCAAGTATGAAAGTTATCAATCGTCAGTCATGAATTACAGTCACATTGATTGTCATTCATGACTGACCGTGTATGTTAATGATTGATAGTGACTGACAATCATATTTTAATGTCAGTCGAACGAGCCGAAAAGTGCAGTTATGTACAGTTAGTGCAGGTGTTTACCAAAATAAAAAGTAAATAATAAATAATAATTACCTATATTATTTATTTAACTAATTTATTTTGTAATATTCTTTTTATACATTACTTAAGATTTTTCATTAAATTTAAACTTAAATTGTAATGAATAAATTGAATAATGAAGAATTTTGACGTGACTATTAATTTATACCGTAATTTATACCGTAATTTACCAGCCACATGGCGAGTAAAAAGTGAAGTCTATAAAAACAGAGTTTTGAAGCAAGAAGGCTAAAATACTTATGTAAAATGTTATTAAATTTTACAAAAACACAAAACAATACGAAAAAGGTATTTTTTTTATAAATGAATTAATTTTTGATTGACATTCTTGATTGACCAAGTATTAAAGTTATCAATCGTCATTCATGAATTACAGTCACATTGATTGTCATTCATGACTGACCGTGACAAAACATAATATGTTAAGAAGAAAAATTTACCTAATTACTGCTACTTTCATTTTCATTTGATTTTGATTTTTTGTTGAAATATAACAGTAAATTATTTTTTCTTTTTACCATCCTTAAATTTCAATATTTATTAATTTTAATATTAAAAATACGACGTGTTTACTCTCTAGTAGTCTAGTCTTTACAGTTTACACTACGTAGGTAATTTAAATTAAAAATGTTAACTTAAAAATTTTTTTTAACATCCATCAACAGGATCGAAAGAACTCCCCGGGCAATGTTCTATATGATAGGTTGATAAAATTGGGGGGTTGTAGGGGGCTAAAATTGCGTTTTTCAAATTTACGTAATAATACGATTGTTCCACCCCGCTACAAACTTCCTCGCCCTATAACTCCTTGGATATTGATTTCCACAAAAATTTGAAAAAAGATTGTGAATCAGCGACCTTTGATCTACAGATTCCCCCACTCAAACTGTTTAGTACCAATCGTACAAAATTGATCTATAATATGGCTGTTTCCACCAGCAAAACAACAACATTTTTTCACTCAAACAACAATAGGTATATAGAAACCTCTGGGTATAATTCTTATTTAGAAGGATCCCAGAATATCGTCGAAAAACTGACAGGTGAGTATAAGTATATTTTTTATAAGTAGGATTGACCATCTTTTTTATGTTTTTTTTTCAAAGACTGCTTGGATATTTCATTAAAAAATCTTAAGAAAAAAAGTAAACTCAATACAGAATTATATCCTGCCCCACAACTCGGCAGGAATTAAAAAAAAGAAATAAACAACTTAAAAAAAACAATCTGCCAGTGAAAAAAAATCGGTTAATCGAATTCAATCATGTAAGTAAAATGTTGAGCATGTCATGTAGAAATAAAAATATAAATAAATAAAAATTTTTTTTTAAAGACTGCAAAAATAATTTCAAACGCTATCATTAAGTTAAAAGAATTAAAACATTCAATTATTAAAATAGATTTATTAAATATTTATATACAAAAAAACGGATATTTCAACATCAACACATTATTTCATCTGCAACAAAATAGTTACATTCAATCAGCAATTTTAGAACCACAAATCTCACATAATAACATAAACGTTATCCAAAAGAAAATAGTTAAAATAATATTAGAAAATAATTTACAATCAACATACCTTAATAACCATGAAAAAATCATCAATATATACATAAGAGAAAATAAAAATCACATAAATTCAGTAAAAAAAAACATAGACAGCAAAACAGTGAAGAATATAATTCGATTTGAGACAATTAAGTAAGTAAAAATATAAAAAAAAAATAATAATTCAATTGTGTACATTTAAAATCAAATTATCCACAGGAACTTAAAATATAACATCTTCGATAAAGTTGACAGTTTCATCCCAAATATTGACCTGAAAATTCAATGTAAAAATTACTCTGAAACTGAAAATATACATAAATTAATATGTACAATTATTTGGTTAATTAATATTGAAGACTCTGTAGAAGACCATACTACTTTAGTTCATAAACGAATATCTACTTTCTTAAGTGGGTATGATTTTTCTGAATGGTAAGTCTCCATGTCTTTATGAAACAATAATTAATTTGATTAAAATATAATATAAACATCATATTTATGTAAAGCAAATTAGACTTGGCATATGACACTGAAATATTTAACATCATTCAGCAGTTAGTCCAAGACTTTATTATTTGCTGCAAAATTAATAACATATATAAATTCATGGTGCGCATGCAAAACAATAAAAATGATGTGTACACTGAAAAGGGAGAATATATATTTGAAACAACAATAAAATATGAACTCCAGAAATTATTATTCAAGCTGGACAATTTTGAAAAACATTGCATGAATTACACTACTTATGTGTGAGTGTTAATATTATTGCTTGTTTGAAAAAAATTGAATAATAAATTGTTGTTTATCAAATTTACAGTTATGAACCAATTGATTATGACGATAAGGTTATTATGGTTGACGTGGGTGAACATTTTCTTAAATTTTCATTAGATTATTCAATGGGCATACCTGAAAATTTTGATTTTCAAGAGATTATTATAATGGCTATAATAACAAAACATCAATTTATAACGGTTCGATATGTGAACAAGTAAATTAAAAACAAATATTAATGGCATTTAATTTTTTTTTTTTTACAGTTATCAAATATAATTGATCATATGAAAATTGTAATGTGTATTTTAAAATATTAATTTATTGATAAAAATTCATTGAAAAAAACATTAAATTAATTGGTCCTCAAAAAATATTTAAAGACTGAAGTGTATCATAATTATACTATATACAATCTGATTATGACAAATATTATTAATGAACTTAATATACAAAATTCAAATACACGACACACAACCGAAATGTAATCGCTGAAAGCCGTGTAGTTTAAAGGGAGCCATACACGGTCAGTCATGAATAACAATCAATGTGAAT
Organism: Periphyllus acericola; assembly: GCA_949715065.1. NCBI lineage: Eukaryota > Metazoa > Arthropoda > Insecta > Hemiptera > Aphididae > Periphyllus > Periphyllus acericola. The sequence continues at coordinate 8,080,405 of OX454264.1, read as the reverse complement.
ATTTTGTAATATTCTTTTTATACATTACTTAAGATTTTTCATTAAATTTAAACTTAAATTGTAATGAATAAATTGAATAATGAAGAATTTTGGCGTGACTTTATTAATTTATACCGTAATTTACCAGCCACATGGCGAGTAAAAAGTGAAGTCTATAAAAACCGAAATTTGAAGCAAGAAGGCTAAAATACTTATGTAAAATGTTATTAAATTTTACAAAACAAAAAACAATACGAAATAGGTATTTTTTTTATAAATTAATTAATTTTTGATTGACATTCTTGATTGACCAAGTATGAAAGTTATCAATCGTCAGTCATGAATTACAGTCACATTGATTGTCATTTATGACTGACCGTGTATGTTAATGATTGATAGTGACTGACAATCATATTTTAATGTCAGTCGAACGAGTCGAAAAGTGCAGTTATGTGCAGGTAGTGCAGGTGTTTACCAAAATAAAAAGTAAATAATAAATAATAATTACCTATATTATTTATTTAACTAATTTATTTTGTAATATTCTTTTTATACATTACTTAAGATTTTTCATTAAATTTAAACTTAAATTGTAATGAATAAATTGAATAATGAAGAATTTTGGCGTGACTTTAATAATTTATACCGTAATTTACCAGCCACATGGCGAGTAAAAAGTGAAGTCTATAAAAACCGAGTTTTGAAGCAAGAAGGCTAAAATACTTATGTAAAATGTTATTAAATTTTGTGTTCATGAACATTTAACTTATTTATAGTATCTCTAAAATAATTATTATTTTCATTATCTAAATTTAAACTTCCAACATTCTTTTAAACTTCAAAAAGATGAACATATATTTTTAATTGTATCTAAAGAAACTCAAATTCTAGGTTCAAAATTCCATCATTAAAACAAGTTTTTTAGGTATTTTTTTTTTAACTTAAGTACCGTAAAATTAAATATTTGCGAAAGTGCAAATTTAGTTATTCGAGAATGTATTATATATGTATATATAATATATGTATTATATTCTGGGAGAAAGCTAGAATTCCGACAACGGCTGTACAACATTGTGTTAATAAGTTAATAAAAATGTATGAAAACTGGCGAAACTTACAAAAAAATGCTAAAATAACTGTCGAAATTTATCGAAAAAAAGAAAATGAGTTTATTGTGATTTTGGATAGTTATTTTGATATTGCGCATTCGGATGCATTAAATATAATAAAAATTGATGAGGATAAAGAATTTTTAATAGACCAACGTCTTCCCGGGTGACCTGGATGTCTCAGTGGTGTTGATAAAAAAGAAACAATTAAAGAAAATCGTAGAGAAATCCAAAAATCTATGGAATTAAACAAACAAACTCGTTGTGGTGAGCTGCAAGTGCAAATTGCATCAACTTCGGTATTTAATTCTATGCAGTTGAATGAAAACGTGGAGAATGAGACTGATAGTTCAGAAAATAATGAAATATTTGACACGAAAACAAGTGTTGCACAAGAAGAAACACAATTGTCACCATTAAAAAAAAAACCGAGGAAAAATAAATTTTATTACACAAAAAATAGCTGGGGCTTTGGATAGGTGCAAATTAAGTATTCGTGACTCAGTTTACGTTTTACAAGCAACATTAGAGGCATTAGGATTCGACAACGATGATTATATAAACAATTCAACATCTATTTATAGAGCACGAGAAATCGGCGATTGTAAACTGCGCCCAAAATACAGGTAAACACAAAATCACACATGTAAACTGCGCCCGAGTTTTTATCAAGAGTAAAAAGGTGACATGTAAACTGCGCCCGGGTAAAATTACAAGTAAAATACTTAATTCGTTACAGCCATATAATTTGAATAATTAAAAATAAAATATAATTTAAAAAATTAAAATAATTATAAATATTACAAATAATAACATATGGTGGTGGATACATATTCATCAATTGGAATTTGACTACTATTATAGTTATTAATTAAATTTTCTAACTTTTCGCGTTTTTTTTTTTGTTTTAGTTTTGGAATTTAAACGGTTCATTTATACTATTTAGTTTAATGTATACTTCTATTTGAATTTCTTTTCACTTTTCTATGAACATGAAAATGTTTGGATGAGTTGTATAAAAGCTGGAATTAAAGTGAGAATGAAAAGACTCGCATGCATTTGTGGTTAAAGTTGCCTCTGCTGATGCTTGAGCCCATACTTCAGGTGGATACTGAGCTTCTTCACTTATATATACGTCTACCAAATAATCCAAATAATATAAGTTAATAAGTCGGGCGCAGTTTACATTATATCTTTTTAACATAGATAACATTTCGGGCGCAGTTTACACTATACCTTTTCAACTAAGATAAAAATTCGGGCGCAGTTTACGTATGGCCCGAGAAATGCACAGTTTTTAACGTGCTAAAATGATACAATCACGGTTTCAAGAATCTCTCCCAAGTTAAAAAATAACTAATAAAACAAACGAATACAATTTATTTTTGAAATTATTTTTATATTTTACAGAAATTAATATTGATAAATTTATTTCAGAAAATAGCTTAAAACTATTCACCAGATTTGGTATTGATACAAGTATTTTACAATACGATCCTAAATCGGTGGATAACCATATCAGTTTTGTTAACGGCAAAGAATTAATAAAATCTCTAAAAATAGTCAATGATACAGCTGAGAGGGGTGTGAAATTAATAGCAGACTTTAATGAAGCATTAACAGTCAACGAAGAACAAAAAAAACAATATGTACAAATACAATGTGTTCATGAACACAGACAATTAATGTATCCAAATGTATAAAGGAAACATTAAAAAAATTATATTAATTTATATCATTAATTATATACTAATAAAAATATTTCATAATACATTAACTCTGATTTACCATTAATAATAATATATTTAATGTTTATATAGTTTTAATAGTAAACATTTTGAGAATACGGTATTTTTATACATTTGAGTAAATATATCTCATGAACAGTAGACGGTATTAAAATCTTGTTAAGACATAATTTATAGACAATTTTGTTCTATTTAAAACATATTATATAAATGATTTCGATTTACTCAACGGTTTGCGAAATATTTAAAAAAAATATAAAAAATTCTCATAAATATTCAAAAACTGAATTAATTCAAACTTTAGGTACAATTCGGCACGGGTTAACCTTGTTTGATTGCCTCAACATTTTTCGTAATTCATTATTATATGCATACACACGTTTTTAGGGGATGAGCCCAAAAAAATGTTGCTATTTTTTTTTCATCATCAGACTTTCTTTATTCTACAAGAGTACCTGAAGTTATGAGTCGCAACAGGTTCGAATTAATTTTAGGATTTTTTCACTGTGGGAATAATGAAAATACTCAGAATTGTATACTAAACAAAATTCAAATGCTAATAGATTTGTTGGTTCACAATTTCAATAAGTGGTATATCCCAGAAGAAAAATTCTGCATAGATGAAAGTGTTGTTCCTTTTATAGGAAGGCTTATTTTTCGCCAATATTTAAAGAATAAAAAACATAGATATGGGATAAAAATTTCCAAACTTTGTTCTAAAGATTATTTATGATGTCAAAAAGTAAAAGTGGGAGATCATTTCACGAACAATGGACCGTAGATTATGGGGTAGTTCAAAAAAATAATAAAGCGTTATGTTGTTTATGTAATGAAACAGTAGTTAGTCGCAGTTTTAATGTAAAAAGACATTTTGAAACAATTCATACGGACATATTTTCTTTATCAACTGAAGGAAAGGTGGAAACTTTTACGTTATAATAAATATAATAATAATAAACTTACGTTTATTTTTGTCGTACAAATCTCAAGATTATCCAGAGCTTAATTATTTAAATTGGTTAAATGATTTGATGTTTTTCACAGATTTTGCTGCAATTTATAATGATTTAAATAAAAAACTCCAAGGCCAAGGTCAAACAGTTTTTACTATGTTTGATAATATTAAAATTTTTGAAAAAAAATTGAAGTTTTTTGTAAAGATCTACAAAATGAAAACTTGAAATATTTGCCTTATTTGAAAAAGCAATTAATAAATACAAAACATTTTAAAGATAATCAGCTCGATATGAAATTAATGATTACAAAATATGTAAAAATATTAAAAAATGCATACGAATTATTTTCAAGCAGATTTTCCCAATTTCGTCAACTAGATTCAACTTTAGAATTTTTAATAAATCCACATGATATTAAATTTGACAAACTTGAACTTAGTTTTTTTGAGTGGTTAAATATTGAAAATTTAGAAATGGAGTTAATAGAATTTCAGGGAAATAATATTTGGAGATATAAATTGATTAATCTGAATAATGAGCCTGAAAATAATCATAGTGAAATTGGTAGGAATATTAAATCAGTAAATTTAATTCTTAACGAGTGGAAGTCTTCCAAATTAATTTGCATCTATGACAAAAACTAGCTCTTTCTTTATTGACAATGTTTGGATCTACTTATGCGTGTGAGCAGCTTTTTTCTTCAATGAATTTTATTAAGTCAACTGTAAGGAATAGTCTTGGAACAGATTTAAGTGAAGCGCGTGTTCAACTAAAATCAACCAGTCACAGTCCAAAAATTGATTCATTAGCCAATAAAATGCAGCAACAAATTTCTCATTGCATGTATAAAAATTGTATTTTTTAACGTTTCAATATTTTTTATTTTTTATAAATTAAATTTTTTTACATACTTACGTGTTACTTATACTTTTGGTATCTGTTTGCGCTAAAGTGTAGATATAATTTGGCGATAGACGCGTATGACCACACTAACCGCCTAACGAGTTGGGCGACTGCGTGCTCCTTATCTGTAGTATTGTCATTATTATGTAACTGTGATTGTGTAAAATGTCGATTATGTAAATTTATGGGTTTTCGTTGTCGCATATAGTCCGTCGTCGCAACAACACGGATATATCGGCCCTCTTGTTCTTTTGAGTGTTGTTGTTTTTTACCATTTATAGTATTTGTCTTTGTTTGAAAGTGTAACAAACGCTCGTTACTCCGTAACACGATTGTGATTATTGTTATTATTAATATTGATGAATGTTCGTGTACACAATAAAGTTAAACTCATACGTTAAATTCAGTCTACATTTTTGTTCCTAATCTAACCAACATTTTTATTTGACACGCTGGTACAAAAAGGTTCGCCATCCCTGATTTAGGCCGTCCTCCCACTGGGGCAACGCGACGCGACACAACGTAGATACGATTTTTAAAAATAGATAAATTCAGTTAAAATGTCATCAACAACATCCAATACTTTTATTTCCAATGTTTACAGCGCAATAAAATTGCTTGTTGGCTCAACAACAAACAATTGTAACGCATTGCCCAACAACTCAACCGTTGATCCATATTGATTTTAACCCAGGTTATCGTTTTCAATGATGATTGGGATGTTTTCAAGATGACTGGAATTGGAATACTACATGGCGAAGCATGGCCTTAAAACATATTCTTTGACAGACGTGAATGACGCAGAGTTGGCATGCGCGAATGTGATGTCACCATCCATTGTTCTTGTACAACTTCATCTCGCGTCCATATTGTCGGCTCCCGAACACGCCGTGATGCTTCGCCAAGACGCTGTATCCAACATATTCAGGTCAAGTATCGTATTATCGACCATTTTTGTTTTATAAGTATTGTCATTTCTCCGGGGGCCATGGCTTAGTCGGAACCCGGAGGACCAATGTCCGTGACGAATGTACAGGCGTACGACGTGGTGGTGCATATGTTCAGGACCAACGTCACTGGTTCACATGCTGTTTTGGCGGTTATTGGGGGGTTAAAGTACGTGAAAAATATTAAAGTTCGATCGATGAGGGCCACCCTGTACAACCAAATAGAAGCTTTCGAGAAGTATCTGAAGCAACGTGCTTCCAACCCACACGAGGTGCGAGTTGAAGTTGTTTTCAGTGTTATCTGTGAAGACTTGTCCTGGCCTCACGATCCTCGGTTGACTCATGATAGGTTAGCTGATTCTTATGTTCGATGCCTTTGTTTTTTTGAAGAAGATATTTGAAAAACAGATCTTGAACTGTTTGTCGTGAGTTATTACTTTATACGGTCCGATGGCAGAGGTGGACTATTACAGGTTCAAGACTCTTCTCCTACATTCCACAATCGGCAACGGCGTGGTTTGCTTCAAGAGGGTTTTTCCATCAGCAACCAGACTACATGTCCCCGGTTTCGTCAAGCTGTCATATCCCTTTTTAGTAGATAATATAAATACCACTATCGAAAACATGTCTAGTTTTAAAATGTCAGGTCCCTTTTCTGTCGAAGAAGCAGTCAATAGGCTTATTTTGATTGTAGGTTCTTTTAGCCGAAAGATGTGTGGCCTTTCAGTAGTCGACCCAATTAAACCTAGTTACATTTTCATCTCAGCAGCTGAATAGATTGAGAGCAGACGATTCGGTTCGTCACAAAGCTATTTTCGAAAAGAATGAACTAACTGTACAACAGGTTAGGCCATTACAAACCTTGGAAACCTGAAAAAAAAATAAAACTACGCCTACGGTTATATGCAGTTTTTGTTCATATATTTTTACATTTTTGGTAACCAGATCAGCGATTACTTTTAATCCGTATCCGTTGATAACTAAAAAAATTTATTGGATTGAAAAAATTTAAATTCCTTGTTATAAAATAGGTATTAAATAATATGGTACTTATCAAATACTATTCTTATTACGGTCTTACCTATAGTCATTACCAGGGCTCGTGAATTCATGCTCTAAAAAATCGAAAACAATCCGAACTTGTCCGGATTTCAATAATGTTCGTACGTCGGAAATGGATAAATGAAAAATGGATAATGAAAAATGTATGAGTTAAATTTACCAAAACACATGTTTATAGGATCAAAATGTTTCAAGCCTTCATCGCAGGCCATGGCAAGAAATATCCAAAGAAATGAAAATTACATTAAATTTTACAAAAAAAAAAAACTTAACTTTTAATTTAAATATTTTCCCCGCACTTATTCGGTTCTACAATAGTGACCACAGACTGACCAAGATACAGATGGATAATTGCGTTCCAGAACGTCACGAATGCGATATCACCGAAAAACTGACTTATAGTAATGTTAATATACCAATTGAAGTGATAATCTTAGTGAAGCATTTGCAGAACATAATAATTAGGGCTCGGATTTATATGTAAATACATATTTTTACCGTGACTTGATAAATTCGTTTCAAGGAATTTCCATTGTAATGAACTATATTTTATTTTACATATTTTGTCATAAGTACATATGTTTACATATTTCTCAATAATTCCATTTGCCCTTCATATTTCGACAATTCACGATTTATTAATAGTTGTATACGATGTATACGATTTCCCATGTCTCAAAAAGTACGTAAACAAAATAATACCAATTATTGAACCAATTTAATATTTAAACAAACTATTCTACGGTCGATATAATATTGTATTCGACATTTGTTACCTCGATAAATGATAGATAACGATTTATTAATACGTGTTTGCGTTCGAAATACTGACAGCGAGTCAGTATACCCACAAATAAGACGACAAAAATTCAAACAGCAGTTTTTTACTTCCGCCAGTACTTCTTCAGGTAATAAAAACTCGTTTAATTCCGAACTTTGTCGTGCTTTTATACATGCGGATATTCCAATCTCCAAGTTGGAAAATAAATCATTGAATGCCTTTTAAATAAAGTATACAGTGCAATTAATTCACATGAACAATTTAACTCGTGTTAAAAGAGGCTTAACATTGCAATCGTTTTCAACCAAACAATTATTATTTTCAAGTACAATTATGTGCGATTCATGGGTCACCACAATATGAAATATTTTATATTTAAATAATTATATTTTATATAATGTACCTCCCGGAAAAAAAAATGTATATTTTGACAAATCTTTAATAACTGCTTCTGTTTGCCATGTATTATGCCTCCGATTTTCTATTTACCATCACACAGTACAAATTATTTAAAAAACTCCCCTATTCTTAGAGCCATGTCCCTGTGTAATAAACTTGCATCTAATATCGATTGTTTTTTTACTCCATTATCCTCAATTCATAACACTTACTTCACTAATAATAGAAAATATTTTATTTTATGCACTTGTTTCCATTTAGTTTATATTCTTAGTTTATTATCATTATTAATTTATGTTATTGTATGATGTCCGTATCAACTTATTGTTAAACTTACTCATTTACTTGTACTATTGGGCAACTTGCCCGTTTTATTCTTTGAATAAACAATATTATTATTATTATTTAAAAAACCGACATGGATTGAAAATGAAGTACAAAAACAAATTGCCTCAGATTATTTTAAAAATGCCTGTCGTGAAATTTACCAAAATAATAGTGGAACTCATGCTATAAAAAATGACCAAACCAATGATAATTTGTCTAGAGTTTTTACATGGTCACAAAAATCCAACGAAGAAAAGTCGAAGAAAAGTCGTCAAATTGTGATGAAATTGATAGGTTTTTGGGCACATCTCCAACCATAACATTGAAATGTTTGTATCATTTAACCACTATCAAAAAATGCATTAATTTAAAACTTCTAATAGTATACACTTAAAGTTTATAAGCAGGGAATACGCCCACCAGGTTACCCGAAAAAAATAAATAATTGTCTTATATATATATATATAATTTGACTGAAGAAAATAATAAACAAGATAATAATATAATAAAGAAATTAAGTAACGACAATGTTGAAAATAAACCTGATGATTTTAATTATTTTAAAAAGCCGACGTATGAAAATATTGAGGCGTCTTTCCCACTTTATCCTTGTCAATCAAAAAACAATATTCTCTTCAATCCTTAAAAAGCATATGATTAATAGATTATTTTTCAAATTACCAAGTAAAAGTTTATAAATTATACTTGTCACTTTTTATCAATCGATTAACGTGTAGTTATTCCACATTTGGTTACGATTAGTTTTTCTAGTACAATCAGCATTAATAAAAATGAAATGATCAAATTACCTTATAGTTCATACAATCATATAACTTAAAAGTACTCATGTACAAACAGGCCATGTCATTATTGGTTTCATACTTTTGAGTTCTAGTTATGTTTAAAAAAAAATGGTAATATAGATCATTTTTAGTTAAAATAGTATATAATATTAAATTTATTTATTTTTTCTTTAAAAAGGAGGTATAAAAGGGATGGTGTTTGGTGATCATGATCTCATGGTCGAGGTATTCTTTCATGTGACAAAATGGTCATGATGGCCTCTAATAGTTTTTACTGGGCCAGTCAGAGCATGCCCATCGGCCTCTGTTTAAAATAATATTAATGAAAACAATTTAACACTGCACTACCCATCAGTGCTTCAATACAAAGAGTTTCAGTGTTAGAGCTTCTAGTATTACAAATAAAAATGACCAATATGACTGATGAACATTTAGAACAAGTCATGTTCATAAAACGTTACAAACAAATTTTTGTTTAAATTAAATTTTAAATAAAGTACTAAGACCTTTGATCTACAGATTGCCCCTCTCAAACTGTTTAGTAGCAATGATCAAGATATATGTACTTTCCCCTGTTTTTGATAAAAACATCTAGGAAAAATGTATAGGAATTGTCACATTTTAACATCATTGTCAACACAAAGAAAAAATAAAATAAATATAAACTTTATAAAATTGAGTAAGTATATATTTATAGAACTATTTAAGTACTTTATATTACATTATTTACTTTGTTTATACAGGGGCGAAAGATACCAACAATTTATCAATGAAATACATTTAGAAAAAATTTAGTAGAATTTATTTGTTTATTATTTATATTATTATTTATTTTATTATTATATATTATTTATTTATTTGTTATTATTCTATATTAATATTAAAACGTAACAAGCAAATTTTTGCTAAAATTAATTTTTAAAATAAAGTATAAAAATATATACATTTTTTTAAATTTTTTTTTGTATTTGATGATTATTTCAAATACTTCTGAAAAGTATTTGAGTAATAGGTACTCAAATACATTTGCATGAAAACTATTTGGGTGGTATTTTAAATACTTCATTTAATTAAAAGTAATAGTTTAATTACTAAAATACTTTAGAAGTATTTTGTACAACACTGGAGACGACTACCCATCAATTTTCAATACTGACAGTTCTGATAGTAACAATAGTAAAAATATTGTGTTTACAGTATTCGTCTGCATTTTGAAATAGCGATAAACACCAATAATAATTTTACGGTGAAAGCCGTACTGAAAGCTGTGTACCGACAATTACAACAAATAAAAGTTGGGTTAAATATTACAGGTATTGGTTACCTTCGGATCATTAAGTTAATGTATCTAAGGGTATAATGTATCTCAGGTTATGACCTGCGATTTATTTATTTTTCATCTGTGTTAAATAAAAGTAACCCAAGAATCAACAAAAAAATTTAATTTTTATTTCCAAAATCGTGAATATCAAATACACTTGGAACTTCACGTCCCCTTAAATTTACCAAAAATTTTTTTTCATTCGTCCTTCTCCTGACAATTACAACCCTGGCGTACAAAATATCGGTCGAACCGTTTTTGAGTGATGATGCGACATACATGGCACAATTAATTTTGATACTTATGGATTAATTACTCTTTAGGCCTTAAATGCATGAATATTTTATGGTTTTTTAGGGCATAAGTCCCTAATACATATATCATTGAATATTTCAAACAGTGAGAATCAGACGAAACCCAAGGCGTAAACACGCCGACAAGTCTTTCGACGCCGGCTCAAAGTCACTGCATCTAAAATCAAATACGTGTCCTATCACCCGGTTTCCGCATAAGCTCAGTGCAGCAACGTTCGTAAACGTCTAGACGACAATGGCGGAACGTATGTGGGGTACTCAAAGCACGTTCTCGATCGTCACAGGTAGGCGGCGAGTGGACACAAAGACGAACTTTTGTTTTTTTATTCCAGTTTTTCCTTTTTATTCTACGTGTGCTACTAATTGCCGCACGAAAACTGTAGTCCTCGTTGACTGGAAAAACGACGTGCGACTTAGCGTTTAATATAAACAATGATTTAACCGCGTTGGTCACCGAGATTTATTTGTCGACTGAACGTTTAACGTGAAAATTGGTTTGGTAGACGTGTCGTTCTAATAGTAATTGCAGACACCGAGAGCGTAGTGGATCGTACGACGGCAGCACAGCCAAGAACATAGTGAAACAATGGATGACGGTCGCGGCGGTGGGGCGACGACGTCGAAGCGGTCCCGCTTCTCATAACCCGACTAATGTGGAATCGGAGGGTGGGAACTGGAAAGGCAATTGAAAAATATTGAAACATCGTGTTAATAATGATGATAATAATTATCAAACTTCGACAATAATAATCGGACATTATACGGAAATAGATTTGAGTTTGTTGTCCGTCTCGTAGAACGTCGCAAGCGAATTGAAATCGCTCAACACACATACGATTAGTTATTTTTATTTGTGTTCGTTTACCAAACCGCACGAAAACCATAGTCCTCGTTGACGGGAAAAACGACGTGCAAATATGCGGGCAATCGCGGGGCCGACGCATGTTCGATAGTTTGGTGCCGCCGCCGACGAGTAGTCGTAATCACACATTCATATAAAGACATTTTTCAGCCGTTTCAATCGGCAAAAATCGGAAACATGCAAGACGAACACAACGGCGTACATAAGACACGAACAAGTTTCCCTCTTTCGACGCCAGCCCAAAGTCTCGGCCGTCGAAATCCGCACGCGTGTTCCAACACCCGGCACAATCGGTTATCGGTACGGCCAGAACGTTCGTAATAGAACGTCTCGAAACGTGCGGACTTTCATTTGATTTAGTTTCGTGTCATTGTCGTGTACGAACTCGATCTCGCGTGCGTGCAATACACAAACACGACGACCGACGTCCGCACCAATGTGAAAAACGACGTGCCAAAATTGGCGTTCAATATCAGACAAGAGATTCAATTAAATATCCATCGATTGACTTACCTTATGTGTGACGACGATTACGTGAGTGGTCGAAACTTGTACTCGTCACTGCGGGTCGTGAACAGAAACGTGTACAGAACGGTAGAAGTGCACGACAACGAAATAGTCGGCATAACGACTTAACAGCAAGGCCCACGGGACGCAAATGATCGGTGAGACAATGGACGGCGGTGACGGCGTCGTCGCAGTCCGTTCCCCACCCCTTCACAATCAATCGAACGTCATATGGCATGGGCGGAGGGGCAAGAGATTGGACAAAAGCAGTAAGCACAGCACTATTATAGACGTAATCATAAAATCATTATCTTCAATAATATTAATGATATACGAAAATAGATTGGCTTTGTGGTCCGTCTCGTGCACACGACACACAACCGAAATGTAATCGCTGAAAGCCGTGTACTTAGTACCTGTGTGTAAAATAATAATATTATTTTGTCCGATTAATTCGTTTTGCTTTCATCTACGTCGTGGTTGTTCGAGTCAATCATTAATCAATATCACGCCTCCGTACCCGGAGTGCGTAGTAGGGTTGCCAACTTGTTTAATGTAGGACAGTTTTTTTCATATCCAATTCAAACCATAGTTTCAGCGACGTATCCGATATTATTATTATTATTATTATTATTGGCCCTTTTGACTTAAATAATTCAACGTACAGTTTATCATGAATATTAATAAATAACATACATTTTATCACGTTGATGTTTACCACCTTGATTATATCTTAAAAGTATAAAAAAATAATAAAATTCAAAAAATTATATAACACGGTTAGTATCGTGCGAGCGCGACGCTAACATAATCGTTACTGCGTACTTTAACCAATCATAATATCAACATAAATATGTTTTTGTATTACTTTTGTTGTTATTTTAGTTTATTATTATTTAGATAAGAGGTATATGGAGTTTCAAAACTATCGATTTTTATTTGAATGAGTGGTTCCTAAAATAATATTAATGTTAGCGAAACGCTAACACCGATACCGATGACGGGTTAAATATACATCATAGATCAGAACTAGGAAATTTAACAAATTTGATACTAGTTAACTAAATAAAAGTAAAAATACTATTCTTACAAATTACAAACGAATTAGAAATTTTATCATGGAAAATTAAGTATTTTAACATATTACATAAATACAACAACTGTATAGAATTAGTAATATAAACAGGTATTTTTAAATCCTAATTCACAATAATATTATTTGACGATCCGATAGCGTTACAAACCGTATTAAATATTCTTATTATTTTGCTAACAGAACAACCAACATACAGGCATTTTTTTAAAAAGTGCTTCAAAATTGAATAGTATTAAGTATTAAAACTTAAGACTTTGTAGTTCATAAATTCTAACATAATAAATACAGAATATAAACTTTTGACCATCTTATTTATATTAAATGTATAAATTTATGTATACGATAATAAATCAAAACCTATTGTATTACAATAAATATGAGTTTAAAATGGTCATAATTAGATTCTGAGTGAAACAAGGAATATATAAGTCTTACAATATTGTGTCAAAAAATCCATCAATTTTGGTTGAAGAAAGAAATTCCAACGTTACCTAAAATTATTCAAGCCGTTCAAGATGATCCTGATCTACCAAATCTATCTCGTTCTTCGTTTCAAAGGTTATTAAAGGACATGGAGTTTGAGTACGTAAAAAGAAATAGGAATAGTGCTCTCACTGAACGTGATGACCTCGTTTTATGGCGCCGTGGATATATCTCCCAAATACGACGTTATCGCCAAGAAGGACGAACAATATATTATCTTGATGAAACGTGGGTTAATGCCGGATATTGTTCGTCAAGAGTTTGGGTCGACAAAACTGTTAAATCCCAGAGAGACAAAGTAAAACAAGGTAAACCACCCAGAGGTAAAAGGACATGTCAAGACTAATAACAACACTTTTAAATTAAATGACGTTAAACAATTATTAATTGATGGTATACAGCGAGTGACTCCTGAAATGTGGTCTAATTTCATTTCACACATAATAAAGGAAGAAGATAAATTTTGGGAAATAGACTTCATTAGCGATGACGTGTTGGAAGAAAACGAATCATGTCATGTACTAACAATTACCGGACAAACATCTTCAGAAGATATTGACTAAAATATTTATGGCATTTTTTTAATTAAAATGTAAATTATTATGTTTATTTTATTATTACTAGTATTATTTGTATTATTATTTTTTTTTAATTATAATAATTGATACTATTATTATCATTAACTGTACAAATGTATTATTTTTTATTTGTGAAATCCATATCATCCGAAAACTATTGTAATATAAGCAAAATATAAAACTCGTTTTGTCGCTATTAAAAGGAATAATTTGATTAAATTTAATCCAAATTTTAGGAATTTTAAATTTTTTCACAGTTCGTAACGTACGTATTATAATTAAAATCACAACAATGCATTAATAATGACGCGCACGTATTTATTAAATTATTTGAACATTTGTATACACGCCGCGGTCGTCACCGCCGCCGACGTCTGGTAGTGGGACTTTAACTATGGTGGGAGAAAATGTGTCAGCGCTCTCGACGTTCATTATCGATGCGCAAAGTACGGTCGTTCTCTCGTGGGCCGCAGTATAGATTCATTACCTCTTTTTCTAATGAATTGTCATCCCCACACGTTTTTCCAGTGTATGTTTTTTATCAATTGCAAAGCAGTCATCTAGTTTTTCGGTACATGGACAGTCACATGTATCTGGGTTACCATTCAAAAAATTTTGATTTGAAAATTGAGAATTAATTTTGATAAAAGTACGTATCTAAATTTCTAGACTTCTGAAATACACAACCACACAATAAAGTGGTTTTAAAACGTATAAACTTTTACTACTTACTAAATAGTACTATGCAGTACTAAAATAAAGTCTTCAAATTTAATGTTCCAAGTTTTTAAAAAATATTTTTCTAAGTCTGTTTTGAGTTATCTACTTGTTTATTATATTTCAATGGTACTATGTATTTTTCTTGTATTCCTAGTAACTATTGTTCCTTTTCTTTAAGCTTAATATTTGTTGAATAAAATGTAATTTACATAAAAGATGTTTTAGAAATACAACCTGTATAAGCATAATCCATTTTAATTATGATATAAATTTATATCCTAGTATA
The DNA here is from genome assembly GCA_949715065.1 of Periphyllus acericola. Lineage (NCBI taxonomy): Eukaryota > Metazoa > Arthropoda > Insecta > Hemiptera > Aphididae > Periphyllus > Periphyllus acericola. The sequence goes on along the minus strand of OX454264.1, from coordinate 8,065,224 downwards.
ATAATAATTAATATTTGCAAAATTTTCGTTTATTATAATGGAATTTTAGACAAGAAAAATCATGGTAGAATTAAATATGGGCGGTTAGAACAATGATTGAATTGGCAGTTGTTTAAAGAAACTTTCATGTTTTCAATAATGATGTACAATGTCTTTTGTTGCTTTGAGATCTGTTCTTAAAATACTATTACAAGATTGTGATTTGTTTCGTGTAATTCTTGAATTTATGAACCATTTAGAATCGAGTTCAGAAAATAATTGCATCAGTCATTTTATTCAATCACAATTATAGCGTGATAAATTATTAAAAAATCCTGACAAAATATTACTACCACTTTTTTAATACTTTGATGACTTTGAAACACATATCTATTGGCTATATTTGAAGTTTAAGATAATGATTTTCTTCAGTTAAATGGCACGCATGAATTTCTATTGATTACTCATTAAATTAATTGTTATTCAAATTCATCATAATTTAAACTTTTAAACGCTTAATTTTCATTTTGTTTAGAGCATTTGGTCATATATTTGATGATGAAAATACAGAAAGTTTCGATAATTTACCATTGATGATTTAGAAGAAATGCAATAAACTTGAGTTTTCTAAATAATGATGACCAAGATATACAGTATATGTTACCAAAATACCATCGATGTTGTGCATACACAATATTGTATATAATAGCAACTGTGGTAAGTAAGTTCACTTGCATTGTATATTTATATTATAAAAAATAAGATTACATATTGAAATTCCTGATAAAATATAAAATATTTTTAAAGAAAATAATTTGTTTTTAAACCTACATTTCAATTTGAAATATCAATAAACTATTTGTATTTTATTTTTCTATTATACATTTATACGACTTTAAAATTTAAAACAAAATGTATTTGACTAACTAATACTTTTTGTAAAGGACTCAAAAAAGCCTTGTCTAATGCTGCTTACCAAAGGCAATCCAGAAACACTTTTGCCAAGATTACTGCTTTGTGGAATAAGCAAGGGTGCTCAACCAAGTCAGCTGATTAATGAAAATCTTGGTGTTTGTTTAATAATACACAATGAGACATATTGGAATTCATTGCATTATGGTGTTGCTGAATAAATCAATTAAAAATAATGAACTTTAGTGAATGAAGTATAGAATTATAATGGATGAGTTGACTATTGGATGATAAATAATAAATGTTTAACATAATATAAGAATATTTAATAATGTATGTGCGTTTTTATAAATATTCACAGATTTAATAGTAGAAGTGAAATTGAATTAAAAAATCAATATCAAAAAAGTATGGGACCACTTTCAATAGGTCTAGATTTTCTTCAAGGTGATACTAACATGTATTTTGGATATCTCTTACCTACAATTGAGGAATTAATTTATAAATATGGATTAATGATACATGAACACACAATTCCTAATTATATGCAACATTTGGTGACTGCCATATTAATAAAATAAAAACTATAAAGTACATGAAGGCCTTAAGTGGCTTTGTACCATCTACTGTAATTATACTGTAAAAAAGTAAAAGTGTAAAAGTGTAAAAGTAAAATTATAACTGTAACCATCTACTGTAACTGTAGCTAACACATTTAATTATTTTATATTTAATTATTATTATTAATAAATATCTCCTACTAATGTGAACTTTATTATTAAATGTTTACTTTTTATATTTATATATATATTTTATATTTAATATAAAATAATCATAATTAATAATATAGACTATAGAGACTAAATATTTTAGCTACTTCAAATTTTTCTAGTTACTTGATTATCTTTACACCGGTATTTTTGGCGTTTTAGAGCCAAATCTATTTCTTTTTTTTCCTCCAGTGTCACAATAATCAGTTTTTTATGAATGGTGGCTAAGTCTGAATGCTTAGCACACCACCGTGATTCACACTAGAAGAATAATTTTATGTAAATAACTTATCATAATTTATGTAAAGAAATATAGGGTCATGTTTACTTTTTTGTCATATATCTCTTTGATATACCTATAATTTTTTATGTCGGTCATCATATTCTCATTCACATTTTTTTCCAATTGAAGTTCTTGCTATACTAATATAATTATAAACAATTTCATAATTAATTCTTTGTTAGTAAATATTTTAATTTTAAGTTCTGTATTTGTATATATTTTTATAATTTGTTATTTATTAAGTTTACTAAAATTAAATAATGTAAATTGTATTTAAAAATGCAGTGTATAATTTTTGAAATATAAAATTCAATATTTTTTATTTTTATCTTTCTTAAATATGCCTACTATTTATAGTAATTAAGAGTACCGTGATATGTTAAAAGTTTTTTTATGAAAGTGGAGGAAAAAGTACAGTAAAAGCTTCTCGTCTGTATTTACAAAAATTTCCAGAAAGGAAACAGCCATCTAAAAACATTTTGTAATATAGAAACAAAATTACGTAATACAGGTAAATTTTTTATTATCAATAAAATTTCCTATAAAATTAATATAACAAATTATCTACCTAAAACCTAATACATACATGTATAATTCAGTTATTATTATACAAATTTTAAATTAAGATATACATTAAAAAATAGTCTTTTTAGGTCGTTTTCCAAATGGTTTCAAACCAAAAAAAATATATGTTATTGATGAAGAACATACAGTGAATGTCTTGGCAGCTTTCAGCAGTGATCCTCATGCATCTGTCAGGTCGGTAGCTAAAGAAATGGACATCAGTCGTAGCTCTATACATCGTATATTGAAGAAAAATGATTTCCATCCATACAAATTGCATTATGTACAAGGATTGAAACCCTCTGATCCAGATAGAAGGCTTCAATATATTTCAAAAATTATTTGCCTTCATGACCACAATATTTTGAAAAAAATATTATGGACCGATGAAAGCTGTTTTAATAATAATGGTATTGTCAATCGGCATAATTCTCATTACTGGAATGAATCAAATCCATTTTGGACATGTGAGTCCAATGCACAAGTTCGCTGGTCTACCAATGTGTGGTGTGGTATAATAAGTGGTTATTTGATTGGACCTTATTTCTATCATGGCACACTAACTGGCCAACGTTATTTAGACTTTTTGACTAATACACTACCAATGTTATTAGAAAATATTCCATTAAATCTCCGAGTAAATATGTGGATTCAGCAAGACGGTGCTCCACCACATAACTCGAATATAGTCTGTGATTATTTAAACACAAATTTTCAATCGAGATGGATAGGAACTAGAGGTCCACTAAATTGGCCACCACGATCTCCAGATCTAACACCACTCAATTTCTTTTTGTGGGGTTACTTAAAGGACAAAGTATACTCCCAACGGTCAACGTCGTTAGATGATTTAAAACAACGCATAATTGATGTGTGTAACTCTCTTACTTTTGAAATGTTGGAATCCACGACAACTGGAATTCTGTTACGGTATGAAAAATGTATAATGAAACATGGCGCACACTTTGAAAATTATTCATAGTTACTAGTTACTAGTTAGGTATATTGTTCCATAATATTTAATTTGTTATATTATTTAATGTTAAGAAATAAAACTGAACTTATAGTTGAAAAATTAAATTTACAGAGTTACATTTTACTATTTCTTACAATTTAGTATCAATTGTTTAGTATCAACATCCATGGTAAGCATCACGTGACCATGTTAAATAATGATAAAATACAATAATGTATAATAATATTATGTAATGACTAATGACCTACCTTTTAATGATAACAAATTTATTGTTTCTTGGAAGAAATCAATTGAAAATCGACTACAGCAGTAACAGTGATTAGCAAGAAATAAATTTGAATTTTAACACACTTTGAAAATTGTTTAAAAATTAACGACTTAACCAAATTAAAAGTGTTAAACGCCAAAATGGTTTTTAAATACTTATTTATGAAATAGCTATCTTGGATTATTAGAAAAATATTAAATACAAAATTTAAATTATTTATTTTTGTTGTAAAAAAATAAAATAAAGTATAAGATATACAAATTATAGCGCAGGGCTCTACAAATCATTACAAAAAAAAAAAACTTAAAAATATTGAATAGAAAAAAAGTTATTTCATTAGTCAAATAGACCTGGGACACCCTGTATATAATATATTAAATAGGAAAATTCTTAATACAGTGATAACCAATGTATAGGGATCAGTGGCGGTTTTCCCGGGGAGGCAAGGGAGGCAGCGCCTCCCTTGAAAAAGAGGGGACCGTAGTGGTTAAAATCATAGTCATTATTATTGGTTTTATAATTTCAATTTTTAAATAATTTCAGATTGAAATTGTGAAAGTAAAATAAATAAATTTTAAAAACGATTTATAGCCTCTGCAGTCTGCACATACCTCATGGGGATTTTTAAATTAAAAATAGACATATAAATATATATAATAATGATATATATAATAAAAATTATAAATATTTATCTATAGCCGTGGCCCGTGACAACCACTCCATTGCAAAACGATAATAACGGCGCATGCTTATCGGTATTCGATTTCGGCGGTCGTTGCGGAGTCAAGCCGCCGCCGCTGTCTCCGATATGTCGATGTATACACAACGGCACACACACATACGTATATAAAATATATATGATAAAATATATAAAATTATATGATTAGCGCATGCGCAGTGCTCTGCGGAGGCAACACCAAACTATAACCTCCGCCGGCGGCTGAACAATTATATCCATTTATAAATAGAATTTAGGTATAGCGCGTTCAGTAACAACTTTCCTAATCCATAGTTTCTCGATGCATGTTATCTATTATTAAAAGGTTACTCTTGATTCAGAAATATCAATTCTATTATTTGATTATTTATCATATTGTTCTATAACATCTGCAATTCTGAACAAATCGGTTTTTGGATGTAATAATATGAAAATATGTCGCATTTGTTTTGCTAATTTGACTGGTTTATCTGCATTTTTCCATAACTCAACATCCCGTACTAATGTAGTTGACAGTATTATAGGTAAACGTATTCCCCAGTTTATTCAGACGAGGTGGTCATCACGTTCAAACATTTTACATTTAATAGTTAAAGAGTGGATCAACTTTAAAACCGTTTTTGAAACCATAATAGATGACCCTAAATCATCATCTGAATCTATTCATGGATCAGTTGGACATTTAAAAAACCTAAAATCCTTTGAATTTGCATTTTTAGCATTAATTTTAATGATATATTTTTAATAACTGATAACTTGTTTAACACACTGCAAAATAAATCATTTGACATTGAATATTGTTTAAGGAAAATAAATATTGTATGTGATCTTATAAAAAACAAAAGGAACCAAACTGAGTTTTTAAATATATATAATAATGCAGTAATTTTAACTAAATTACCCAATGCTTCAAGAAAAAATCTTAATAATGAATCAAGTTTCAGAATTTTGTTTTATGAAATTATTGATAGTATTTTAATGCAGTTAAGTGTTAGATTTAATTATGCTGATAAGTTAATATTTTTAAAATTAGCTGACGATTCAAAATTTAAAGATTATCATACTAAAATTTCCCACATGTGCTTTGGATAATATTAAAAAAACTTATTCTAATATGTTTCCTAATATGAACAAATTAAAAGTAGAATTAGAAGTATTGTATTATGATGTCAAATATCATAACCTATCGCACATTTATGATATGATTAATATTTTTGAAAATGATGGTTTAAAGGAAGTTATGCCTGAAGTATATAAGCTATTTTCTCTTATTTTAACTATTCCATCTACTAGTGTTTCTGTAGAAAGAAGTTTTTCATGCCTAAAGCGAATAAAAACTTATTTAAGAAACAGTACTTCTCAACAACGATTAAGTTCTCTGTCTACCATATCAATAGAAAAATTATTAATCCAACAGCTCAAAGAAAATGAACCATTTTATGAAGACATCATTAATATATATGCAACTAAAAAAGAAAGAACTATTGAATTAATAAATAAGACATAATATTTTTTACCTCATAATTAATTTGTGTAAGTTTAATTTTATCCTACCTACTTAAATTTGTTACTAGAAATATACTGGTAAATATATTTTCTGAAAACCTTTTATTATTATTTTTTTTATTATGTATTTACTTTTTTTCATTACTAGACCTAGAATCTAGGATAGTCCTACATGAATCTTTATTTAGTTGACTCTAGTCTGTCCAAAAACAAAAAAATCGTTATTTGTTATTACTTATTTTTTAATTGCTTATAAATTTATTTATTTAAATTTGATTTTATGAATGCAAGTACTTTTATTTTAATTTATTCCATCTGTGTATGATTATAACTAGAAATACAATAGTAAGTGCACAACCTAGTACTTATTGTTGTTTATTATTAATTTATTTATTTATTTGAAATTTTAATTAATTGTTATGATTATAATTTTTACATCATGTAAATTTGAAAGTATTTTATGTTTGTTGCTAGAAGCTATAAATATTCTTTAAAAGTTTACGTATTTCAGTTCTCTATAAATTTAATTATATAATAATAAGGCAAAATCCTTGCTAGTTACTGTTAAAGTGGTAACTATGAGAAATAGTAAAGAAGTCCATTATTGCTTTTGATTTTAAAAAAGAAAAAAGTGGGTCTTAAACAATATGAAGAAGTATTATATAGGTGAAGGTAAATTATACCTATATGTCAAGAATTTGTTCGATTCTAAGTTGTTGCCTCCTCAAAAATGTAATGCCAAAACCGCTACTGATAGGTATACAATTCTCGATTAAATTGTTCGTGAGACATGTCTCTTTAGTGGCTTGCATGAGGTACCCCTTTATTTGTCGCCCACCACACCACACGGCTAGTTCGGGAGCTCAAATTACTATTTCATGAACCTTCGTCGTATACTCGTATACCGTGTGGTGTATACAGTATACGCAGCGCGTAGATATGAAATGCGTACACGTGCATACGTGCATAGTACACTAGTACTCTGTTGCAATATTTTTAATATCCGCGGCCTGCGCCTACCTAACTAAGATGTATAGCTACTGTTTACCTATTTGTATTCACCAACCTATAGATTATAAAATCATTATTAAAATATATTTTAAATCATGTTTAACACATTATTACTTTTTGAGTTATAAATAAAATATTCCGAATGAATAAAAATTAAATAATGATGACTTGATACTTATACAACATAGCACATTCAAACGGAACACATGCAGTTAGTAATTCTCACTGATACAATATTTTTAATCATTTTTCTCAAAAACACATTTCTCCGCAAAACACCGATTTGTTAACTTATATGAACACGAAAAATAAATTTTGAAAAAGAACTGCATCGGAAATACAGGATATACAATAAATGTATTCAATCCTTCTTCATATACAATATATAATATGTAATCAATAATTATATTATTAAAATATTGCTTATTATATTCTGATCCTTGGTCTATGACGGGTCGCATAACTAAATATACACGTAAATGCAGCATTAATATTTTTAAAGAACGCGGATACTTACGCGATTTCTATTTATTGCATTATTATATGCTTAATTCGTAAAACATATATACGGTAAATTATACCTAGTTTTTAACAACACACAGACCTAATATTTAATATTGATTTTGATACAATGCTATTGGTACATTATTATAATTGCCTACAATTCTACAATACTACAATTCATAATCATGATACACCGACCGTCGTGCGACGGGTTTTATTTATATTGTTGATTGATATTATGATACAACGCTACCTCAGTCCGCAGTCCGTATAAACTAGAGGTGGACAATCTAGTTCATTTGAGTGAATAGTTCATTAGTTCATAGTTCTTCCAAGTGAATAGTTCAATTGAACTATTCTTTAGTTCATTTAGTTCACTTGTTTGGATTATTCAATAGTTCACTCTCAGTTCATTGATATGATTTAATCATCGAACAATAATAGATTTAAAATACTTAATGCTTATATATTATACATAAATGGAAACACATTAACTATTCCTAATCCATTTATATCAATAATAGCTTATAACAACAAAAAAAAAAACTCATCACTAGGAATAGTTTAAATAGAAGGCATATTAAGTAGAAAACAAAATTATGGCCTTATGGAGGCTTCTTTCCAAGTCCATTAACAAAAAAATCTCAATCCAAATATCTTAGTTCTTAAGATTTTAAAATAATACAAACTCAAATAGTAAAAATTCCCAATGCCAAGTTCAAACCACTGCCAGTGTCATCTGAAGTGAAACAAGGTGGTCACTTATCCCTATTTTTATTTTTAGTGTTCATAAACGATGTTAAATAAATCGCTGAAGACATACAAATTTATTTTACAATTACCACATAAGCGATTGCTTAAAATTACAACAAGATCTTGATCGATTTTCAACATGGTGTTCAGATAACGGATTACATTAAAATAAGAGTATATGTATGCAAATATCTTTTCACCACAAACGCACAAAATCATTTTGCAATTATAATCTAGCTGGCTCCAAAATAAATTTTGTAAATTAAGTGAGAGATCTTGGTATAATATTATCGTCTGTTCTTAGTTTCAAACAACACATAGAAACCATTTGTGCAAAAGCCTTTAGGATTTTAGGCTTAATTAAACGAAACTGCGCCGATATGAATATTAAGTTTCTAAAAGTTATATATTTTTCATTAGTATGCTCTATCTTGGAGTTTGGAACCCTCGACAAACAGGTTTAATTGACACAATTGATAAAATACAAAGAAATTTCATTAGAATGATTGCCTTTAAATCAAATCTGCACGAATTACCTATTGCTGAAGTCGAGAGACAGTAAAAAATACCTCCTCTAAGTAATAGACGCAATTATTATGATTGTATATTTTTATACAAGCTATTAAACGGAACTATAAACTGCCCTGAATTATTGAGTCTTATTGGCATTAGAACCCCTCTGGTCAATACTAGACAAAACATACTATTTCATATTATACCCAGCATACGTAATTTTGTTATCCATAGCCCCATAAATAGAATTTTAAGATATAGTAATGAACATCTGACAATATCATTTTGACTATTATGTATTATAATATTATTATATATTATAATTGTAACAGCTAATTGTTTTTAGGGCTAGTTTTTATAAATATAACAAATGTGTAATATAAAAAAATGTACATTTATAAAATGAAATAAATATTTTGTAATATATTATTCAGTTATTGAGTTTATTATTTATAACCTTTTCCTGGTCTATGTTTCAAAGACAAATATAATGTTTAATAATTAGGTATACAATAAAAATGGTTTTATGTATATAAGATATATAATCTATTTATACTGAAATAATACAATATTTGCATTTATAAATTAAAACATCAATTGTTATACAAAACATGTTCCAACATGTCTTATATAGTCCATGGACTCACAATAATTCCATTTAGATAACTATGTTTATTTGCATTTCTACTTTTCAAAAGAGTAAATGTACATATTTGTATTGTGTATACTTAAATAAATAGTGCTTTTCAAATATAATTATTCGTTAAAATTATATCAATTTATTTAAGTTTAATAATTTTGAATTAAATAAATTTAATTTAATTCTTATTTAACACCCATAGGGTAAAGTACAGAATTTATTTAAACATTCAATTTTAAAGGTAAGTATTGAAATTAAATTACAAATGAAATAATTTAATTTACTTTTTAATAAATCAACATAATATTATAATGTTCTAATTTGTATTAAATAAAATTATATTTTTTATTATTATTAAAGAACTTATAAAATGGCCCCACGCAAAAGAAGTACCATGTGGAATCATTTTCGTGATTTGGAAAATGGTACAGCTAAATGTGGATATTGCTCCAAAATATTGAGTGTTGCAGCAGGATCCTTTGGTAATTTGAACAGGCACTTAAAAACTGTACATCCTGCTGTTATTTTGTCGATGCCAAAAACCACTGTTACTGAAATAAGACACGATGAAGATATTGTAGACGATCCAGGTATTTAATAATTAAATTACTGATTTGAGATTGTTAAAATTTTAACTAACCAGTGTCGGACTGGTCCGGACCGCAGGTCCACAATCGCGGCCTGGGCCTCCGGCTAGTTGGGCCCCCAGACTTCATGTTCATATTTTTAAATTAAAATAGATTACCACTGTTTTAGTAATTGACATCTGTATTTAAACATTTTTAATGGTTCCGAATTGATTTTAAATTCATAAAATAAATTAATATTATGTCTAAGAAATATCAAACAACTAGATAAGGTTAAGTAGACTGGTGCTTTTATTAAGAAAATATTATGATATTAAAAATAATATAATTTAATATTCAATTTATCAATTAATTGTGTCAACCATTCTACGAATAACAGATAATTGCAATATTAGATGTTTAATGAGACGATCGCCAGCATTTTGTTGAAATTGTTATTTGTAATTTCGTCGACACTATTTACGTTATATTTAATTGTTATTTTAATTAAATACAAAAATGAAGAATTAATAAATTAATTAATTAAGAGCAGAGCTAACAATTTTTAGTATAACCAAAGGGCCCTTTGATCATATCGCTGACTGGGTCTTTTGACGCCAGTCCGACCCTGTAACTAACAAATAATTTTTATAAAATTGACAAGTTAATTGTTCACCAATTAATTTTAAGAAAAATTTTACAATTTTTGTCAAACACTTAACAAGTCTATAATTAGTTATTATGTAATAATTGTATAAATTATAATTAAATATAACTGTTTTAGAAGTTCCGGTAGAATCTAATACCCCAAATGCTAAAGTAAATAATAAACAACAAAGCAGTATTACCAATTTTTTACAAAATAAAAGGCCAGTTTCTATTACTAGATCAAAACAACTAGATGATCAGGTCACAAGAATGATTGTAAAAGGGTAATTGAATAATTTAGTAATTGAAAAAGGTCTAACAACAAATATTTATTATATAATAGTTATCTTTTGTTTTTAAACCAAATTTATAATTTACATACAATATAATAATATAAAAACATATTAATTAGTTCATATTATATTGAAATATCTAATTTATTTTTGTTGCTAGACTATTCATTAATTTTAATATAAGGTTTCCTAAAGTTTTTTATTTTAAATAGATACTATCCATTTCGTATGGTGGACGATATGGAATTTAGAAAATTTGTTGAGATGCTAAATCCTGGATATCAGCTTCCATGCCGACAAACAGTTTCTAAAAATTTAGTTCCGAGATTGTACAACTGTACGTTAGAAAAGCTGAAACAACAGATTCAAAGTTCTACAGCTATTTCTCTCACAACTGATGGTTGGACTTGTATTAATAATAGAGGTTATATAGCAATAACAGCTCACTATATTGAACCTAATGGCACGCTTTCTTCTATTTGTCTTTCTTGTGAAGAATTTAATGAAAGACATACTTCAAAAAATCTGGCAAATCACCTAAAAAACGTTACAGTTGAATGGGACATTAATTATAAAATTGTCGCTATAGTTACTGATAATGCTCCTAATATAACAGCAGCAGTACGTGAAATGAAATATCGACATATTGGATGTTTTGCACACTCAATAAATTTGGTTGTACAGCATTCTTTAGAACATATATCTACACCACTAAAAAAAGTAAAATGTATAGTAGAATTTTTTAAAAAAAGTAGTTCAGCTCTTACAAAATTACATTCTGCGCAAAAAAGTATGGGTTTACCTCAGTTAAAGTTAAAGCAGGATGTAGTGACGAGGTGAAATTCAACATATGACATGTTAAAAAGAATCATTAGCATTAAGGATGCAGTAATATCAACATTGGCAAAACTCCAAAGTACAATTCCAGTTTTAACACCAGCTGAATGGAAAATAGTTGAAAATGCTGTTGATGTATTACAAATATTCCATGAAGTTACAGAAGAAATTAGTTCTGAGAAAACAGTTTCAATTTCAAAAGTAATTGTTTTAGTGAGTTCTATGTTCCATACAGTAGAAATATTCGTCTCAGACATAAATATTTCTCATGAAGTAAATCAAATGGCTATTTCTCTTAAAGCTGAATTAAAAAAACGTTTTGATGAAATTGAAGACCATGAATTATATTCTCAAGCTGCGATCCTTGATCCTCGATTTAAAAAATATGGTTTTATGTATGAAAATAAATTTGACAAGGCATTTACTACTTTAAGAACTAGAATAAGTAACATAAAATTGCCATCAGATTCAAATCAAGATCAGTCATCAGAAACAGTAGCAAGTACTTCAAATCCATCGTCTTCTCTGCTTTGGAAAGCATATGAAAATAAAGTTGGCCAATTAAAATCCATTCAAAATGCAACAGCTGCTGGTATAATTGAATTGGATAAATACATGCAAGAGCCATTGATTAACAGACATGATGACCCATTAAAATGGTGGTATGAGCGTAGATATATTTACCCAAGACTCTACACTTTTGTATTAAAGCGTCTTTGTGTAACAGCTACAAGTGTGCCGTGTGAACGAATTTTTTCTGAAGCTGGTCAAACAATAACACAAAAAAGAAACTGTTTAAACACAAAAAAAGCATCTCAATTAATATTTTTACATAATAATTTATAAATATTATTTTGTATAGTAGAATATGTGTACCATTTTAATTAATCATAATTTTAAACTCAGAACTACTGACGACTAAACGATGGAGAAAATGTATTGTATTGACAACCACAGTCCACAGATGTCAGATAATAGATATTTAAAACAATTATATATCTGTGATGGCAAATTGGCAACCGTTTAAGTTTAAATAATGTTCTGTGGTTTAAGACTTAAGTCCATCGGGCATCGGCTATCATTCGTTTTGAACAATTTACCACACTCGTTCACAACTTCATATCGTTCAGTTTTAGTGAAGCGAACTACATAATATTATATAATAATAGTTCAATTTCAATTAAAGCATAAACTACTACATGTATATAGTATGAACTATGAACTATGAATAATGAACGAACTATATTAACTATAATATTTTGTACACGATCACAGTATTATTTTCTATAATCGTGATATTATACACCGATAATCTAAGTGAAAAATGATAAGTCCCATTCCTAATACCAACCTAATCTTTTTACGAACTGTGAACTATTGAACGACATACACTGATTTAGTTCGGAATAGTTCATTTTAAAGAATAGTTCATATGAACTATTCGTTCACGAACTTAACAACTCTAGTATAAACATAATATTAGTTGCCGAAAACCCCTATGGCCTATCTGTCTATTATAAAATCAATGCTAGAACTTAGAAGCTACTATCAGACCAATTTCATAGTATAAAAACATTCGAAACTATTTCTGGACATAATTACGGGCGCGCTGAATGCCAATAACGATCACCACAGCGAGCACAGATATGGGCGAATATAATTTCATTGTGGGGAGGGGGGGAAATCGTATTCGCTGCCGCAACGACAGTAGGTAGCAGCACATTGCAGCCATTAATATTCGAAAAAATTGAAATCTTTACGTAAAAACTGTTTCACGCGGGAGAGAACCGAGGACACTACAGTCATAATTAAGAAACAAAATTCTCACCACAGAAAAACAGGAACTTTTTCTGTGCAACGTTGTTTTTATTTTTTTGATATCAGAACTGAAAAAAAAGTTATTTGAGTTTGAAAAACGCAAAAATAATAAATTTTGAAACAATAATAACTTTTTTTGTATTAGTAATTTCGAAAAATTAAAAACAACGTTGCACAGTCAATGTTCTCCTTATTATGTGGTGAAAATTTTGTTTCTTAGTTATGACTGTAGTCTTCTCGGTTCTTTCCCGCGCGAAACGGTTTTCACGGACGAAATTATACATGTGTAGCGTCCTCTTAAGGCGTAGGCGACGTAGGCCCAGGCCTACGGCGGCATTAAGAACACTTTTTAAAAAGGCGGCATTTTTTGACATCGTTATGAAAAAAATTAAAAATATTACCTAATTAATATATAAAAAAAAATTCAAATGAATATTACCTATTTTAAGTTTTATTTTTAACATAGTATTATACTATTATCTTTCATTCGTACATATTATGAAATACCATATATTGGGTATATACGACAAATAATTATTATTGCGACGCATAGTGTTAGTTATATAATAGGCATATTTTTAGTACAATCGAATTGGTCGGCGGCAGATAGAGTGATAAACTTTTATCTTTAAACACGTACAAACCGAAAGCGTTTAATAATAAATTGAAGGCAAGCAATGTAAACGTAATACTGAGGAATAGCTATCGCTCATTCGCTCATGACTCATTCACTCCAATGTTAGTTTCTTTGACAGTTTCTTTCACAGCCCACAGGAACGAGTCCCGAGCTTAAAGACACGCTATCGTCAACAGGTAAAAATTAAATAAATAATTATAACTAAGAGTTAGTAATTTGATTGCATTGATTCATTAAATTGTATACATAGAAATATAATATGTAATAATATTCCCCGTATGTAATTTTAATTATCAAATTATCAATACGAACGATAACCGATCGCCGGTGAATGACACTATTATTATTTAATATAAACTAATAATGTATATTTTAGCGACGGCATCGATAATTACTAATTACCTCGTATTATAGCCTATTTTTTTATTATTCGTTTCTGGAATACGCAGTGCCTGCCATAGTTATTCATTAGTAATTCATTTATAAGAAAAATTAATTGGTAAATTGTTTATCGTCGACAACAATCGATATTATTATGATTTCGTGATTTAATTATTAACAAGAATTATAATACCATTGCTGTACCTATTGAACTCTGAAAATTATCTTAATATAGCCATTGATTTTATATTTTTATAATACACAAAAAAAAAATAATAATAACAAAATTAAAATAAAATATTTTAATAAAAATATAGTTTATTTTATTAGCTTATACATAGGTACAAAATTAAATTTCTAGCCGGCTCTGGGAAAGTGGGAATACTCCATACGTATAATAAAATATATAAATTTGGGTCGACAGCCTATATTTATTGTATACATACCTGGAATTTATTTACGTATCTATATAAGTACACATTTATTAAAAATGTAATCAAAATGGGCTCTTTATTTCCATTCTATCGATTATTTAGATAATATGGTAGATAAAGGAAAAAAAGTGAGCGGTTGTCGGGTTCACAATATCTAAAAAAAAGATTAGCGCGTGAAGCCAATTTAATGAAGCAAAAAAATTGTTTATTAAAATTTATTACAACAAATCAATCAGAAAAAGACAATCAGAATGAAAACCAAAATATAGGTAAAGATTTTATTGAAGATCAAAATATTGGTATGCAGGACGAAAAAGCTGAAGAAAATTGTAATGACAGAGGAGATAATGATGGCACTGAAAATAATGAAGATCAAGATATTGGTATGCAGGACGAAAAAGCTGAAGAAAATTGTAATGACAGAGAAGATAATTATGGCACTGAAAATAATGAAGGTCAAGGAGTTGTAGATGTCAATGTCGTTACTGCTAATAGTAATATTGGTGATAATCTTAACGAAAATGTATCTGATTTTAAATGTATGGATGATCCTAACAAGTGGCCAGAGATTGATGACAATTTAAGACTCTACTTAATACAAGGTGAACCTAAGCAAATAAAAATGAAAAAATATCCTACCAACAGTAGTGGTAGATCATTTTCAAGATTTCATTATTTTAGACGTTTGCCTAATGGTGAACGTATAAAACGTACTTGGATCATTTATTCAAAATCAAGCGATTCGGTATATTGTTTTTGTTGCAAGTTATTTCATAATGGAATGGTTTCTCTTGCAACAATTGGGAACAGTGATTGGAAAAACGTGTCAAATATATTAAACAGACATGAAATGTCACCTATTCATAAAAAATCATATGAAGATTGGAAAGAATTAGAAGCAAGATTTAAATGTGGAAAAACTATCGATGACATTAATCAATCAAGTATAAAAAATGAAACGGAATATTGGAAAAATATATTAAAACGAATAATAGCCTTAATACTAACGATCAGTAAACAGAATTTGGCTTTAAGAGGAAAGTCAGATACACTTAACTCACATGATAACGGAAACTTTTTAAAATTTATTGAATTTTTATCAATGTTTGATCCCATTATGAAAGAACATATAAGGAGAATATCATCAGAAGAAATTCATTGTCATTATTTAGGAAAAAATATTCAAAATGAAGTTATTCGATTACTGGCCAATAAAATAAATCTCATATCTTAAATGAGCTTAAAAATTCGAAATGTTATTCTATAATTTTAGATTGCACTCCAGATTTAAGTAATATTGAGCAAATGACTGTGATAGTCAGGTTTGTAACAGCTATTGAATCAACCACAAGTAAAAAAGAACACGTTTCTATAAATGAACATTTTATTGATTTTATAGAACTACATAGCACTACCGGTTTAAATATGGCAGAAGTTATTCTTCAAAAACTTAAGGAAATGGATATTCCTATAAGTGATATGAGAGGTCAAGGTTACGACAATGGTGCTAATATGAGTGGACATAAGAGTGGTGTTCAAGCAAGAATTCGAAATATAAATTCAAGAGCTTTCTATGTTCCGTGTAATGCACATTCTTTAAATTTGGTGTTGAATGATTCGGCCAGTTGTTTAGAAGCTGTTTTATTTTTTAATACAATACAAGAGACTTACGTATTTTTTTCAGCATCAACACAGCGTTGGGGTATACTTTTAAAACATGTTAAAAACTTAACTGTTAAACCGTTAAGTCAAACACGGTGGTCCAGTAGAATTGATGCTATTAGAGCAATGAGATTTAAAGTTGGTGAAATTTATGATGCGTTAAAATATATAATAGATGACACCTCACTTATTGGTGAAACTGGAGTTCGAAGCCGTGCTGAAGCTAAAGGTATAACTTTGAAATTAAAAAGCTTCAAGTTTTTATGTTCTTTAGTAATTTGGTATGAATTGTTATATGAAATCAATGTATCTAGTAAATTGTTACAAACAATATCATTGGATATTTCAGAAACAATTTATCAATTGAACAAAACTAAACAATTTTTTCAAGAGTATCGTACTGATGAAAACTTTGAAAATATTCTAAAAAAATCAAGATAATTGGCTAATGAATTGGATGTTGAAGATAGTTTTCGTTGGAACAAGTTCGAGCTCGGCGAAAAAAAACACATTTTGGATATGAATCCCGTGATGATCCAGTAGTAAATCCCCAACAAAATTTTAAAATTAACTTTTATTATCAAATATTAGATTCAGCTATTCAGTCACTTAACGACCGATTTGTCCAACTTGAAGGCCATGGCCAATTGTTTTCATTTCTTTACAATATATCTAGTACTGATAATTATGAATATGTAATGAAATGCTGTAAAGATCTAGAAATTGCACTTACATCAGATGATTCATTAAGTTCTGACATCAATGCTATTGAACTTTGTAAAGAAATAATCGCATTGCACAGACGTTTAAAAAAGGAAGAGAGTGACCCACAGGCGATTTTACAATATATATATGCAAAAATAAATTAATAGAAATATTTCCTAATGTTTACGTGGCATTGAGAATTTTGCTAACTATACCCGTAACTGCAGCTTCAGCAGAAAGAAGCTTTTCTAAATTGAAAATTATTAAGAACTATTTACGTTCAACAATTTCACAAGACCGTTTGGTAGGACTAGCAACAATTTCAATTGAACATGAAATCGCTGACAACTTGGACATTGATGATCTCGTAAAAGATTTTGCAGCTTTAAAAGCACGAAAATTAAATTTTTAAGTTGATGTTAAATGAATAAACATTTTATTTTAAATATGTGTAATTTTACTATTTTTACCTAATAAATATACCTACTATTATGTAGTTGCAGTATACACTATAAAAGTTTTACTTTAGTTCTGATTAAGAAAAAAAAATTGTCACCTATTTATTTGGAAGAAAAATGATTAGACCACAGGGGCGGCAAAATTGAGTTTTGCCTACGTATAAAAAATCACTAGGGCCGGCCCTGGCTTCCCGGCAGGGAATCGAACCCCGGTCTCCCGCGTGACAGGCGGGGATACTTAACACTATACGAGTGCGGTAGTATAGTGTTACCAATTACTATACTATACGAATACGGGTGTGGCCGGGTCATGGGAACGACTACCCATCAATTTTCAATACTGATAGTTCTAATAGTAACAATATTGTGTTTTCAGTATTCGTCTGCATTTTGAAATAGCGATAAACACCAATATGACAATAAAAATTTTACGGTGAAAGCCGTACTGAAAGCTGTGTTCCGACAATTACAACAAATAAAAGTTGGATTTAATATTACAGGTATTGGCTACCTTCGGATCATAACGTTGATGTATCTAACATACACTGCGAATTATTTATTTTTCATCAGTGTTAAAAGTAATCTAAGTAATAATCTAAAGTAATCAAAGTAACCCACGAATCAACAAGGAAATTTAATTTTTATTTCCAAAATCGTGAATATCAATATACACTTGGAACTTTACGTCCCCGTAAATTTACCAAAAATTTTCATTCATACGTCCTTGTCGTGACAATTACGACCCTGGCGTACAAAATATCGGTCGAAACGTTCTCAAGTGATGATGCGACATACATGGCACAAATTGATTTTGATACTTGTGGATTTCCACCCGGTGTACGCATAAGCTCAGTGCAGCATCGTGCGTAACGTCTAGACGACAATGGCGGAACGTATGTGAGGTACTCAAAGCACGTTCTCGATCGTCACACGTGGGCGGCGAGTGGACAAAGACGAACTTTTGTTTTTCTATTTCAGTTTTTCCGTTTTATTCTACGAGCATGTGCTACTAAGTGCCGCACGAAAACCATAGACCTCGTTGACGGGAAAAACGACGTGCGACTTAGCGTTTAAAATAAACAATGATTTAACCGCGTTGGTCACAGAGATTCATTTGTCAACTGAACGTTGAAAATTGGTTTGGTAGACGTGTCGTTCTATAAGTCATCGCGGACACCGAGAGCGTAGTGGATCGTACGACGGCAGCACAGCCAAGAACATAGTGAAACAATGGATGACGGTCGCGGCGGTGGGGCGACGACGTCGAAGCGGTCCCGCTTCTCCAAACCCGACTTATGTGGAATCGGAAGGGTGGGAACTGAAAAGGCAATTGAAAAATATTGTAAAATCGTGTTAATAATAATAATAATTTTCAAACTTCGACAATAATCGGACATTATACGGAAATAGATTGAGTTCGTGGTCCGTCTCGTAAAACGTCGCAAGCGAATTGAAATCGCTCAACAACACACATACGATTATTTATTTTTATTTCTGTTCGTTTTCCAAAAGTTTCACCAAGTCGTTTGGGGCCAATCAATTATACGCCACAATATGCAGGCAATCGCGGGGCCGACGCATGTTCGATAGTTTGGTGCCGCCACCGACGACGAGTAGTCGTAATCACACGTTCATATAATGACATTTTTAAGCCATTTCAATCGGCAAAAATCGGAAACATGCAAGACGAACCCAACGGCGTACATAAGACACGAACATGTTTCCCTCTTTCGACGCCAGTCCAAAGTCTCGGCCGTCGAAATCCGCACGCGTGCTCCCGGTAAACACCCGGTACAATCTGTACGGTCAGATCGTCTCAAAACATGCGGACTTTCGTTTGTTTTAGTTTCGTGTGATGGTCGTGTACGAACTCGATCTCGCGTGCGTGCAATACACGGACACGACGACCGACGTCCGCACCAATGTGAAAAACGACGGTTCAATATCAGACAAGAGATTCATTTAACCGTCCGTCGATTGACTACTTTGCGTGACGACGATTACGCGAGTGGTCGAAACTTGTACTCGTCACTGCGGGTCGTGGGTAGGGATGGCAACGATATATCGATATATCGAAAATATCGATACATGAAGTCGATATATCGAGAAATTTTATATCGATGCAACCACACCGATATATCGCCTCGAATATTATCGAGTCTTGTGATATTTTAATACGATTAATCGTTGGGAAACCATTATATTATTATATACTTTAATAACAGTAACAAATACAATTATGAATTATTTGGGTTGTTATATATTTATAGCTATTATAGCAGTATGTTTACTGTTTTTATGTACATCCTACTATTCCTACTTGATTCCATTGAAAGTAGACAACGTCATATACTCATATATACAGTGGCGCCAAAGTTTTTTCTTTCATTCTTTTTAATGACAACAGACCAATATCTTTCATGACTGATACTGAATTTTCATTAAATTTATCATGTATCTGTTGTAGTATAATGTCGATAGTTACAAAATATACTGATACTTTAAAGTATTGAACTGGATTCTCAATAGTTTCATCAAAAGTTATCTCTCCAATTTGTCGAACAGCTTTTTTTTCCTATTCCTGAAGGATCGTAAATTATTTATTTCAAAATCACCCAAATGTTTTTCAGAAAATGTTTTTGCTTCTTCAAAAATATCCTTGAAAACTTCATCAGTACGCATCGAAGTAATATTATTTTCTGCTTGTTTTAAATAACTGACAGCAACCAAAATGTCTAAATCTCTACCTTGAAATAATTTACTTAAAGGCCCTAGAATATCAAACAGGTGCATAAATATAAATGCTGATGCAATAAAACGAGAAGACTGAAAATACATTAATAGCCCATTGCATTCAGTGGCAATTTTAAAATCTGATGGACCATCTTGATTTTTAACTTCCTCCAACATATCTAATATTGCTTCTAGTGTTTCAAAAATTGTTGTTAGTAGTTAGTGCAAATGAGTTTGACATCCATCTTGTGGTACCAACTCTTTTTATTGCATGTACTTGTTTTTTTGGATAAATTTCCTTTTGCTTGTTTCGATAAATGTCCGATCTTTTTTTACTGCATGTTATGAAACAGTAAAGTTTTTCCATATTCCCAAACAAATCTGCTGCTTCTTTACAAGATCCAACAGCAGATAAAACTATTAAATTTAATCTGTGGGCATGACACCATACAAAAAGGGCTTTTGGATTTTCATCAAGAATTTGTGCTTGGAGTCCAGAGTATGAACCCCTCATATTTGCAGCACCGTCGTACGACTGACCAACTTAATTGTTCTTCCAGTTCAAACCACATTTTTCCATTACACATTTAAATATGTCAAAAAGAGCTTTACCAGTAGTTAAAGGTGATTCTGTTAATGCAATAATTCTTTCATGTATTTTAGAATTGAATATGTATCTTGCAATAAATGAAAGCTGCTCCTTGTGTGAAATATCAAATGTTGTATCCATACATATACTAAAATATCCAGCCATTACAATCTGTGACCTAATAACTGATGAAATATATTGTGCAATGGAGTCTATTAAAGAATTCTGTCGATCCCAAGAAATAAAAGAATTTTCTTTCTTTCCTTTGACCATTAACTGATTAATATGAACAGATAGAGTAGGCGAATGTTGAGAAATTAGAACAACCATATCTTTAAAATTTCCTTTTAAGTCGCTTTCCCAATTTTCTTTTTGTCCCCTGAATGAGAGATTATGTCTTGCCAAAAAAATTGTTATTTCAATTAACTGTTTTACTATTTCTCTATTGAATGCCACTTTCCGGTTACGGTCTTCAAGTATTGATGGTAGAATTGGTAGGTTACTTTGTTTCAATTTAATTTTTAATGATGCCATTACATGAGTAGAAGAAGTTTCGTGTTTAGTAATTAATAATGATCCATTTTTCCAATGACAAAAACCTACTTTTGTCCACGCATTATTGGTATTTGTATTTTTACCATATAATATACGATAAAGGCAAAATATCTTATTTAATTTAGGAGAATAACTAAGCCATTCCCGTTGTACATATGTGTTATCAATTAATTTTCTGTTGTACCAAGCTGAATGAAAACTTCTGTTTATCTCTATAATTTGATAATATTTAATTATTTAATTTATTAAGTATACCAAGAAATATTTTTGATTGTGTAAATGCATTTCAAATTTTAATTGTAGTAATGTTTAATATATCCACATAAGTAGTTAGTTTTGCACGATTCAATTTATGGTATAGTAAATATCGTTATTAAGAGTTTTTATCGTCAATAAAGTGTTGAAAAACAATTTTATAATAATCTGGTCCTAATTATAAAATTTAATTAAAAATCTGGAGAGAAAAATCTTGTTTAAAAAAAAAATAATCCAAGATATGACTAATTTATCTATTTATTTTATGTACAATTGTTTACAATTTAATCATATACAGTATTACTAATATTTTATAATACATAATTCCATAATCAATGGTACATCTAAAGATATTTATTTCAAATTTGTTTGTTTCTCAGTGTACTGTTGTGTTATCTGCCAATGATGCAGCCGCTCTTGCTTTTCAATTGTTACGCTGTGGTGCCGCCGGACTATGTGACCAACAACCTATGAAAAAAGCGAGAACCACTAATAGTTACATTTGCAAAGATAATCAGCCATTTAGTACGGTCGATGGTAAAGGTTTTCGATATATGCTGTCACGGATTTGCCCACTGTATAAAATACCAACTAGGAATACAATTAAAAAATATATTGATGATAAATTTGATTATCTTTCAATGCGGTTTAAAGAAAAAATCGAAAATGCAGAAAATATATCAGTTACAACTGATGCTTGGACTGATGCTTATACCATGAAAAGTTTTTTAGGAATCACAATCCACTTCTTGAATGGTTCGACTTTTTTGTCAGGTAAAAATTAGAATAATGACTGTTAGCGCAAATTAATTAATAATTTAAATCATTAAATCCTTAAATTTAATTCATATTATTTTAGGTACACTTGGTGTAGTAGAATTGACCCAATCTCATACTGCTGACTATATAGGAAGTCAACTTCTAAATACAGAGTGATTGGAATATTAATAAAAAAAATATTTTAGCTGTAGTCACTGATAATGGGGCCAATATGGTAAAAGCAATTTATGACCAGTTTGGAAGAGGGAATCATATTCCTTGTTTTGCCCACACGATTAACCTTGTTGGTGAGAATTCAATCTCAAATTCTGAGGAGTTAAAACAATTATTGCACAAAGTCAGAGAGGTAGTTAAGTACTTTAAACGGAGTACTTCAGCATCTGATGAATTAAGAAAATTGCAAATAAATGAAGGTAAAATGAATTTATGATTTTTTTTTTTACATAAACTACTATTTAAATGAAAACAAAATAATATTATATTTATAATTTATGTACAAATTTGTAGTTTGATTAAATAATAAATTAAATGTATTTTTCAGGAAAAAAGGAAGGAAATGTCCATAAGCTTATATTAGATGTGAAGACAAGGTGGAACAGCACTTTTTATATGCTTGATAGATTTTTAATATTGTCTAAACTCGTTTCTGATGTTCTTCTGCAAAAACCATCAGGTCCTGAAATGCTCACAGCAAGAGAGCTACAACAATTGCGTGAAACAATAAAATTACTTCGGCCATTTGAGAAAGTTACTCTGGAAATATCTGGTGAAAAATATATTATATATATATTATATATATTATATATTATATATTATAATATATGCCACTTTTGAATTGTGTTACTATTGAAATAGAATCATTACAACCTACGTTGGATATTGGGATTGAACTAAAAAGATGCATTATTACAGAATTGAAAAACGGTTTGGTAAAATTGAGTATTTTAATATGTTTCCTATAGCTACAATTTTAGACCCTAGGTTTAAAAATTTACACTTCAGAGATCCTGTAGCCTGTCAACAAGCCATAGTAGAGCTAAAAAAGTTGGCCAAAAGTTCAATACAGGAAGCAAGCTTGACTGATTGTTCAAGTGTTGACGAAGAACAGCAATCTGATAATTTTGATTTATGGGAACAGCATAAAACATTAGTACATAAGAAATATAAAAAAAAACAAACAAGAACAGATTCGTCAGAAACTACCAATGTAAATGCCTACCTATCACAGCCTTTAATTTCTTTAAAAGAAGATCCAGTTCAATGCTGGGAAGATATGAAAACTGTGTATCCAGATTTATATGTACTTGCTCGGAAATATTTGTCCATCATGGGTTCGTCTGTTCCTTCGGAAAGATTATTTTCAAAGGCTAGTTTAACGCTTTCAAAATCAAGGAATAGACTGTTAGGAAAGAGATTGAGTAAATTACTTTTTTTAAACTCCATTGATGATGATCTTTGGTTCCAAACTTAATAAATGTTAATTTTGTTACATTTTTTTTTACTAAATTTTAAATGATATTTTAAACATTAAATATACAGAAATATATAAAAATTGTAAATATAATTTATTAAAATTGTTATGTTTTTATAAATATAAACTATCTTGTAATTTTGTTAAATATATAGGTACATGCTTTGATTAATCAATTTGTTGGTCATTATCATATAGTCAGTATCTATTACAGATTACGGCCTCGGACTATAACTATAACTGTATAAGGTTTTATTGAAATAAATTATAATCTATCATCTATGCGCAAGTCTATAAACCTTTTACCTATTTTAGTATTAGAAAAAATGTTCCGATATACAGGGTGTCCCAGGTCTATTTGACTAATGCAATAACTTTTTTTCTATTCAATATTTTTAAGTTTTTTTTTTTTGTAATGATTTGTAGAGCCCTGCGCTATAATTTGTATATCTTATACTTTATTTTATTTTTCTACAACAAAAATAAATAATTTAAATTTTGTATTTAATATTTTTCTAATAATCCAAGATAGCTATTTCATAAATAAGTATTTAAAAACCATTTTGGCGTTTAAAACTTTTAATTTGGTTAAGTCGTTAATTTTTAAACAATTTTCAAAGTGTGTTAAAATTCAAATTTATTTCTTGCTAATCACTGTTACTGCTGTAGTCGATTTTCAATTGTTTTCTTCCAAGAAACAATAAATTTGTTATCATTAAAAGGTTGATAATCAATATGAAATACATACACATACTATAATACGTATTTTATCATAATTTAACATATGATTATAATTTATAACATGATGTACCTACTATTACTTATTTTAAATCATCATCATTCATCAATATTTTATTGTTCAATCATTTAAATACTTTTAGACAAATTTAGAACATTTTGATTTTGAATTATGAAACAAATGACATGTGGTTTGCATATTAATTATAGTTATTCTGTAAGTCCTTTTTAAATTTAAAGTTAGGTTAAGTTGATATTTTATGGATCAAACACATTTTGCCGTAATCACTAAAAACCTTAAGACTTGTCTTCTCATATTTTAAGAAAATTCTATTGTATTAAATTTATGAGAAATACCTAGTAATACTATGGAATTATCAGATTGAACATTATTCGTAGAAAATATTTTTGGAAATGCCTTTGGACACAGGTACATATTATCATTAGTTTGCAAGTTAAAATTATTTTATTTTAATATCTTTATAAACTTTTGGTAACTAGATACAAAAAAATCAAAAATTAAACATACTAACATAATAACATTTTAAATTCTCAACACTTCAAATTACTATTATCAAGAAAAATATTCAAAATTAAATATTATGTAGATTACCTATACACAGTACTACAATTGAAGATTTTAATTTAATTTGAATAGCAAAATAACATTTTTGTTAAAATGTGAGTATCATTTGTATTAAATTAATTTATACTTCAACCTAACCATTTTAATAATATTAACATTTATTAATTTATTAATAAAATGAATTAAAATATTCTCACTGTTAACGAAAATATTCTAGGTGGATGTCAACATTAAAAGTATACATATTTGGTGAGAGTTCAAACAATTTCATTTTCAATCACATGCAGTTAGTTGTATAATTAATGCTTTGTACCTTGCTGTTTTAATACTACATTTGTATACTTACAATAGTTACTATTGTAACTAGTTGTATGTACCTATACATAAAACCATCAGAAGTTCAATTGTAACCAGTTCATCTTAAGTATAAAACAACATAAATCAAATGTTTCATTTTATTAAAAAAAAAATGTAAATGGTAAAATTGTAGATCATAAAAAATATTGTTAGCTGTAAGTAGATGAGTAGAAATATAATATTAGTGTTTTACATTTAGTCATTTAGTTCATCAGGAACATTATGTATTCAATATTAACCATATTTATAGCTCTGTTTATATAAAAAAAAAAAATAATATTAATGTAAGAATTTAATAAATACCTATAACAACTAACTTAACAGAAAAATAAGGGCATTCTGAAATAGTTTTGATTGGCTTGAAAGTGTGTAGATAAATGTTATGGATAAACATGTTACTACGTATTTCTTTAGTATTTCTCTGAATATTTCATAGTGTGTTAGTATGTTTACATAATTACTAAGAATAAAAAATAACCCATGAAATAATTAAGTTAATGATTTGAAATTGTTAGAATAGGTATTTAATGTCAACTTGTCATGTACTTTTTAAGACTAGGGACTTCAACCTTTGAGAATTTCAGAATAAAAGAAAATAAATACAAATTTTCCTTAGTTTGTCATTCATTAATAAATAAAACATAAAAAAACATTTTCATATTATAAATTAAAAATATATCTAACATTATCTTGGTTTTTATATAAAATGTAAGTTGTAATTTATTATATCTATTTTTATTTTTACTATAAAAAATTATAGAAAAAATATAGTTGCAACACTTAATTGTTGTTTTATTGCAGATCTCTTTGTATTAGAAAATTAATATAAAGCTTAATTGAAATCCCTTTTAAGATTTATATATTGCCAGAGTTCATGTTAATAACAGATAAAATCAATAATTTTCTACATGGCATAATATGTGACATTTAATATCCTTCTGATGGTTAAATTGTTTGAAACACTTAAGAGTGTATTGTTTTATACATGAATACTATGCTAGTTGCAAACCGTTGCGTAATATTATAATTATACTTTTATTTGTTTTGAACATTTAGCCAACAAATTGTTAACTTATATTATAGGTTTCGGTTATTTTTTTTTTCTTCAGCTAGCGTCACTAGTGAAAGAACCTTATACATACATGTATAGCAGAGAATGTTATTGAATGACAATAAGTAAATAGCTGAAAGTAAGTTTTTTACTTAGACTGGAGGTAACAATTAAAAAATAACTCAACATTTTACTTTAATTCTTAATTATTTATATCATCATCAACTTCATCTTCAGAAATAATATTTACTGACATATTTTTACTGCCAGTGGTATTATCGTTGAATTTTTTTTTGTATTGTACCCAGCAATTAGGAGGGGAAGAATTTTTGTCTACGCCCATCTTGCGGTCATACACACAACATTTAATATAAAATAATCATAATTAATAATATAGACTATAGAGACTAAATATTTTAGCTACTTCAAATTTTTCTAGTTACTTGATTATCTTTATACCGGTATTTTTGGCGTTTTAGAGCCAAATCTATTTCTTTTTTTTCCTCCAGTGTCACAATAATCAGTTTTTTATGAATGGTGGCTAAGTCTGAATGCTTAGCACACCACCATGATTCACACTAGAAGAATAATTTTATGTAAATAACTTATCATAATTTATGTAAAGAAATATAGGGTCATGTTTACTTTTTTGTCATATATCTCTTTGATATACTTATAATTTTTTATGTCGGTCATCATCTTCTCATTCAAATTTTTTTCCAATTGAAGTTCTTGCTATACTTATATAATTATAAACAATTTCATAATTAATTCTTTGTTAGTAAATATTTTAATTTTAAGTTCTGTATTTGTATATATTTTTATAATTTGTTATTTATTAAGTTTACTAAAATTAAATAATGTAAATTGTATTTAAAAATGCAGTGTATGATTTTTTAAATATAAAATTCAATATTTTTTATTTTTATCTTTCTTAAATATGCCTACTATTTATAGTAATTTAGAGTACCGTGATATGTTAAAAGTTTTTTATGAAAGTGGAGGAAAAAGTACAGTAAAAGCTTCTCGTCTGTATTTACAAAAATTTCCAGAAAGGAAACAGCCATCTAAAAACACATTTTGTAATATAGAAACAAAATTACGTAATACAGGTAAATTTTTTATTATCAATAAAATTTCCTATAAAATTAATATAACAAATTATGTACCTAAAACCTAATACATACATGTATAATTAAGTTATTATTATACAAATTTTAAATTAAGATATACATTAAAAAATAGTCTTTTTAGGTCGTTTTCCAAATGGCTTCAAACCAAAAAAAATATATGTTATTGATGAAGAACATACAGTGAATGTCTTGGCAGCTTTCAGCAGTGATCCTCATGCATCTGTCAGGTCGGTAGCTAAAGAAATGGACATCAGTCGTAGCTCTATACATTGTATATTGAAGAAAAATGATTTCCATCCATACAAATTGCATTATGTACAAGGATTGAAACCCTCTGATCCAGATAGAAGGCTTCAATATATTTCAAAAATTATTTGCCTTCATGACCACAATAATATTTTGAAAAAAATATTATGGACCGATGAAAGCTGTTTTAATAATGGTATTGTCAATCGGCATAATTCTCATTACTGGAATGAATCAAATCCATTTTGGACATGTGAGTCCAATGCACAAGTTCGCTGGTCTACCAATGTGTGGTGTGGTATAATAAGTGGTTATTTGATTGGACCTTATTTCTATCATGGCACACTAACTGGCCAACGTTATTTAGACTTTTTGACTAATACACTACTAATGTTATTAGAAAATATTCCATTAAATCTCCGAGTAAATATGTGGATTCAGCAAGATGGTGCTCCACCACATAACTCGAATATAGTCCGTGATTATTTAAACACAAATTTTCAATCGAGATGGATAGGAACTAGAGGTCCACTAAATTGGCCACCACGATCTCCTGATCTAACACCACTCAATTTCTTTTTGTGGGGTTACTTAAATGACAAAGTATACTCCCAACAGTCAACGTCGTTAGATGATTTAAAACAACGCATAATTGATGTGTGTAACTCTCTTACTTTTGAAATGTTGGAATCCACGACAATTGGAATTCTGGAACGGTATGAAAAATGTATAATGAAACATGGCGCACACTTTGAAAATTATTCATAGTTACTACTTACTAGTTACTAGTTAGGTATATTGTTCCATAATATTTAATTTGTTATATTATTTAATGTTAAGAAATAAAACTGAACTTATAGTTGAAAAATTAAATTTACAGAGTTACATTTTACTATTTCTTATAATTTAGTATCAATTGTTTAGTATCAAAATCCATGGTAAGCATCACGTGACCATGTTAAATAATGATAAAATACAATAATGTATAATAATATTATGTAATGACTAATGACCTACCTTTTAATGATAACAAATTTATTGTTTCTTGGAAGAAAACAATTGAAAATCGACTACAGCAGTAACAGTGATTAGCAAGAAATAAATTTGAATTTTAACACACTTTGAAAATTGTTTAAAAATTAACGACTTAACCAAATTAAAAGTTTTAAACGCCAAAATGGTTTTTAAATACTTATTTATGAAATAGCTATCTTGGATTATTAGAAAAATATTAAATACAAAATTTAAATTATTTATTTTTGTTGTAAAAAAATAAAATAAAGTATAAGATATACAAATTATAGCGCAGGGCTCTACAAATCATTACAAAACAAAAAAAACTTAAAAATATTGAATAGAAAAAAAGTTATTGCATTAGTCAAATAGACCTGGGACACCCTGTATATCGATGTATCGATAAAATAGTGGTCGATATATCGTGGTATCGATATTGGGTGTGAAATATATCGAAATTTCGATATATCGATAGTCAACGATTTTTTGCCATCCCTAGTCGTGGGGGCGACATGGTAGGTACAGAACGGTGGAAGTGCACGACAACGAACTAGTCAGCATAACGACGTAGCAGCCATGCCCACGGGACGCAAATGATCGGTGAGACAATGGACGGCGGTGGCGGCGTCGTCGCGGTCCACCCCCCCCCCATCACCATTAATCGAACGACATATCGCATGGGCGGAGGGGCGGGGGATTGGACAAAAGCAGTATGCACTGCACTATAGACGTCATCGTTATCTCCAATAATATTAATGTTATACGAAAATAGATTGGCTTTGTGGTCCGTCTCGTGCACACGACACACAACCGAAATGTAATAGCTGAAAGCCGTGTAGTTTAATACCTGCGTGTAAAATCTTATATGTACTCGTATATATGTATAAAAATTTCGTGTCACGATGTATGTATGTTCGCGATAAAATCAGAACGGATTTTGATGAAATTTTTTACACCGTGTGCAATTTGGTCCAACTTAATAGATAGGATAGTTTTTATTTCAATTTTTTTAATATATTAAATAATTTAATTAACTTTTTAATAAATTTGTATTATTGCATGGTGTATTTCGGATTTTTCCGTGGCCGACCGCGATAGTATCTATCTGTAAACTGACCTTTTTTCTATTATGTGTGGTTTATCGTCGGCGGCGTGTAGATATAAATTGTTCCGAGAATTTTCTCCATAATACGTGGGATAGTTTTTATCTCGATTAAGGCCCTCAAAATGTTTGCATTGCAATTATTGTAATAAAGAAAGTTTTAGAATTTTCGAGAAAGATCCACAATGTCGTATAAAATGATCCCTAAAGCGTCGTTCTAGAAATTTCAATCTTCAAAGGTATAAAATGCGAAGTTCATAACGACGTAGGTATTGTATTCATCAGTATTATTCAGTGAAGTGTGCAAGTGTAGCCGTAGGTAGTGACGTTTCTATTGAAGACCTCGAACCATTTAACTGAAGTAAGAACAATATTTTATTTCTTATCCGCACTTTTGGAGTTAGACGTTCGTGGTTTTGGCTACGCCCCAATTTTCCGTGTGCTTAGCAGTGTCCCGTACGAAATTTTACTTCAAAAGGACGGGGAAGGGATCCTTGGTGCTTTTTAAAAATTTACATACTTATGTATATGCATGGTGTACAAGTGGTGTGAAATAATATCATTGCAGTGTACTAGGTAGAATCAAATGTGTTTCTATCACGTTAGAATATTCAAGTTTAAAATAATCAATTAAAAAATAGTAGTCGACCGTCGTCGGGTAATTCCACGTATACTTGCACACACAATAGATATGAACATAATAATTAATTAAATGTGGCATATTATGCCCGGGCGTCGCACAGTGGGATAGAATGAAATTTAGGTGGCCAAAAATGGTTTTTAAAAATAACAATTTTAATCATAATTATTATCTTTTATACAATTCATATACTCAGATATATCATAAATTCAATAAAAGATTAGATTTTATTGGTTAGTTTATCAGTACTTAGGTTTATAATAAGTTATCAAACGCGCATTTCACTCATTTTATCGAGTTCTATGCGCGTACAACATATCCAGATTTTTCTTATAAAATCCAATAAAATAATTACAACGTTGTATGAAAATTATTTTCATGAACATGGAAATTGAAGGCAAGTTCATAATATAGATAAATGTCTATTTTAATATAAAATATGCAAATTATAAATACATTACGAGACGATTTGAATGGTTTTATTAAATTTAAAGGGTCATAACATCTAAGTTTCAAAAGGTTTCTTAAATATGAAATATACTATTCATAAAGCAAGATATTATATTTTAAATTATATAAATTTGACATGCGCCATTCTGCCTCCTTATTTACTACGATTTTTTTTGTAGGTGAATCGAGTAGTAAAAATACTATTCGTTTATATACGTACAATGAGTTGTTTAATTCATTACGAAACAAGGAGTGTTTAAAACCTACATCTGTTGAATCAATACAATTTATTTTTAATATTTTAAAAGAAAATGACAAATTTAGTAATTGGAATTCTGAATATGAAGCAAAAGTTAAGTCAAAAATAAAAAACTTTACCATTAATTTATCAAAAAAATGGACAAAAAATAATCGGTCTTTAAATAAATTCTTAAAAAAAAATGAAAAATGGCTTAAAACAGAATTTAAATTACCAGAAAGATCTTTTTTAAATGTTTCTTCTTCTCGTGGTCGTCCAAATAAAAGTTTTACGGAATGTTCTGATCGAACAAAACGACGGAAAACCAATAAATTATTAACTAAATTTACTTCACCAGAAATTCGATTTGCTGTACGAAGTAATTATTATAGATCTGGGAAAATAAGTGCAGCTAAACTAGTAAAAGACATGTCTCTAACACCAACTAGAAGCAAAAAAATTAGAACAGCTTATGTTAAAGCAATGAAAAATAAAAAACCAAGACCATATACACCTGACGAAGCTTTAGCTTTCATAATTGATAACAATCTTACGAAGGCTCGATACATTAGTATACGAATAAGTTCAAAAGATCGAAACGCAAATATTTATCCAGCGTATGAAAAAATTAAAATAGCGAAAATAAAATGTTACCCGGAAAATATATCAATCAGTGTATCGCATTGTCTAATACCTCTTCAAAATATTTTAGACCACTCGACAAAACGTATTTTTCAAATTCCTGATATTAAGACCATAGAAAATAATTATATACAATTTGAAATATTATACAAATGGGGGTGTGATGGGTCTAGTGGTCAAAGTCAATACAAACAACATTTTTCATCGGAATATGCGAGTGACAGTGATATATTTATGTTTTCAATTGTGCCAATAATTTTAAGATGTTCAAGTATGAATAGTAGTAGTAATTATTAGGAGTTTGTCTAAATACATGTTCTATTAAGTTTTCTTCCATGTTGACCACTTTGGAGACGAGCGCCGTGTCTAACGCGGTGCGAGTTACAATATAATACAATATAAAAATATCATGTATTTGATATTACGTGATATCACGTAATATCAAATATCTGGAACGATAGAAAAATAAAAACGTAATATCACGTGAGGTTCAATGAAATATTGTGATATCACGTGAGTGGGGGTTAATGCGTTTCTGATACATTAAAACAGTATGCATTAATGGGTTTCACATATTATTTGTGTGACGTGGTTCACGAAATAGCACGTGAGCTCACGTGACGTGATAATAGTGTGTCTCCGGCTTAAAATACTGTATAAATCTATATCCCACACTGTTTTCCCGTGACGTATTTCCCTCGACAGCACGTGAGCTCACGTGACGTGATAATAGTGTGTCTCCGGCTTAAAATACTGTATAAATCTATATCCCACACTGTTTTCCCGTGATGTATTTCCCTTGACAGCACGTGAGCTAACGTGACGTGACAATAGTCCGTTCCCACCTTTACAATCAATAACGAATTGCGGCGATTAAGAACCGACCGGTAACGATTATCGCCGATCAATTAATCGTGGGGTCGGGCATCGGATTTCGTTTAGTCGTGCATGCTCTTAACCCTTTCAGACCCACTGTACACTATAGTGTATATGGTGTTTATATTTAAATAATTCCTAATCAAGATCGGTTTAAATGTTAATTATGATTCTAACTTATGTAAAAACATATGTTTAGTACGAAAAAAATATTAATTGAACATTAAATTCCACCGTTAACTAGTAATTTCACTTTTTGTAAAATTATTTCTGGATAATAAGAAAATTTAGTTTTGTCAATGATTTTATTTTTGTATAAAATCAACACAAGATCGCAGCACATCGAAAAAAATATGTCAGGGAAGGTCTCATAGGCAAAATAAAGCCTTCAAAATTAATTATTTAAACGTATTACTTCTAACGCTATATACAGAATTATGAGTGTACACTATAGTGTACATTGGGACTAGACATCATGCACCTCATATGTGATATAGGCATGGTTTATTGTTATTAGTTGGTTTATTTATACAATTCTTGGATTTTATATTTGATAGTTATTTATCTTATTTATGTTTTCTCGTCAATTAGTTGTTACCAATAATTACGGCCATATTACTTCATAATGTGTAGTATTTATGATATAGATTTTTAAGATCATCAGCGTTTATTCTTAAAATTAATCATCCACCTCACGACTACCAACCAGTTATGCACAAACTCGGTCTTGTATCCTTAGCTGATAGAAGAGTTGAGGCTAACTTACTCTTCTTACATAAATTAATTGATGGATCTATTGATGCTCCTTCCCTACTCGCACAAGTTGGTTTTAAAGTTCCTTCCCGTCTAACTAGATCTTCTACTCCCTTCGCTATTACCCCACACAATAGTAATTACGGCAGAAACCAACCAATTGATAGGATGATGCGCCTTGGCAATGAGCACCCTCACTTATTTATTAGATATTAATACAAATTGCAAATCTTAATACTAACCTAAAAATTTAAATGTATATGTGTCAGTAAATATTATATCATGTGTTTTGTATTATTAAAACTACTTCTCTATAATCTCTACTTGTAAAGTTGGGTAACTGTAACACCCACTTAGATAGAATTTATTTATTTTTGTACAATATATTGGGCTCACTGCCCGTAAATAAATAAATAAATAAATAAATAAATAAATAAATAAATAAATAAATATCCATATACTCTTATATACCTACTATAATCTATAAATTTTATAGAATATTATTTAGGAGGTTTATTTTATCGTTTATAAACTGTAAAGACGACAGATATACCGTATCGTTGTCGTATAATTCGCGTATCTATTGTATTTATAGTCGAATTTCACCCGCGTTAGTGCGTTACTATAAAAAAAAACACTGTGTTCTGTATCCTGTGACTATACGTATAAGTTTATTGTTGAATTTTTGTAAAAAAAATGTCATGTCATCTTTGTGAAGAAGATATTTTAAATATTTTGGGCGATGGGACGGTTTCAGACATCGATCTTTCTGATGACGAACAAGAAAATGAAAAATATTTTTTGAATAAAGGTATACATTGAGACCCAATGTACACTATAGTGTACATACTTAAATCTCAGCTAAAAATATGTAATAAAAAAATTAAAAAATGTAAGTGGTTTTATAATTATATAAACAATTCAAAAAAGTAAGTATTATTTTTTTTACCCGATAATAAAAGTTCAGGTTTGAAAGGGTTAAGTTGAATAGACTATAGTAGGTATGTAACTATACTACACTTATAACAACTTTTTCGGACGTATATTCTGCATTTATGATATTCTTAACATTACCTGCGACAACGGCAACGTCAAAAAGATCGTTTTCAAAGTTAAAAATAATTAAGAACTACTTATAAGGAGTACTTTCAGTCAAGAACGCCTCACAGCAAGGGGGTGGCTAAGGGGACTAGAAACTTAATATTACATTCAAACTTTTTAAAATCTATAAACCTGTTATTGTACTGCTGAATGGTTTCCTTTATAATACTTAAAAAATTATTCACGTTTTCATCTAATTTAGGAGTCTCGTGGATTTAAATTTCACTGAGGAATTTGTTTAAACGTTGAAAATTTTTAAATTCATGATTTTATATATCACATATGAATACATTTAATTTTGTTTAAAAGCTTTTTATTAATCTAAATTTTTTCTGGTACCTTGTAATTTTAAATTGAGTTCATTTAAATGCAAACAAAAATTATTAAAAAACATTAAATTACACAGCCAATTTATATCTGTTAATTCAGTGTAATTTTTTTGGTTTTCACTCATAAATAAACGAATTTTGTGTAAACATTCTACAAATCGTCCTAAAAGTTTGCCTCTGATAAGCCAACGAACATAATTGTACATCACGATTTATTTATGAATAGAATTTACATCTTCTAATAATAAACTAAATTGCCTTTTATTTATTGCTCGGGCGTTTATAAAGTTTTAAATTTTTGTTACAAGCTTTAAAATATTTTCATACTGAATTAGTCCGTCCTTAGCACATAACGCTTCCTGATGAATTATTCAATGAAAACAGGATGTCCAATTTTCTTTGAAAAAATTTTAAAAAAACCACGGTATTTTCCAATCATACAAGGGGCGCCATCAGTAGTTACTGATACAATTTTAAATAAATTTAATCCAATATCTTCAAGGACATTTACAACAACTTCACATATATTTTCACCGGTAGTTTTAGCTGGTATAGTCGTATAGACTCTAATTTTATAAGTTCTTCACGAACTTCATCAATAATACAGAAAAGAGAAATTATTGAAAGACGCGCAGACGATGTTATATCTGTACTCTCACCGATGCAAATAGAAAAAAATGAACTTTGATTTCAATCGTGTATTAATAACGAGGCGTAATATGCGTCGCGAAGTGGTCTTCCGCTGACCGTCACGCACTTGTACCACGTTTATATTATGCATACAATGTCTTATAATAATTACGAAAAACTTGGGGTGCCGGGTAAACAGCGAATTGCAGTTTACTCTTCTTTCCGTAGTCCGCACTCAGCCGTTCCATGAGCAACGAAGTGAATCCAGACCCGGATCCAACGCCAAACGAGTGGAATATCAAGAATCCTTGGAGCCCAGTGCACTGATCCGCGAGCTTTCTAATCCTGTCCAGAACCAGATCGACAATCTCCCGGCCGACGGTGATTTGACCACGGGCGTAGTTATTGGCAGCATCCTCTTTGCCCGTGATCAGCTGCTCCGGGTGAAACAGTTGTCTATACGTGCCCGTATCCCATTGTAAATACTTACCATGATGAGAATTAATCTGAGGGTTGAAATATATATTTTAATGACACAATGGAATGTGTAGGTACTTAACACTGTCAAAACGTTTGTGAGATAAATATGAATTTATTTTTAGTCAAACCAAATTACAACTAAACAATTATGGTTGTCGAGGAAATAAAATATTTATAGTATAGTGAACTAAATGAAAACAAATATTATTGATTATTGATTAAATATATATTATTATTATTATTTTTATTTTAACTGAATTTTATCTTAATTACCACCGCCGACGGAAGCGACGCAACATTCTAGTGACTACAGCAAACGTGTACACATAATTTAAAACAGCGGTTCTCAAACTGTGGTACGCGTACCACTAGTGGTACGCGAAAGACTACATGGTAGTACGTGGAAGGCCGAATTTTGGTAAAACGGAAAATTAAATTAAATTTTTGTCTTTATATTTGTGTTTATAATAATTACAATTTACAACGTACATAATTTTATATCAGTACTGAAACAGTAAAAGCATGGATAAGCGTCTAAATAGAGCAACATACAATAAATCTACGTCTGAAAACTGTTCAGTAAGTTTTAATTCAAAATCGGAAAGCGCAAGTCAAGATGTGAATAATCCTATGAAAAAAAAGAAAATATGTAAGGAAATATGATCCCGAGTATATTAATATTGGATTCACGGTCATAGACGTAAGCAATGAGCCTAGGCCTCAATGTGTTATCTGTTTTGAAATTCTTTGTAATCAAAGTATGAAACCATCCTTATTAAAACGTCACCTTCGTTTGTATTATTCTATTTTTAATCATCAGTGGGTACGCGACTGATTGATAATATACTTAAGTGGTACGCGAAAAAAAAAGTTTGAGAACCGCTGATTTAAAATGTATGGTTCTTTCTCGATTGATAACTCCAGTGCGGTGTTTATGACGTATATATAAGGGTATATAGATGTAGGACTGTAATAGGACTGTAAGGCAGGTGGTAGAAACAGTGGGGGATCGGTTGAGCGTGACCTGTCCGTCGCGGACGAAAACTGGTCGCCGCACAGTGTCCCAGAAAAGGTTTTTAGCAGGACAAAATTATTTATTTATAAAATTGTTTTACTTTTCGGATACTTAGATCATTTTAAAATTCAGTTTTTACCTTGTGCAATCATAAAGTCCTTAAACCAAATTTAAAACTCCAAGATACGTAATATTATTCTTTTTATTTAAAATTTTTTTTTTTAGACTCCTATCTGCACCAGCCACTTTCTATGAAGTGTGGTAACAAAACCTTTTATCCTATTTTTTAATGATATTTTAAACTCTTCAGCCATTGTAGCTTGTTTATTACCAAATACTTCACAGACATATGAAAAAATTGTTTCACAACACTTAATCGAATTTGAAATATTCATTGATTTGCTTCTTAACATTTCAAAAATGTTTCGATTTTTGAGTAATATAGTATTATCTAAAACATTTTAAAATATGTAATAATACAATAAATGTATTATTATATTTGAATTAAAGTTATTTTTTTTGTCATTTGGTTTTATGGTGAAATATAATTTTTGACGAATTTGAAAAATATAATATTTTTTTTTAATATAATAGGTAGTAGGTACTATCATTGATTATAAACACTATAGATAGCTCACTGCAATAGAAAATACGCTGCGCGCTAAATGGCGGGTGCCGCTATAAAGCGCTCCGTGCTGTATCTTAAGTGGGCTACACACGATAAGTTTTAACTGACAGTTGAAACTGTTCAGTAAAAACTGTCAGTTAAAACTGAGCGTATGTAGATTGAAAACTGACAGTTTTTTTACAATCAGTTAAAACTGATTGAATATTGTTTCACATATTTTTCAAACTGAACTTTCCGTACTGTTCAGTTTAAACTGTGCGTGTGTAGGTCAATCGCATCAGTTATCAGTTATTATTATCAGATTATTAAAATTATTTAATTAAATTATTTAAAAAGTGATCAGTTATCTGTGATACATCCTTGCAAAATGTCGCAAATACAGTGGTTGACTGAATTTATATAAATATATAAATATGAGCTTTGTTTATGGCAGAATAAAAGTAAAGAGTACCATGATCGGGATTTAAAATTAGCAGCTTATAAGATTCTTCTAGAAAAATTTAAAGAAGTGGACCCCAAGGCAACTATAGATACAGTTAAAAGTAAAATTAATACTATTCGTTGCACATTCAAAAAAGAACTTGGAAAAGTAAAAGCTTCACAAAAATCTGGATCTGGGACTGATGAAATTTACATACCAAAATTATGGTACTATGATTCATTACAATTTCTTAAAGACCAAGAACTACCAAGAGAATCACGATCAAATATAAGTGGAGATGATGAAGAAACAATAATCGAAGACGTGAGTAAATAATTTTATAGTTTATTGATATTAAAAAAATATATAAATATAAATACTCTGTGTTAAGTAAAGCAAGTTTTGAATTAATTAGGTTCATTCGAAATCTTTATTTAAAAAATGATAGCAATCAATTATGAAAATATAATAATTGTTGGTCTTTCTATAAATATATACCTATATATAATTTTTTTTTTTAAATCAAAATCGTCTACACAGTTTTCTGCTTTTAGTGGTTTAGTGATTTATACATTGACCGTAGTGTGCTCTATCAATGAGCTTGTAAAAAAAAGATTTTTGTTGGTAAAATTGTGCTATTGACATAATTATAAAGGGTTAAAAAGATAAATCAGGTGAATCTATATTTATTCAAGATAATATTATAAATAACTAAGTTTACTTCATCTTAATTGCCTGTATAAAAAAAACATTCTATATCATTTGCCACTGATTAGATCCATAATATAAATAATATATATATAATATAACATATCTTTCAAATGGTGTTACTTGGGGCACATTAAAATTGTGACTGTAGATAAACAGATAAAGTAAACATGAAACTTTAAAATATGATTTAAATGTGAACTGTTGGCAGTTAAATGATAATACTAACATAAATAAATCTTTATACATCTATTATATTGGTTTGTATTTTGTATCTATACATTTTTAAATAAATGGTTATTGTATAGTTTAATAACTTAATACATAATTTATATTAATATATAGCATATTAGTATATAGTGTTATATAAAAAAATTAACTAACAAAGTTACTCTGCCATGGAACTTGTCCTTCATTCACAAAATAGTCCATAAAACTTTCTCTTATTCTCTTTGCTGCATTAGTTACGTTTCCTTGCAGTCTTCTATCTAAATCTATCATGTATGAACCTGTCGAAGTTGAACCCAGTATAATTGTTCCATCATCAAACATTTCCGTATCATGAGTTTCAGGAGGACTGTAAGAAGCTTGATTTGTTTCAGTCAAGTAATTGTGTAAAGCACAGCTTGCCATAACAACAGATTCAATATTTATTAAATCAATATTTATGTCTGTATGGAATATCCGGAATCGAGACGCTAAAATACCAAAATGCATTCTCTACAATCCTTCTTGCTCTTGATACTCGATAATTGTATATTTTTTTCTCATAAGTATTTTAGGTCTGCTTGTCTGAATGGTTTAATCATATCAGTTCTTAGAGGAAATGCATCATCAGCTACAAATACGGAAGGTAAACTTCTGTTGCTATTTATGACAAGTTCCTCGGTCGGGATGTTTAATAATAAAGACATGCGATGGCGAAACTCCTAGGTCAAGTGAGACTCCATGGACGGGTCTTTTAAACTTGAAACCAATGCTCTCGAAAAAAGGATTCTGAGTGAAAAAGGTTAGGTGAATCAGCTTATAAATTATACCTATTTATAAAAAGTTGAACTTTTGGCGAATAAATATAAATATAAAGATATAATCTTGATTGTTATTTTTATTACAATTTATTTAAATTTTCAATAGCTGTAAATAGCATATGAATAATTGAAATATTTTGAAATTTACACTATTTCTTGTAAGCGTTTATATAAGTGTTCTGCATAAATGTCAAGTCCCTCCAATTCTTATTTTTTTGAGTTATGATGAAATAAATAACATTGTTCAATTTATTCGATAGTATAATATACATTATACCAATTATAACAATCATTTTAAACATTAATATTAAACTAATTACTAAATAGACAGATAAAAAAAATAAAAATATACTCGTATAAATAAAAACGCATAACGGTAAACTAAATGATTAATAATAATTAACTAAATAATAAAAATTAACTCCTCGATTCACTCAGTCAAAGAAAAAGTTCAAAACTTAATTTTCAAATTAAACTGTGTAGGGTTCATTGTTCAAGACTGTGCATTTTCATCACCAGCAGATTCATTGAAAATGTTAACACCAAAACGTAAATATGGCACTTTTCAAAACCAGTCAACACCGGTATCTCGAAATTTATTTCAAAGTAGTCCTACATTAACTATAACACCAACAACAAAGTCCTGGGTATCATCTTTGATCAATTTGCCAAGTCCAAAAAAAAGTCAGCATCAGCTACTCCGGAAATAAATAAAAAACAACGTATTCTACAAGAAAAATTAAATAACCTTCGGAGAATTTTAAAAAGAAAACGAGCTATCATTAGTCTTTTAAAGCAAAAAAACTAAAAAAAGAAAATTAATAAAAATTATATTGAACAGTTTTTCAACAATACCCAATTTAATTCAATCAACTCTAAATCCATTATGACTATGCAAGTTCTACATAAAAACCGTCGTCCCTGGTCAAAATCAGAAAAAAAATTGTCTATGTCACTTTATTATAAATCGTCTTCACATCCAAATTTTTAAGAAAAAATGGTTTAATCCTACCGGCTGAAAGTACTGTCCGGCGATGGTTAAGATCGATTGATTATACACCCGGTTTCGTTCAAAATTATTTAGATCAAATTAAATTAAAAGTTACAACGATGACCCATACTGATAAAAGGTGTGTTATATTGTTCGATGAAATTGCAATAATGAAAAGTATTGAATATAATAAAGTGCTGGATTTAATTGAAGGCTTTGAAGACTTTGGTCCATTAGGTCAATCTCCAAATTTTGCTAAACAAGCTATAGTCATTATGTTAAGAGGGTTGTATACAAATTGGAAGTTTCCTTTATGTTATTTTCTTACCAATAATGGTGTAAAGGGTAATGATCTAGATACTCTAATAAAACACTCTGTAAAAGAAATGTTAAGTATTGGCCTTTCGCCCACGGCATTAATATGCGACCAAGGTTCTCAAAACAGAAAACTTTTTTCTTTACTTGGAGGTACTGAAAACAATCCGACAACTCAAATACACGGCCAAACACTTTGCCTAATATATGATATACCTCATTTATTCAAAAGTGTAAGGAATAATTTATTAAATGAAGACCTAAAAATAAGAAATAAAATAATCATGTTTAAAGATGTTATAAAAACTTACGAACTAGATTCTAAAAGTGCCAAAGCTCGTGCTATGTGTAAGATATCGTCAACCCATTTGTATCCCAATCCACTCCAGAAAATGTCATGTAAACTTGCCCTACAGATTTTCAGTAATAATGTTTCTTCAGCTATCAAAACGTCTGTTATCACCGGTCAATTAAAATCGAAAACTGCTAACGATACTGCCGACTTTCTTCTTGAAATGAACAACTCATTTGATGCATGTAATAGCAAATACTTGTACGATAGTAATCGAAATAGGCGCCCTATGAGTTTGAAAAACACCCATATTTTTGAAAATATTGATAAATCAATATCAACTTTTCGGGACGCAAAAAAAATAACTCACAAAAACAATAAAATGTCAGTACCGCCATGTTTTACAGGTATGGTGTGGTCACTCACCGCCTTAAAACAGCTGTATGAAAATGAAAAAGAATACTGTTTATGTTCTGGAGAAAATAAATCTTATTTTTTGATGATCAATCGACTAAACCAGGACCCTTTGGAAAATATGTTTTCGATTGTGAGACAGAAAAATGGGTACACCAGAAATATAACGACGAGAGTATTTCGTAGTTGCATTGCAAGTAATTGTACTTTTTCATTAATGAAAGCGTCAGAAAAATGTAATTGTGAAACAGATAATGACGATGAAATATTATCTTAATATTTTATCGGACGTAGAAATTAATACTACCATTAATGAAGAAACACCAATCAATAACACCAAAACCACAAGCGTAGATTCAACTGGTTCTAGTTTATTATCAACTCCCGAGTCAGATGATACAGATATGATTAACCGCGACACAGAAACAGTCAAAAATGTAAACTTGGAAAAGTGTTCTATTGTTTATTTTGCAGGGTACTTGGCTAAACGTTGTATTGACC
Source organism: Periphyllus acericola (assembly GCA_949715065.1). Lineage (NCBI taxonomy): Eukaryota > Metazoa > Arthropoda > Insecta > Hemiptera > Aphididae > Periphyllus > Periphyllus acericola. The sequence goes on along the minus strand of OX454264.1, from coordinate 8,022,326 downwards.
TTTTTCAGTGTAAAAATTGTGAAACTAGTCGTTTACAACTGAAAAAAATTTAAATGATCCTAATCAATTATTAATAGTTTTAAAGACATTTGAACATATTAATGATGATAAGAAAGGTTTGAGAAGTCCCTCTAATTTATTAATTTTAATATGTGATATTAGTCTTGAAGTATTTACAAAACTATTTGATGAAAAAAAAGTGAAAATGGAGTGGTAAAGATAATGTTAAACGAAATAAAAAAACTGTTAATAAAAAAAATTCCTGACTTTCAAAATTTTGAATGTAAAGAACATTATTTATTTTTAGTAAAGCTTTTACTTACAACTCGTATTTATAAAGAGTGCAAATGGATAAAGGGTGAATTTAATTCAAGATTTGTAAGCAACAACGCAAAATTAAAAATATTTGAAAATAAATAATATTTAGTATTCATTATATTGAGATCTAGATATTAAGATATAGGCGCCTAAATATTATATTGTAATTTGTAACACACATCTTATCATTATTTTGTTTTCTTGATTATTTAATATTTGTATCTATATTGTATATATTAATATTTAACTACATAAAATGTCATTTTAAATAATTTTCTTTTTTATGTAACAATAAGTCTACTTGATAATTTTTCAAGATTAAAATTAATTAATTGTAAATAATAATAAAAAATATGTTTTATTTGTTTATTACTATAATAGGTATTATTATTTTATCGTCTTAAAAGTTCCAGTAAAAATGCAAAATGCATTAACCTGCAGCCATAATGATGAACTATTTTCTGGTATTGTTCAATCGCAATGATATGTTCGCGTCGTCACAAGTATTTAGAGCAGGGGTCTTCAACCTTTTTATGCAGCGGGCCACATATTATTTTTTTTAAATCTTGGGGGCCGCATTCGTAGTAAAAACATGTATTTTATATAAAAATTCAGTTTTAATATTACAATTTTTTGATTGGGTAAGTTCATTTAAAATTACAAATTATTATTATTATTAAAACATGTATTGATAAACATTCTTTTTTTATTTTATTTTTAATGTGAAAACTGACAATGCTTTTCACTAACTAATTTTTCGATATTTGGTTGGATCTGAGACGATGCAATTCTGAGTGAAATTTCAGTATCATATCATATTTTGATGCATGTTTGGTACCATAATGTCGTTTTGAATTGTACTCTTTTATCACTGCAATCGATTCTTGACAAATCAAACTTATTGCCTTTTCTTTAACTTGAATAAAAAAATACCTATTAGACTATTTTTCTTGAAAAACGCGACTTTCATCCGAGATTTTACGTTTTTTACTCGCCGGCATATTGTACAAATATTACGAAGAAAAAGTATGAAACTGAAACTTTTACACATAAACGAGTATATTATGCTCATTCCACAATTGATTACGAACTAACAGACAACAGCCAATATAATTTATATGTAGTTAGGTCATTTAATTTATCTTATCGCATATTTCCGATAGCGTTATAATTTTATTGAACAAGAAAATGTACATGCTAAATTTAAAATGTGAACGCGGGCCGCATATTATGACAGGGCGGGCCGCGGGTTGAAGACCCCTGATTTAGAGCTTCCGAGAAGTTGTAAATAAATCAGTCGGCCACGGTAAACAGTAAACACTAAACTGCGAGAAATGGAAATGCGGGTCGCCGGTCGGCAATGATTAGAAATAATATTTTATTTTATTCGATAAAATTCCTTAACGCCCACTGTCGGAAATAATTTCCGCGCAGCAAATTTTCTACTGCAGTGAGCTATCTATAATATTTATAATCAATGGTACTATGTATTGTGCAGCAATTTGCCGCAACCAATTTATATAATATCGTTTAGAGGACAAGTTAAGCTAATAGAAAACACCAAGTTCAAACCTCTACTATCCACTACTATTTTTTCAGTATCCTTAATAATTAAAAAAAAAATGTATCTTACATTTTAAAATATTTCTATATATATTACTTAAATTTTTCATGCAAAACTTAATAAAAAAAATAAAAATAAATATATACATACCTTCCACTAGTGTATCCATAATGTTGTAAAAATGAACGGACTAACTTCATTCAACGAACGACACTAACGGTATAAAAACTATACGCTCAAACAATTTAGCTGGTAATTGAAAATCTTATTTCAGACTATTAGTATAATCAGTACACTATTATAACTGTATGCGATAGCGTATCAATTTAAAAACCTATATTATATAATCAGTCACTGACTCGTCATTTCGTTTTTTATAACATTCTGACATTTCATGACCTATCTTATTGCAGTAACTGCATGTTACATTTCGTTTATTATAATTAGTTGGTGGTCGCATGAAGTTATTTGATTGAAAGTTATTATTATTATTGCGGTTATTAGAAGGCTGTCGATTATTATTATTATTATTATTTCTGTTATTAAGCCCGATTCACACTAGTCCGACACGGCACGGCACGGCACAGCACCGGACCGTAACGTAACGTAACGGCACCGTTAATTCACATAGAACCAGCACACACCAGCAACCAACGCCAGCCACCAGCAACCACCAGCATCCTAATAATATTTCCTAGATCTATAATATTATAACGTTGGTTTGTATTTGCGTGCCTCTTGTAGTGCGGTCGACAAGAGTTTACGTGGTTCGGTGATAATTAAAAAATAATAAATATGTTTCGTCATTTATCTATGCCCGAATTGGCTATGATAGCGGTTTTAATAGACGAAGATGAAGAACAACAAGATGTTAGACAAACAAATATTAAAAAAAGGTCGATTTGGGTTCACGACATTTTGAAAAAACGGAAGACTGAAGGTGAATTTGCTACTCTTTGTCGACAATTAGAAGATCACGAGGATAAATTTTTCAAGTATTTTCGAATGTCAAGATACCAATTTAATGTGCTCTATCAGAAAATCAAAGATGACATAACCAAACAAAACACACATTTCAGAGAATCAATACCAGCTAAAGAAAAACTGGCTGTATGTTTGAGGTAAATCAATGTTATAGTACTATTTTAATGAAAATCACACAAATTATGCGCATAATATATAAGCTAATTAAAGAAAAAAATTTTATATTATTTGTTTAATTAAATTGTCAGTTTAAATATATTTGTAATAGCACCTGGTGTGCTGAAACATTTTCAAAGAATAAATAAAAAAAAAATAATTTAATTTTCATATTTAAATTCAATATTCTTCATAATGTTGACCCCGAAAAAAAATATAATAGACCTATAAAATTATAAAAACTGGTTTCAAATATTAAATTATTTATTTTATATAGGTTTTTGGGAACCGGAGATTCTTATCAAACTATAGCATTCAGTTTTCGATTGGGTCATTCAACTGTCCAGGGAATTGTCATAGAAGTATGTGATGCTATTATATCTAAAATGAAAAATGAATGCATACCATGTCCCAAAAAAGAAGATTGGGTGCAAATATCCAACGAGTTTTGGGAGCTATGGAATTTTCCCAATTGTATAGGTGCATTAGATGGAAAGCACGTTACTATTGAAGCTCCCCCGAATAGTGGCTCATTATTCTTTAATTACAAGAAAACATTTTCTATTGTGCTATTAGGATTAGTTGATGCTCAATACAAATTTATTGCTGTCGATATTGGTGCGTATGGGAAAAATAGTGACGGAGGTATATTATCGACCTCAAATTTTGGAAAAGCATTAGAAAAAATAAATTTAACATTCCTAATGGTCGAGTATTGCCCGGTACAGATATAGAATTACCCTATGTTATCATAGGAGATGAAGCATTTCCTCTTAAAAATTATTTGTTGAGGCCATATCCTGGACCTCAAAGTTACGATGACGAGACAAAAAAAATTTTTAACGAAAGGCTTTCAAGAAAGTAGTCGAAGACACATTTGGTCAATTAACAGCTAAATTTCGCATTTACTGTAGGAGATTAAAAGCATTACCAAATAATGCAGATAAAATAGTTATGACCACGTGTATTTTACATAATTTTATTAAAAAAGATACAGGTGAAATTCATAGCAGCAACAGAAATGAAATTTCAGAATCTACATTATCTACTAATTTACATTCATTAACAAAACAAGGAGGTTGTGCACAAAAACAATCATTTGAAAACCGAGACAATTTCAAAGATTTTTTTAACTCTTTTGCGGGCAAGTTACCATGGACATAGACATTCTACTTTAATTTTTTAAAACTGTGAGGTTATACATTTTAAATATCTATTTATCTTATGTATACATAAATTATAATATTACAGCTGTTTTTTAAATAATTATAAATACTATTGAAATAATTTGTATACGTTTATATCCATATAATGTATATTTTTCAATTATAAATTAAAATAGTAGGTATTTCAGAAATTAAATTTAAATGTGATATATTTTTTTTATTTTTATTCCTCCTTTATTTCCTCCTCGATTTTAGAAAAATAATATAACACAATAGAGAACTGTAGTTATTGTATGTGGCTCAATTACCGACCGCCAAGCGGTCATAAGGACCTTTTTTAGATAAGAACTGAACCCACTACCCAGCTGCCCCGAAACAAAAGTCGGCGGCAGACTTCTACGTAGAAGCATAACAATAAATACACGGCAGGGTACACTTGGTGGGGTGGACCGTAGACAAATGGGTATTGCATGATAGTATGAGTTCCATAGGTGACAGACAAACATCAGTTTCTAGTCTCGTTAATTTTGTTTATAAAATACCAGTACTGTGTAATTTTATTCTTCAATATGAACACAGAAATGTTGATCGAGTTGGTTCGCAGTCGACCATCTCTGTACGATATGAGTAATAAAAAGTACAGTGACCACCTACATAAAGAATTAATGTGGAGAGAAATTGCAGGAACATTGGATCAACTGGGTATGTATAGTTTTATTTATTAAGGTATACATAATATTTGATACTTAATAGTTAATAGGTTTAAAATGTTTGTATACGGTGTGCCTCCCAGATATCTATAATATAATAGGTACGTAGGAACATTACATTTTTTATATTTAAATTATAACGATCAAATGTTTCTTACATTATATTAAGATTGTAATTCACAACAAACAATTTTATCGTATATATATATATAAATTCATCAACAAATATTAAGCAACTTCCTGATATTCTCTGTCCACATTCTCATCTGCCTAGCAACTGTGAAATCAGCCTAATTGACGTAGAAAATGGTTTATCCTCATTTAATAGTGTAAAATCAGCTGGTCCGGATGGTTTACCTGGAACATTCCTATTTAATATTAGGTCTGCAATCTGTTTTCCGTTATGGTTGATATTTTGTCGTTCATTGAAGGATGGTATGTACCCCTCATCATTTAAAATGAGTTCAATAACTCCAATATTAAAATCCGGCGATAAATCTGATGTTAGAAATTACCGACCAATTTCAATCCAGAATCATATTGCTAAACTTTTTGAACAGTTAGTCCTTAAAAATATTTTGCCTTCCATTAACACAGTGTTAATGGATGAGCAATACGGTTTCAGACCCCAGCGATCTGCCACCCTTAATTTAATCGTGTTCAATAATTTTGTTTCGGATACAGTTGTACAAGGCTCACAGGTTGATGTTATTTTTACTGATTTCACCAAAGCTTTTGACCGTGTAGACCACTCAATTCTTATGGAAATATTAACGAAAACTGGTTTTGGGGAACCATTACTTTCATGTCTTAAATCTTACCTGTCTGATAGAATACAATGGGTAAAAATATATGACAAGAAATCTACTGTATCTTGTGTCCCTTCCGGTGTTCCTCAAGGAGGGCATTTATCACCAGTACTTTTCTCTCTATTTATTAATGGTATTAAATCTGCTATCCCTGATAGTAAATTCCTTATGTTTGCGGATGATTTAAAAATATTTAGAAGAATTGATTCGTTTTCTGACTGTTTAACTCTTCAAGATGAGTTGAATACTCTTGTATTATGGTTTGAGTCTATTGGATTACAATTTAACATTGACAAATGTAAGTCTATGTCTTTTACAAGGAGTCGTTCACCTATAGTAAATGCATACTCAATAAATGGTACAATTATAGATATGGTTACTACTAAAAAAGATTTGGGCGTAATTTTCTGTTCTGACCTCAATTTTCACACTCATATAGAGTCAGTCTGTTGTAGAGCGTTCAAGACTCTAGGTTTCGTAATCCGAACGTCGAAGAACTTCAAGCTGACCTCCTCACTCAAAACCTCCCAGCTAGCGCACTAGACTCTCTCCTTGCCATATTGAACAACATATATTCAACTCAACAAATTCCATCCTCATGGAGTACTTATAAAGTCTTACCCATTGCTAAACAAAACTCTAAGACTTCTTTTCGACCTATAGCACTCTCTTCCGCTTTATGTAAGATTTTCGAACATATGCTCAAAACTAGGCTCGACTTGTGGCTAGAAAACAACTCTATCCTACCAGATAACCTTTTTGCCTTTAGGAAAGGAAGGGGTACGACGGAATGTCTCTCGTCCTTCATAGGAAACATCTACCACTCGTTTAACAACAGAGTTCTTTGTAGCCACCTTCGTTGACATACGCGGCGCTTTCGACTCAGTTAACATTAACACTCTTATTTCTCATCTCATCTCATTAAATGCACCGCAGCAATTTTGCAACATCTTGATTTCCATGTTCAACAAAAGAATCCTCGTTTTCTCATCTCTTTTTGGGTCACAAAATACCCGTTCAACTTTCACAGGACTACCGCAGGGTAGTTGCATAAGTCCGATACTCTTCAATGTCTATATGAGCATAATCGAAAAACATCTTACTATGCTGGGTCATAAATGTCTTATATACGCAGACGATATGGTTATTTTTACTCCCAATAAGTCTCTCTACCAAGCTACTATTCTCCAAAACCAAGCCCTTAAAGATCTAAAATTCATACTAGATAAAGTTTCATTTGAAGCCGCCCCAGAGAAATGCAAATCCGTCATTTTCACTAGACGCAGATATTTAGATGCTCCTAACATATATTTCGATAACAAAATCATTCCCTATTTTTCCAATATCACGTACTTAGGTATCACCCTAGATACCAAACTTCGTTGGAATCCGCACATAATAACGCTTACAGCTACCGCTTCACGATGGTCGAACTTTCTCAGGGCAGTGACCAGCACCTGGTGAGGGTCCCATCCCTCGAGTTTACTCACAGTTTATCATACCCTCATACGGTCCAAATTAGATTATGGTTGTTTTTTCTTCGGTTCCGCATCATTCTCAAACCTGAAGAAAATAAACAAACTCCAGATCTCCTGCCTTAGAAATATTATGGGTTAAAAGCGTCATGCATTGGACGATTGGGCGCGGTCAGGCCTAATTGAATTAATAGTTTGTTTGACATTATCAAGCACATGTCCTCAATTGGAATCAATGCTTCATTGTAAATTTCTTCACTGATTTGTATATTTGGATTTCCCATTCTATTCTGTATTTGATACAAAATATCATCACACATATAATCTTTGTACTTGATCCACAAATCAATTGGGTTTGATGGGAAGCATGTAGATATGATTATAGAAAACAATGTTCGTATTTGATGAGCGTGTGATGATATTACAGCATCATTGAGAGTTTGATCCCAATGAGCGTCATTTTCAAGCAATTTCAAACGTTGACAGGCTTCTCTGTAGGATCCACACAATTCACCATCAACAGTTCGTAACTGTTGGAATGATGTTGGGCCACGTACATTGACTAATAGCAGTCGTAAATAAAAACATTCATCATTGCTTGGATGTACTGAATAAATCCGGCCAATCGCATCGGTGGAATATACATCTGTATATCCTGGAACTGGTTTTCCTTGTTTCCGTCGTATAAATCTCCTTGAGGATTGATTCCAGGTATAATATTTTGGCATTTCAGAATATAGCAATGTTTGTGCGAAATCATCGTTTTGGCATGTCTCAAAAAAACTGGTTAATGTAGTAGATGGTGGCTGAGCAGCTCTTTGTACTGCGTTCTGTGCTGTAAAATACACTCTTTGTCCATTTTCTAAATGCACAGCTAAGTGAACAACAGAAGGGTGTCATCTCATGAATAGGAAAAGAAAATATTCGCCAAACTGCTTCATTACTACTGACATAGCGGCCCATTTGGTATTGGGTAACTTCATCATTGGAATTCTCTGCACCAATTCCAATCACAGCCATATCACTCCCTTTGGTTACATATTTGCAAATGTATTTAATAGATTTCACTGAATGGCAAGATTCAACGTTGATGTGTGCTTTGAATGTCTTTGATAAAATGGGTGAATATGGAACAATCCAACGATTATCTATTTCAATATCTTGTTGATTTAATTTGACAATTGTTGATTTTCCATTGTCTGCTGTCGATCTGCGACGATACAATGGATAACCGTCATTACCAGTAATTGTTTCCGATATTAATGTCCGTGGATATCGTTTTGAACATTTACCATCCATCATACACGGTGAATTTTGATTAAGAGTTCCACAGGGACCATGTATCATGTTTTTGATAACTACCTCATGCAATCCAGGATCTACTTGTACATTAGGGATTTCAGCTGATATCACTGCATCAACTTCATTTGGCCTTATCTTTTCAACCAACCAAATCAAAATGTGTGCATGTGGCAATCCTCGTTTCTGCCACTCCACAGAATACATCCAGCAGCGTGTCTCACCAAACATGTTTTACGATGAAATCCATTAAAGATTTCAACTTTTGTCTAAAGACTCTGGCTGTAATATCATGACGATCAATGGGTGATTGCCCAGAGAATAACTCCTGCTTGATTTCTATCCATTGCGGATTGCATGTAAATGTGATGAACAAATCTGCTGTACCATAATGACGAACATACGACATGGCATCTTGAGCATATTCGTGCATATGCCGAGGGGGCTTCCGATGTATGTTGCTGGAAGAATAGTCATCCGACCGACACAAATATGTTGTTGACATGTATGCACGATGGCACATAAAAAATCTTTGGAGGCTTTGGACAGAACCTTAAAAGATCTACGGAGCAATAATAACCGATTTGGTGGTGCAATGATTTTATTAGCAGGAGATTTTCGTCAAACATTGCCGGTGATTCCACGATCAACGCCAGCTGATGAACTCAATGCATGTCTAAAGTCCTCCAGTTTGTGGAAACATGTCAAAGTACTTCATTTAAGCAAGAATATGCGTGTCGAGTTGCAAAATGACCAATCTGGAAACATATTCTCTAAACAACTCATTGACATTGGTAATGGCAAATTTCCTATAGACATGTTGACTGGCTGCATTAACTTTCCTCAAAGTTTTTGTCAGTTAACTCGATCAAAAGATGAACTTATTCAGAAGGTGTTTCCAGATGTTTTTCAAAATTACAGAAACCATGATTGGTTGAGCGAACGAGCTATACTGGCTGCAAAAAACATAGATGTAAATGAATTAAATTTCAAAATTCAAGAACAAATTACAGGCGAATTGAGGATATATAAATCAGTTGATTCGGCTACTAATCAAGATGATGTAGTCAACTATCCACCGGAATTTTTAAACTCGCTGGATTTGCCAGGATTGCCACCTCACAATCTTCAATTAAAGGTTGGATCGGTGGTTATAATGTTGCGAAATATCAACCAACCGCGTCTTTGCAACGGTACACGGTTAGCGATAAAAAAATTACTAAACAATGTGATAGAAGCAACTATACTCAAAGGAAAGTATAAAGGAGAAGATGTTCTCATACCGCGCATCCCAATGATTCCGACTGATGTGCCATTTGAGTTTAAACGACTACAGTTTCCAGTGCGTCTTGCTTTTGCTATGACTATAAACAAGTCCCAGGGGCAATCATTAAGTGTTTGTGGTATTAATCTAGAAAACCCATGTTTCTCCCATGGTCAATTGTATGTTGCCTGTTCCCGTGATGGAAAACCATCAGATTTGTTTATCTATGCGCCAGGTAATCAAACAAAAAACATCGTATACCACAAAGCAATACAATGATAATAATAATAATTATGATTCACATGATTAACAATAAAGCGATTACTTACTTTTAAATCCTTATATATGTTTTATTTAATTATTTTTTATTCACAACGCCTTATCACCAGGGTGACGGTTCTGTTCAGGAGAATTTTTTAAAATACGTAGGCACAAAAACTGCCACATTACAAATCTTTCTGACAGGACGAAGTCTGTCGGGTCAGCTAGTATTATTATACAATTATAATTTATTTGCGAATAATTCTAAAAAAGCTAAAAAGCTAAAAAAAGTAGGGGTTCCACGTTAAAAGTGTGCATCAAAAAGGGTTCCATGGATAAAAAAGTTTAAGAAACGCTGCTCTATGAAACTGACACTCTCTGAAAAGTCTGATAACAACCTAAAGTGCCACAAATGTTGCCTTGCAAGAAAACTATTTTTATTTTCCAATAACAAAGTTGAAAAAAATTAAATCTGAAATAAATAATTAATAATATTACCAACTAACAACTATTACATTTTTTCTGGATCGTTTTGATACAGGACGTCAGGACACCCAGTGGGTGAATTATTTCATTACTGTGTGTCCAACTAGTCTTAACTGGGTGTCCATTTGGACACAGAACATATACTTAAAAAATGCCCTGGTACTTGTTGTAAAAACATAAAATATAAACAAACGTAGACGATTCACGGGGGAAAAACCGTCTTGTGTGAAAACAACATCCGTGCAGAGAAAAATCGTACGAATAAAATCCGCACGGACGAAACCGTCGTGTGAAATGGGCCTAAAGGTACACGGTCAGTCATGAATGACAATCAATGTGAATGCATTCATGACTGACTGTGTATGTTAATGATTGATAGTGACTGACAATCATATTTTAATGTCAGTCGAACGAGCCGAAAAGTGCAGTTATGTGCAGTTAGTGCACGTGTTTACCAAAATAAAAAGTAAATAATAAATAATAATTACCTATATTATTTATTTAACTAATTTATTTTGTAATATTCTTTTTATACATTACTTAAGATTTTTCATTAAATTTAAACTTAAATTGTAATGAATAAATTGAATAATGAAGAATTTTGGCGTGACTTTATTAATTTATACCGTAATTTACCAGCCATATGGCGAGTAAAAAGTGAAGTCTATAAAAACCGAGTTTTGAAGCAAGAAGGCTAAAATACTTATGTAAAATGTAATAAAATTTTACAAAACACAAAACAATACGAAATAGGTAATTTTTTTATAAATGAATTAATTTTTGATTGACATTCTTGATTGACCAAGTATGAAAGTTATCAATCGTCAGTCATGAATTACAGTCACATTGATTGTCATTCATGACTGACCGTGTATGGCCCTGTTAAAATAATAAAATAATTTTGTACGATTAATTCGTTTTGCTTTCATCTGCGTCGCGGTCGTTCGAGCCCATCAAAATCACGCCTCCATACTCAGAGTACGTAGTAGGGTTGCCAACTTGTTTAATGTAGGACAGTTTTTTTCGTTTCCAATTCATACCATAGTTTCAGCGACGTAGCCAATATAAATTATTATTATTATTATTATTATTGATACTTTTGACTAAAAAATTCAACGTACAGTTTATCATGAATATTAATAAATAACATACATTTTATCACTTTGATGTTTACCACCTCGATTATATCTTAAATATACATCATAGATCACGATTAGGAAATTTAACAAATTTGATACTTGTTAACTAAATAAAAGTAAAAATATTATTCTTACAAATTACAAACGAATTTATCATGGAAAATTAAGTATTTTGACATATTACATGAATACAACAACTGTATAGAATTAGTTATATAAACAGGTATTTTTGTAAAATGCAGCATTATCCTACAAGAAATAGTATTGTTGGACGTAGGACAAATCAAACAAATGTAGGACGGTTGTCAACCCTAGTTTGTAGAGTTGTGTGATTTTTATAAATCTATTGAATAAATTTATTGAAATATCCGAATAACCGAATAATCGTAATAACCAAATATCTCCCCAAAATCGAAATAACAAGTATTTTATAATTTGATTATTTAATAGACAACTATTTATATTATATTAAAAATGAATGAATAATATTACGTAAGTTTATATAAATTTATATGAGAAGCAAATTAACAATAAGAACGTGTTTCTTCTGTCAAATACCTTGGTATCTACCTAACTCCATCTCTTTCATTCGAACAACATATTAATATAACAGTTGGTAGAGCCTTAAAAGTCCTGGGTTTCATAATAACAAAAAAATGTCCATTAATATCATAATGCGGACTACGTTCGTATACGTACTCGCTTTATCTGCTCTATACGTTTTATTCTTAATAATTTGATGTTGCGAAAACTCCCATATATTTTTACTGTGTAAAAATATAAATTATTGCATTTTAATCAAATTTCGGTAAAAATATGCGCAATAAAATAGAAAAATGCATAAATATGCAAAATAGTTAAAAAACCTCTAAATATGCAAAAATAAACAAACATAAAATTTCACATACTTAACCACAGTACCTTGAAATGGATTTCTATGTCACCTAACATTAAATACGACTTAGCAAGATTGATATGCAAATGCATGAACTCGCGAGCCCTGGTCTTAACTAATATTATTGTTATAAATTTCAATGTATTTCTATATACTAATTTTAAAACTAACATAATACTTTTATTTAAATTTTAAATTGGTTTTGAAAAATCATTTAGATGTTAATATTAATAAATTTATTTGTATATTCAAAATTTTATAGTTATATTGTAAAACATGCAACAAAAATTTAAATTAAAACCGATAACAATAGTGTTATTTTATTTGAAAAACACAACATTAACAATTATTCAAGCATTCTAGTATTAGCAAGCATATATATATATATTTTCGTCATTCATCAGTACATGTTTTAGAAAATCGTACCTCATACCGATCGCTCGTGCGGTATAGCTGGGGGGCTATGGACGTTGAAAACATACAGACGCAATAACATGGGTCCTAATGTGTTCGTGGATACCATATTTTAGAAATTACTGGAATCGATATTTGATTTTTGACGATTTTTTTCAGATTTTTCAGTAAAACAATTACACGGCATACGGGAACCCGGCGGGTACGGCGAAATGGCATGGCAGAATGCCTCTATAACGCTCTAATGCTTTTGCAACAGGATGTCAAGTAGACGTAATTTACACGGATTTTTCAAAAGCTTTCGATAAAGTAAACCATTCCTATCTTTTTGAAAAACTTTTTGCTATTGGCATTCATGATCCAATGTTATCTCATATGTAACAAATAGAAAACAGATTGTCAAAGTCAAAAACTTTACTTCATGTCCTTTTAGTATTCCGTCTGGAGTTCCACAAGGTTCGCATTTAGCTCCTCTACTTTTTTATATTATTTATTAATGATTTACATTTCGATAACTCTAATAAATTACTATTTGCTGATGATGTAAAATTTTTTCTAGTAATAAAGTCATCCTCAGATTCTGTTTTGTTACAAAACGACTTAAATCGTTTATCAATCTGGTGTAAAAGAAACAAATTAAATCTGAATGTCGATAAATGTAAAGTAATGTCTTTTTCTAGGTCTCGTTATCCAGTTATTCATAATTATTATTTAGATAATATTTTACTTAATCGGGTGGTTGAAAATTTAGATTTAGGTATGACGTTTAGTTCTAATCTAACTTTCAATAAACATTATCTTAATATTTCTAAAAAAATCATCATCTATTCAAGGATTCATTAGTAGGACATGTAAAGATTTTACAAACTCCTTCACCCTTAAGATATTATATTTTTCATTGGTACGTTCTATCTTAGAATATAATTCAATTATCTGGTCTCCTTCTGCTAATACTCATATCCAAAGCCTTGAAGGTATACAAAATCGTTTCCTACGGTTTGTATCGTACAAATGTAATATCCCACGTCAGCGTCATACTCCATATAAGCCGTTATTAGATACTTTAAATATGAATAGTCTTGAAATCAGGAGAAATATTATTGATTTAAAGTTCCTATATAAATTATTAAATGGTTTTATTTATTCTAGTGAAATATTAAATTATTTAAATTTCTATGTCCCAAATTGTCAAACTAGATCCACTAACACTTTTTATTTGAAATTACAAAAAACAAATTATTTAAATGATGCTCCTATTAATAGGATTAATAGGATACGCAGGTCGATTTTTTTAGTTTTAACTCTATTGAGTCTTTTTATTATTTTATAGCCGACCCGTCACAGCTTCGCCCGTGATTGGTTGTTTATTTTGCCTTCGGACCATAATATGTAGAATTTTTTATTCAAATATTATTGTTTAATGTGATCGGAAAGTAAATATAAAAAACGGTTAATGAAAACGGATTGAAATTTTTCTAGCGTTATAAATGATAAAAATAAATACAGATAAAAAAGAAATAATTTATGGTTGATAAAGAATTTGATTGAAGTTGATGAAGAAAAAAAAAGAATTAAAATAAGAATTTTATAAGACTTCTGAGTATATGATGTTTTTTGTTATATTTCCTGTTGAAATTAAAATCATAAGATGATTCGGGTCTCCAGTTCGAGAAAATGCCACGTATAATTGCCCATGTGAAAAGCACTCTGTACGAAAATCTACGCCAACGTACTTGAATGTTTGACCTTGTGCTTTGTTTATGGTAATGGCAAAAGAAACTTTAACCGGGAATTGAAGCCGTTTGAAAGAAAACGGCAAGTCAGAGGGAATCATGGGAATTCTTGGAATAAATGCAATTTCTCCTTTCGCTGGCCCTGTAAGAATTACGGCTTCTATAATAGCTTTATAATAGATTTTATTTGTAATCTTGTACCGTCACATAAGTTCGGTGGTTGAAGATTACGTAATAATGTAATTGGAGCACCAATTTTTAATTTTAGTTTATGAGGAGGAAATCCCGAAGGAGAAAGAGAATTGAGAAATTCTTGTGGATAATGAATAGCATCATCTGTTGATGTAAATCTATCTAATAGATAGATATTCACGTGAGTGTGCATCGAATTTTAGAAGGATGATATCATTAATTTCTTCTGCTGTTACATTTCTTGGAGAGATAATAGCTCTTTCACATAACCACTGATAAGATTTATTGGACAGATTAAAAATGTCAGGATAAACTGTAGAAATCAACTCTTCCACGTTATTGACCACCCGTCCAATCGTGTGATTGACAGAAATGTAACCATTTTCATTTTCTAAAGTTCCATTTCCAATTTTCAACAACTGTGCTGGAAAAATATCGTCCCCTCCGCATAAATAAACTCTCATGTTTGTTCGCAAATAAAGTTTTTCAACATAGTTCCATATAGGGGAAGATTTTAAGTAAGCATTAACATCAGCTAGAGTACCTTTAGGGATTACTGGTAAGGTTTGACGGAAATCACCAGCGAAAACAAATGTTATGCCACCCATAAACTTATTATTACACCTAAGATCTTTCAATGTTCGATCAATTGCTTCGATATGTGATCTGTGACTCATTGTACACTCATCCCACACAACGAATGAGGTTTCTTGAAGAATTTTTCCAAGAGGGCCATTTTTACGAATCGGACAAACGTATTCTGTATCAAATAATACATTTAACGGTAACTTGAAAGTCGAGTGAGCAGTTCTGCCGCCATAAGGAGAGTTGCTGCTATACCAGATGAAGCTACTGCTAATGCAACTTAAACCTGAGGATCTAATTTGAGCCAACAACAAATTAATTAGGAATGTTTTTCCTGTACCACCCGGAGCATCTAAAAAAAACACTCTTCCTTGATGATTCATTACGCTTTCTGTAATAACATTAAAACCATATTTTTGATCATTTACTAATTTTGGTAAATTGATTTCTACAAATTTTTGTAATCGGTTATTATCGTAAGAACGCAAAATTGAGAATTCAAAAGGATCAGATGCATTTTCATTTCGAACAGGTGAGTTCATTCCAAATTCAGTTAAATATTTTTCAGACAGACAAACAACTTTATCTTCTATTTCAATCAAACCTCTATTAAATATTTCATCAGAAAAAGTAAATTGCAAGTCATTTAATCGAGTGCGCTCTGTATGAAGAATATCTTCACAAAAATCATTTCTGAACTGTTCCCACAAAGATTGAGGTTCAGACGGTTGGCAGAAAACTATGATTATTGCGAATAATTGTCTTAATTTTGAAGGACTTTCTGAAAGAGTTGCATCCGCTTGAGTATTTTTCCATTGCTCGTCATTTTCTAAAAGCCCAAGAGCAAAACAGGTAGCTTTAAAAGTCGCGTCAATGACTCCATCAAAGGCCTTCAAGCTTTCAAATGAAGTAGGACCTTGTACATAATTTAGTAACAATCTTAAATGGAAGCACTCACTTTGATTTGGGAGAATCGTGTAAATTCTACCAATGGCAGTGTCCATTTTTATTCCTGGCCAACCTGGAACATCTTTTCCCCGTCTTCTCTTAAACCAGCCTCTGCTATTATCCCAGGTGTAATAAGAAGGAACTTCATGATAGAACAGTGTTTTCGCAAAATCATCATGTGAACACAGTTCAAAAAATGCAGTTAGTGTCGTTTTTCTTGGATTTTCAATAACTTGATGAAGATTATTAGCATTAAAGAAAACACGCTGTCCATTTTCTAGATGAACAGCCAAGTGCTGAACTGTCGGATCTCTATCATGGGTTTCAAAATTGAAAATTCTCCAAAACGCTTCAGAAGTACATATGTATCGACCATTCAAATAATTTGTAATCTCATCGTTTTCACGATTAACAGAAAAAGTAGCTCTATCTGATCCTTTATTAATATATTTACATATGTATTTTATCGCTTTAACCGAATGACAGTATTCTACGTTAATATGCGCATTAAAGCACCTAGATAGCACTGGACAATACGGTACAACCCAACGGTTGTCAACCACGATTTCTGTTTGACCACGAACTTTTAATATTGCAGTATAACCTCCATCATCTGGTGATCTCCGTCGGTAAGTCGGATAACCATCATCTCCAGTTTGAGTATCCTTGACCAATTTGTGAGGGTATTTCTTACTACATTTTCCATTATTCATACATGGCGATCTAATATTTAACTCGCCGCATGGGCCATGAATCATATTCTTGCATACTATTTCATAAAGTATAGGATCTCTGTCTTTATTTGGTATCTCGGCAGAAATAATTTTATCAATTTCATCTGGCTGAATTTTCGTTTGTAACCACAAAAGAATGTGGCAGTGTGGCAAACCTCGTTTTTGCCATTCAACACTGTAAACATAACAATTTACATCTCCGAAAATATATTTATTTTTTAATACATGCATAAACATTTTTAGTTTGAGATGAAAAAGAGATTATATCGTGTCTATCAAACGACTTTTGGTCTTGAAATAATTCATTTTTTATTTCCGGCCATTCCGGGTTGCATGTAAAAGTAATAAATAAATCTGGACGGCCAAATTTACGAACATAAGTCATGGCATCCTGATTTTTTTCATGCATGTAACGTGGGGAGCCAGTAAAAGAGGAGGGAAGAATTAATTGTTGCCCCACGTTATTAGCATTAATATTTGCATCATTGTTAACAGCATCTCGGAGGTGAACATAATCATCCGCACGTAGTTGTTTTTGATGGTTACGAATAAAGTGTAGTCTTTCAGAAATCATTTTTGCCATCATATCTACGGCGAATTGGCTGAATAATGTTTTGTAATAATGTAGATGATTTAGACTTGTTTCTCTAACCATAAACCTATAAGAATAAAATTTCATGCAGGATACAGTTTTGGTTATTTTCCTGTAATATATTAATGTGATAACCGTCTTCGCCTCTAGTATACATCATAAGATCTATTCAATTCGGAAACTCGACTCAAGTGTCCACTCCGACCATGCAGAACTATATCTCTGGGACCTTTATCTTCATTAACTAATAATACAGCTACTTCATCGATGGTAGGTGCATTATATTGACCTCTGTGTTCATCTTGAGGAACTCTGTCAGCATGAATAATTAACTTAAAGTTTTGCAACTCATCAAAAGACCTCGACTCCAGATTAGATCTAAAGCTCTGTATGAGGCGATCATTTTCACGCAAAACTGTTTGCAATGATTCAATGAGACCTCTTTTTAAATTTGGAATCATATTTGTTCGAATAGATATTTGATCCGACTCTGACATAAAATATATTTGTAAAAATTTAGCATTATTTCCAATTTCGGGTAATAAACTACCTATTAAATGATGCACTTGACCCTGCATTTTAAAAGAGGGCATGAAGTTCCCTTCACTTATTTCGTTTGAAACAGAGTGTTATACCGTCTAGAATTATCAAAGAAATGTTTTGATAGAGGGTGAGAATTATCAATTAAACTTTTAATTAGGTCTGGAAGATCCTCAAATTGGTGTAAAACAACTTTACCGTCAGCGCAGCAAAGTCCATGGGTTTCATCTTTCCATTTTTTTGCATGGCACTTAGGACATAATATAGTCATTCGTCCAATTTGAAGCGCTTTAATATTTAAATAATCAATCTCGGATTGATAATTAAACGCTGATTTCATACTTAAAGCGTTACGTTGGTGCATGCTAATACAGTTAAATTTCGGGTAAGTGGCCAATTCATCATCATGCCGAGAGCGCCAAGAGCACGCAACTCGAATGTATAACAGAAGGCAAAAAGATAATTCACCAGAACGTTCTCAAACACTTGCACAGGACCAACGTAACGCTAACGTAACGTAAGGTATTGCCGATCACATTAAACAATAATATTTGAATAAAAAATTCTACATATTATGGTCCGAAGGCAAAATAAACAACCAATCACGGGCGAAGCTGTGACGGGTCGGCTAGTTATATATAAATAAATAAATAAATAACCTCTATATCTAGTATGTTGAGTCATATAAAAGATTGGGAATGAATTCCATGGACCACGATGCTTCTCTGTATTTACAGCTATAGAAACGATATGTTTTTTTTCTCAGAAGATTTTATTTCTTTTTTTCTTTCTCCCTGTAAGTTCTTTACCCTACATATATATATACCCAATTTTTCAATACTTTTCTTCATTCCAAATTTTTTGTTCAAACGTGGATGACTTACATATTTTCTCTTCACTCACCTCAAAAATGTTTTTCTCAGATTGTAAGTTATTATTTATTAAGTTTACGTTGTGCTGTGGTTTTGTGTCTGTAATTGAATACATCCAAGATGCCGAAACGTAAATGTGTTTTTAATAAAGCTCTCCAAGAGAAATATCCATTCATAAAAGTAAGAGGTTTTCCAACTGACGTATTATGTGAAAAATGTACATTGATATCAAGCTTAAAAGAGATCCATCTTTGATTATGTCGGCGTAATTGTGTACAAACTGATTATACCAGTTGCACAATTAAACTGATTCAGAATCATGACTTGGGAGTTTGAAGAATTGTTCGCCACTGAGCGCACAAATGGACCGATTTTTAGAAAAGACCGTCATCTGTCGTCTGCTTTGCCGATCACTGAAATTGAGTATATGTTTGCGAATAGATAGAACGACAGAGCATTAAAGAAGTTAGGGAGAAAAAAATTAGGTTCTATTAAAAAGAAAACAGTCGAAATACTCAAAAGTCAATCAGTCAAAAATTATTCAAACTTTTTAATTATGTCAAAAAAAAAAATTAATATACAGCTACAATTTAATTATCAATATGCAATGCTTCAACAATATTTTAATAACAAATTACCAACGATCCCGGCCCCTACAGATTTTAATCTAAACAACAATCTTTTATTCATCCGCAACATTGAATCTATAGATAACTTAATATCATACACATGTACGGGGGGGGGGGGGGTCCAGGGGTACTGGACCCCCCCACAGAACCTCTCCAAAAAAAAAAGTAAAATTCTTGCATATTTGCAGAACCCGATTTATGTAGGCACGCTCGGACATAGTTTTTTCCCGTAAACAAAATATTATATAAAATATAGTTTAATATTAGTTACAACAGCTAAAACAGAAACATGTTCCTGCTGCATGGTTTCGAGTTATAAGTATTATAGATAATATTTATTATGTAGAAACTGAGGACCCCCCCCCAGAAAAATTTGAAAATACGCCACTGATCATGATTTCTTAATGAGTAATAACTAATCTTAATATTTCAATTTGCAGTGTCCAAATATGTGAAAACAATTTAATTACAGTGTTATACGACCAAAAATTCTATTTAATTAAATTATATATGATCCTTCAATTTACAAACACTTTAAAAAATCTGACTTATGGTATTATTTATCGCAACAATAGACAAATTATAAATTTTATACCATTTATTAATATAAATAATATTTATTCATTGGACAAATTATTTCTTCAATTTGTGGATGATTTGGATTCCTGGTGGCTGCAAAATGCATTTGATATGTCATATGTACCTACAGGGTAAATATTTATTCCAACATTACCTACATAACTAAAATAAATAATGTAAAATATGAATTTAAAAATAAATAGAATTCATTCAACCACAAATACTCATACTCACAATATTATAATCGATGACGTCTTATTACTTCAAATATTCATACCGACCGACAAATGCAATAGTGTATTGATTTTGGCTTGCCTATTGACTATGGAAACTAAACGCACAGTATGCCTTACTTACTATTAAACATTTAAAATTCAATACATATAATTATTTAAAATTTATTAATGGCATTTAATTTTTTTTTTACAGTTATCTAATATATTTAATCATATTAAAATTGTAATGTGTATTTTAAAATATTATTTTATTGATAAAAATTCATTGATAAAAACATTAAATGAATTGGTCCTCAAAAAATATTTAAAGACTGAAGTATATCATAATTATACTATATACAATCTGATTATGACAAATATTATTAATGAACTTAATATACACAACTCAAATACACGACACACAACCGAAATGTAATCGCTGAAAGCCGTGTAGTTTAAGGCCCATTGCACACAGGACGGTTTCGTCCGTGCGGATTTTATTTGGCAGTAATCAAATAAAATTAATAATTGTGGCTTTCACACGGGACGGTGGGCGAATTTTATCTGTACGGTCGCCGTGATACAGCCGTGTCAACGACTGAAAATCACGGCGCCGTGCCGTCGCCGTCTTATCAGTGGCCTACGTGACTAGACACACGTATTCATACTTCCCAGTTTTTAGTCGTCTACCGTCTGTTGTAGTGATGGGAATAATCGAATGATTTTAATAATCGAATGATTAGTAATCGAAAAAAAAAATAATCGAATAATCGAATGATTAGTAGTCGAAAACAAAATAATCGAATAATCGAATGATTAGTATTCGAAAACAAAATAATCGAATAATCGAATGATTAGTATTCGAAAACAAAATAATCGAATGATTAGTATTCGAAAACAAAATAATTGAATGATTAGTATTCGAAAACAAAATAGTCGAATGTTATAAAAATAAATAATAATACAATACATGGACATTGGACAGACACATTCTTAATTTAGTACCCAATGACTTAAATCTAAGTATAACAACAAAGGAAAGTAAACATTACAATTCATTAGAAACCAGAAATAGAAATAAATCCATACACTAGAGTAGTAGACTATTATTATTTAATATTATTCAACATCAAACTGTTCATTTTATCATTTACTAGATTCGAGTAAGTTTAACGGACTGATTTTAGTATTTAATAAGTACTGACTATAGAGTATTTTAAGTTAAATGTTTGTCATGGCACCTAATAAAAGGTCAATGGTGTGGGAGTATTTTCAAAAATCTTCCGAAAATGCGTTGTTTGTAAGATATGTAAAAAGGAATTTAAATATCACAGCAATACTACTAATTTGAAAGGTAAGATTTAGAATTTAGATATTGTACTTGGGGAATATTGTTATTTATGTAAATCAGATTATTTGTATTTAAAAAATTGATAGGAAACGGGCTAATCTCTACTATGACACAATTATTTTCATATAGTTTATTATAAATTATTGCCACTTTTTATCAAAAATAATTATTTTCAATATTTTTTTTTATTTTAAGAACATCTGAAACGAATACATCCGGTGTATCTTAATCCCACGTTAGAAATAGATGAAAACTTAGAATCGGGATTATCAGCAGGACCTTCTAATGCATTATCAGAATCATCTAACATAAGCAATCAACCCCGTTCTTCAGGTTCTTCTCCTATATCCAAACGTTCGCGTCAATTAAAGTTATACGGTTCAACAAGAGGCAATGAATTAACAGAAGATGAAAAAATATCTATAGACAAGAGTTTAATTAAAATGATTGTGAATGACTATCAACCACTGTCATTAGTTGAAAACACTGGTTTTTTAGAATTTACTAAAAAATTACAGCCCTTGTACAAGCCACCTAGTAGGAAAACACTAACCACCAAATTAATACCGGATGAATATAACAAAATTGTTGCTACACTTAAATCTATGTTGGAAAATATTTCCGACTTATCTATTACAACAGACATGTGGACTTCCGATAGTAATAGAGCTTATATTACGGTTACTTCGCATTTTATATTTAATGACCATTTGTATTCACCCGTGATAGCTACAAGGGAAATGCGTGAAGCTCATACAGGTTAAAACATTGCCACTTTACTTTCAAATATTTTAATTGAATGGGGTATCAAAGACAAGATTGTCACTGTAGTTTCAGATAACGGGGCGAACATTAAAAATGCAATTAATGAGCATCTGTGTAAACACCATCATCCCTGCGTCGCACATACTTTAAATCTGAGTGTTAACGAGGCAATTTCGTCCAATAAAGAGTTTCTTGATGTTTTGAAAAAATGTCGAACACTGGTCGGACATTTCAAACACAGTGTTTTAGCATCGGAAAAATTAAGACAACTACAAATTCAAATGGGTCTTTCACAGTTAAAAGTAAAACAAGACGTAAGCACTAGATGGAATTCTAGTTTACATATTATGATGGAGAGACTAATTGAAATCAAAGATCCTTTGTCTGCGGCAATAACATATCTTCCACGTGCGCCCATTTTTTAACTTCATTAGAATGGGAATTAATATCCGACTGTTTACCTTTATTAAAACCATTCGATGTTATGACTGTTGAATTATCGGCTGAAAAATACCCAACACTTTCTAAAGTTATTCCGTTAATAAGAGGTCTGCAGTATACGTTAAAAAATGTAACAACTAAAACAGCAACAGGAAATTCAATCAAACAAAATTTAATAGAAATCGTAGCTAGGCGTTTGGGAATACTGGAGCAAAATAAAACAGTCGCAAAAGCATCATTTATGGACCCAAGGTTTAAAAAAGCAGGATTTGGGATAGTTGAAAACGCGAATAACGCAGAAAAATGGATAACTGACGAACTTAAATGTATAATGAAAAATACTCATGATATCATTGAATCTACAACACCTCCGATAAATATTGAACCTACATTATTATGGGAACAGTTTGACAGTAAAGTCTCAAAAATCAAAACTAATTTGTCCGCTGACATTTCAGCTTCACTGATGCTTCGTCAATACTTAGAATTGCCCTACTTAAGTCGAACTAAATGTCCCTTGGAATTTTGGAGTCAACATAAAAATACTTTTCCAGAACTTTATAAACTTCAACTCAAATATTTGAGCGTTCCTGCGACTTCTGTTCCTTCTGAACGCGTATTTTCGAAAACGGGTCAGTTGACAAATGACCGCCGAAATCGACTTCATCCTAATAATTTAGAGTATATTATTTTTTTAAGTAGTAATTCGCTTTTAATGAATTAACATTATATTCATTGTTATTCAAAATTTTAAAAGTGTTTATATTTTATTTGTATTTTATATTATTTATTTATTTAAATTTGAATATTATTTAGTATATTGTTTAATATTTATAAAAATGCAATGATTATTAGCAATTGTGTAGTTTTATACTTTTTGATAAATTTATAACACACAGTTTCGAATAATTTGCTATTGATATGTCTGATACTTCGATTATTTTGATAATTGAAATATAATAATCATAAACGTATGATCCCATCGGCCATCACTACCTGCAACTGAGAGCTACCTAATGAGATATAGATAGTAGGTACAATGGTACTATATACAATTATACACCATATTATATTTATATTACTTATTGTGCAGTAGCCAGTAATTATATAGATACTACTACTGTAGTATACGGGTAGGAAAAGTAAAATTGAGATAAGAAAAGCATTCGATTATTTTAACTACTAATTTTGATCATTCGAATAATTTTATTCGATTATTTTATTATTCGAATGATTTTTAAAATAATCTAAGTTCATTCGATTATTTTATTATTCGAATGATTTTTAAAATAATCGAATCATTTCGATTATTCAAATAATCGAATGATTTTTAAAATAATCGAATCATTTCGATTATTCAAATAATCGAATGATTCGATTATTTCATTCGATTATTCCCATCACTAGTCTGTTGTCAAAGGTACTTGTTGTCTATATAAAAACATAAAATATAACCAAACGTAGACGATTCACGGGGGAAAAACCGTCTTGTGTGAAAACAACATTCGTGCGGAGAAAAATCGTACGAATAAAATCCGCAAGGACAAAACCGGTTAGTAACCTAACCGTCCTGTGTGAAATGGGCCTAAAGGGAGCCATACACGGTCAGTCATGAATGACAATCAATGTGAATGTCATTCATGACTGACCGTGTATGTTTATGATTGATAGTGACTGACAATCATATTTTAATGTCAGTCGAACGAGCCGAAAAGTGCAGTTATGTGCAGTGATGTATGCATGTTATAGTGCACGTGTTTACCAAAATAAAAAGTAAATAATAAATAATAATTACCTATATTATTTATTTAACTAATTTATTTTGTATTATTCTTTTTATACATTACTTAAGATTTTTCATTAAATTTAAACTTAAATTGTAATGAATAAATTGAATAATGAAGAATTTTGGCGCGACTTTATTAATTTATACCGTAATTTACCAGCCACATGGCGAGTAAAAAGTGAAGTTTTCCAATCGTACAAAATTGATCTATAATATGGCTGTTTCCACCAGCAAAACAACAAAATTTTTTCCCTCAAACAACAATAGGTATATAGAAACCTCTGGGTATAATTCTTATTTAGAAGGATCCCAGAATATCGTCGAAAAACTGACAGGTGAGTATAAGTATATTTTTTATAAGTAGGATTGACCATCTTTTTTATGTTTTTTTTTCAAAGACTGCTTGGATATTTCATTAAAAAATCTTAAGAAAAAAAAGTAAACTCAATACAGAATTATATCCTGCCCCACAACTCGGCAGGAATTTAAAAAAAAGAAATAAACAACTTAAAAAAAACAATCTGCCAGTGACAAAAAAATCGGTTAATCGAATTCAATCATGTAAGTAAAATGTTGAGCATGTCATGTAGAAATAAAAATATAAATAAATAAAAATTTTTTTTTAAAGACTGCAAAAATAATTTCAAACGCTATCATAAAGTTAAAAGAATTAAAACTTTCAATTATTACAATAGATTTATTAAATATTTATATACAAAAAAACGGATATTTCAACATCAACACATTATTTCATCTGCAATAAAATAGTTACATTCAATCAGCAATTTTAAAACCACAAATCTCACATAATAACATAAACGTTATCCAAAAGAAAATAGTTAAAATAATATTAGAAAATAATTTACAATCAACATACCTTAATAACCATGAAAAAATCATCAATATATACATAAGAGAAAATAAAAATTTAAAAAAACTGAAAGAAACATTACAAACTAATCACATAAAATCAGTAAAAAAAAACATAGACAGCAAAACAGTGAAGAATATAATTCGATTTGAGACAATTAAGTAAGTAAAAATATAAAAAAAAAATAATAATTCAATTGTGTACATTTAAAATCAAATTATCCACAGGAACTTAAAATATAACATCTTCGATAAAGTTGACAGTTTCATCCCAAATATTGACCTGAAAATTCAATGTAAAAATTACTCTGAAACTGAAAATATACATAAATTAATATGTACAATTATTTGGTTAATTAATATTGAAGACTCTGTAGAAGACCATACTACTTTAGTTCATAAACGAATATCTACTTTCTTAAGTGGGTATGATTTTTCTGAATGGTAAGTCTCCATGTCTTTATGAAACAATAATTAATTTGATTAAAATATAATATAAACATCATATTTATGTAAAGCAAATTAGACTTGGCATATGACACTGAAATATTTAACATCATTCAGCAGTTAGTCCAAGACTTTATTATTTGCTGCAAAATTAATAACATATATAAATTCATGGTGCGCATGCAAAACAATAAAAATGATGTGTACACTGAAAAGGGAGAATATATATTTGAAACAACAATAAAATATGAACTCCAGAAATTATTATTCAAGCTGGACAATTTTGAAAAACATTGCATGAATTACACTACTTATGTGTGAGTGTTAATATTATTGCTTGTTTGAAAAAAATTGAATAATAAATTGTTGTTTATCAAATTTACAGTTATGAACCAATTGATTATGACGATAAGGTTATTATGGTTGACGTGGGTGAACATTTTCTTAAATTTTCATTAGATTATTCAATGGGCATACCTGAAAATTTTGATTTTCAAGAGATTATTATAATGGCTATAATAACAAAACATCAATTTATAACGGTTCGATATGTGAACAAGTAAATTAAAAACAAATATTAATGGCATTTAATTTCTTTTTTTTTACAGTTATCAAATATAATTGATCATATGAAAATTGTAATGTGTATTTTAAAATATTAATTTATTGATAAAAATTCATTGAAAAAAACATTAAATTAATTGGTCCTCAAAAAATATTTAAAGACTGAAGTGTATCATAATTATACTATATACAATCTGATTATGACAAATATTATTAATGAACTTAATATACAAAATTCAAATACACGACACACAACCGAAATGTAATCGCTGAAAGCCGTGTAGTTTAAAGGGAGCCATACACGGTCAGTCATGAATAACAATCAATGTGAATATTTTGTAATATTCTTTTTATACATTACTTAAGATTTTTCATTAAATTTAAACTTAAATTGTAATGAATAAATTGAATAATGAAGAATTTTGGCGTGACTTTATTAATTTATACCGTAATTTACCAGCCATATGGCGAGTAAAAAGTGAAGTCTATAAAAACCGAGTTTTGAAGCAAGAAGGCTAAAATACTTATGTAAAATGTTATTAAATTTTACAAAACACAAAACAATACGAAATAGGTATTTTTTTTATAAATTAATTAATTTTTGATTGACATTCTTGATTGACCAAGTATGAAAGTTATCAATCGTCAGTCATGAATTACAGTCACATAGATTGTCATTCATGACTGACCGTGTATGTTAATGATTGATAGTGACTGACAATCATATTTTAATGTCAGTCGAACGAGCCCAAAAGTGCAGTTATGTGCAGTTAGTGCACGTGTTTACCAAAATAAAAAGTAAATAATAAATAATAATTACCTATATTATTTATTTAACTAATTTATTTTGTAATATTCTTTTTATACATTACTTAAGATTTTTCATTAAATTTAAACTTAAATTGTAATGAATAAATTGAATAATGAAGAATTTTGGCGTGACTTTATTAATTTATACCGTTATTTATACCGTAATTTACCAGCCACATGGCAAGTAAAAAGTGAAGTCTATAAAAACCGAGTTTTGAAGCAAGAAGGCTAAAATACTTACGTAAAATGTTATTAAATTTTGTGTTCATGAACATTTAACTTATTTATAGTATCTTTAAAATAATTATTATTTTCATTATCTAAATTTAAACTTCCAACATTCTTTAAAACTTCAAAAAGATGAACATATATTTTTAATTGGATCTAAAGAAACTCAAATTCTAGGTTCAAAATTCCATCATTAAAACAAGTTTTTTAGGTATTTTTTTTTAACTTAAGAACCGTAAAATTAAATATTTGCGAAAGTGCAAATTTAGTTATTCGAGAATGTATTATATATGTATATATATGTATTATATTCTGGGAGAAAGCTAGAATTCCGACAAGGGCTGTACAACATTGTGTTAATAAGTTAATAAAAATGTATGAAAACTGGCGAAACTTACAAAAAAATGCTAAAATAACTGTCGAAATTTATCGAAAAAAAGAATATGAGTTTATTGTGATTTTGGATAGTCTTTTTATATTGAGCATTCGGATGCATTAAATATAATAAAAATTGATAAGGATAAAGAATTTTTAATAGACCAACGTCTTCCCGGGTGACCTGGATGTCTCAGTGGTGTTGATAAAAAAGAAACAATTAAAGAAAATCGTAGAGAAATCCAAAAATCTATGGAATTAAACAAACAAACTCGTTTTGGTGAGCTGCAAGTGCAAATTGCATCAACTTCGGTATTTAATTCTATGCAGTTGAATGAAAACGTGGAGAATGACAGTCTCATTACACAAAAATTAGCTGGGGCTTTGGATAGGTGCAAATTAAGTATTCGTGACTCAGTTTACGTTTTACAAGCAACATTAGAGGCATTAGGATTCGACAACGATGATTATATAAACAATTCAACTTCTATTTATAGAGCACGAGAAATGCACCGTTGTTAACGTGCTAAAATGATAAAATCACGGTTTCAAGAATCTCTCCCAAGTTAAAAAATAACTAATAAAACAAACTAATACAATTTATTTTTGAAATTATTTTTATATTTTACAGAAATTAATATTGATAAATTTATTTCAGAAAATAGCTTAAAACTATTCACCAGATTTGGTATTGATACAGGTATTTTACAATACGATCCTAAATCGGTGGATAACCATATCAGTTTTGTTAACGGCAAAGAATTAATAAAATCTCTAAAAATAGTCAATGATACAGCTGAGAGGGGTGTGAAATTAATAGCAGACTTTAATGAAGCATTAACAGTCGACGAAGAACAAAAAAAACAATATGTACTACAATGTGTTCATGAACACAGACAATTAATGTATCCAAATTGTAAAAAGGAAACATTAAACAAATTATATTAATTTATATCATTAATTATATACTAATAAAAATATTTCATAATACATTGACTCTGATTAATATTTACCATTAATAATATTATATATTTAATCTATAATATAAAAATGAATCGCAAAATGTGTTGGTATGCGCATAACTCAACAACGCCTGGACCAATTTGGCTGAAATTTTTATTGGCTGAAACCTGACACTTTGCTGAAGGTTTTAGTAACAATTTTCATTTTTCAAAAAAGTTCATAAAAGTTTTTATACGCATTTTTCCACACATAGTGTTTTATCTAATTTTTTTTTTATTGATCTTTATAACAACCCGGCAACTGTTGCCATTAGTTACAAATTACAATTGGTAATAACAATTAAATACAAGTATGTAAATTTATATGTCAGTATATACTTTTAAAGCTACCTGTTTTGCTCTTGGGCTTTTAGAAAATGACGAGCAATGGAAAAATACTCTAGCGGATGCAACTCTTTCAGAAAGTCCTTCAAAATTAAGAGAATTATTCGCAATAATCATAGTTTTCTGCCAACCGTCTGAACCTCAATCTTTGTGGGAACAGTTCAGAAATGATTTTTGTGAAGATATTCTTCATACAGAGCGCACTCGATTAAATGACTTGCAATTTACTTTTTCTGATGAAATATTTAATAGAGGTTTGATTGAAATAGAAGATAAAGTAGTTTGTCTGTCTCAAAAATATTTAACTGAATTTGGAATGAACTCACCTGTTCGAAATGAAAATGCATCTGATCCTTTTGAATTCTCAATTTTGCGTTCTTACGATAATAACCGATTACAAGAATTTGTAGAAATCAATTTACCAAAATTAGTAAATGATCAAAAATATGCTTTTAATGTTATTACAGAAAGCGTAATGAATCATCAGGGAAGAGTTTTTTTTTTAGATGCTCCGGGTGGTACAGGAAAAACATTCCTAATTAATTTGTTGTTGGCTCAAATTAGATCCTCAGGTAAAGTTTCATTTGCAGTAGCTTCATCTGGTATAGCAGCAACTCTCCTTAGTGGCGGCAGAACTGCTCACTCGACTTTCAAGTTACCGTTAAATGTATTATTTGATACAGAATACGTTTGTCCGATTCGTAAAAATGGCCCTCTTGGAAAAATTCTTCAAGAAACCTCATTCGTTGTGTGGGATGAGTGTACAATGAGTCACAGATCACATATCGAAGCAATTGATCGAACATTGAAAGATCTTAGGTGTAATAATAAGTTTATGGGTGGCATAACATTTGTTTTCGCTGGTGATTTCCGTCAAACCTTACCAATAATCCCTAAAGGTACTCTAGCTGATGTCGTTAATGCTAGCTTAAAATCTTCCCCTATATGGAACTATGTTGAAAAACTTTATTTGCGAACATGAGAGTTTATTTATGCGGAGGGGACGATATTTTTCCAGCACAGTTGTTGAAAATTGGAAATGGAACTTTAGAAAATGAAAATGGTTACATTTCTGTCAATCACACGATTGGACGGGTGGTCAATAACGTGGAAGAGTTGATTTCTACAGTTTATCCTGACATTTTTAATCTGTCCAATAAATCTTATCAGTGGTTATGTGAAAGAGCTATTATCTCTCCAAGAAATGTAACAGCAGTAGAAATTAATGATATCACCCTTCTAAAATTCGATGGACACTCACGTGAATATCTATCTATTAGATAGATTTACATCAACAGATGATGCTATTCATTATCCACAAGAATTTCTCAATTCTCTTTCTCCTTCGGGATTTCCTCCTCATAAACTAAAATTAAAAATTGGTGCTCCAATTACATTATTACGTAATCTTCAACCACCGAACTTATGTAACGGTACAAGATTACAAATAAAATCTATTATAAAGCTATTATAGAAGCCGTAATTCTTACAGGGCCAGCGAAAGGAGAAATTGCATTTATTCCAAGAATTCCCATGATTCCCTCTGACTTGCCGTTTTCTTTCAAACGGCTTCAATTCCCGGTTAAAGTTTCTTTTGCCATTACCATAAACAAAGCACAAGGTCAAACATTCAAGTACGTTGGCGTAGATTTTCGTACAGAATGCTTTTCACATGGGCAATTATACGTGGCATTTTCTCGAACTGGAGACCCGAATCATCTTATGATTTTAATTTCAACAGGAAATATAACAAAAAGCATCATATACTCAGAAGTCTTATAAAATTCTTATTTTAATTCTTTTTTTTTCTTCATCAACTTCAATCAAATTCTTTATCAACCATAAATTATTTCTTTTTTATCTGTATTTATTTTTATCATTTATAACGCTAGAAAAATTTCAATCCGTTTTCATTAACCGTTTTTTATATTTACTTTCCGATCACATTAAACAATAATATTTGAATAAAAAATTCTACATTAACTTTCTTTCATTAACCGTTTTTTATATTTACTTTCCGATCACATTAAACAATAATATTTGAATAAAAAATTCTACATATCATGGTCCGAAGGCAAAATAAACAACCAATCACGGGCGAAGCTGTGACAGGTTGGCTAGTGTTTATATAGTTTTAATAGTAAACATTTTGAGAATACGGTATTTTTATACATTTGAGTAAATATATCTCATGAACAGGAATATATCTCATTCCTTTTATGAATGGTTTTGTGAAATTTTACCTCTGTTTGATGATAATTCCATAATTGTTATGGACAACGCATCGTACCATTCGGTCAAGCTAGATCCCGCACCAAAAATGGCTTGGCAGAAACATAAAATTATTCAATGGTTGGAGGATAAGAATATAGAAGTTGACAAGAAAATGGTGAAACTAGAATTAATGCAAAAGGTCAAAGAGATTCGAACCACTGAAAAGTACGTCATTGACGAAAAAGCAATGGAATGTAATAAAATTGTTCTGCGTTTGCCACCGTACCATTGTGAGTTGAACCCTATTGAATTAGCATGGTCGGTGGTAAAAAATCATGTGAAGCAGAATAATACTACATACAAATTAAACGATGTACGGCAATTGCTGATCGATGGAGTTCAACGAGTTACTCCGGAAATGTGGGCCAATTTTGTAAAACACACAATTAACGAAGAGGATAAGTTGTGGGATATTGAGTCCATCACCGATGAAATGCTTGATGAATTAGCTCCAACATCTCAACATGTTCTAACCATCACAGGAGAAACAAGTACCGATTCCTCAGATTGAAATTAAAAATAATTAATATCTAAAAATTAAAATCAATATCATGCATAATAATATGTA
Organism: Periphyllus acericola; assembly: GCA_949715065.1. NCBI lineage: Eukaryota > Metazoa > Arthropoda > Insecta > Hemiptera > Aphididae > Periphyllus > Periphyllus acericola. The sequence continues at coordinate 7,989,942 of OX454264.1, read as the reverse complement.
TAATATATAATATGTATATATACAAGTATGTATAATTGCATTGCATTTATTTATTTAAAATACACACATAAATTTGTTAATGATAGTATTTGTTTATTATTAATTTATATTAAAAAAATATCTGTATCACTATAAAAAAAAAATAATTTAACTTTTTGCGTAATGATAAACACTACAGTACGCTGTATATACGATGTAATTAATATTATCGGTGTGTATAACCGATGTTGCGCGCCGCCGGACGGTAAAGAGTGGGAGAAATTGGTGTTCCACGCTGTCGGCGGCGTCAGTCAGCTGCGCGAAACGAGTACAGTATCTCGTGGAACAGAGTATATATTAGTAATGACATTTAATAAGATAGTCAAATTAAATATAATAAAATGAAAAACCTACACATATTATTATTATAAAGCTTAATATTTTATTCTTAAAATTATCACAGTGTATTGTAGCATGTCGTGTATGTATGATTATATAATTAAAAAATAACTAACTTATGGAGTATTGAGTAGTTGCGCAACGGTTTGAAACCAAACTTGCGGTTTTCGGTCGAGACTGAAATATTTTGTGCAACGCTTGGTAACTGATAATTGGTTTGAACGTCTTATCGATGTTGGACAAGCGTCAGTGGCCGTTATATTTTATGTATAATTGTATTGTGTTTATTTAAAATTGTATAGTAAATTTAAAGTGACGAATTTTATTTATTTTTTTAAGTGCCAACTAAAATATTAATATTTATCATTATTATTATTATTAGTAATTGTAACAATACAATAATTAGTATGGCGACTAATAATGACGAAGTCAGAGGATTCTGGACATTAACGTACATAAAAAAACGTACTGACTAAAGAGGTTCACACAAGCCGTTTGAAAGTGTATGTACTATGTATGTATGTGTGTTTGCATAATCAAGTTTTTGACAAAATAGTGGTTGCGCAAAAATGTTTGGTCTTTTATGGGGGCCTTTACAAGACGAATAAGTGGTATGACGACAATTTACTTCCCGGCCTCCCCAGGTCGCAGTAGAAAATAGATATGATAATAATAATAGCGATTATAGCAACCGATAATGAGGGTCGACGAGCGTACGCAAAGTTAATTTTAAAAATAAAATATATTTTAACATATTTACGACGCTGCCGGTCGTCCAATTACGTACATAAGATCGCAGCTTAAACGTACCCGCACGCAAACGATTTCGCTTACAATGTACGTTAGTCAATGTCCCTTATTTAATAATAGAAACAATTTTTTTCGATTTTTAATAGTCTCACCCATTTAATTTATGTATATACATGTATAAATGAGCTATAAAAAGATTTGGGTCAATCGGTTAAGGTTAACCCGTGCCGACTTGAATTTGAAATTTAAGTACTTATATTAATTATTTCCTAATTTATTGACATTTTTCACTTTTTCATGAATATCTAGTTTATCGATAGGAAAATTGAGATTTATTAAATTTCCTATATTTTACGTTCTTACATATTATTTCTTATTTGTAATAATTTACAAGATATATCGACTAAATAGTGTTTTCTCCCAAAGGTTAGATTTTTATATCTATAGGTATGTGCAAGTTAATAAATACACCTAGTTGCTGTACAACTGCAGAAATTATCAGAATATTAGAACATTAAAAATATCGTGTAGTAGACTAATATAATACCAGGGCTCGTAAGTTCATGCATTTGCATGTTTTTTTTGCTACACAAGAAAACATGCTAACTGAGATACAAATCCGTTTCATAACGATAGTAATAATAATATGAAGTCTGATAGTGCATGTTTTTGCATGTTTTAGGTGTAAAGGCATATTTGGCATATATTCGATTTTTTACAGTCGTTAGTGCATATTATTTCATAAAAATATTTTTAGACCAATATGTATTTGAAAATGTTTCTTGTTTCTTATTTATTTTCCCGTTTACAAACTGATAGCGTTTTGATTTATTTTATTATTTTCGTGTGACTACCTAGTGTCCTAGTACATACCTATATTTAGATTTTATGTGGTTTACGTAATACCGCGTAAACTATGCAATCGCTACCACTACCATCCTCCACCGTACAAAGTCCGTCATCGAAACGAACCTGTACAGGCATGTACACGCGTGCAGCTTCTCACCAACCCACATTTATAATTTTGTACATTGGTACAGTTTAGTTTTCTTGCACTCGCTGATGAGTTGTTTACTCGTTTAGATCTACCTGAACTCTGAAGATATGACTGCGAACGATTTACTGTATTTTAAATATGCACCTCTTACTTCAGCAGATGTAGAAAGATCCTTTTCCATGCTTTAAAACGTATTGGTAGACAATCGCCAATCTTTTAAGTTGAAATATATACATAAAAAAATCACTTATAGTACAGTGTAATTCCTATTACATACATAAAAAAATCACTTATAGTACAGTGTAATTCCTATTTTTTTTTTTTATAATGTAAATAGAAATTTTATAAATATTATATTGAAGTATTTCAAAATGAAATACCTAATATTTCATTTCAAATGTTTTCATTGTAGGTGCTGGAAAAGGGTGTACACAAATTACACAAAAAATGACTGCCTTATTAAGATTTATAAAGATGACAAAGCTATTTTAACTTCACAAGTATTAATTTTATTTTTTACTATATTAATTTTGACTGTTAAATATATAAAAATTAAAAAGAAAAATTACTTCGTTTAAAATACTTTTAAAATGTATGGATTTATTCTTATTATTTTAAAATTTGCTTATGATTTTTTTACATATTGTATATTTGTATTTATATGCATATTTTGAGTGCATAATTTAAAAATGTTGGGGCATATAAATGCATATTTTCGAACTTTTTAATGCATATTTTGACAATTTTTAGTGCATGAATGCATGCTTATTTATGCATTTTTTAGTGCATGAAGTTACGAGCCCTGATCATTACATTATTGCTAGATAAGAAACGACTTGGAGTAGACTCGCGACTTCATGAGGTTAATAAACCATATTTATCATATCGTTGCAGTTGTGTTCATTGTAGTGTGCGAGTAGTTTGTGACGTCTGTTGTGGCATTTTTTATGATTTTTATCGAATTTTGTACAAATTTGTCAAATATGTCTAGAAAATTGAGAGCTGAAGAAAATATATTTTTGATTGGATCGGCATCAACCCAGATTTTAGGCTCGTAACTCCCGTCAATTGGGCAAGTACTTTCAGTATTTTTTTATAATGTGAGAACAGTAAAACACTAGGGACAGTGCGTCGTTAACTGTTCGAGAATGCAATATTTTCTGGGAAAAAGCTCGAATTCCTGTCCGAGCAGTTCACCATTGTATAAATAAACTATTAAATTTGTATGAAGAATGGCGTAATCTACAAAAAAATGCACAAAAAGTAGGTGATTCATTCAAATTGAATGAAACCAAATTCATTCATAAACTTGACAATTTATTTGATATTGCACATGCCAAATGCTTTAAATACAATGAAAATGGAAAACGATAAGTTTTTAATTAATCAAAGGCTTCCGGGGCGAATTGGTTGTCTTGGTGGTATAGAAAGAAAGTTACAAGAAAAAGAAAATAAGTCAAAAAAACGTAAATGCAGAGAAACGGAAAAATTAACACACAAAGAACCTCAATTATTGGATGCTTCTACATCAAACTATAGTACAACAATAGTTCAAAGTCAATCGTCTGATACATCTGCAAGTTCATCATTATCGTCAGATTCTGAAAACAATCAGACACAAAGTAATTGTTTAACAATGTCAGGGAAAAAAAGGGGCCGCACAAATTTCATTTCACCTAAGCTTGTTGCTGCATTGGATCGATGCAAATTAATTGGACGGGAATCTGTTTATATTATTCAAGCAACAGCTGAAGCTTTAGGTCATAATGTTGATGATCTAGTTATAAACAAATCGTCTATACATCGATGCCGTGATACTTTACGTATTGAACGTGCCAACAAAATCAAAACAATTACGAAATACCAAAATAAATTATTTCTTTTATAATTAAATTGATCTTAAAAAAATAGCGTAAATTAGCCCTGTAATTTTTATCATATAGTATAAGTAAACTTACTAATAAGTCAATTTTAAAATATGATCTGCCCAAAGTTGCCCATTTGATGTGTAGTTATTTTTATAGGTATTACATACTGTGATTTATTCAATGCGCTGAGAGGTCCACAACGTCCGCGACAATTAAATCCGTGTTCCATCGATAGTCGTTCGTTCTTATTTTATTACATTAAAAACAATATTAAATATTCTATTGATGAACATTATGAAGCCGCATTGAATTCAAAGATTTTGGCATATACTACTACATTAAATCGTAAATGGTCAGCGGTCAATCGTACTGCAAGTACATTTATTTCAAAATACGAGGGATGGTTAGATACTAAATTTGATTTGCCAAAAAAAGAAAAAAAAGCGGTTAATCTTCGTGGTCGTCCATCAAAGCCATTTTCGGACTTATCTGAAAGAGCTAAAATTCGTAAAGTTAAACCATTAGTGGAGACAATATCACCAGATAGATTACTTCGTGCAACAAGATTATCACTTTTTAAAGAAGGTAAACATGCAGCAGCAGATTTATTGAAACAGTCAACTGAATACTATCCAATTCGTCCTGCAAAAATTAAAACTTTTCGTGAATCCTTAGGAAAAAATAATATAGTACCATATACCGTAGATGAAGCACTGGCTCATATGGTTGACTGTCGTATAACAAAAATTGTGTATCACCAGACTCGATTAGGGTTAAAAGAACATGGGGTAAATGTGTATCCTTCATATGATCGAATACGTGAAGCAAAAAAATTGTGTTTTCCTGAGGGTATAGAAATATATGAATTTGGTGTGTCTATACCTCTCCAAAGTTTATTGGACCATACGGTTAGACGAGTCTTCCAAACTTTCGATTTACCTAAGGATTTTAATTTTTTTGAAAAATATGTAAAGGCCGAGTTTATTTTTAAATGGGGGTGTGATGGAAGTTCTGGTCAAACCGAATATCACCAAGCATTTACCTAGAATACAAATTTAACCCTAAATGATCCACATTAAAATAGTGATAGAGATAACGACACTGATGACTGTGAACTAAATTATGAACAAGATGTAGAATATACCGATGCAAACATGTTTTTATTTTCGCTTGTTCCTTTGCGATTAACTTTTGGTATGACTGATGACACAAATGATATTTTATGGAAAAATTTAACACCATCTTCTACACGTCAAATAGTAGACCCATCAAATGTTTGTATAAAAAATAAACAAAATATAATACTTGCAAAGAAGTCGAGGCAATTGAAAATGAAATAAAAGCATTAGTCCCAATTCATATTGTTTTAAATAATATTTCTGTTCCTGTTCACTGTAAATTAGTTATGACAATGTTAATGGGAAAAGTTATAAATAATTTAACTGATACGTCAAGTCAAAGATGTTTTATTTTTAACTGTGGCCCCAAAAATATGAACGATTTAAAAAATATACAACAATTTAAAATTAATTAAGATAATTTGAAATACGGGCTTTCTACATTGCATGCGTGGATCAATTTTTTGAAATGCATTTTAAATATTTCATATAAATTAAATATCCACGAATCAACCAGTCGCATGTCTAAAGAAGAGAAAGGGAAAGTTTTGCAAAAAAAAAAAAATATTCAACAAACATTTTGGAATGATATGGGGATAAAAGTTGATAAAATAGTACAAGGTCAAGTACAAGGTATATCTAATACTGGGAATGTGGCAAGATTTTTTTAGGTACTTTAGGTAAACATTTGTAATCGAGCGGGCCACCAAATATAAAAGTACTCATAATCTCAATCTTAATATAATTAAGTTACATATCGTAGGTTGCAATATAATATGGAGGTACATGTTGGACTGGTTTTCTTATCTTTTTTATTGACTATAGCACATATTACAAATTGAGGTACACGTTGATCACGCTCTTTATAGTGCACGGGTGATATCGATTTTAAATCATAAAATTTCTATTTTAAAATGTCCGACAGAAAAAAGCGCAAATACAATGATGATTACCGAATTTTTAATGAAAATTGGTCAATAAGTTACTTTTTCATTGAAATTAATAGAAAAGCTGTTTGCCTTGTGTGTCGTGAAACGGTTTCAGTTTTTAAAGAATTTAATATCAAACGACATTATGAAACAAAACATGAAGCAAAATTCGGCAATTTAAAAGGTAAGCTATTATTTTCAATATAATTAAGTTATACAAAAACTTAATGTCGTGTAATATTATTTAATTAGGAGAATTACGTGTTACTAAGTTCGAAGCATTCAAAAAAGATATCCACACCCAAAATGTTTCAAATTTATTTAAAAAACAAAATTCAACTAAAACAAATGTTGTACAAGCGAGCTATAAAGTAGCGAATTTGATAGCTAGTGAAACTAAACCTCTAAGTGAGGGAGATTTTATAAAAAATGTATTTTAACTGTGGTTGAAGAAATAATTCCTGAAAAATTAGAACTTTTTAAGGAAATAAGTTTATCACGAAACACAATTACCAGACGTGTTGAAAATATAGGGAATAACATACTTACACAGCTACAGAACAAAGCACGAGATTTAAAATATTTTTCGCTAGCACTGGATGAGAGTACCGATATCACAGATACTGCCCAGCTGCTAATAATTATTCGTGGCATTGATATTAATTTTAATATAACAGAGGAGTTGACTTCTTTACAAAGTATGCATAATCGAACAACAGGGGGTGATATATTTGAAAAAGTAGATCTTTGTCTTCAAGATCTTAAGCTCGATTGGAGAAATCTAAGTTGCATAACAACAGATGGCGCTCTAAATATGAGAGGAGAGAATATTGGTTTTGTTGGTAGAGTAAATAAACTTTTAAAATTGAAAAATATTGAACCTCCTATTAATATTCACTGTATTATTCATCAGCAGGCTCTCTGTGGAAAAGTTATAGGTCTCGAACATGTTATGTCTGTTGTAACAAAAGCGGTTAATTTTATTAGGTCTCATGGCCTTACTCATAGACAGTTTCAAAGTTTTCTTCTCGAAATAGAAGCTGAGTACAATGACGTGGTGTATCATAATCACGTTCGATGGCTAAGCAGAGGAAAGGTTTTGAAACGATTTTTTGATCTACGAAAAGAAATTGAAATGTTCATGATCGACAAGGGAAAACAAATTTTAGAACTTAAAGATGATAATTGGTTATGGGATTTAGCTTTTCTTACAGACGTAACAACACATTTAAATATTTTAAATCTTAAATTACAAGGACCTGGAAAATTCATATTTGACATGTATAATTCTATTAAAGCATTTGATGCAAAATTAAAATTATTTATTAATCAAATTGATCGCAGTGATTTCAGATATTTTGAGAACTGCTAAATATTTAAGAATAACACAAAATCATTATGTTCAACAAATCGATTTGTAGGTATGTTAAACAAATTGCAAACCGATATTTCATCTCGATTTTCAGATGTTAAATTACACGAAAAACCGTTGCGTTTATTTGAAAATCCATTAAATAATGATGAAATTGATGTCGATACTTCTTTTCAACTTGAACTTATCGAGTTAAAAACAAATTCATTTTACTATGATGAATTTCAAACAATGAAAAAAAATGATATTTTAAAATTTTATTCAACGCTTTCACACGAAGATTTCCCTGCTTTGAGAGACATTATGATGAAAATGGCAACGGTATTTGACTCGACGTATATATGTGAACAAATATTTTCACGGATGAAACAAACAAAATCAGTTCATAGATCGCGACTTACGGATGAACACCTTCATTCAATTTTGAGGATTGGAGCAACTAAATTCCAACCAGATTTTTCATTATTAGTCAAAGAAACACAAGTTCAAATTTCACATAAAAACATTTTTATATACTTTTTATTTTTATTTTTATTTTTATTATTGTATTTTTTATTTATAAATTAATTAAAATCGTATTGGTAAATATTTATGTCATAGAGTTTATATACCTAAGGTACCTCATAACAGAATATGTATAAATTATAATTTAAATGTATATTATAATTGGATATATTTATATAGATGTCAATTATCCACGTATACTCCGGGGATTATATTTCCTATGGCGGCGGCGGCGCGAGATGCCGGTGTCGTGGTGGTCGTGGTGGTGGCCGCGGTGGTGGTGGTGGACGCGGTGGACCCGGCCCTATTAAGGCGGCCAGAAGGAGTAAGTTAATTTTTATTATTTTCTTTTTTCAAGTTCACAAGGTAAATGTAATTTTTGTCATACTTTTGTTGTTATTTTACCTTAATTAATTTAACTTCCTTAAAATAAAAAGTCGAAAGATAACTTTACAAAATGCACATACCCCAAAGTGACAGTTTACAATTCTAGAAGATGTATAGACATCTATCTCTATGCGTAGTTATCTAAAGACTTAAGTTTTGGTGAAATTGTTATGGCAAGCTCGTTAATAGATATTACACTCATTCGGAAATAATAAAAAAAATGATCTGGGTTATGTTTAAAGTTTAAAAAATGTTTACAATATACATATTTCGAAAGTCTTTTATGTGTAAATGGATGTACCCATTAATAACGCATCTTTTATTTTTCAATTTATAATTCTTGTTCACAGGGTGCTCAAACATTATTAGTTTTTTTTTTCGTTAAATCTCTATTGTCAGAGATTGAATTCGAACCGCTAAAATGAAATGTGAACTGCAAAACGGGATAACCGAATGCATGTTAAATGCGTCATGACGGCGTTATTTCACGCTACGTGTGAATTTAATTCCAGCAGATACTTTCCGCGCGTAGAAATAACGCCGTTAAATCATGTCTAGTGACAAAAGGCCCAAAGGGAAATCGGTCACAAATGACCAAAAATGTGCAATGGTTGACTTTTTTAAAAGTCATCCTAATTTACACAAGGGCAAACACAGTTTGACTTTTACCCAAGCCATCGGCACCCAACAGTGGGAAGAATTGACCACAATTTTAAATTCTATACCGGGTCCAATAAAATATTGGAAAGCTATCTAATATAAAATGATTTTTCTCCTTGAAAATTTTAATTTTGGTATAAATTTATGAACTAGGCAATTCATTAGGTCAAATGGATACGATACCAAAGTAGGCCATGGCGGTGTATGATTAATAAATAGATATATATTGTTATCGTTCAAGTATTCCAATATTTTACACCATTTCTACAGAAATAACAATGTATCAATATTTAAAAATTTTAATATAAACATAAACAAACGTCAGAATCATTGAAAACTGTATACGGAAACCATTCTTCACTTACCGAAACCCATCCGAATCAATCGTGTGAATATCTTTCACAGGACATAATTGTATTCGTGTACGGAAAAGAGTTCGGAATACGGTTTTTTGGAATCATGTGAAACCGAAAATTTCCGTATACGGATCTTATTCGTATAAGTTTCAGAATAGGGTCCCTGGACGGTAGGCGGTAGGCGCGTTGTTGGAAAACAATTCCGCGTTACTTCGAAAACGATCCACGCGGACTAACTCGAACAACGGACCGAACGGGGCAGGTTTCGAGACTATAGGTATTCCGGTGCGGCTCACACCGCCGTACAACGGCCTCGGTCCGCGGAATTATTTTTGTAACGCGTCTCGTGTGGTTGATTTATGTATAACCGTTGGCCATGGCGGCGAATAAATACATACATATAAATATATAAATATATACATGGAACAATAAGTATTCAACCGGGGCTTGTGCACGGTTTTTAAAACTCGACCGGCCATTAAGAATGAAAATAAATCATTTAGGCCAGAGATGGCGAACCTATGACACGCGCACACTATTTTAGTGACACACTCAACTGTGTAAAAAGTTTGTCTTCAAAAATCACTGGTCGTAGGACGTAGACTAAAATATATTGAGACTACAAAAAAGAAATATTAAGTTTATGGTATTATACCTAAAGGCATTGAATTGAATATTTACACTGCTCAACAACTATTAATTTTATTACTTTTCGATAAGAAAATCTTATTGGATTAGAACTCTATTAGGTATATATATTTTATATAACGGATATAACGTGTAGCTGGCCCACGGCTAGCGTTAGTCATTACTCATTTGTCGTGTCGAATGTGTTTCATGTGTTAAATTTGTGCAGTTTTCATTATTGGTGAGTGTTATTTTTATAGTAATTTAAAGGTTATATTTTTTAATAAGATATTAAATTTTTGTAGAATTAATGATGTCAAAAAGTAAAAGTGGGAGATCAGTTCACGAACAATGGACCGTAGATTATGGGGTAGTTCAAAAAAATAATAAAGCGTTATGTTGTTTATGTAATGAAACAGTAGTTAGTCGCAGTTTTAATGTAAAAAGACATTTTGAAACAATTCATACGGACATATTTTCTTTATCAACTGAAGGAAAGGTGGAAACTTTTACGTTATAATAAATATAATAATAATAAACTTACGTTTATTTTTGTCGTACAAATCTCAAGATTATCCAGAGATTAATTATTTAAATTGGTTAAATGATTTGATGTTTTTCACAGATTTTGCTGCAATTTATAATGATTTAAATAAAAAACTCCAAGGACAAGGTCAAACAGTTTTTACTATGTTTGATAATATTAAAATTTTTGAAAAAAAAATTGAAGTTTTTTGTAAAGATCTACAAAATGAAAACTTGAAATATTTTACTTATTTGAAAAAGCAATTAATAAATACAAAACATTTTAAAGATAATCAGCTCGATATGAAATTAATGATTACAAAATATGTAAAAATATTAAAAAATGCATACGAATTATTTTCAAGCAGATTTTCCCAATTCCGTCAACTAGATTCAACTTTAGAGTTTTTAATAAATCCACATGATATTAAATTTGACAAACTTGAACTTAGTTTTTTTGAGTGGTTAAATATTGAAAATTTAGAAATGGAGTTAATAGAATTTCAGGGAAATAATATTTGGAGATATAAATTTATTAATCTGAATAATGAGCCTGAAAATAATCATAGTGAAATTGGTAGGAATATTAAATCAGTAAATTTAATTCTTAACGAGTGGAAGTCTTCCAAATTCATTTGCATCTATGACAAAAACTAGCTCTTTCTTTATTGACAATGTTTGGATCTACTTATGCGTGTGAGCAGCTTTTTTCTTCAATGAATTTTATTAAGTCAACTGTAAGGAATAGTCTTGGAACAGATTTAAGTGAAGCGCGTGTTCAACTAAAATCAACCAGTCACAGTCCAAAAATTGATTCATTAGCCAATAAAATGCAGCAACAAATTTCTCATTGCATGTATAAAAATTGTATTTTTTAACGTTTCAATATTTTTTATTTTTTATAAATTAAATTTTTTTACATACTTACGTGTTACTTATACTTTTGGTATCTGTTTGCGCTAAAGTGTAGATATAATTTGGCGATAGACGCGTATGACCACACTAGCCGCCTAACGAGTTGGGCGACTGCGTGCTCCTTATCTGTAGTATTGTCATTATTATGTAACTGTGATTGTGTAAAATGTCGATTATGTAAATTTATGGGTTTTCGTTGTCGCATATAGTCCGTCGTCGCAACAACACGGATATATCGGCCCTCTTGTTCTTTTGAGTGTTGTTGTTTTTTACCATTTATAGTATTTGTCTTTGTTTGAAAGTGTAACAAACGCTCGTTACTCCGTAACACGATTGTGATTATTGTTATTATTAATATTGATGAATGTTCGTGTACACAATAAAGTTAAACTCATACGTTAAATTCAGTCTACATTTTTGTTCCTAATCTAACCAACATTTTTATTTGACACGCTGGTACAAAAAGGTTCGCCATCCCTGATTTAGGCCGTCCTCCCACTGGGGCAACGCGACGCGACACAACGTAGATACGATTTTTAAAAATAGATAAATTCAGTTAAAATGTCATCAACAACATCCAATACTTTTATTTCCAATGTTTACAGCGCAATAAAATTGCTTGTTGGCTCAACAACAAACAATTGTAACGCATTGCCCAACAACTCAACCGTTGATCCATATTGATTTTAACCCAGGTTATCGTTTTCAATGATGATTGGGATGTTTTCAAGATGACTGGAATTGGAATACTACATGGCGAAGCATGGCCTTAAAACATATTCTTTGACAGACGTGAATGACGCAGAGTTGGCATGCGCGAATGTGATGTCACCATCCATTGTTCTTGTACAACTTCATCTCGCGTCCATATTGTCGGCTCCCGAACACGCCGTGATGCTTCGCCAAGACGCTGTATCCAACATATTCAGGTCAAGTATCGTATTATCGACCATTTTTGTTTTATAAGTATTGTCATTTCTCCGGGGGCCATGGCTTAGTCGGAACCCGGAGGACCAATGTCCGTGACGAATGTACAGGCGTACGACGTGGTGGTGCATATGTTCAGGACCAACGTCACTGGTTCACATGCTGTTTTGGCGGTTATTGGGAGGTTAAAGTACGTGAAAAATATTAAAGTTCGATCGATGAGGGTACAACCAAATAGAAGCTTTCGAGAAGTATCTGAAGCAACGTGCTTCCAACCCACACGAGCTGCGAGTTGAAGTTGTTTTCAGTGTTATCTGTTGGACTTAACTCTGTGAAGACTTGTCATGGCCTCACGATCCTCGGTTGACTCATGATAGGTTAGCTGATTCTTTTGTTCGATGCCTTTGTTTTTTTGAAGAAGATATTTGAAAAACAGATCTTGAACTGTTTGTCGTGAGTTATTACTTTATACGGTCCGATGGCAGAGGTGGACTATTACAGGTTCAAGACTCTTCTTCTACATTCCACAATCAGCAACGGCGTGGTTTGCTTCAAGAGGGTTTTTCCATCAGCAACCAGACTACATGTCCTCGGTTTCGTCAAGCTGTCATATCCCTTTTTAGTAGATAATATAAATACCACTATTGAAAACATGTCTAGTTTTAAAATGTCAGGTCCCTTTTCTGTCGAAGAAGCAGTCAATAGGCTTGTTTTGATTGTAGGTTCTTTTAGCCGAAAGATGTGCGGCCTTTCAGTAGTCGACCCAATTAAACCTAGTTACATTTTCATCTCAGCAGCTGAATAGATTGAGAGCAGACGATTCGGTTCGTCACAAAGCTATTTTCGAAAAGAATGAACTAACTGTACAACAGGTTAGGCCATTACAAACCTTGGAAACCTGAAAAAAAAATAAAACTACGCCTACGGTTATATGCAGTTTTTGTTCATATATTTTTATATTTTTGGTAACCAGATCAGCGATTACTTTTAATCCGTATCCGTTGATAACTAAAAAAATTTATTGGATTGAAAAAATTTAAATTCCTTGTTATAAAATAGGTATTAAATAATATGGTACTTATCAAATACTATTCTTATTACAGTCTTACCTATAGTCATTACCAGGGCTCGTGAATTCATGCTCTAAAAAATCGAAAAATATCCGAACTTGTCCGGATTTCAATAATATTCGTACGTCGGAAATGGATAAATGAAAAATGGATAAAGAAAAAATGTATGAGTTAAATTTACCAACACACATGTTTATAGGATCAAAATGTTTCAAGCCATCACTTACGTGACCTTCATCGCAGGCCATGGCAAGAAATATCCAAAGAAATGGAAATTACATTAAATTTTACAAAAAAAAAAATTAACTTTTAATTTAAATATTTTCCACGCACTTATTCGGTTTTACGATAGTGTCCACAGACTGACCAAGATACAGATGGATAATTGCGTTCCAGAACGTCACGAATGCGATATCACCGAAAAACTGACTTATAGTATTGTTAATATACCAATTGAAGTGATAATCTTAGTGAAGCATTTGCAGAACATAATAATTAGGGTTCGGATTTATATGTAAATACATATTTTTACCGTGACTTGATAAATTATATATTTATAGAACTATTTAAGTACTTTATATTATATTATTTACTTTGTTTATACAGGGGCGAAAGATACCAACAATTTATCAATGAAATACATTTAGAAAAAATTTAGTAGAATAATAACTATTTATTTGTTATTATTCTATATTAATAATAAAACATAACAAACAAATTGTTGTTAAAATTAATTTTTAAAATAAAGTATAAAATTATATACATTTTTTAAAATTTTTTTTTGTATTTGATGATTATTTCAAATACTTCTGAAAAGTATTTAAGTAATAGGTACTCAGATACATTTGTATGAAAACTATTTGGGTGGTATTTTAAATACTTAATTTAATTAAAAGTAATAGGGTAATTACTAAAATACTTTAGAAGTGTTTTGTACAACACTGGGGACGACTACCCATCAATTTTCAATACTGACAGTTCTAATAGTAACAATAGTTACAATATTGTGTTTACAGTATTCGTCTGCATTTTGAAATAGCGATAAACACCAATAATAATTTTACGGTGAAAGCCGTACTGAAAGCTGTGTACCGACAATTACAACAAATAAAAGTTGGGTTAAATATTACAGGTATTGGTTACCTTCGGATCATTAAGTTGATGTATCTAACATCCCTGCGATTTATTTATTTTTCATCTGTGTTAAATCAAAGTAACCCACGAATTAACAAAAAAATTTAATTTTTGTTTCCAAAATCGTGAATTTTCACTTGGAACTTCACGTCCCCGTAAATTTACCAAAAATTTTTTTCAGACGTCCTTGTCCTGACAATTACAACCCTGGCATACAAAATATCGGTCGAACCGTTTTTGAGTGATGATGCGACATACATGGCACAATTAATTATGATACTTATGGTTTAATTGCTCTTTAGGCCTTAAATGCATGAATATTTTATGGTTTTTTAGGGCATAAATATATCATAAGTATACATATATCATTGAATATTTCAAACAGTGAGAATCAGACGAAACCCAAGGCGTAAACACGCCGACAAGTCTTTCGACGCCGGCTCAAAGTCACTGCATCTAAAATCCAAAAACGTGTCCTATCACCCGGTGTCCGCATAAGCTCAGTGCAGCAACGTGCGTAAACGTCTTGACGACAATGTGGGGTACTCAAAGCACGTTCTAGATCGTCACAGGTAGGCGGCGAGTGGACACAAAGACGAACTTTTGTTATTTTATTCCAGTTTTTCCTTTTTATTCTACGTGTGCTACTAAGTGCCGTACGAAAACCGTAGTCTTCGTTGACGGGAAAAACGACGTGCGACTTAGGCCGGGTGCACACTTGCGTTATTTTAACGCGCGGCAACGCTGCGGCACCGCGGCGAAGCCGCCGTATTCAATGCACACCTAGCGTCAAATAACGTCATACATACGTACGTTAGTAAGACGCGCGACGTTGGAACGCCTAGCAACACTGAGTTTATTTTCTTTTAGTTTTTCACTAGTATTTTCAGCATGAATTCGACACATAAAATAAAACGTATAATTTTTGCATACCTTGTGTACAAAAAATATTTTTGAAAAATAAAAGACGTTATTGGGTACACCCATTTACTGATTCAAGACTTGCGAAAGGTATATTTTATACGTCTTAATTTACGTGAAAGCCCGGATAAATTTTTGAACTACTTTCGAATGAGTATAAAATCTTTTGACGAGCTTGCCGTTAAAATTTCGACGAAGATTAAGTCTACAGATACGCATTTGAGATTGTCTATACCTCCACTGGAAATGTTAGCTGTTACTTTGAGGTAAGTATATTTTGAAAATTATGTTTTTAATTTTTACTTTTAGACGGATAATTTAATAATATATTAATAGTCAATTAAATTAGACATCAAGGTATAAAATAAATATAACGGATAAAATAGTATGTATAAACAGTGTAATGACGCGCGGTGCGATAAAACTTGCGACAACAACTTTGTCGCAGACGGACGCGCGACACCGCAGCGTTGCCGCTGTGATGTGTGCAGTACGCAACTAGATTGTGGGTTTTCCACGCCGCGATTGCGGTGCCGCAGCGTTGCCGCGCGTTAAAATAACGCAAGTGTGCACCGGGCCTTAGCGTTTAATATAAACAATGATTTAACCGCGTTGGTCACCGAGATTCATTTGTCGACTGAACGTTTAACGTGAAAATTGGTTTGGTAGACGTGTCGTTCTAATAGTCATCGCGGACACCGAGAGCGTAGTGGATCGTACGACGGCAGCACAACCAAGAACATAGTGAAACAATGGATGACGGTCGCGGCGGTGGGGCGACGACGTCGAAGCGGTCCCGCTTCTCCTAACCCGACTAATGTGGAATCGGAAGGGAAAGGCAATTGAAAAATATTGAAACATCGTGTTAATAATAATAATAATCATTTTCAAACTGCGACAATAATAATAGGTCATTATACGGAAATAGTTCGTGGTCCGTTTCGTAGAACGTCGCAGGCGAATTGAAATCGCTCAATATACGATTATACATACGATTACACATACGATTATTTATTTTTATTTGTATTCGTTTACCAAACCGCACGAAAACAGTAGTCCTCGTTGACGGGAAAAACGACGTCCAAATATGCGGGCAATCGCGGGGCCGACGCATGTTCGATAGTTTGGTGCCGCCGACGAATAGTCGTAATCACACATTCATATAATGACATTTTTCAGCAGTTTCAATCGGCAAAAATCGGAAACATGCAAGACGAACACAACAGCGTACATAAGACCCGAACAAGTTTCCCTCTTTCGACGCCAGCCCAAAGTCTCGGCCGTCGAAATCCGCACACGTGCTCCAACACCCGGCACAATCGGTTATCGGTACGGCCAGAACGTTCGTAATAGAACGTCTCGAAACGTGCGGACTTTCATTTGATTTAGTTTCGTGTCATGGTCTTGTACTCTTGTACGAACTCGATCTCACGTGCGTGCAATACACAAACACGACGACCGACGTCCGCACCAATGTGAAAAACGACGTGCCAAACTTGGCGTTCAATATCAGACAAGAGATTCAATTAAATATCCATCGATTGACTTACCTTATGCGTGACGACGATCACGTCGTGGTCGAAACTTGTACTCGTCACTGCGGGTCGTGGTGGCGACGTGGTAGGTACAGAACGGTGGAAGTGCATGACAACGAAATAGTCGGCATAACGACCTAGCAGCAAGGCCCACGGGACGCAAATGATCGGTGAGACAATGGACGGCGGTGGCGGCGTCGTCGCGGTCCACCCCCCCCCCATCACCATTAATCGAACGACATATCGCACGGGCGGAGGGGCGGGGGACTGGACAAAAGCAGTAAGCACTGCACTATAGACGTCATCGTTATCTCCAATAATATTAATGCTATACGAAAATAGATTGGCTTTGTGGTCCGTCTCGTACACACGACACACAACCGAAATGTAATCGCTGAAAGCCGTGTACTTGGTACCTGCGTGTAAAATAATAATATTATTTTGTCCGATTTATTCGTTTTGCTTTCATCTACGTCGCGGTTGTTCGAGTTAATCATCAATATCACGCCTCCGTACTCGGAGTAGGGTTGCCAACTTGTTTAATGTATGACAGTTTTTTTCATATCCAATTCAAACCATAGTTTCAGCGACGTATCCGATATTATTATTATTATTGGCACTTTTGACTTAAATAATTCAACGTACAGTTTATCATGAATATTAATAAATAACATACATTTTATCACGTTGATGTTTACCACCTTGATTATATCTTAAATACATCATAGATCAGAACTAGGAAATTTAACAAATTTGATACTAGTTAACTAAATAAAAGTAAAAATACTATTCTTACAAATTACAAACGAATTAGAATTTTTATCATGGAAAATTAAGTATTTTAACATATTACATGAATACAACAACTGTATAGAATTAGTAATATAAACAGGTTTTTTTTTAATCCTAATTCACAATAATATTATTTGACGATCCGATAGCGTTACAAACCATATTAAATTTTCTTATTATTTTGCTAACAGAACAACCAACATACAGGCATTTTTTTTAAAAAGTGCTTCAAAATTGAATAGTATTAAGTATTAAAACTTAAGACATTGTAGTTCATAAATTCTAACATAATAAATACAGAATATAAACTTTTGACCATCTTATTTATATTAAATGTATAAATTTATGTATATGATATTAAATCAAAACCTATTGTATTACAATAAATATGAGTTTAAAATGGTCATAATTAGATTCTGAGTGAAACATGGAATGTATAAGTCTTACAATAATGTGTTTTTTATTTTTTTGGTACCTAAAAAACTTTTCTCCTAGAAAACAACGTAATCTTATCATTAAGTTCCTGGGAAGTTTTCGATCCCAAATGTTATCTTGAAATTTCCACAGAACATTTATATAAACATTTTCTTAAGATGGTGTAATACAGGGATGGCGAACCTATGACCTTATTACGCGCACATTATTTCAGTGACACGCCAATTTATATACTAGTTCATAATTTTTACTTACATTTTCCAAAAAAATTACTGATAATTTGAAATCATTTTCAACTTATTATTGTAATATAATATTAAATATATCGTATGATATTATAACATAATGTCGTAGAATATCATCAAATATTTATTTTCTGATACACGTGCCGGATTTGGTGGTCGTCGTCGGTCATTATCGCGATGGTTTTTCCATCGCGAAAGTCTGACAGTCGACACTATTTCGGCCCATGCGAACGAATAAATTCGTTTATCTATAAACTGTATACATATATAACTATATACAATTTTATTTAACTATATAGTTTCGCATTGATTTTGTTTACCAATATTTCACCAAAAAATTAAAAATTCGTATAAAATAATTAATATTGTAAATTTGTAGAGTAGATATGTCCAAAAAATTAAAACTGAATCTGGAGAAAAGTTTTCGATCCCAATTTTTATTTTGAAATTTCCACAGAACATTTATACATATAAACATTTTCTTGAGATGGTGTACTCGTAATATGACGAATACTGTTATGTTGTTTATAGGTATTTGAAACATTTAAAAATTCATTAGAAAAATAAATACTAAACAGAGCAAAAAAAAACAAATTTTTATCTCTATCAATGCTTGGCCATCAAAATACAAAAGAGTTAATATATTTTATTATAATTATTTGGTCTAACTTAATTTTAAATAAATAGTTCTTCAGTTACTCTAATACAGTCTACAGTTAAATATTTATATGGTATTAATGTATTATTTATAATTATATTAGAAAGTTTTGCATAGTGAGATTTAAGGTAAATTTTTTTTAATTTAATTTAATTTCTGATACATTTTCTTTGAATCGAACTTTGAAGGTTCTCCTAATTTTTCCAATATAAAATTTGTTCAGCTCCACATTAAAAAAATATCTTCATTATCAAATTTAGAAAAATGACTTTTTGTAAATTATTTAACTGTATAATTTTATTATATATGCTTTTAATAGCATTATTATTAGTAATAAAGACTATTTGTACGTTATTATTGTAATCATTTAAAATATTAGAAAATGTACCTGTCTAAAAATTGTGGTATTTCATAAAAGTATAAAACTGCAACAATAATTTATTTTACTAATTGTTGGTATTTTATTTATTTATTTAATTTTCAAGTCCATTTTCTGGATTGTTTTGAAATTGAAATTATTTTTATAAGTAGTAAAATATTAATTTTCATAATCAAATGTATTTAATATGATACGTTCGAGTATATTATATATTATGAAATAAGAATATAAGCAAATATTTGTGATATGGATGGTGAGAGTCAATTTTATAACCTGATGATGACCAATGGTCGAAAATAGCGTGTGTTATTATTAAGGCCTGGAATTATATATTTAGTTCGGTAATTCCTTTTTAATCAAGTTTAAAGTGATTACAAATATCAATATTTTTCAATATTAATTCAATATTATTATAATTTAAATAAAAATTTAAATTGTTTAAATAATTGCAATAATTTAACTATGTACTGTTATTTAAGTATTGTGTTTTGAGTGATTGAAGAGTTTTTTACTCATATAAAAATAAAAATTATTAAAGAAAATCAGTTATTTACATATTGAAATGTTAATTAAATGTGTAAAATATTAATGACAGTTTAGAATTTTAATTCAAGTAAAAAATGTCAAAATATCCATACACAGTTTTAATATGTTCGGTTAAGTCTAATATTGTTGAATCTAATTTGGTATTATCACAACTTTCTATTTCAAATCAAGAACCAGAACTAAGTAAATTGTACTTGATTGACAAGTTCAAGTATAACTAGACAAATGAGAATGACACAATTTACTCTGAATAAAAGTTCAAAAATCATAATTTATAATTCATTGGCCAATTGCAACAAATATGATGATTTACAGTTAAGTTGAAAAGAAGGGATTTAAACTATTTGTAAATGCATTAAATCCTAGCTACAAGCTACCAGGTCGAAAAATACTTACAGAATCCCATAAGTGGATCGCGTTATTGTTATTAAAGTGGGTTCTTATGTAAATCATCGAATATTTAAACGTCGTTAAACATAAGACATTGTAATTAAGGTTTGTAATCAGGCACGTCACTCATATTGTTCAAAAATTTTGGAATTAGACTGCTTGTCCGCTGCAGTGAGAGGGGAGGCGTCTTCATGTTGAGGCTTCGTGACAAAATTTTTTTGTGTTACACATAGAAAATTCAGAAAAGGAACAAGACTTTAATGCAGAAGTACTTGATGATTCGGAATCTCAAAAAAGTTTTAATAAAAATCAACAAGTAACAATTAAAGATCAAAAGATGTTTGGAAAAAAAATAGAAATAGAATTAAGTGTAGAAGTTCCAAATGAACCGCAATGTACAAGTACATCAAAACGTAAAAGAAAACAAGAATCACCATCATCTGTCAGAGAAATGGAAATACAATTATATCTAGATTTACTGCAAGAAAATGAATGCTTAGAAAATGAACTGAATTTAAAAGAAGAAGAAAGTGATGAAATGTTCAATGGTACTCATTTATTCTGCGATTCATTATTATTAATATCCATTATTCAATGGAGAGAAGAACTTTATACAGATGAAATGAACAAGTAAGTTTCATCATAAGCAAATACACGAGTATATGGCTAATTTCTCTGTGATTTAATATATTTATTGTTTTTTTTCTTAGGATGATGGAAACACATATGCGTTATCCATGTCAATATTGTAAGACATTCTTTACAAGAAAAGCGGTATGACGCTGTCACATGAAATGTCATGCAAGTGTACCCAGTAGAATGCGAGTTAGCTTCAAATATTTTTTTAAATAAATAAAGAGCAGCAAAGAAAAAAATGTCATTATTTTAAAGACTGATTTTACAGCTTTTAACTATAAGTCCCTTTTAATGTGTTTAATTAAGTGAGTATCTTACAGAAAATAAATCATACTAAATATAGCGACGTCATTCATTGAGAATTTGTTAAACGCGACGCACATGCCTCAGGAGTCGTTACCGGATCTTAATAAGTTTTTAAGTTCGTTTAACGAAGGTATTTCGTTACTCGAAGCGCTTAATGTACCGAACATGGGGTCCTTCATTTTATTCACAATCTCAATTTTAAGAGTTACTAAAATTAAATGCCCATCTTTATGGTTTTAGACTCAAGAGTTATTCTATTTGAAAAGAGATACCTTGTCTGGTTTGGTGAAGGTATTTATGTCACGGTTATTTGATGATAAAATGTTAGTGAATTATGGTAAGCACAAAACTATGTCATTGAATTTTTTGGATTTGATGATTCATGAAGTCGTACTTTGTAAGTTATTTTGTTAAAAATAATTAACATGAAACAAAAGCTAAATTGTTATTTTTTTAAATAATTTTCAGCTTTTATTAATCTAAAATATGAGCATTCGGGAACCTACACTGAAATAAAACGTGCGATTGAAGCTTATATATCTCAAACTACACTCCGTATTGCTAAACGTGCAAGTTAGTATTATTTATATAATGCCATTATTAAATTAAAAACAACTGAAAATGTATTATAAAAGAATATTTGAAATTGTATCTGCTTTTGTAAATATTTTCATTTAATATTATAAATATCTTATTCTGTTGGAGATAAATTAATATTCTGATGATAAATGATAATAAAAAATATTGGGTAAATTACATAATATTCTTTATTTTACATGACATAATTACAGTAAAATATTATAAAGGAAAACTTGGTACAAGTTAAGTGGTACCAGTGTATTGTACATTTCGTAGTTTTTCCATTTCGATTACTTTAAACTCTGAGAGAAGTAGATATATATGATAGATATATAGATATGTAGATATATAGATAAAAATGACTTTTCGTAGGAAATAAAAGATACACTTTGTGGTATTTTTGAATAAATATATGATTAGATGCAAGCTTTCTAATTGTGTTCAAATTAAGAAAATCTTTCATATAAATGATAAAAGGCATGACCAAAAAATGCATTATTAATTATAATAATTTATTATATATATATTTTAAATTGTAGAGCACTTCGATAATCAAACAAAATTAATAGCACCAAGTACCGTGTTATGTTAATAAATTATTTTAAACATAATAATTACATTTATGATTGAAATTATTTTCTCTTTACACACAAATATATGGCTTAGTAATAATCTGTCAATAATGAATGTTATTAAAATAAAGTGCATTTTATTTTAGTATATTTATATACTTAATTTATATATATTTTTTAAATTTATAATTCATCCATAAACTTAAAAGTACTAAAATAAAGCTTCTATACATATTCCATAAAATAGTACTTATAATTTTTATTTACAGGCAATGCTATCTATTGGTCATTCAACTGTACCTGGCTTCAAAAATTAGAAGAAAAAATAGAAGAATATCACCAGAGAGATGAGCAGGAAAAAAAGTTACAAGCCGAAATAAAGTTCAACAATAAACTCCTACACAGCATTCAAAAAGCGATTTCAAAATGATAACTTAGTAAAGCAAGAATTTAAATCAGAAACATTAAAAGAGTTTTACAGTAAAAAACCAGAAAATTCAGAAAAGGAACAAGACTTTAATGCAGAAGTACTTGATGATTCGGAATCTCAAAAAAGTTTTAATAAAAATCAACAAGTAACAATTAAAGATCAAAAGATGTTTGGAAAAAAAATAGAAATAGAATTAAGTGTAGAAGTTCCAAATGAACCGCAATGTACAAGTACATCAAAACGTAAAAGAAAACAAGAATCACCATCATCTGTCAGAGAAATGGAAATACAATTATATCTAGATTTACTGCAAGAAAATGAATGCTTAGAAAATGAACTGAATTTAAAAGAAGAAGAAAGTGATGAAATGTTCAATGGTACTCATTTATTCTGCGATTCATTATTATTAATATCCATTATTCAATGGAGAGAAGAACTTTATACAGATGAAATGAACAAGTAAGTTTCATCATAAGCAAATACACGAGTATATGGCTAATTTCTCTGTGATTTAATATATTTATTGTTTTTTTTCTTAGGATGATGGAAACACATATGCGTTATCCATGTCAATATTGTAAGACATTCTTTACAAGAAAAGCGGTATGACGCTGTCACATGAAATGTCATGCAAGTGTACCCAGTAGAATGCGAGTTAGCTTCAAATATTTTTTTAAATAAATAAAGAGCAGCAAAGAAAAAAATGTCATTATTTTAAAGACTGATTTTACAGCTTTTAACTATAAGTCCCTTTTAATGTGTTTAATTAAGTGAGTATCTTACAGAAAATAAATCATTCTAAATATAGCGACGTCATTAATTGAGAATTTGTTAAACGCGACGCACATGCCTCAGGAGTCGTTACCGGATCTTAATAAGTTTTTAAGTTCGTTTAACGAAGGTATTTCGTTACTCGAAATAGAATTAAGTGTAGAAGTTCCAAATGAACCGCAATGTACAAGTACATCAAAACGTAAAAGAAAACAAGAATCACCATCATCTGTCAGAGAAATGGAAATACAATTATATCTAGATTTACTGCAAGAAAATGAATGCTTAGAAAATGAACTGAATTTAAAAGAAGAAGAAAGTGATGAAATGTTCAATTCAACGTTTATGAAATTTATAAATCAACAGCTTGAAGAACTCGAAAATGAATTAAAAATTAACAATGCCACTAAGAACAAACAATTACAATAAAAATTTGAAAAAATTCAGACTTGTAACATCCATGAAATTTGCAGAATATTTAATATTTGGTTTCTCTGAAAATACAAGACCATTTTATGAACGATTGAATAAATGTGATCAATATTTTCAACAATTAAATAATAAAACATCAAAAAATATAAAAGTTGAAGAACATAAATGTAACGAAGAAACTTCAAACCAATATGATTCAGAAACTTCTCAACAAATAGTCAATGAAGTGGCAAACAAAATACAACTTGTTGATGAAATAAAAAAATGTATCAATCGTGATTCTTCTGAAGAGATTGAACAATTAGAATTTAAAGAATTAGAATTAGAATCTCAAGTGAATATGAAAAGATATCTTGAAAAAAGAGAAGGTTTTGATATGGATATTGAAGAAAATCAAGATGAAATGGATGAATGTTCTGACATGGATGTTAAAGTCTGTGATAGTGAAATAGATGAAGATTCTATTGTAGATATCGAAAAAAATCATGATAAAATGGAAGTAAAGTCTCTAGTCATTATAGAAGAAAATCAAAAGGAAGTGAAAGAAGATTCTGATGTTGATATTGAAGGATATGATACCGTACAAGATGAAGATTTGACTGTAGATATTAAAGGAAATTTTGAAGTGGATATAGAAGAAAATCAAAATGAAATGGAAGAAGATAATGTAGCGGATATTATTGGATTTCATGAAACAAATGAAGTAGAAGAAATAATAGAAGATTATCTTGAAGAATGTTCATCACCAATCGAAAGTAGTAATCTTAAAAATGAAAAACCTTTAT
Organism: Periphyllus acericola; assembly: GCA_949715065.1. Taxonomy (NCBI): domain Eukaryota; kingdom Metazoa; phylum Arthropoda; class Insecta; order Hemiptera; family Aphididae; genus Periphyllus; species Periphyllus acericola. The sequence goes on along the minus strand of OX454264.1, from coordinate 7,965,013 downwards.
CCAGCCTCATTAACCTCATTAACTCCTCAAGAAACCGATAGTCCCTTCTGTTGGCTATTTAATAAAACGATGGAAAACAGTTTTTATTTCAATCTTGAAGAAAATTTTATCTACGAAAAGTTAGCAAACATTGACCATAACAATATTGAGGATTTTGAAGTAAAATTGGATGATTTAGAAGGGAATTTCAGTACGCAAAAACTGAAACAAATAATGTATTTAATAAAAGACAATCCAGAATTATGTGATACATTCACCAATTTTCTAAATGAATTTAATGGACTAGCATACCAAAAATATTTTGAAGATCAAAAAATAGAAAATGGTATTGAATCAACTATTCCTGAATTATCTGATGTTTTAGAAAAACAAAATCGGACATATGCACAAATTAAAGACGAACTTTTAGATTTGAAAAGAAGAGATGAAGAGTTTTTGGAACAAAAAGCTTATGAAGAGCAAATGCAAGAATCCGATACAGATAATTTATTAGCCATAACATCTTTCCCAGATGATTTGGAGGAAATGCTCAATAGTGGTATTGATGAATGCATGTATGCCCTTAAAATGTATCTTATATGCTCTAAAAATATTCAAAAATGCTCAAATATGCTATTAAAAAAAATGTAATAATGTAATTCAAATAAAATATTAATAATTTTATATTTCCAATATCCGAACTAGGTGCGGTCCCAATTAGTTCGGATAATCGAGGATCTACTGTAGTATATTTATAAATTGTTAGTGTGTGTGTGTGTGTGTGCGCGCGCATGTGCGTCTGCGTGTGTGTATGTGTGTGCGTGTTTGTGGAGGAGTGATGCTCTCGGAGCGCGGCGTCCGAATTTCGCGACATTCGGTTTATCCTCAAATAGTCGAACCATCAAACACATCGAGCGTCGGTGCACCTAATTATCGTGTGATATGCGTGTATCGGATGAGAAAAACGATATTTTGCAATTTTTTGCAATTTTTTTCGCAACAGTTTCGTAACGCATTTATCATAAACAACTTGTGGTACTCATTTATTCTGCGATTCATTATTATTAATATCCATTATTCAATGGAGAGAAGAACTTTATACAGATGAAATGAACAAGTAAGTTTCATCATAAGCAAATACACGAGTATATGGCTAATTTCTCTGTGATTTAATATATTTATTGTTTTTTTTCTTAGGATGATGGAAACACATATGCGTTATCCATGTCAATATTGTAAGACATTCTTTACAAGAAAAGCGGTATGACGCTGTCACATGAAATGTCATGCAAGTGTACCCAGTAGAATGCGAGTTAGCTTCAAATATTTTTTTAAATAAATAAAGAGCAGCAAAGAAAAAAATGTCATTATTTTAAAGACTGATTTTACAGCTTTTAACTATAAGTTACGATTATTACGAATTAAATTATTAAATTGGGATATTCAAAAATCGATAAAAGCATTAAGTTTCGATACAACTGCGGTAAACACTGGTCGACTAAATAGTACATGCATATTATTGGAACAACTTTTGGAAAAAAATTTACTATATTTACCATGCCGTCACCACATTTTTGAAATCGTTCTTCGTAGTGTTTTTGACGAAAAAATGGGTGTGTCAGTAGGTTGCGATGTACCCATTTTCAAAAGATTTCAAAAAGAGTGGAAAAATATAGACAAAACAAAATTAAAATCAGGTATTGAAAATAAAAAAGTAAATGACATCCTCGAACCTTATATTAACCATATTGTTTTTTATGCCCAATCAAAACTGACTGAAAATCAACCACGTGATGACTATAGAGAGTTATTAGTTCTAACATTGTTTTTCCTTGGTCACGGTGATAACCAATCATTCCGTTTACCAGGAGCTTTTCACCACGCAAGGTGGATGGCTAAGGCAATATATTGTCTAAAAATATATTTATTTCGCTACGAGTTTAAATTAACCAAAAAAGAAGAGAAAGGGCTATGTGACATTTCAATATTTTTGGTCTTTGCATATATTGAAGCATGGTTTAATGTCACGTTAGCTTCGACCGCTCCTTAAGCCGTGTCCACACCTAACAAACATCTGTGGAAACATTGTTTGTTGAACGTTTTCCCAATGTTCGTCAAACGTTTGCCAAATGTTTGTTGAACAGTTTGTCAAAAAAACAAACATTTAATTTGTTCGCTATATGTTTGCTCAATTCATTAATCTACAGTTATGACGTCTCTAGGGCAAGTCGCGTGTGTAGGAGCTGCATTCATAATTATTCATAACCACTATAAAAATAAAATGAAGGATAGAAGTAAGAGACGATGGTGGGTAAGACAACTACTACAACGCCGAAAAACTTATAGTGGTGAGCGTTTCATTTCGGATTTACACGCAAGTGATTTGTTTAATAATTTTGCAAGAATGTCAAGTGCCGATTTTGAGTTTTTAATATGTGTAATTGGACCCAAAGTTGCAAAACAAAATACAAATTTTCGCGAAAGTATTTCAGTACCAGTGCGTCTAGCGATTACTTTAAGATTTTTGTCGTCTGGTGAATCGTATCATTCTCTAATAACTGAAACAATTGAATGGCTGAAAATTTCTGCAGATTATATTAATTATATTATTATAGTATTATTAATTAATAATACTATACTATTAATTAAGTAATACATAGTAAATAAACAGTTATTTGTATGAAATCATTTTGTTTCTCACAAAATGTATGCCATAATGTTCGAATAATTAGCGAACAATTTTGTTTGGGACACTGACAAACAAAATTGTTTGGGAACACGTCTATACCAACCAAACATTCAACAAACATGTTTGTTGGATATTTTGGATGTTTGACGAACGTTTGACGAAACGTTTATAAAATGTTTGTTAGGTGTGGACGCGGCTTTATAATGATCTTAATTTTATTAAAAAACTTTATAACTATAAAACAATTGATGACAGTATATCAAGAGTTTCATTTAATAAATTTAAAAATCATTTATGGTATTTAAGTCCTGAATCAGTTGCTTTAGCTTTTTTTGATATAAATATAACAGTTGAAACAAAAAAAAAATGGTTAAAAATCTTAAACTTGAGAAAGAATCACCTGAAATGTGTAAACGAGTTCTAGTAAATGACCAATTTACTGCGGATTTTATGAAATATGAAATTGAAAATTTTATATCAAGTGAAACAAATGAATTTTTTAATAGATTCAATTTTGATATTAGTTTCCTTCAAAAAGATCCTACTACTTGGCCTGTTGACGAATCTTATCAAAATGCTTTTAATGTTGTACAGAAATTAAATGTTGTAAATGATGCTGCGGAAAGAGGTATAAAACTCATTGAAGACTACAACAATTTGTTGACAAAAAACGAAGAACAAAAACAATTAGTCCTGCAAGTAGTCAGTGACTATCGTAGCCATTATCCGGACTGCAAAAAAAATAATTTGAAAAACCCATTTTAATTGTATTAATAAAATTGTTCGAAATTTCAATGTATATTGCATAATGTATATAAATAGTTAATAATAATTGGTTTGATATATATTTAAGTATGAAGTGTGTAAATACTAAATTGTATTTAAATATGTTTGATTTAGTATTAATTAGAATATAACCATATCTTTTTAATGTATTTATTAGAAAATTACCGTTTTTTTTTTATCATAATATTTATAATATTTAATAAATCTGACTCAAACAATGCAATGAAGGATCCAATCAACATTTTATATATAACCTTTTTAATAAGAAATTTAATTTTACATAATTTTTATAGAAACATTTTTTTTATTATTTCATTCGTTCAAGAAATATATTCAAATAACTACAAAAAACCAATTTGGTAAAAAAAATTTAAAAAGTTGTACTTTATTATTTTTCTTCGAAAATAATAGACTTACAATAAATAATATATTTATACTTTTTATTGATAACTGTACGTTCTACAATTTAAGTTCTATAGATTTTTTGCTAAGTATCATATTTATTTAGTTCGGTCGACAAAATGATAAAACTACCCTTATTGGCTATTTTTCAACCCCCCAGGGGCACGGGAAGGGAGTGAGTAGTCACGACCAAAATTAACCAAAATTATTTTCTTATAACAATGAAAAAAGTGAGGGGGTCCTACATCAACAATTTTAAAGTTCAAAAATAAGGACCACCCTAATATGTACGTATACATGTACTCAAATACAAAAATAATTAAATTATTATTTAACTGCCAACAATATTATTACAATCAATTTTTGGTTTTGGTTTGTGATAAGTTCATGTAAATTATCAACTAAATGCAACTATATAATACAATTAATAAACACTGATTAGTAACAGTAGTCAATGTTCTATTTTAATTATAGTTTATTATTAAAACAATATTTTATAAATATCAAATTAAATTTTTTAATACATAGAATCATCAAACACATTTACAGATTGAACAGTTTTAGTTTTAGGCAGATCTCTGAACTTTTAAATAAAATTTCATATAAGTAATATATAAATTACATTTTAACATTTTAATTTTTTTAATTTTCAAATTTCTTGAAAAATGACACGAACAAATGACACATCATCAAGGCAAATTACTCTGCTGGATCAATGATTTATGCCTATCTGACATTTTGAATCCAACATTAGGATTTAGCACGCATAGGACAGGTGTTCAAGAAGTTGAAGTGAGGACACAGCATGACCAACTCAGAGGGAGGACACCGGTTCACTGGTGGAACGGCATGATCGCGGCCGCGCGTGCCGAATGCGTACGATGGAGGCAGTTGTGGCTCAGACGACAGGTTGTGACGGTGAGCGAGATTACCGCGGAGCTCGAAAGGAGCTTAAGCACTGCACTCGCGAAGCGAAGGCAAAGCGTTGGGCGGAGTTGGTGAGGAGCGTAGACGACGATCCCTGGGGAAAACCCTACAAGATCGTCCTAAAGAAGCTTCAAGGGCCCCCGGTGACAGCGGCGATGGAATCGCAGAACATCTGCAACATTGCCACCGTCCTCTTCCCCGAAGAGGTTGGTGACGGGGTGTCGGCCGACCTCGGCAAGGTACCTGAGCGACTGACGGAAGTGTTTAACTTCTGTCTTTGGGAAGGAATCTTCCCCGGCCGGTTAAGTTAGGCAATCAATTCACATGAACAATTTAACTCGTGTTAAAAGAAGCTTAACATTGCAATCATTTTCAACCAAACAATTATTATTTTCAAGTACAATTATGTGCAATTCATGGGTCACCACAATATAAAATATTTTATATAATGTACCTCACGGAAAAAAAAATATATATTTTGACAAATTTTTAATAACTGCTTCTGTTTGTCATTTATTATTTAAAAAACCGACATGGATTGAAAATGAAGTACGAAAACAAATTGCCTCAGATTATTTTAAAAATGCCTGTCGTGAAATTTACCAAAATAATAGTGGAACTCATGCTAAAGAAAATGACCAAACCAATGATAATTTGTCTAGTTTTTTTACATGGTCACAAAAATCCAACGAAGAAAGTCGTCAAATTGTGATGAAATTGATAGGTTTTTGGGCACATCTCCAATCATAACATTAAATGTTTGTATCATTTAACCACTATCAAAAAATGAATTAATTTAAAACTTCTAATAGTATACACTTAAAGTTTATAAGCAGGGAATACGCCCACCGGGTTACCGGAAAAAAATTAATAATTTTCTTAAATATATAATTTGACTGAAGAAAATAATAAACAAGATAATAATATAATAAAGAAATTAAGTTAACGACAATGTTGAAAATAAACCTGATGATTTTAATTATTTTAAAAAGCCAACGTATGAAAATATTGAGGCGTTCTTTGCACTTTATCCTTGTCAATCAAAAAACAATATTCCCTTCAATCCTTAAAAAGCATATGATTAATAGATTATTTTTCAAATTACCAAGTAAAAGTTTGTAAATTATACTTTTCACTTTTTATCAATCGATAAATGTGTAGTTATTCGACACTTGGTTACGATTAGTTTTTCTAGTACAATCAGCATTAATAAAAATGAGTTGATCAAGTTACCTTAGAGTTCATACAATCATATAACTTAAAAGTATTCATGTACAAACAGGCTATGTCATTATTGGTTTCATTCTTATAACTTATCGGTGTTATACACAAAAAAAGCTTTTGGACAGTTTTTCGTAGACTATTTAGGCCCAACTTACTTTAATCAGTTGCCGACAATATCAAAAAAAAATATTCATCATGGTTTATTGAATGAGAAAAAAATTGTTTATAAATGGCTATTTTCTGAAATAAATATTTCTCAGGAAAATCCGCAGTTAATGTAAGTTAATGTATGTTATTTTTCATTTTATGAATATACTTAGTTTCTTAAGTATTTAGTTTATCTCCCTTGATTTCTTTGGTTTCTTTGTTAATTGTATATATTTTTATTTTTATTTATTTTCCTAAGTTTAATATAATTTACGTTCGTTTGATAAAACTCTACTCCACCACAAGCCTAGGCTTATAGGAGTAGATATATTCTTTATTCTTATTTATAATTACTTTATTGTATTTGTAACATATTGTAAAGAAATATATTCATTAAAAAAAAAAAAAAAATTCTTTTGAGTTCTAGGTATGTTTAAAAAAATTGGTAATATAGATCATTTTTAGTTAAAATAGTATATAATATTAAATTTATTTATTTTATCTTTAAAAAAGGAGGTATAAAAGGGATGATGTTTGGTGATCGTGATCTCATGGTCGAGGTATTCTTCCATGTGTCAAAATGGTCATGTTGGCCCCTTATAGTTTTTCCTGGGCCGGTCAGAGCATGCCCATCGGCCTCTGTTTAAACTAATAATAATGAAATTAATTTGAAAACAATTTTAACACAGCACTACCCATCAGTGCATCAATACAAAAAGTTTTCAGTGTTAGACGTTCTATTATTACAAATAAAAATAACCAATATGACTGATGAACGTTTAGAACAAGTCATGTTCATAAAACGTAACAAACAAATTTTTGTTTAAATTAATTTTTAAATAAAGTATTAAGACCTTTGATCTACAGATTGCCCCTCTCAAACTGTTTAGTAGCAATGATCAAGGCATATGTACTTTCCCCTGTTTTTGATAAAAACACCTAGGGAAAATGTATAGGAATTGTCACATTTTAACATCATTGTCAACACAAAGAAAAAAATAAATATAAATTTTATAAAATTGAGTAAGTATATATTTATAAAACTATTTAAATACATTATATTATTTACTTTGTTTATACAGGGCGAAAGATACCAACAATTTATCAATGAAATACATTTAGAAAAAATGTAGTACAATAATAATTATTTATTTGTTATTCTATATTAATAATAAAACATAACAAACAAATTTTTGTTAAAATTAATTTTTTAAATAAAGTATAAAAATATACATTTTTTTAAATTTTTTTTTGTATATGATGATTATTTCAAATACTTCTAAAAAGTAATTGAGTAATAGGTACTCAAATACATTTATATGAAAACTATTTGGGTGGTATTTTAAATACTTAAATTTAAAAGTAATAGGGTAATTACTAAAATACTTTTTAAAAGTATTTTGTACAACACTGGGGACGACTACCCATCAATTTTCAATACTGATAGTTCTGATAGTAACAATAGTAACAATATTGTGTTTACAGTATTCGTCTGTATTTTGGAATAGCGATAAACACCAATATGAAAATAATAATTTTATAGTGAAAGCTATAACCTAACAGACAATTACAACAAATAAAAGTTGGGTTAAATATTACAGGTATTGGTTACCTTCGGATCATAATGTTGATGTATCTAACATACAATGCGATTTATTTATTTTCTATCTGTGTTAAAACTAAGTAACCCACAAATCAACAAAAAAATATAATTTTTATTTCCAAAATGAATATTTTATGGTTTTTTAGGCCATAGGTCCCTAACACATATCATTGAACATTTCAAACAATGTGAATCAGACGATTAGGACGAAACCCAGGGCGTAAACACGCCGACAAATTTTTCGACGCCGGCTCAAAGTCACTGCCTTTAAAATCCAAAAACGTGTCCTAACACCAGGCATCGTGTACGCATAAGCTCAGTGCAGCAACGTGCGTAAACGTCTAGACGACAATGGAGGAACGTATATGGGGTATTCAAAGCACGTTCTCGATCGTCACACGTGGGCGGCGAGTGGACACAAAGACGAACTTTATATTTTTTTATTCCAGTTTTACCTTTTTATTCTACGAGCATAGCATGTGCTACTAAGTGCCGCACGAAAACCGTAGTCCTCGTTGACGGGAAAAACGACGTGCAAATATGCGGGCAATCGCGGGGCCGACGCATGTTCGATAGTTTGGTGCCGCCGCCGCCGCCGACGAGTAGTCGTAATCACACATTCATATAATGACATTTTTCAGCAGTTTCAATCGGCAAAAATCGGAAACATGCAAAACGAACACAACAGCGTACATAAGACACGAACAAGTTTCCCTCTTTCGACGCCAGCCCAAAGTCTCGGCCGTCGAAATCCGCACGCGTGCTCCAACACCCGGCACAATCGGTTATCGGTACGGCCAGAACGTTTGTAATAGAACGTCTCGAAACATGCGGACTTTCATTTGATTTAGTTTCGTGTCATGGTCGTGTACGAACTCGATCTCGCGTGCGTGCAATACACAAACACGACGACCGACGTCCGCACCAATGTGAAAAACGACGTGCCAAACTTGGCGTTCAATATCAGACAAGAGATTCAATTAAATATCCATCGATTGACTTACCTTATGCGTGACGACGATTACGTGAGTGGTCGAAACTTGTACTCGTCACTGCGGGTCGTGCACGACAACGAAATAGTCGGCATAACGACCTAGCACCAAGGCCCACGGGACGCAAATAATCGGTGAGACAATGAACGGCGGTGACGGCGTCGTCGCGGTCCGTTCCCCACCACTTCACAATCAATCGAACGTCATAATGTATTGGTGGAGGGGCGGATGATTGGGCAAAAGCAGTAAGCACAGCACTATAGACGTACCTAATCATAAAATCATTATCTTCAATAATATTAATGCTATATGAAAATAGATTGGCTTTGTGGTCCGTCTCGTGCACACGACACACAACCGAAATGTAATCGCTGAAAGCCGTGTACTTAGTACCTGCGTGTAAAATAATAATATAATTTCGTCCGATTAATTCGTTTTGCCCATCAAAATCACGCCTCCGTAGTCCGTACTCAGAGTGCGTAGTAGGGTTGCCAACTTGTTTAATGTAGTACAGTTTTTTTCATATCCAATTCATAGCATAGTTTCAGCGACGTAGCCAATATTAATATTATTATTATTATTATTATTGATACTTTTGACTTAAATAATTCAACGTACAGTTTATCATGAATATTAATAAATAACATACATTTTATCAATTTGATGTTTACCACCTTGATTATATCTTAAATACACATCATAGATCAGAATTAGGAAATTTAACAAATTTGATACTAGTTAAAATAAAGTAAAAATATTATTCTTACAAATTACATACGAATTAGAAATTTTATCATGGAAAATTAAGTATTTTAACATATTACATGAATACAACAACTGTATAGAATTAGTTATATAAACAGGTATTTTTGTAAAATGCAGCATTGTCCTACAAGAAATAGTATTGGTAGACGTAGGACAAATCAAACAAATGTAGGACGGTTGTCAACCCTAGTGAGTAGAGCTGTGTGATTTTTTATAAATCGAATATTTATTTAAATATCCAAATAACCGAATAATCGTTATAACCAAATATCTCCCCAAAATCGAATTTCCAAGTATTTTATAATTTGATTATTTAATAGACAACTATTTATATTATATTAAAAATGAAGTTAAATAATATTACGTAAGTATATATAAATTTAAATAAGAAGCAAATTAACAATCGCTGAGTAACATCATTGATTATAAATGATACATTGGCGGTAGGCCCTCCTCTCTGTAGGTTTTTTTATTTTTATATTCTAAACATAACATTTATAACTATTGACTTATTATTATCAGTGTTCGCTACTCAATACACACGCGATTTAGAGCGCGGATGGACATGTGTCAGGAACAAACATTTTTGTTTCGGCGCGAGCGATAATATTGTTAATACCCGCTCGTCTGCCATCCAGTCAGAATATCCTAATTCTTAAAATAGCATTTAATTATAATTGCATAGCCCGCTCGCTTGCCCGCACGCAAAATTGCGTTCAGCTTCGACACACCGATAATGAAAATTAAACCAAGTACTATACTACTAATTAGGCTTGCCATTCGTCCCGGTTTGACCGGGACAGTCCCGGTTTTCACAGCATGTCCCGGTGTCCCGGTCGGTCATTAATTTTGTCCCGGTTAATGGAAGCTGAGCGAAAACAACTTTAATATTGTATTATTCAATAACGAAATATGGAATAATATTGTACATAATATCATTACATCGTTATATGTTTATATGTATAGCATATATCAGTCTGTGGGAAAATAGTTTTGGTGATGCATCTACATTTTAAATTTTATAATAATTCATATCAAATTAAATTAAATGGGATAATTTTTTAAAAGCTTCAGAAACTTTAAACTTGAGACTTAAACTGAAATTGTAAACAACGATCAGCTTTTTGATGAAGTAGTATTAGTATTATAAGAATGTAGTTTAATGTAAAAAAAATGTATTAGTTTTTTATTTTTTTTTTAAGAAAAAAAAAGGTTATTTAATAATATGATGTCCCGGTTTGGTTATTTTAAAATCTGGCAACCCTACTACTAATAAATACTAATATCACAGTAATATTATTTGACGATCCAATCGCATTACAATCCATTTTAAATTTTCTTAATATTTTGCTACCAGAACAACATACAGTCATTTTTTTTAAAAAGTGCTTCAACGTTGAATAGTATTGAGTATTAAAACTTAAGACTTTGTAGTTCATAAATTCTGACATAATAATTACAGAATCTAAACTCTTGACCATCATATTTATTATTAAATATATTATATTATCAATGACATTTAATAAGATAGTCAAATTAAATATAATAAAATAAAAAACCTACACATATTATTATTATAAAGCTTAATATTTTATTCTTAAAATTATCACAGTGTATTGTAGCATATCGTGTATGTATGATTATATAATTACAAAATAACTAACTTATGGAGTATTGAGTAGTTGCGCAACGGTTTGAAACCAAACTTTCGGTTTTCGGTCGAGACTGAAATATTTTGTGCAACGCTTGGTAACTGATAATTGGTTTGAACGTCTTATCGATGTTTGACAAGCTTCAGTGGCCGTTATATTTTATGTATAATTGTATTGTGTTTATTTATAATTTTATAGTAAATTTAAAGTGATGAATTTTATTTATTTTTTTATTACTCTTATTTTTTTAAGTGCTAACTAAAATATTTTTATTTATCATTATTATTAGTAATTTTAACAATACAATAATTAGTATGGCGACTAAAAATGACGAAGTCAGTGGATTCTGGACATTATTTACGTACATACAAAAACGTACTGACTACAGAGGTTCACACAAGCTGTTTGAACGTGTATGTATGTATGTGTGTTTGCATAATCAAGTTTTTGACAAAATATTGGTTGCGCAAAAATTGTTTGGCCTTGTATGGGGCCTTTACAAGACGAATAAGTGGTATGACGACAATTTACTCTTACTTAGAAGTTTAGAAGTATAAAATATATATGAAAATAAAATAATAGCGATTATAGCAACCGATAATGACGGTCGACGAGCGTACGCAAAGTTAATTTTAAAAATAAAATACCCAAAATTGTTATCTACTAATATTTTAACGTACGTATTGACGACGCTGCCGGTCGTCCAATAGTCCAATACCGTACATGTATCGCAGCTTAACGTACCCGCACGCACACGATTTTGCGCCTTTGCTTACAATGTAAGTACAGTAGATTCTCGTTATGTCGAATCTCAAGGGGAACAGAAAAGAGTTCGAGATATCGAGTTTTATAAAAAATAAAAAAATAATATAAAAAATGTATGTTGTATAATAAATAATATGAATGCCTAAAATACATAATTTAAATACTTAAAATACTGAAATGCCCGAATAAATAATTTTTTTTTAAAAAAATCTGTCATTTTTGCTTAGTATTACTTCTTTCTGCCACGACGTCTTCCAAATTAGATAATGCAGAAAAAGCCTCATCTTCCATACCTATTATAGTTTCAACAAAATTCCTTAGTGTAGCATGTTTAGCTTGTTAAATTGTAACTTCAAAAATGACTTTCTCCTCATTTTGTGGTTCGTCTTCACTCTCCCTGGTATTTTCGATGGTTTCTGATAAAATTTCGTCATCAGTCCATGTTCCACATACGTATACATTATTGTTCATTTCCATTTCCAACTCGAGATAACGAAAAACGATTAATTTTATATCGAGTTATCGAGAGCAAGACACTAATAGTAGTTTCTAGCGGAATTCAAAATAGTTCGAGATAGCGACGTTCGATATATTCAATTTTTTCATTGATTTTTTGTTGGTTTTTCCCGCTGTGTTTAAAAAGTATTGACATTTTTTTACTTTTGACCCCCAAAGTACTAACAAGATTCACTTTCCTATCAGAAAAGTTGCTTGTCGAGAAAATCGGAGCACTTTCACTGCTCCAAAACGTAATGACAAACACACAAAATAAAAAGTAAATAAAAAATACACATCATTGTAAAATCAATACAATTATCGCTCCGCTCAGAATCTAAAATGTTATGATAATTATTGTAAGTACCTAAATCTTGAATTTAATTTTCAAATCTTAGATTATATAAGTATAAAAATTTTTATGAATTTTAACTATACTAAATAACTTGTAAACTTACGCGATTTTGACATGGTACCTACTTTAAAAATTTTAACTTTAAACGCTTGTAAAAAAATTTGTACTTTTAAAATGAATATTTGCAAATTTTTTTGTACTTAAATTTTATAAAAAATTTTGTATAAATATGTAATACTAGATTTTGCATAAGTCTGGCTTACAATAATATTATAAAAGGATTTAAATTGTATGGTACCTATTCAGGTAAATTCAACTTTTAGTCGCATTAATTCTCGAACCCTGTTTATTCGTTATTACTTACATTTTAGTATGTTCGTCGTTATAACTAGTTTGAACTGTTTGAAGATTAAAAGCTTCTACTTCATTTACTTAAATCATTTTTATACTCTGGTGATTTTACAATTTTTGGAGTAGAATATGCAGTTGGAGGTGTTATATCAAGTATTTCATTTGGTATTTGCTGTTCATTCAATACATTTTCTGTCGTAATAGAAGTATCAGTATTTTCACTACAAAAGATTATAATTATTTATTAAAATTAGTAAGTACTTGCTACTTGACTAATTTTAGGGTTTAAGATAGGATAAAGATTTTTTCATGCAAAATATTTGTATATAGTCTATATCAAAATCATATAAGAACTTTATACAATATATGTAGGTACATATTATAATTTCAACTGGTTTTAAAATGTGTAACATAGTAAATATAACACTCAGCAGATCACTCACAGTTTCGCTCCGTTAGTTTAAAAATTTGAGTAAATTGACCTCTTATAAAATTTAAAGGTAAGATTATTATCTAGGGCTTCTCGTATGCTTTTTATTATATTTTAATTTTAAAGCGAGTTGTGTACAGACAATTTACAATTTTGAAATACTGATAACTCGCTTTAAAATTAAAATGTAATAAAAAAACCTATGAGAAGCCCTAGATAATAATCTTACCTTTAAATTATATGTCATAAGAGGTCAATTCCCTGTAATTTTTAAACCAACGGAGCTAAACTTGATCTGCTGAGCGTAATATTTACTATGTTACACATTTGTAAGACGGAGACACTACATGCGGGTGTAGCGTACTAGCGACGTTATATTACATAATGTGTACGAGAATGAATAATTTTACAAAAAATTGCTAGTAATTAGTATGTTAGACCTATTTATCATGGTACCTCAACCAACCATAATATGAAAAAAGGGTAACTCGTAAAAATATGTGTACCATATAAATGTAATATTATATTGTGTACGAGTACTTGCGTACTTATGAGTACTTATCCATTAGGGTGCTTACTTACCTTATATTATTAATTTGATGTTTTAAATTCAAAAAATGCATAAATCATTATTATAGTTGATATTTAGAATTTCTTACCGAGTATTTAGGGGATTGTTAGGACGATTTATACTAATCCCTTTTTTGACTTCCTTCATTCGCTTTGACTTAGACTTCGCTCCTGATCGAGCTCGTCTAGCTGAAAGTGCTCGTACCTTTTTTGGTGACATTATTCGCAAGGATAAATTATAAATTTATAAACAACAATAATTATGAATAATTATGAATGTCTAATTCTATTTTAGTAATCGCAATAAACGTATCACGACGTCGCGGTCGCGGGTCGACGGTCGTTGTCGTACATAATAATAAAAGCGATAAGCCGGCTATAAATATAATCTAGTTACAATTACTCAATGCACCATGTTCACGCATTAATGATAGGTACGTTCGTACAGAGTGGGGAATTGACGATAGTAGTTACATTCCGCGCCGCACGCCACGCACAGCGGCAGTTCTACTAGAAAATAATTGTTTTTCCATTTTTAAATATAATGAAAACTGTTTTGCGCGAACCCACTATATGAAGACAGTATTCATAATAAAGTTACAAAAATTATATAGAGCTTAAAGGAGAACTTTATCTGTGCAATAGCGTTCTTATTTTGTTTTTAGCGTAATTCAATATTTTTTTATGAGCAAATCAAAAATTCAACAAAAGCCAAGTACTAATAAACTAATAAATCTAATCGTATTTTGAGTATCAAAAAAATTGAAACGCTACGACACAGATAATGTTCTACTTAATATGTTGTAAAATTTTGGTACTTCTAACATAAAATCTGTTTGAGTTAACTTGGTTCCCGCAGAATGATTTTTGCGGCCGAATTACGGGTGCGCTGACATCCTCTTATGAATCTACTGTATTTAGAATTATTGAACGGACGACGCTGTCGGTCGTCCAAACACTGCTCGTGTATGCATGCATACCATTACCCGATTAAGCTACTGGTATCTGGGGGAAATAACTTAAATGTTTGCACACAACAATGTATTACATAATTTTTACTATTAAAAAATTTGCAATTTTAATAAGAAATATTTTTTAAAAATGTAGAATTAAGAATATACAATTAATTTTCTTCTTTTAGTTGATTATAGTAGGGGGTGCGATCGTCCCGTCGTCTAAGTCACGAGCCGCCACTGACATTTATAAATATGAAAATTTATTACACAATATACACGTGCATGGTAAAAATAAGAAAAATAAATATATTTTGGGTGAGGTAAAAGGGGAGAGAAGATACAGGATTGAATCTCCTACGAGTTGGTCCTAAGTTGGAAGTAACTTTTGCCATTTTCAATAATTATCCCAGTAACATTAATTTAGCCTATCTGCCCCTGAATAGATAATAAGTAATAAATAAATAATAAATAATATTTTATTTTACCCATAACATATAATTTATAAGTTATTACAGCGAAGCATATTTTCGATCGCAGTGAGCTATTATTAATAATCATAATAATAATCAATGGTGACAGATTATAGATATAATATAGAATAGAATAGCTGCTGGGAGTTATTCAATTACCAAATAACGTATCGTTAATCGTAATCAAGTAAAAAATTGTAAAAATTATTATTTTTACCATTTATACAAAGAAAAAAACCAAATTGGATTTGAAATTAATTTAAAAGTATGTATATTGATATTAAATCAAAACCTATTGTGTTACAATAAATATAAATACGACCTTATTAAATTCTCGAAATATAGTAAGGTCAAATAAATGTCCCTACTTTCACAAACGAGACATAATAGAAAAATACATCATTTTATTTACTTATTTATATATGGTACATGAATATACTCTTTTAACGATATAGTATAGAACTGACCGTATTGAAATATACATTATATTTTTACGTATTATATGTTTATCAATAATATGTCAGTACAATACTATTGAATAACATTTCTTTATACTAATTGTTTTATTCATATATTTTTAAATTTATTAAATTATTTTTAAATTAAATAATAACTTCTTCAATTAAGTTAATTAATATTTATTCTCAAATGTTACCAATTTATTTAGTTGTTTTGTTATCTTATATTAATTTACTGAATGTTTCAGAGTATTCCTTATTTTATTGGTGGCTAATATTGATGGGATACCAATTACACCTATGGTTATCCCCAATAACGTCTCTTATACAGTTATACAACTATACCAACATCAACGTCTAACAGGTAGATACATTATAAAATATAAGATAGCTTATAAGTATATCGGTTAGTTAGTTATATTCAAAATCAAAGATTAATAAAATAATAACCAAAAGTATGAATATTTCTTATAGTTTGTTCTTCATGTTTGTAGTTTGTACAGAACCTAGTCAGTTATATGTTTCGTAGTTTTTTGTACAACAATAATTGTTATACTATTATAATAATTACATTGTTCTTATTAAACTATTTAGACAAAGAAGCTATGTGTATCCTTATATATATATATAAAAGAACAGGCCTTTTTTATGTACCCATTTTTTGACGACGCTATCTAAATTTTTTCCAATTTTTTTTCACAGAATTATTCCAAATACCTCCCTAAGTGTCACCACGTCGCCCGATTTTCAAAATTTTGATTTTAAAGGGTTGAAATCGATAAAAATAATTTGTATATCTATATTCATATTATAATAACAAAAGCAATACGGCGGTCCTGTAAAAAAAATTGCGTTATCGAAAAATAATAATACATTTCTTATAGATATGCGATAAACGTGTTAAAATCCACCAGACGCCGAACGCGCGCCGATTGTCGGTGTTTGCGCCAATAAATGTTTCAAAATTATAAATTAATATCGTGCACTATCAAAAGCCGTAGGCACCGTTATAATAAATTAATTTCATATCTGCATGTCCCGTTAACCTTTAACTGTATCGCCGCTATCAATCTGTATGTCCCGTTAGCCTTTAACTGTATCGCCGCTATCAATCTGTATGTCCCGTTAGCCTTTTACTGTATCAATCCAGTGGCGGTTTTCACGGGGAGGCAAGGGAGGCACCGCCTCCCTTGAAAAATAGGGGACAAAAATGCAGAATTATTGTTCCTGATCAATTTTAAATTGATGAGTACATAATTTATAAAGCTCAAATAATAATATAGGTAAATAAACTAAATCAGAATAATTTAAAAACATTTTGAATTCCAAAAATTTTGTAAGAACAAAAATTGATGAATTAAAAATGATGCTGCATCGGATTATTTATATAAAATAATTTTGCCGCCCCCCGAACGGGCGAACCGCTGGGCGCTGCGCTGCTGCATATTCCATAGGCAAGTAGGCAACCAATTACTTTACGCGCAAGCGCGTACAATATACAGAATTAGCAATAGTAACTATTAGCTCCACGGCGGAGACAACTGATTTTCGCTGCCTCCTGAGGTACAGTCGTGTACACATTAAATACACACACACAAACACGAAATAATTGTAACTGCGCATGCGCATCACTTTTAAGGAGGCAATGTTTTTAATAAACTCCGTTACGACTTCGTCGTCTCGTGACCATAATGGTCACTGATAAGTGGTAAATAGTAATATTGCTAATTGTTTATCAATTTGTTATTAATTGTTATCATTTAATATTTATCATTATCAATAGCATTTTATTGTTCTAGCTGATTGCCACCTATCACTAAATATTTTCAATTTTGTAGTAATCATAAATCATAATTTTGATTTGTAGTTAGTAGTTGTGACTAATTGGCTTGTGTAATTTTGACTTTTGTTAAGTGTGAATATAATTGAATACATTTTATATTTTCAAAAACCATTTCATATTTTATTTTTGTTATAATGAATCCTTTGTACGATCCGGTTGTCTTGTTACTAGAAACTCCATATAGGCGTTGGAATATAGTTAATAAAAACGATTTACTTAGACAAGGTAAATTAACTCCTCATCTTACATGTTTGTTCACTGACAAGATACGTTCCAAAGTATTCAGTAGATCATTTAATTCAAATGTGTATAGTAAACATTCATGGTTGTGTGGTAGTCATTATCTACAAAAGTTATTTTGTTGGCCATGTTTGTTGTTCTGTCAAACAAAGTCTGTTTGGGTTACAGAAGGTTACAATGACTTAAAAAATTTATCTAGAAGTATTCAAAGACATGAATCTTCTAAAGATCATGTCCATAATCATTACAGCTTTAAAAATTTAGAAAATAATACAGTCACTGTTGTAGATACACTTAAGGAACATGGTAAATTATTTAAGAAAAATTACAATGAAAATGTAAGACTAAATCGACTATTTATGGAGCATTTGATTGATTTAGTATTATATTTGTCCAAACAAGAATTAGCTTTACGTGGACATGATGAAAGTAGTAGTTCATTAAATAAAGGTAATTACAAAGAGTTATTTGAAATGTTTTTTAGTAGATTCTCATTAGAAATTCAAAATCATTACAAAACTATTCAAAATAAGTTTTCTGGTACATCAAAAATCATTCAAAATGATTTAATTTTTTGTATTTCTGAATATTTGTCAAATCATACTAAACAAGAAGTTAGAGATAGTATATTTTATTCTATTCAAATTGATGATACAACTGATATTACCCAAAAAACACAGTGTTCTGTTATTTTAAGATATGTCACTAAAAAATCTGAATTAGTTGAGCGTTTTTTTGGATTTCATAATGTTAGTGAAGATCGGACTGCAGAAGGATTGTTTAATTTAATTAATACTATTCTACAAGATTTTAATATTGAACAAAAGTTAGTTGGTCAATGTTATGACGGTGCTAGTGTCATGGCAGGGAATATAACGGGCTTACAAGCCAGAATAAAAGCTATTGCACCTAACGCATTATTCACTCACTGTCTAGTACATAGATTAAATTTGGTTTTGCAACATGGGTGTAGTTTAAATTAAAAATGTCGCATATTCTTTGCTAATATGACTGGTATGTCTGCCTACTTTCACAACTCTACATCCCGTACTAATGTAGCTGATGAACTTATTGGAAAACGTGTTCCCCAATTTGTTCAAACCAGATGGTCATCTAGGTCAAAAATTTTGCATTTATTGGTTAACGAGTGGTCCAAGTTTCAAAAAGTTTTTGAAACTATAATTAATAATCCTAATTCATCCGCAGAATCTATTTGTGGTGCGATTGGACATTCGAAAAATTTAAAATCTTTTGAATTTGCCTTCCTTGCACTTATATTTAGTGACATATTTTTAATTACTGATAATTTATTTAACACATTACAGAATAAATCTTTTGATATTGAATATTGTCTGAGAAAAATTAATATAACATGTGATCTTATACAAAAAAAGAGGAATGAAACAGAGTTTTCAAATTTTTTTAGTAAATCTGTTACCCTTACAAAGTTTCCAACAACTAAAAGAAATAGTTCAAACACTGAAATAAATTTTAAAATTCTATTTTATGAAATAATAGATAGTATTCTTATGCAATTGCGTACAAGATTTAATGATACTGATATATTGTTATTCTTACAATTGGCTGATATATCAAAATTCAAAGAATATTCTAACCAATTTCCCATCACTGCTTTTAATAATCTAAAAAGGACATATTCTGATATTTTCCATGATGAAAAAAAATTAAAAGTAGAATTAGAAGTTTTATACAATGATGACAAGTATCAAAATCTACAACATATTTATGACTTGGTTAAAATATTTGAAAAAAGTGGTATAAAGGATGTTATGCCTGAAGCATATAAACTATTTGTGTTAATTTTGACAATTCCTTCAACAAGTGTTTCTGTTGAAAGAAGCTTTTCTTGTTTAAAAAGAATTAAAACCTATTTAAGAAATAGTACCTTACAACAACGCTTGAGCTGCCTTTCTACAATATCTATTGAAAAATTATTAATTCAGCAACTTAAGCAAAATGAACCATTTTATGATGATATTATAAATATTTATGCTAGTCAAAAATACAGAACTATTAATTTAGTATATAAAACATAATAAAAACAATATTAACTGTTAATAATCATCATTACAATTTATTTTTTATTTTTTATTAATCCTAATGTATTTGTTATTACCTATATATTATAAAATATTTACTTCTTGATTATGACATAATATAAGATATTATATGTTATTTATATTTTATGTATCTAAGGTACCTATTATTAAGTATATATTGTCTATAATTTGTTTTTATTTGTATGGTACTAGAAAGAATACAAATATCATAGTCAGTTAAAAAATTGTATCGTTATTATTAAAAATGTATTTGTTAATAATAAAATTAATATTTCTACATTTTTGTTGATTGATGGTGTGGTGTGGTGTGGTGGGGTGGTGTGGGGGTCGAAGCCCCTCACGGGTTAGCTTGAGTTACAATATGTTGCCTCCTCCAAAATTGAATGCCAGAACCGCCACTGTATCAATCTGTATATCCCGTTAGACTAACTGTATCATCGCCACCAATATCTAAATTCGGCATTTATATCGCGCGATGGATATATAAGACCATCAAACACGACCAAAAACACCATTCGCTACATTTCCGCAGTTAGTAAGACCTACCCTGGCAGACTTACGCAACTCGGAAAAGTAGTCCCCATCTGGCTCCACGTGCAGTATATCTTCATGGTGTGATAGTCGGAGTTATTCCGGCATCAGATCGAACGGTACACTGCGCGTCAAGTTCGCACTGTCCAACAGTGTGTTGTTGGTCGCATTCTCTCTCGTTGCCACTTCGGTTTACACCCGTTGTGTATCGCGTCTCCACGCCATTATAACACCTTTTACTCACTCTTGTTTATAAATTGTTGTATCATTTCTTGTGTATTAACTGTTTAGATTTACGACCGAACAATTAATTATTACTATTATTTAAAAATTGTATACTTTGTTATAAATAAACCAATATTATTCGATTTACAATCGACATAATTATTATTCATATTTATCAAATCACCCATTCGTACGACTCAAGTTCCGTACGAAACAGTCGGCTCATCACTATTCACTCATCAGTGTAATACGATTGAATTGTGCGTATTTGTGTTTCGTTTCTTTAAATTATTTAACTACAATTTAAGAGTACATATTGTCATTTACTTCCCAACATTATGAGTAAAATCCACTTAGCAATATATAATTCGTATTTAAACGACGATGTTATTAATGCATTTTTAGACATCGTAAAATTACAAACAACGTTTATTCCACAAAACATATTATTTTATCAAACACCACTTATGTATTCAGCCGTTGAGAACGTTGATGATTTCCAAATTTTGTATAGTGGTTCTATTGGAAATTACGCTATTGGCCATTGGCTATGTGTGTATTAAAACTAGGCAGTATCGACCAGTGGCGTGGCGAAGATAACTTTTTGAGGCCTGTGCCTCATCATAAATGGGTGGGTGGTGGTGTGTACTGATGTGAAGCCATGAGAATCATATGAGATTTACCTTATCACAATAGATAATTAAATATTAACAAATAACAGACTGTTGGGAAGGTATGGAACTTGCAAATTACATTTATAGGGCCCAAACAGACGACCAGATTTAGCCGGCCGGTCAGTTCGCCGGCTCCGGCACATTTTTCGACCGGTGACCGCGTTTGGAGGAGCACGGCGACCGGCCGTCAAAAAACTGGTGGATAATGCCGGATCACAGTAAAATACATATAAAATAATACGAATGAACACACGGCGTACGTTTTTGTCGTCCGGTCACCTGAAATCTATTTCACTTCGTACATAACTTTGCATATTAATAAATAATAATACTAAAATTGCCGGCCGGCTAAATCCGGTCGTCTGTTTGGGTCCATAAAAGTACATTCGAAAATAGAACCAATTCGGGAATTTATACGATAACGATGTTATCTGTTTAGAGTTTGAGACGTGTGTGGTGTGTATAATATAATAATGTTATATGTATATTTGTCCCTCACCAAACGATCGAACCGTCCAAAATCCGAACCTATTAATAAACAATAATAACAATTTCTAATAATGCATATCTATACAGCAACGAAAACCACCACCAAGGCACCACAATTCCTGAAACGTGTATGATAAAAATATAGCATACATATTTTTCCCTTGACAATAATAATCAATATTAGGTTTGTTCCAACAAGCGGTCAAACTATCATAGAACTGGCGGGAGCATGCGCAGTAGAATTTTTCCGTTCCAACACACCCGAAACGCAAACTCAAACTATCAGACGGTTGTTCCAACACGTCATAATACTAGTTTGAGGATTGGTTGTTGACAGTCAAAACGATCCGCTGATTCCGACGGGGACTAATAGTCAGAGGAACTGATATCATATTTATGAATAGTTTATCGATATTTCAGTAATATTTGTTATCAATTGTACGCGTTTAAAAACAATTTTATTATTAAATTATTATTATTATTATTAATTTTATATTTGTAATAAACTGATTATTTTTTGTTTGTATTTATTGTTTTAATTTTAATTTACTGTTTGTATTTATTAACTGTGAGTTGTGACTAAAACATATAAAATGGAAGGTATGTACTTGTAGTTTTTTTACATAAATTGCTATTTATTTTTACTCATTTATTTTCAATTTAAGGATTAAATGAATTCATAATATTAAAGCCTGAAAACACCTTTGCACACCAAGAGGAATGTCATTGGAATGTACATAATTCAAAAACGTTGATTGATTTGTATGGAAAATATAAAGATAAGGTTGGATCGTTCAAAATGAGAAATTTAAAACAAATGTGGGCAATAATTTCGGAAGACATAAGCCTTATGTATCAAATGAAAATTAACCCGAACCACTGCGAAAACAAATGGCGTGTTTTGGAAAGAAACTACAAAAAGTATATAGAAAATAAAAATGGTACAGGGCGAGGAAAAAAATATTTTGAATTTAGTGAGGAAATGGACAAGATATTTGCTCATAAAAAAAATGTCCACCCGGAAATTTTACTTTCCTCTGAAGATGTTCATGATCCTACTCCTACTACTATTGATGATGAAAATTTGTATTCATGTGAATTAGAAAGTCCTTCAACATCCAAAGGTAACACACCCAAACTAATAGTAAGCTCTAATAAAGAAGAAAACAAAAAAAGAAAGAAAATTAGCACTATTGAAAAAATTAGACAAGATAGACTAAATTATCAAAAAAAAAAAATTGGAAATTGAAAATGAAAAATTACAACTACTCAAAACTAGGAATGACCTCATAGCAGCTAGGAATGTAATATTACAATCGCAATGTCGCTATAAGAGTGTTACAGAAAATTTTGATTAAATGTGAATGTAGTTTATTAATGTAATTTTGATGACTTATGAATATTTTTAAAGCCAAGAGAGTGTTATTTTATTGTTAATTTTTTTTTTAATTTTTATATTATGAAGTTATGTTCCTTTTAACAGTTAATGCATATGAATATTTTTAAAGCCAAGAGAGTGTTATTTTATTGTTAATTTTTTTTTTAATTTTTATATTATGAAGTTATGTTCCTTTTAACAGTTAATGCATATGAATATTTTTAAAGCCAAGAGAGTGTTATTTTATTGTTAATTTTTTTTTTAATTTTTATATTATGAAGTTATGTTCCTTTTAACAGTTAATGCATATGAATATTTTTAAAGCCAAGAGAGTGTTATTTTATTGTTAATTTTTTTTTTAATTTTTATATTATGAAGTTATGTTCCTTTTAACAGTTAATGCATATGAATATTTTTAAAGCCAAGAGAGTGTTATTTTATTGTTAAATTTTTTTTTTAATTTTTATATTATGAAGTTATGTTCCTTTTAATAGTTAATGCATATGAATATTTTTAATACCAAGCAAGTGTTATTTTATTTTGTTAAAAATGTATTTTCAATTTTTCTTATTATGTTGTTTATTAATAAAAAATGGAATATTGTAATAATAATAATATTTATTTGACACCAATTAACAAGATACATAATATAAACATACTAAGAATAGTCGAAGCTTTGAAAAGAGAGAGTTTGTGATGGTATGTATTTATTTATTTATTTATATAATTAAACGGGCATAGCCCTATAACAGTTATAAATCGACATAATAACATAATAATAATCATTATTGACAAATTAATTACAGATAAAAGAAAAGAGAAAATACAGATAAAATAATATTTAAACAGAGTAAAATTAATAGATATATATATAAAATAATTAAGTATAATAATAGAATTAACATCTATAAGATATATAATATTAATGCATAATTCACAGGTAATAATTAATAATAAAATAATAAAAAGACTCAATAGAGTTAAAACTAAAAAAATCGACCTGCGTATCATTAGCTAACCTCCAGACGGAATACTAAAAGGACATGAAGTAAATTTTTTGACTTTGACAATCTGTTTTCTATTTGTTACATATGAGATAAGCCACGATAACATTGGATCACGAATGCCAATAGCAAAAAGTTTTTCAAAAAGATAGGAATGGTTTACTTTATCGAATTTATAAAAAACATACAAACAAACAAAAATTGCTTTAGGTTTATACTTTATAAAAAACAAAAATTAGTTGTATACATAAATGAAAACTCAATTAATTAAATAAGAAAAAATTATTTAATTGAATTTAAGTTACATAAAATGTGCAGCTACTATTCTATCCCTAATAATTGTGGCATTGTAGTCATCCACAATATTCTCTTCCTCCATAACATCCATTACACCTTGGGTTGGTGGTGCTCTTTGTGTTTGATCAAGTAATTCAAGAAAATCATCATTTAGGGCAATGTTGTATAATACACAACATGCTCGCATAAAATGTACAATTTTTACAATGTTTCTAAACTTTAAGTGATATAACTGTCTAAATTTTTGTTTCAAAATTCCAAAGCAGTGTTCGATTCGATATCTGTTTTCACTTAACTTTAAATTGTACTTAATTTGACTCCTTGTTAACTGTCCTCGATCCTTGAATGGAGTCATCAAATTTGTTGTCAGACGAAGAACTAGACATATAATAGTCATCTGAATCATATTCAATATCGCTCATTTTAATTTTATTTATCAAGTCACACACAAAAAAAACGCAACTAACATCTATTATCTTATTAACATTTTACAATCATTGACAGTCCGAAAAGCGTTCCAACAGAGTTTAGAATCCGTGATTAATCCACGTTAACGCATGCGCAATAAACCAATCACGGATCAGTCGGCAACTAGTCCCAAACTCCGTGTTGGAACAAACCTATTGTTTTCATTTCTCATTTTAATGTTCATTCTCTACACTTCTACAGTATCTCCGCGCGTATAGTAAAAATATATATAGTACATACTTATGTGGCATTGTGTCATTGTGAATAGTTTCTTAATATTGTTACTTTAATAGTTTAATATCTTATTTTATAATTTAAATTTAAAAATGCCAAATAATTGTGTAACGTGTGGACGTATTCGAGATCGCCGTATAAATTCAACGAATTGGGAAAGACATATTAATGCATGTGCAATGAAAAATATCAATAATAAAAGAAAGAAAAAAAATTCTACAAAATTCTACGAAGTACTACAGTCAAACTCAATTCATGATTTTTTTAATAAAAAGATTAAAATCCAAGCCAATAATGGTAAGTACTATAATACTTCTTCATCTATTCACATTTACCTGATATATGATGCATGTTTAAAAATAAACCGGGGAACTTGCTCTGCTGTGCAGTAGGGGTCGATATATTATTATATTACCAGTATAATGTGGAAGTTTCAAGTTTCTACTTGTATTTTTTTAAAAATAAGAAAAATAAAAAAACCGTTTAATAGTAAGCTTGAATTTTTAAATTTTAATTATCGTCAATATTTAAAATGTAGACGCCCGTGAAAATTTTTTAATTAACATACGCTTAATTTTTTTTGTAAATGTTGAAGGCAAAAGTCAAAACTTATGGACAAGTGGACAACCTTGTATTAAATTTTCAATTCTTAGGTACCTACTTATGAATACAAAACAATTATGAATTTTCAACTACAAAATAACTTCAAATTTTCACGAAATTGATCCAGAAGGTACCATTTAAATTATTTATATTTTTAGCACAATTAAAATATAAAAATGTGATTTTTCTAGTAACTGGTAATTCAAGTTCATTTGATCAGAGTATGGAAAACGAGAAAAATGAATTGAACATTGATTTGAACAATGACTTAGCAACATCGATTGATCCAGAAGGTACCATTTAAATTATTTATATTTTTAGCACAATTAAAATATAAAAATGTGATTTTTCTAGTAACTGGTAATTCAAGTTCATTTGATCAGAGTATGGAAAACGAGAAAAATGAATTGAACATTGATTTGAACAATGACTTAGCAACATCGATTGATCCAGAAGGTACCATTTAAATTATTTATATTTTTAGCACAATTAAAATATAAAAATGTGATTTTTCTAGTAACTGGTAATTCAAGTTCATTTGATCAGAGTATGGAAAACGAGAAAAATGAATTGAACATTGATTTGAACAATGACTTAGCAACATCGATTGATCCAGAAGGTACCATTTAAATTATTTATATTTTTAGCACAATTAAAATATAAAAATGTGATTTTTCTAGTAACTGTTAATTCAAGTTCATTTGATAAGAGTATGGTAGATGAGAAAAATCATTTAGTGATCTCTATTAATCCAGAAGGAACATGCATTTTTTTATTTATAAGTTATGGTTTATTCTGATAGATTTTTAATAACTTAAAATAAATACATTTGATTTATGTTTAATTGTAATTTGTAGGTTCTAATGGACTGCTTTATTATAATTCATATTTATGTTTTTAATTATTCTTTAGGTGATCCCAACTATATAAATTCTTCTTTTGCGTTCAAAAATGATCCAGCTAGAATTCCAAACTCTGTTCCAGTTGCATTGCAGTCATATTTTGTTGAACTTGGACCATGCCAACCTACATCTCATAACTTACCAAATAAGGAGTTTCCAAAGACATATGATTCACATGGTAAATTTCGTTCCTTTCATGAATCATACTACTTTCAGCAAGTTGAAGATCAACCTCCCTGTAAACGTTGGTGGTTATCATATTCATTAAGTGAAAATAAAATCTTTTGTATTTCCTGTAAGTTATTCGGGTTACCAAAAGCAAAAAAACAAAATATTGTTTCTTCAGGTTCATGTGATTGGAAATAATATTTTAAGAGTTATTAGAAATCATGAACATTTTCCTGATCATTTAGAATCAGAAATAAATAGGAATCTGTTTACCAAAATATTGAAGTTAGATTTCAAAATGGAAATTATACACTCAGCTAATCGCAAAGTTGCAGAAAATCGAGAAATTGTCAGAACAATTATCGATGCTCTAGTTTTTATTGCTCGTCAAAATATAGCTCTGAGAGGCCATAATGAAAAACACGTATCTTTAAATAGAGGCAATTTTTTGGAACTAATATCTCTTTTAGGAGATTATCACCCAACTTTAAAACATCATTTAAATACAATTAAGTTAAAGGATCGTAATCGTCTTACATTTTTGTCTAACAGTAGTCAAAATGTATTATTAGACATATTGAAGGAACAAATTCGTTCAAAAATATTGGATGAAATAAAACATTCACAAATGTTCTCTGTGATAATTGATACAACAACAGATATTTCAAATTTAGAACAATTCACATTCATAGCACGTTATGTATATAAAGGCCTTATTCAAGAACGACTTGTTGCTCTTGTAACTGCATCTGATGGAACAGGTAAAGGTTTATTTCAAGAGTTTTGCAATATAACAGATAAATATAACTTAGATTGGCGAAGCTATTTGTATGCTCAATCATATGATGGAGCAGCATCCATGCAGGGACAATATTCAGGACTCAAGACATTGATTCAACATCAAAGCCATAAAGCTATTTATATTTGGTGCTTTGCACACCTTTTAAATTTAGTTGTTGTTGACACTGCTGATTCAAGTCTTGATACTAGACAGTTCCTTGGAGATCTGCAGGCTCTAATTGCTTTTATGAGAGCTAGAAAAAGAACAGCGGAATTCGTTGACTGTCAAAAAAAATTGCAACCAACTGAACGAATTCAAAAGATAAAGTCATTTTCAGATACAAGGTGGACCTCACATGGCCGTGTAATAAATGTAGTTTATTCTAAGTATAAAGCATTAACAACATGCTTATGTAACCTCTCAAAGTCTGATGATCGTACCACTGCTTCGGGAGCAAACAATTTTTTAAAAATTATAACAACATTCAATTTTGTTTTAACAATGAATCTACTAAAAAAAATTTTTGCCATCACCACACCACTTTCAAATTACTTACAATCCAAGTCGCTTGATTTTATTGAAGCTCTTCGTTTGGTTGATGTTTCAGAAAAACAGCTTATCAGTTTACGATGTGATTCAGAATTTGAAAAAACAGTGAATGAGGCAAAATATTTTGCTAAAGAACATCAACTAATTGAAACAAATTTTAAGGATGTTAGACAACGCGTTAAAAAAAAATTGCCTGGTGAAGAAACTTCAGATGAAGTGATAAGTTCACCTTTCATTAAGTATAGATGTGAAACATATTTCAAAGTGTTAGATAAAGTTAATACATCAATACAGAGTAGATTTTTTGGAGCTAGAGATATTTTGAAAGATTTAACTCTTTTATCTCCTGAAAGGTTGGATTATTACAGCAATAATAACAAACCACTACCTAGAGATAGTTTCTCTAAATTGACTTCTTGGGTACCTTGTATTAATTTAGATCAAATCAAAAATGAGTATACAGTATTTTCAAAAAGTTATAAAGAACTTATATCTGGGGACAATATACCATTAATGTTACATAAAAAATGTCCTAGTGAATCAAATTCTGAAAGCGATTCTTATTCTAGTGATGACGAAACTGAACAAAATAAATCTGTAAAAGAAGTAATTGGAATTGATAAAATCCTATATATTTTATCAACTTATGATTTACAAGCAGCATTTCCAAATCTTCATATAGCATTTAAAGCATTAGGAACATTACCAGTGTCATCATCGTCAGCTGAAAGATCTTTTTCTAAGGTAAAATTAATCTAAGATACAAGAAATTAATTGTTTATATTATATACTTTAAATATAATAACTTTCTAGGTGAAGATAATTAAGTCAAGGTTGCGTTCAACTATGTGCCAAGATCGACTTGAAAGCTTAATGTTTATGCTTAATGTAACATGACATTTATTTTCGTATTGTCGATACCAATAGAAAAGGACGAAGACAACGACGAAAACCAATATTAAGAAAATTTGGTAAAAGATAACAAAACTGCTATCAGCTACCTCGAGGAACTACAAAAATTTTCCCTCACAGTGTCCAATAGTGAGCTTTTAGATTTGACTTCAAGAGCCAAGGAATGTGTGGAACGCGATGCCTTACGAAATAAAAAGCAAAAATCAATAACGAATTTTTTCCAAAAAATATAATTATTATTAATGTATACCTACTGGCTAAAAATAAATATGTAATAAAAAATATAAATAAATAAGTACAAATAAATATAAAATTAAATAAAAAATATAAATTGTATGTATTATGTATAAACTGGTTTAAAATAAATATATAATCTTTAATTGAATTCAATTAATTTTTTTCGAACCCCGTCAAGACGGAAACCCCGTTAACACGGAAAAATGTCATGGTCCCAAGCGATTCCATCTTATCGAGGTTTTACTGTAGCTACATAATTATATTCTCCATGACAGTATTTCACAACCTGTAGTACAGACACCACTATTGGTACACAAAGAAAATCATACTCTCCATACATGTATACATAACAATTTAACAAGCAAAAGGTTTTTCGACACTTAATGCCCAATTCTCAATAAGCTGATTAGATTCAGCATAAAAGGTCAGTCAGGAACATATATAGTAGTTATTAGCTCTAATAAAAGTACCATTTAACAACTTAAAATACTCAATTGATCATAGTCATACATGGGTTTTGTCTTTTGTGTCATATTCTTTGTCTTGTAAATAGAGCGAAAATTCCGAAAATTCTACCATAAATAAATATAACAGTATTTTTATATCATTGAAATTAAGTAAAGAGAGTAAAATCAATATTAATAAATATTAAGGACACAAATCAGCCTTTCGTTATAGCTAACCTTGTGTAAAGCCCGGTGCCACACGACTCGCGTATTCGGCGAATAATCGTCAATCGTGATGCTTGACGAGTCGTGTGGGAAAGAATCAATCGTAAAATACGACGATTATTTTTACTCGCCGAGTCACTTGTGGTATCCCGTCGATGTCGGAAACAACACGAGAGACTTTTTCATCAACACTGACTTTTATTTATTAAATTATTATTTATATCATTATTTTGGCAGTCGTAATCGCACACTTGCACGTCATTCCACACGAGTGCACTTGGCGATCGGCGTCAATATATGGATCATTTTTAATTATTATTATTTAATTTTTTTTAATCTTTTTAAACAATTTAAATATATATACATATACCTATTTGTGAATTGCATACTAAAATTTTATCGAAATGTAGTGGTCAAATGAAAAGACATTGGCATTTTTGTCATAATTTGAAAAGGACACACTACCGCAAATGCGGCACAGTCTTTTCGCCGTCACTATCCATTTTGGACTGAGGCAAATTTGAAATCGTATTTCATTATTTCGTGTAGGAGCAACATAATTACAAACATTGTACATTGTACAAACTTGGCAATTACACTCGTAAAGTACACGAGTCGTGCGGGACCGGCTCAAAACGTTTAACCATAAGGTAAAATGTATACCGAGATGTAAACATTTTATAAAGTAAATTATTTCATAATATCATATTTATGATAACAATCTAATATTTCAAAATAGTAGTTAAATTAAAATTAAAATTAAATTTATCATTTTCAATGACAGCATATCTAAATGGTAAATACTTAGTAAGTTGTCAGAGAATGTTTCGAGTCGCTATTATTTATATTTATAGGATAACAATCTAATTATTAATTTCGGGTAGGTAAATAATCGAAATTCATTGTCTTACCCGATTCGTTAATATTTATATTTTCTAACAGTAGACATTTTGGCAACTTTTCAGTAAAAAAAAAAAATAATCACTGATAAAACTCACGAATTTCTGTGCTCAATTGTGATTTCGATACCAGGAGCACAGCGATAGGACGCGTAGTATTGTACTACATTTGGGCATTGCCACGGTATATCCTGCCGAAAAAATATGAATGTTTCGCTGCCTCCCGTGTGAATTAATATATTTAAATATATCACATGGTATGTCACATACACGACAAGTCATAATGAACAGTTGATTTGAGTATTTGACACTCGTATTTCTAAATTCTAAACTATCATTTTATATATTTTGAAAGAAGATTAGGATTTTTTTGCTGCAATAATTGATGAAAGCAAATATCACAATTTCCATACACGGACTACAGTCAATCGACTCTAAAAATGTTGATTTTAATTCATATTAGAGCAAATAATTATTATACAATATGTTTTTGGTTGACCTTTTATACTGAATCCAACTACGTAATAATCATTGATTGTTAAAAAACTAATTTTTTTAATACTTACATGATGAAAATTCAAATTTTTATTTTTAAATACCAAAAAACTAGAGCACTAGCTACACTTTTTGTTTTTAGTTTTTGCAGCGAAACCGTTATGGAGATAATAAAGAAACGGGTCATGCAAAGTCAAGCTAATTGTGTGCTAAATTACAGTATAACGAATTAAATTAATTCTCTTATGGGGTTCGGTTAGGTTTTTCAGCGTTCGGTTTTTTTTCGGCTTGACAAACGACGGCTATACCCGAGACAAATACTGCGCTTCGTATCGCTGCGCTCCTGGTACACTAAAACCAAGTAAAATCTGTTAATCGGGTTTATTCTTTGTTTTTTTCAAAATGTTTTCTTCCAAAATAATAATTATAAAATAGTAGTTTCATATACTCGTATCGTATATTATAAATTATAAAATATTAAGGAGAAAAAAGTACACAAATTAACCGTTTGTTATGGCTTCCTGTTTGTGTGACGTATTCCTACATTACGTAAAATTAATATAATGTGAATATTAATATTAAAGTGAATCATTTTATCAAATCACAATATTGATAACAATATTATATATATATATATAAGTTCAATAATAATGTTAATAATATAATTAACATTATTATTGAACTTCGGTAAATTAACTTAATAATTCTTTAAGATAGAATTTCACAAAATTAGGTTTCCTAAAACATAAACGTAATTCAACTTAACATACACGCTCTCGGTTTGTGTTATTTCGCTAGTCTTTATATTAACAAAACGACAGGTCTAATGACAGACATTTCAAAACGACAGGATTTTCTTCATTTGTCACGGATTTGTTTAGGTGAAAAAACATTTTACAATTATAATGATTTAAATTTCTGAGCTCAAATCTGTTTTTGATACCAGGAGCGCAGCGATACGACGCTTAGTATTCGACTCGGTCATTGCCACGGTATATCCAGCCGAAAAAACACGAACATTTCGCTGCCTCCCGTGTGAATTAATATACATTTTTATAAATATATATTATTTATTGTATACAGGGGCGAACGCAGGGGGGGGGGGGTTGAAACCCCCCCGAAATATCAGGAACAAAAAATAAATTATCTGACTTACAAAATGTATTACTAATAACATTTCAAAAAAATTAAAATTAAATAAATTATTAGTTATTAAAAAGTTTCTCGTCCACCATGGTTTGTAAATTGATGTATACAGTTCAGTAAAATTACCATAAAAATGTATGATAATGCAGTTTTAAAGTGTGGATGTTATAACTTTCGTCGCCAGTTCGATGATGTACGTAATTAAGACAGACGACGAGTGTAATTACCCACATAATATTACAGCCTGCTGGAAATTCGCAACGACCCGTATTATCTAGAATCAAGATAATTCTAGAAATTTTATAATTGTTCAATATAAACCACACCGCCAACGAACACTACATAATATCTCGCATTCTTGGCGTAGTGCTGTACAGTGTACACTAAAGTTTTTATTGTCGTATAATAGCGTATTGCTAATTGCTATACTTATGACGTAATATTAAAAGCGAATATAAAAATATTAAAAATGAAAAATGAGTACAATTTTAAAGTTTTTTAAACCAGAAAATAAAAATACTACCTCAGATTCGAATGTTTTGATTGATGTAGATTCAGATAAATCGTAGGCAGTCGACCAATAAGAAGACGAAAACACGAGATGTCACATTTAGTCACAATCTGACGCAAATCGTAATGTGAATTAATGTTAACTATCTATATAATAAACTATAAACTATCTATAATATGTTTTATGTTATAAAATAAAACAAGCTGGGTTGCAACATTGCAAGTTATGTTTGATACAGACTCGTTTTTAACATGATATAAAATTGTCATTAACATTAAGACATTAATCGATTAAATGGATTGATGCTATTAAACTTATACAGAGACGTGGACATGACTTGCAAAGAGGTCATTGATATAATAGCAAAAGTTCCAAGACGTATAGATTTTATTTTATAATGTAAATTGACAAATTTTAATAATTAATTAATCTATAATATGTAATAATTGTAATATGTATATAATGTATATACTATAACTTATAAGTGCCTAAAATAAATAGTAAAAGACAAAAGTGTAATACATAATACAGTAGAATTTTTATGAAACTTTACATTTTTTCAAAACCCCCCCCCCGAAATGTTTTCCTGCGTTCGCCCCTGATTGTATATATATTATATATTATTATATTATGTATATTATATATATAAATCTTTAGCTGACATGGGTATTAAAATACTAACGGATGATGCACAAACTAACTCAATCTTAAGGAAACAACTACATGTATTATATTATGGGACTGTGACAAATAAAAAACAGACATGATAATATAATTATTTCAGCAAGATGTGTATTATACGTTGGCGTATTGGAAAGTAAATACGGAAAAGCTATATTTTATTTGAGAGACACTATAAGTTGTAAGAACTAATTATAGTAGCTAATTTCGACAACATAGGTATAAAAATCAAACTTCATTATTATAAAACCTAACCTAACGTTCACAAATATGAAAGTTCAGTGAAACTTATAATTGCAACGCAACTGCGACCGCGGAAACCGAATGAGTACGGCCCTCCGCACACTACGCGATTGACATGCGACGCAATTGACCAACGATAAGTGCGATAAGTGCAATTCATGCGATTTGTGCGATTTGAGGTCCACCAACGCGAAACGATATTCAGTCGATCATACTGTGTCAATCGCGTCACTTGTTTTGATCTGTTTTCAAAAGTGCAAATTAAATAATTGTTTATGTTTAAATCATATACATACCTATTCTAAGTTTAATATATATATATATATATATATATTGTAATAAGTTTACATATTACAACACCTTAGCTCAATCTATCTATCTTAATTTAACTAGTATGTATTATAAAATATACGAAAAATACATAAGTACCTTATACAAATGTATATGTATAAAATATATAATACTTACCAGGTATTTTAACTTCCGTTGATACAGCATGCCATGCCTTGTCCACCAAATCTTTCCTGCAGTATTCGGGAATCGTATAATTATATAGAGGTGGGTGTTTTTCAACCTCACCAACGAATTTTATGTTGAACGCCTCCATGATACAAATGAAAATGTATATGCAATCGCGTAGAACACGCACGATACGACTACCAGGCGACTAGCACTGTCGGTCGCGCGGGTCGCCAGTCGCTCGCGTCGCAATCGCGTCGTTATCAAATTGCAGTGTTAGTGGTTCCCCATTTACTTTGCTAGGATATCGCGCGTGGCAAAAATTGTGTCGCGTGTGAATCGCGTAGTGTGCGGAAGGCCTACAACCGATTTTCAACTGATTGCAAACTAATCTCATTTTGATCGCTTCGTGTGCGGACGTCCCAGTTATACGTTGCCTAAGTCACATCACAGTTGCACGTGCAACTGATTTGCAACTTTTGTCCCAAAACAGCTGCATCGTGTGCGCCTGGCGCTAAACGTGAAAAAAATCGTTTTTTGAAACGTGTGAAGAAAATGATTAAATACTACTAACGCCGTGTCCTACGTAAATTCGGCGAGTACGGCGAACGCGTTGCGGTGCGTCGAATGCGTCGAATGCGGCGACCAAAATAAACTAACCTGGTATAACATGTCTGCGCTTCCAATGTACTCGGCCATCGCCGCACGCACGAACGATCGAATTCGTTCGCACGTACCGGACGATTTGAAAAACAAATCATAATTGTGTTTGTCATATACAACAACAACACTTTGGACGTGTAAGTCCGATTGAAAAATCTAACCTCATTTGAAACTAACTTCATTTGAATTTCTGAGCTCAATTATTGTGTTTTTGATACCAGGAGCACAGAGATACGACGCGTAGTATTTGACTCGGGCATTGCCACGGTATATCGGATAAAACACGAACTTTTCGCTGTGTGAGTTAATATTAATTTTTATAAATATATAAACAAATCTTTAGCTAACGTGGGTATTAAAGTACTAATGGATAATACATAATTAGTGTTTGGTTTGCTAAAACACATACGTAGTTCAACTTAAGGAGCCTGGTGCCGATAATATTTTATATGTAAAATACCGCTTTACAGGAAAAACGATCACGCCTCGTACAATAGTTAGATTTCGATTATTTTTTTTTTATATGAAAGAAGAATACTTTCTACAGGTTGGATTGA
The DNA here is from genome assembly GCA_949715065.1 of Periphyllus acericola. Taxonomy (NCBI): domain Eukaryota; kingdom Metazoa; phylum Arthropoda; class Insecta; order Hemiptera; family Aphididae; genus Periphyllus; species Periphyllus acericola. The sequence continues at coordinate 7,929,056 of OX454264.1, read as the reverse complement.
ACGCCGATTTTCCAAATGCAAATGCAATTTCAGAGGCTGTGCGTCTAAATAATTACATTTTTTTGGAATTTTTATAAAGTAAATTCACTGCGTTGTTAAAATTATAATCAAAAATCGGGATTCAATCCACTCTGTAGAATGTTTTTCTCTTTCTAATAAAAAAAAAACTATCGAAATCTAATTATTGTACGAGACGTGATCGTTTTTTCTTATAAAGTCATTTTTATTCACCAAGTTGCAAAATTTATTTTCGTATCGTTGACATGTGCATGCGCGTGCGAGAACGCTGTGTATGGTGCGCTTCTAGAGCTTCTTAGAACGCTTTCAGACGAGATACTTAGTGGTCGGCTACTTGTGTCTGAAAAGAATCGTGCGACTAAGATAACATTGCTATAAATACACTCGTACACACGAGACACAGACACGGAGTGTGTGTCGCGCCACTGAAGTTGTGTGTCCCGTCCTCTCTAGCCGCCGGACACTGTGTCTGTGTCCGAGCCACTGATAACAAATTAAATTAAATTAGTACCTTCAGACGAGACACGCGGACTCCAGATTATTTAGATTTTTAAATTACGTAAAATTATTTTTTAATTAGTAAACACGTTATAATATAACGTATTACAGTATTTTTCGAAAAACTTATTATAGTTTTATGTAATATATGACACTGTGTACAATGAGTCTCGATACAGACAAATTTATAATCGAAATTGAGAAGCGTGTAGAATTGTGGGATACAATTCCTCGACATACGAAAATAATTAAAAAACTTTGAAGGGTATTGTAAGAGATCAGGAAATAAATTTTGAAAATGTCCTTTTTCATTTCTTTCACTGACAATTGGATGTAACCACAATAGTCTTTGTTTTTTAATTTTTTTGTTTCGTTTTTTAATTATTAAGGAATAAAGCATGATTGCTGTATCTACGTCCATTTTAAAAAATTAACTAATTAAAAAATGTATACGTAATTTATTATTTAAGTATTTTAAAACCAAGAGCTCGCACCACGAATAGGCGTCCGGAAAACATTTTACAACTACGGTGCGGTGACAACACTGTGACCAACCTCGGTGCTACGCCAGTACGCCACTAGTTGGTATCCACACAGTGAGTACACCTTAGTTCACTGGACACTGGACACACCATCAGATTTGATAAAAAAAAAACTGATAAGAAAAAATTACCATCGAACATTATATGGATAAGAATTAAGAGCAAAAGCGAATTCAACGAATTTTTCATACGTATAAAATAAACAATATAATAAATTTTGCATAAACGTTTATACAGCCGATGGGGGGGGCCATGGCCCATTGGCCCCCCCCCATGGCTACGCCAGTGGTGTGAAGCAATGTCTACTTTTTGTTTACGGTGGCAAGATTCTTGTAGCCGGCCACAAAGTGTCTCGTCTGAAAGCGCATATAATGAAATATAAATTATATTTCGGCCGATAGTCACGCGCCGGATATTAAAAATAACATCGGCTGGATCCACACGAGCGCATGAGTATGCGCCGCGGTCGTATATTGTATTGTGAAATAATAAATTGTTATCTATACTTATAAAATCCAAATACCACTAACTCACTGATCGTTGTATGGTTGTATCTCAAAAACTACGCAACGTACGGACTTGAAATTTGGAATAGAGGTTCTTATCATATTTTCACAGTGCATAAGAGAGGGTTTTCCGAAATTCGACCCCTAAGTGGGTTAAAAATGGTGAAACTAGAAAAATGCACCCGGCCGAAACCGCCGGAGCTTTGAGTATGAAATTTGTCAATCAAGTCAATCGTGCTGCTTGACGAGTCGTGTGGAAAGAATTACTCGTAAAGTACGACGATTATTTTACACTTGCTTGAGTTGAATTTCCCGCTTCCACACACCGCGCATGAGGTAATAATATTATTATTATTTAATACTCTGGCCTGGTAATTGCATTAAATGACACTAATAATAGCATTATTTTACTAAATCGAATACAACAACTTGAATAGGCTATATAGTAAACTTACCGTCCTTTTCTACCTCCCTTTTTCTTCCGATACATTGATAGCGTTTTTTTTTTTATTCGCAAACTTCTTATTCATTTTATAATAAACGTATAGGTACAATTTAAAAGGACTACAATGGTTTTTAAACTACACTGTACATTGTATACGCGCTGGTATACTCTGTTCACATTTCACAATGAGATCAGTGCTCGGCGGCAACCAGTTTTCGTTGATGGCGTGCAGGTGGGCCCCCCATACTCGTCGTGTCCTATATAAGTATTATGCCGGCAGTACACATTTGCCGAGACTTCGCGAGAGTGAACTAGACGCGCTCGTGTCATTTAACTCGCCTCGCCTCGCCACGACGGCGCTCGGTCGGAAGGCGGTTTTTTGTGCCCGAGTCAAAGGACACGAGGCCATTCGAGTCGCGAGCACAAGAGCACCTAGTTCATACTCGTGCGTTCTCGCATATTCGTCGCTTTTATTTATATAATTATATATATTATTATTGATATAATTATATTATAATTATTGTTGTGCTTTTCGTCATGTGTGACTGGTCCAACGAATTTACGTTGAAGTTTTTGGAGTTATACCAAAATGAACCCGTTATATGGGACCCGATGCATTTGTACCACAAAGACAGGAAACAAATCAACGACGCATGGGTTCGATTGAGCGGACAACTGGAATGTCCAGTAACCGAATTAAAGAAGAAAAAAGACTCGCTCATGGCTACATTTAGGGGCCATTTGCGTAAAAAAAAGCATCGATCAGATCAGGAGCCGGTGTAAATGATATTTACAAGCCAATATGGTAGCCGAGCCCCCGAGTCCGAATCCCGAAGCCGAGAGGCGAGAATGTACTGCGTGCACTCGCGCTTCCTCGCCTAAAATTCTAATCTAATCAAAATTCTTGTCGAGAGTTTCGCCGAGACTGTCTCGGCGAATGTGTACTGCCGGCATTAAGTATACCGACCGCGACGCCATGTATTAATGTAATAATGTATAATAATAATAATAATAATAATAATAACCTTTATCGCACCACGCTACATGGTTTAGAATTTAGATTATCTATATACAAATATATACATATACATATAGGAGACCACCCCTATTCACTCATCAACGCCCAGAGCAAACCGCTGGGTCTAGAGACTTGAAATTTTGTACAGAGATTCCTTGAGCAATGTAGGGGCGCACTAAGAAAGGATTTTTCAAAATTCGAACTCTAAGGGGGTAAAAGGGGGTTATTTAAAGTTTGTATACATTTTATATAGCTATATATATGTATTTTTTTCCCGATTGTTAATCGCTGTTTATCGGTGTATTGATTGTGCTAATAGTACGTGGAATTCACAATTCCACAATTATAATCAACTATATAACTGGTGGTAATAAAACCAGTCGCAGGTAATCGGTGACCCGCGATTGCAACACCGATTGAGTTTGGTTTGTTATTTTCGTGCGGTACACGAATAACAAACCGCGTAGAATTTTGTGCTGTTTGTCGACCTACAGTTCTTGGTACTTCAATAACTCCTTCTAACATAGATTCTTCCGAATTAAAAAAATATTTGTTTAAACTCAACATCGGCATTTTCTCGAATTTCTTTAAATATTCGACATGCATCTGTTCCTCGCTCATAACAATATGACAAATCAATATTAACTTTTTGTAGTGCTATAGATAGTGGTAAAGTTAAAGAAAAAAACTTCTCAATCACATGTAAAGCTTTGATAAACACTGAATTATGAATGGAATTTGGAAAATGGAAGCTGAAAAGCTGTATGTGATGTGTCTATACTTGAACACTCCTAATTTTTTTAAAGAATAATAAATAGCTTAATAAATTTATAATTATACGCGGGCAACGCCGTGTTGGGACAGCTCGTGTTTACATATTATATAGTTGCCGATTGTAGGATAATGCGACTCTCCCGCAGATAAAAGTGCTCGAGCACACAATTAATTGTATGGTCGGGGCCGAACGAATTTCCGATAACGATGCGATAGTATCAAGATGAGCGGAAGGTGGCGGTACGAAGTCCGACCACACTCACACTAATAGTCTTTAACACACTAACACACACACTGTCCAAAAGTCGCCGTACAATATGTGATTCAAGTTGCCTATTTTATGCTCCTTAATAAATAGCCGGCCCCTTAACATACAGACGCTCTCGGTTTGTGACATTCCGCTGGCCTTAAGTATATTAACAAAATCACTGCACTTATTATTTCTTTGCCAACATTATTTTAATTAAATATTTCTAATAAGAGCAGTTTTTGTGTTAGCATATACAACAACAACACTTTGGACATGTATATAATATAAATCTGCGGTCCGTTTCAATATGTACAGTAATTTTATTGAATTATTTTAAAAAAAATTAATTTTTCTCGATATTTCATACTTATGATGTTTGTGCTGCATAAACTAAACAAAGAAAATGTCGCAAAACTAATCTATAGATTTCAATCAATCGATTCTTATGTTGTTGATTGTTACTTATATTAGAGCAAATAATATGTATGTGATATGACATATGTTTCTGATTGAACTTTTAAACTGAATCAAATTACTTAATGAGCATTGAGTGTTAAAACGTTAAAAGAACCAAGATTTGTAATGTTTTTTTTTTTTTTCATCGAAACGACCGTTAGGTCTTTGTCAATGACTTGTCACTTGGAAGGGATACAGTGCAGTGTAGCACTTGGTATCCCCTTCTCTAAGAAGATAATTTTTACTTGTGTAGACTTCACTCCTAGTGGAGTGAGTCCGGATTTGTTATGTTTGGAACAAATAAGACATCAAATAGTTATACACAATATCTTACAGATAGCGGTTTTGCTAAATATTCTACATATCAAAATTTCAATTATTATTAATCAATTTTAAGCATTATTAAGCATGACAAAACACAAATATTAGTGTTTTTAACGTAATTTGATTCAGTTAGGTCAAAGAAAAACATATCATATACTATTTATTTGCTCGAATATAAGTAACAATCAACAATTTAAGAGTCAAAAGTGTAATAAACTGTAATGCTAAGCTTATGAATAATTGAAAAATACAAATATCATAACATATTTTGACTGTAGTTCTTTAATATCAGATAAAAGTCAAAATGGCGATATGTAATTCATGGATATTGCTAGTTGAAACCCTCAAATCTAATATCATGACAATACATTAACACAATACAGAAATACATTACAAATTATAGGTTTTTTTGTACTCATTGCTAAATAAGTGAATTAGATTTAGTTGAAAAGTGCAGTCAGAATTATATCATGTACAAATTATTTGCTCTTATAAAAGTAGCAATATACAACTTAAGAGTCAATTGACTGTAGCCATAGATGGGTTTTTTAACATTTTCTTTTATTAATTTATGCAGCTTAAACATCCTATTTTTCTTCCAAAATATAAATCAATTATTCATTTCATACCGTAGGAATGAAATATTATAGAAAAAAACAAGAACATATATCATCCTTTCATTATAGCTTGTCACGTCTAACCATACATACTACATTATGTAAAATGTAAATGATTACATAAAGACAATTTAATTGCAAAAAAAAAATATTTCATTTCATCAGAACCGGTTACAAATCATCATTAGTTTTAAACTGTGAGGTTGTCTAACTATACAAATAAAACAGAAAAAATCATACTAGATCTAAACATTTTTATATTTTAACAAACAAAAAATTAGAGTAACACACAGACGCGCTCTCAAATTGTAACATTCCAGAGTAAAAGATCTTTAACTTTTTCAGAATATAAATATTATGGTAGATTCATATCAGAGGGATAAAATAAAAAATTAATTTTTGAATATTAAGTACAATCATCAGCCTTTTATATGAAAAGGTAAAAAGTATATATTGAGATAAAGACAATATTTAAAAAAAATTATAACATTTTATCTAAGTTAAAAATACAATCTTATTGAATTTAGTAGCTAAACATTTATATTGTCTAAGACAGGAATTCTCAACCTAAAGTATTTATACCACTAATGGTACGCTATGAAAATATTATGCTCTATACATTTATACATTACACGTTAACATGATATAGTTTGTAAGAAATAGGTCAATTCTAATCACTTAAAATCAATGAAAAGATTGTATGTTAAAGGACAATACAATATAATTTAAAACTATTGAATTTCAAAACTATTGTTTATTAATCTTTTAATTGTCTACCTGTATCTACACTTGAAAAATACCATGAATCAACTAGTTACAAATTACAATCAGATTATACTATTGGGTTTTTCAAATTATAAAAGAAATACAAAACATATACAACAGGAACAAACACTTTTTATATTATAACACAAAATTTAAGTGTCTCTGATTAGTAAATACATATATTATTCTACTTACATACAGACAAGGTCTAGGACTTTGCCTTTCTGCAGGCCTTAAACATAATAACAAAACCTCTGCACATTTGCCTCATTGGCCAACATCATACTATTTAAATATTTCTAATAAAATCAAATTTTGTGTTGGCATATACAACAGCTAAACTCTAGACTTGTTTACATGTAATACTATGAAGTCCAGTTCAATATGTACAGTAGTTGGCTTCTTCGCTGTTGATAATAGAATTCAATTCATTTTTCACACGAAAAGTAATCACTTCAACAGTAGTGGATATTTTCAATCCCCACTATCTGAGCGTCTCAAATAATGTCGTTTGATCCACTTCCACATATCAAATAATCTAAAAACAACACACATGTTAGTCATTCAGAAAATTGTCTACTCAGTAAAAGGGTAAAAAGCATAAAACAACAAATTATGATTTAAAATCAGTATAATTATATACTTTTGGGCATCAATGCTTAAAATTTATATTTCTATCTGATGTTATTATTTTTGAAATAAAACAAACTAGAAATGTATCTCAATTAATCTTTATTTGAATTAGTATGCAAATAGGGCTAATACTAAATTTAATGAACTACTGATGTTAAAATGTCAATAATAAATGTAGAGAAAATATAAAATATTTTGGACATCAATTAACGAATTTTGGACATTAATGCAGTAAAACATCCTAAACTTCTTCCAAAATATAAATAAAATGTTAGTTTCATACTATAGGAATAAAATATTTTTAGAAAAATAATTACAGAAATCTGCTGTTCATTATGGTTTCCAATTTGTGTAGCCTTAAACATTATAACAAAACCTCAGCACATTTGCTTCATTGGCGTACATCACAGTATTTAAATATTTCTAATAAAATCAGTTTTTGTGTTTGCATATTCACTTTGGATTTGTAAGTTGTACTATGAGGTCCAGTTAAATATTTACAATAGTTGGCTTTTTCGCTGTTGATGACAGAACACAATTTTTTAGCTTGACACCAAATCATTTAAAACTGTAAAATGTAAAGAAAAGTTTACGAATACTTTACAAATACAATTAATTAGTATTAAAGAATACTTGCATGTAATCTGAGCATGGGCTTTGTACGTAAATCAGCAATAATATATTTTGACAGTTAATAAATCTTCAATATCAGATAAAATTCAAAATGGCAATGTTATTTATGGATATTGTTACTTGAAACTCTCAAATCTAATATCTTGACAATCTTCAACATAATTCTACAGAAAGACAAAATATGACAAATTTTCTTTACTAAATATTTAATATACAAACAGTACTTACTCTCTCGACGAATACAGCCAAATATTTTGAATTTTCACAATTCATATGTCTCAATGAATGATTTTCGATATTCTTTGACGCAGATCAAATCATCTAATAACAACATGAAAGACTCATGTTAACCGTTTTGATAATTTTCTTCCCAGTTAAAGGATAAAAAGCATATGAAAACAAATTATGTGGTAAAATGATTTGTTATATCTTTTGGACATCAAAGTTTAAAATTTTATTTCTATCTTATGTTATTACATTTGTAATGAAAAAACAGGAATGTATGCAAACATAGGCTAACATGATATAAAATGAATTATTAGTGTTTAAATGTCAACAATAAATGAAGAGAAAATATAAAATATTTTGGACTTGGTGTATAATTTGTTTCTCTGCCAAACACATCACAACCCGTGGGTTTTGACAAAAGCGATATTAATGAATTGTTTTAGTACTGAGAATGCTTATTTTACCTCTTTCTACTGTTGTATTGAAATACGTTAAGTAGGAACTGTTGCAATCAATTTTTTATATTTTGTACTTGATTTAACAATAAAAAAATCCGAATACTTTTAAAGTAGTTTCAAGGTTGTAAGTACACAATAGTAGTTATGGAATTTTGTCAATAACTATTACAAGGTAAAATAATATAATTTTAAAATTAGGTCATTTTGCCAATGGTGTGCAAAATTATGCAATTAAACGGGTTTAAAGAGGTTTACTTTTGTAATTGTGTAACTCTCAAATCACTACAGGGCAAGAGGGCAATTGCGTCAAATCAAATCTTACTTCAGTTTTCATTGTGCATCATGTTTGAATCGACGTTCTAACTTGTACGTCTTGAACGAAGTAATCACCGATGATATATTGATTTCAATATCCGTCATAGAAATGTAGTCTTATTATGATTTACTCGACGTGTTTTTCAATGTTATGTTTATTGATGGTCGCCTTTCGTTAATTGTTAATTTACATTTTGTCTTATGATCACATTTCTTTCAAGTTATCAGTTTTCAAGAGCACGATAATATACGACAAATGCGTACTTTTGCTTATTATCTACTTTTGATAACGTTTTCCTCTGATAACAGTCGAATTATATTGCGATAACATTTTTATATTCAATTTTTCACTATTATATTATATAATACTGGTGTTTGGTGCTCATTTTATACTTAAGGAATGAATAATAATTTGCCAAACAGTTTATTCAGACTACCCAGTGCAACAGCAAATAGGTAAAACAAAACAAAAATGCATCTATGACAGTCAACTTTATCTCAAACGACAATGTTTCAATACGACAATATAAACCATTGTAAAGCAGTCGATATTCTTCTGACACACTTTTCAATAAATCTAGTGAACACTATAAACTTAAAAGTACTATTACGTATTTTAATGTAAGTTATAGTGTTTTTAAAACCCGGAACTCAACATAATTGATTTGATTAAATTTCAAAGGGCAGATACATATATGTATCATATATAGATCATATTCTAAATATTTGCTCTAATAATTGGATTCCAATCATTCGGTCAACAACTTTAAAGTCAATTGATCATAGTCCTTACAGTTTTATTACATACATGCATTTTCAATGTCCATTAAAACCAGGTAAAAGTTAAATAAACAAATTTTAAAAAAATAAGAACACAAATAAGTTGTTCATTATGACTCGCTGTGTATGTGACTTCTAACCAAACCTACACTAGGTAAAATGTATATAAGATGAAAACAATTTATAATGTGATATATACTTTTTCATAGTATACTCGTATATCACATCATAAGAATGAGATCAGTCTAATTAAACTTAGCATTTTCTATGATACATTTTTTTTAACATTTTCTATGATACACAAATTCCTGGTTGAGAAATGCCAACATTCTTTATGATAGCATATATCAACCTGAAGTATGTTTACCATTGTCCATTGGTATAATATGCAAAGAATGTATTACTTTCTGTGCATGTATAGTGTATACATTACAAATAATAGTTTTTTTAATACTCAATGCTCATTAATTTGATTTGATTTAGTTAAAAAGGTCAATCAGAAACATATCATGTACTAATTATTGCTTCAATAAAAGAACTAATCTTTAACTTAAGAGTTGATTTACCATTTCAAAGTTAAAAGTTTTTATTTATATCATATTCATCTTTAAACCTCTTGGGAAATTAAAAGACCATGAATTGACCGGGTCCATATCAGAATCAGATAAAACTGTTAAGTTGTTCAACTATGAAAGAAGTACAAAAACTATCTCAAAGGAACAAAAACTTTTTATAAAATAATAAAAATGCTTATTTTAACTCTCTCTATTGTTGTATGATGTGTGTATTGAGAAATGTTAAGAGGAACTGTTGGTATCAACTCTTTATGTAATTTAGGGTAAATAATAGTGCTCTCTGCACTCAAGATGTTGATTTGCTTCAACTTCAAAGGTCAGACACGTATATATTATATGCTTTATTAGAGAATCCATCAACAACTTAAGTGTCGTTTGGTGAAAGTCCATACATCAGATACACGACATTTCCTATGTCCAGTTAATGCAGAGAAAGGTTCATTAACTTCTTACAAAATATGAACAAATCAGTTGTTTCATATCATAGAAATAAAATATTAAGAAAAAAAAAACCTTAAAAAAACAATTATACAAATCAACCGATGGTTATAGCTTGCCAAGTGTGAGATGTCTGACAATACCTACACAAGAAAAATAAAAATATTCAGATGAAGACCATTTATTAAGTTAAATATTTCATATTAATGATAACTGTATAATTAAACTTAGTAGATACATGTCTATATTTTCAATGAAATCATTTTACAACCTACAGTACGAGTAAACCTAGAGGTAAACAAAGAAAATCATGCTATCCATACATGTAAACATTACAAATATTAGGTTATTTTACTGTCAATGTTCATTAATTACGTTATATGAATTACATTACACAAATATATAGTACACAAATCAGCTTTTTAATATGGCTTGGTGTTTGTGTAACATATGAAAATACCAACATAAGGTAAAATATATAAAATAAGATTAAGACAATATTTCAAAATATTTAAATATATATTTTATATTTATTTTGTAAATTATTTAATTTTATCTAAGTTAAAACTACAATCTTATTGAACTTGGTAGCTAAACATTTATCTTTTCTATGACACCAATTATTAACCTGATGTATATTTATTTATAGTGGTACGCTAAGAAAATCTTATTCTCCGTACATTTATACAATTTAACATGATATATTTTGTATGACATAGTTCAATCCTTATCACTTTAAAATAATAAAAAGAGCATTTGAATATGTTAAAGGACTATACAATTTAACGTAAAACTATTTCAATTTAAAACTATCGTTTATTAATCTTTTAATTGTCTACCTCTATCTACACTTGGGAAGTAAAAATACCATGAATCAACTCACAGAATTAGAATTCAATCAGATTATACTATAAGGTTTTTTCAAACTATAAGAGAAATACAATAAATATATAACAGGAACAAAAACTTTTTATATTATAACAAAAAATAAGAGTGTCACTGATTGCTAAACATATACATATTTGACCAAAGCTGGGCATTAACTACTTAGAAAATAAAAGTAAGGTTTTGAAGATTGACGAGTATTACTACTTGACGTATTTACGTCTGCGCTCTGCAGTCCATACTCCTTTCTAAATAATAACTGATATTAGATATAAAATCAAGAATGTGTTTAATTTAATTTTCCAATCATCATCAATAATTTGAGGTATAGATAGCTTATTATTTACATTTGAACAAACCAATTTTTAAATTAAATCTTAAAAAAAACTAACTTCTAACTTTTACTTAAGTTACTATTTTAAACAAACTTAACTAAACTTCTAACTAAGTTAGAAATTTAGAAAATTTCGAAACTAACTTATATTCTAGCTTAGTTAGTTTTTATATTAAAGTAACTTAACTTGAACTAGCTGAAAAAATGTCTAACTTGCTCAGATTTGCAAAATTCTACTTATCATACAGACACAATCTCAGAGTATGCCTTTTTGAAGGTCTTCAATATACTATCAAAATCTCAGCACATTTGCTTCAATGGTTAACATTATAGTATTTAAATATTTCTATTAAAAACAGTTTTTGTGTTGGTATGTACAACAGCTACACTCTAAGCTTGTTTGTATGTAATATGTAATATGAAGTCCAATTCAATATGTACGGTAGTTGGCTTTTTCGCTGTTGACAGTAGAACTCAATCTTTTAGCTTGACACCAAATCATTTAAAACTGTAAAATGTAAAGAAAAGATTACAAAAAATTTATCAATACAAATATCATGTAAGAATTGTTACATGTAGACTGCTGCATAGGCTTTGAAATTAAACCAGTAGTAACATATTTTGACAATTTGTAGTTCTTCAATATCAGATGAAATTCAAAACAGCAATTGGTAATTCATGAATATTGCTAGTTGAAATACCCAAATCGAATAGCATGACAACCTTCAACATAATTCAACAGAAAATCAAAATATGTAAAATATTGTTCATTATTTATTAACACACGAAAATAACTCACTTCAACAATAATTGTCTAGTCAAATATTTTCATTCTTCATAATTCGAGCACCTGAAATATTATTGTTTGATTAATTTCCGCAGATCAAATCATCTAAAATCAATACAAATGTTAATTATTTAGAAAAGTATCTACATAGTAAAAAGGTAAAAAGTATATGACAAAATATATGATTTAAAATAAGTATTATTATCCATACATGTATACATTACAATTCCACATGATATATGTTGAAAGAAATAGGCAAATTCTATTTATTTTATAAAAATGAAAAAATCATTTGATTATATTATAATATTTAAAAAATTGACACCAAAATAATCGGATATAAATCTTTTGAGTGTCTACCTCTACCTTTACACTTGGAAAATTAAAATACTAGAATCAACCGGTTACTGATTAGTGATTAGTAATCATTGATTACGATCAGATAAAACTATCATAAAACAAAACCCCACCACATTTGCTTCATTGGATTACAACCAAGTAGGAATCTAAAGTCGAATATGTCATATGCAAATAATAATAACCAAGTAGGAGTGTATTTAATATTTATAAGTTCTGCGTCATTTTTTCACATAAGATCGATTGTTTTTATATGACTGGTGGCATTCGGTATCAACATAAATTTTTTTAAAAATGTATCAAGTTATTTATTTTATGAAAGTGTACATTTCCACAGCTAAGATTTCAAACGGAAATCGTATGTTATTCCACGCGTCGCAGTCACCGAATAATCGGATACTGAATCGAGATAAAAGCGTTGACGAATCGTCATTGCGGCACACGATATGGATGTAGCTTTAAAGTGCTTGCAACCAATACCGAGGAACTAATTAAAGTCACTGGAACTATGCCATCTGCACGCTCGATAGGTCGTACCGATAACTCGTCACACCTGCGGAACGTAATCCTTCGAAAAGGATTTTTACGAATATACGATCCGTTGTAGAAACGTAGTGCTTAGTGGTGTACACTAAAATATTTAAATTACTTCTCAATCTAGTACATGTGGATTATTCAAATATTTAAAAGATATTTGCCAAAAATCGAGTGATATGGATTGAAACGAAATGCTGTAGTAAAATAATTGACTCGCTAACTAAAATCTTGGAAATGGGCTTGATATTTCAGAATAAAAGGCAATTGTAAATTACCTATTCAACAGTTTTACAATTAAAAGCATCAAAACGAAATCCTATAAATAAATAACTAACTCGTAAAAGTGAGAAAAGTTTATATTTAATTTATTATAAAATGGACGTAGAACATGTAAATAGGTTTTCGGGGAAAATAATGCGAACGATAACTTAAACTATCAAATGTAGAGATTATCTATCAATCAATGACGTTGTCTCTGTAAAAAATAGACACGAAATATATAATTACATACTACAAAGTCCTTGTACACGGTCAATATATTTGATCTTGTTTCAAATACATAAAATGTAATATGTAGGGGATTTCATCCTACCAAGAAGGAAACATCACAATACTCAGATTACAGCTAGTTACGGCTGGCAAACAGTTGATTAAATTATATTTCAAATAATGTGTAGAACGCGACGTTTTCCAAAACAAAAAATAAAATATCAAACACTGATGTTTTTCAAAATGTATAAATTATACACATTATACTGGTGGAATCAAAGAGAACTTATTATTGTACGTACTCTGTATGTATACAAGTTTAGTGATTTTATAAAATTAACAGTAGAAAAAATAAAAAATCTTTAAATTAATTTAGTTTTTTTATCTTGTGAACAGTTCCGTCATGGCGAGGTTTTCTGTATATATTTAAGTAATTAGGAATTTTACCTGTTCGAGGTCACGGCTAGCCGTCTAAACAGTTCTATAAGATAATTAAAAAGATCCTGTAGCCTATAATAGACGTATTAAGACCTATTAAGCATAATAGCGGCACGACCGGTAAATGTTTTTATCTCGAGCAAATACTTACCTTTAGATATTCGAGATGTGTTGGACAACGACGTTTTCTTGACGAACCCTGTTCCATTTTGGCTCTTCGGGAAGAAGAACTGCCGAATTCCTTCCGTCCGAAGACGAAAAATACGCCGCCGCCGCCGCTACGCGAAAGACGTCGTTCGATGCGTGTGCCGCGGAAGAGGACAAAAAGAGAAAAGAGCGTACTGTGCGTATGAGCGTTGGGACGATCCACTCTACACGACCGTTCGCCCCTCCAAAATGTCGGTATCACACGGCACTGCCGCGACAATCGATAGTCACTTGGCGTTTACGGCACCGTTTGGGAAGATATCGGAATACGCCAATACTGCCACCGTGCATTCGATAGTGGCCGATTGTCGTCCCGGCGGTGGCAGTGCGCCCTGTGACTGCGCGCGCAACATGGACATTTCATACGATTCACACGATGTTTTTTTTTCTTCGACACCACCACTGCGCGCGCACAAGTCATTTTATTTTTTATCACCATAACCCTGCGCTCACAGGATTTTTTATTTCTATCGAATTCATCATTGTCATCATTATCGTTATTGATTAAAAGAGGACGGATGCTGTGCAATTCAAAAAGTTCACACACAAAGTTCCTAGAATAACTTTGCATTTCACCACTTATTGTTGTTCTATATCCACAATCGGGCACCAATAGAACACTTTTAAATTATCTTCCTACGCGTACATAGCATAAAAATACAAAATATACTACAGTAGACGCCGCTTATAAGACTCATGGATATAACGCTGTGTCCTACGTAAACGCGACGAACGCGAAATTCGCGTCGCGGCGCGATTAATGCGGTTCGCGTTGTCGTCCGTCAATGCGATGGTCGCAGTAGTGTCCAATGTAAACGCGATGAACGCGAATTTACAGGAACATATAATATGTTATGTTTATTCC
Organism: Periphyllus acericola; assembly: GCA_949715065.1. Taxonomy (NCBI): domain Eukaryota; kingdom Metazoa; phylum Arthropoda; class Insecta; order Hemiptera; family Aphididae; genus Periphyllus; species Periphyllus acericola. The sequence continues at coordinate 7,913,884 of OX454264.1, read as the reverse complement.
AATACACAGCTACTTTGTATTCGTCCTCAATCGCAGGCAGTCGTTTGGTTATTTTTTTCTAAAATTACTGTTTATAAAAATGTTGACTTTTCAACAAAAATCGAACGCGAATTTGCGGCTGACCATATTCAGATAATTTTTAATTTTTTTTACATGCAGTGTATGTCGAAGTGAGTTGTGCAAAGTTTGTGCGGTATATTTTACACGTTGTTTTTTAATGTTCTACTCTTTTAAAAACAAAGTCAAATAAAAATGTTTTTTAGTTTACAAAAATTATTGGATAGTGCTGAAGTAAAATAATTACTATATAAAAAATATTTAAAAAAAAAGATCAGATTTAAATTCAATTATTTATAAGGATAGACTTGTTTTATATATAAATATATTATAATATTATAGTTTAACTATTATATATTATAATTTAATAATTTATATTACCTGTTTATCTACTCGTATCGTATAAATGAATAAAATGAATAATATAATGAAATATAATATATGAATATATAAATGAAAAATAAAGAGAACGTTATTTTGACGTCTATTCGCTTAAACGCGCGACCAAAAACAAAACGATTTGATTTTCAAGCCGTGCGACGAATGCGAACGAATCAATTCGCTCGCGTCGCCCGCGTTTATCGCGTACGTTGGACATTTCCATCTATTTCTATAGATTTGATTATTTCAGTCGCCGCGATGATCGCGCCGCTACGCGAATTTCGCGTTCGTCGCGTTTACGTAGGACACAGCGTAAGGTTCAGTCGCTTATTAGACTCAAAATCGTCCGGACGTATCCAAATACATTAAAAAAAAAATCGGTTATAAGACTCAAATTTCGTAAAATAAATAGTAGGAAATAAACTTTTTTGTTTATAATTTAGAACGCTTAAGACGTGTTAGGAGAGCTGTCCATCACCGTGGTAATAATTTTAATATACAATACGAATACGAACAGTATATTTTCGGAATATTAGAACAAAATAAAAAACAAACTAAATTTACAAATTTTTTTCAAAAATAATTTTTCAAATTAAATAATAAATACATTATATGTACATACATACATTATATATATAAAAATAAGTGTACATTTTGAATAAATCTTATAGCTCAAGATCCACCGAACCGATTTCGATAAAAATTTCAGGGCATATTAAGATTGATATGTAGATGGTTTCTGTGAAGTTTGTACGCTGTGCGATATGTGGTTCCGGAGTTATGGACTCTTAAGTGCACAATATTAATCACACACGCACGCACGATATTCAACAATATTATTGTTGCCGTGGAGAGATATATACACTCTATGTGGTTATTTTTTATTATTTGTTTCCGTGGCACGCGAGTCTATGGCATTAAAAGTTACGTTTTACGTAAAATTACTTACATGTAAAATTTAATCTTTTCTTTCTTTTCAGTGAAATAAAATTTGTGAAAATTTGTTTTCAGTGTGGTGTTTTTTCATGTTTTTTTCGTCGCATTTTAATACGATTGTGAAATTCATATTGTTTTTTTAGTGACAAAAAGTTAAAATTGCAGTACGGCTCATTGCAGTACATTGAAAGCATTTGGATATTCGCTATATTGAATCCATAGGTAGGTGTGACTTTTGTTGTTGTTGTTGTCAGTGTTTTTTAACACGTTGGATTGTAAAATTCATATTGTTTTTTTACGATGGAAATTAATTCGTTTTTTTTTTTCATTTTTTTTTTCATCAAATCGTGTGCCACATTCGATTTCATTTCGCATTGCGCAGTAATCGTTCGGCTCATTGCAGTACATTGAAAGCATTTATTGAATAAAATTAAGATTGAGAACAATTTAATAATAAGAAAATAATTATTAAATAATAATAAATTTATAGAAAATTTAATAAACTTGAGAATTTTTAAATGATTAGGTTTCCATTTCCCAAATAATAATAACACTTTTCGAATTTTGATGTTTATTAATAAATTTTTTAATTTTGAGTGTGAAGAATTTTGATTAAATATATTGAACAGCTGCACATACATAATGACAACAACAATTCTATTTTCTATTAATTGGTTTGAGATTAAATGATATTGATTTTTACTCAATTTCAATGTTTTGGTGCTGCGAAGCGCACAGGGGCTGTTAATTATTATTATAAAACTAACTCTAACTGTACAACTTACGTGCTATTTATTTATTTAAGGAATGTGGCTAGGGGACGGAAAAAAGAAAGAAGGTAAATAATTAACATCTGATTTAAGAATTTCATTTAGAGAAAGCAATAACTGCACACGAGTGAAGCCGGGTTATTCAGCTAGTTAATATATATCGTAATGTACCAGAATATATTAAAACATAAAACGATATAAATAATTATATAAGTAATAATATACAGCTATGGTAGCAGAAATCAAAAAAATTATCTAACACTACTAACCGGGAAAAAATATATGTTAAAATCTTTAAAATCACTATGATATATCTAATTATAAATATCATTAATCATTTCAAATCTAGAATTATTAATTTAAAGTAACATGAAACAAATCAATTTATTAATCTTGAAAACAAATAATGAAAAGTTACAAGAAAATAATCATTTTCTACATGACTGCATATAAAACAATAGTATGGAAATCGATTTGAGGATAGTTATCAATATGAAAAAAATTAATGTATTAAATCTTAACTTTATAGCAAGGAATAAGTGGCCATGATCTATGATAAAACTAGATATAACTGCAATATAATTCCATAAACTTACTTTTAATTTTAAATTGTGTGTTTTTGAGAGCAGCTTTCAATGGTTTTGGAAAACGATACCTGAAAGCCATATGATCCAAGTCTACAAATGGATGTATATAAAATTGCTTATGACTTATACATGGTCTGTTGGATCATGCTGAAGCAGTCCCAATTATTAAATCTCTACACATATGACTGACTGGATAAGGTAGAATTTCTATTGGATTTTTTTCTCTGATTTTCTCAAAAACCTTGGTATAGCTACATTGTCTATTAGATGATATGGCATTATTAAACAAGCATTAATATTTAATTATGCAGTTTGACCATAGATCTGCTTTAACATCAAATTCTTTCTGACTTATCATCTCAGGCACCATGTGAATGATTCACAAAAATAATTATAAATATTAATAATTATTATTAATGTTAAATTAGCACGGTTAAATATACACATTTGAAACAAGATATAATACGGTAATATTGATATTTTAAATTATTTACAGTACTATTCTTGCAATGTTATTACGATTGCTATAAATAGGTAAATTATAAGAAGTACTAAATAAAAACCTCTCAAGTTTAATGAACAATGCATCATCTGATTTAATCAAAAACATATTATCCAGCTTTGATTAAAATGAGATATATTATGAGACCTCATGTATTTTAAGCTGAGGCTAATTACTTGATGACATGATGTTTCAGAGGGTCTACGGCATTTTTTAATATAATCCATTAAATTACTACCATTGCAATATGCTTGTATGATGAAAACATAACGTGGATATCAATCATAATCATAATCAATCATTTTAACAATATATTTTTGGTTGAACATTTTCATTATTTGTACTACAAACCTTTTTCTTCAGGGCTTGTTAAGTTAGCTGGCTTAGTAACTTTTACAGCAACAATTGGGTCATTAATCTTAAAAACAAAATCAAAATAAGAATAGTTAATAATTTCAACAGATTTAGGTTCGTCAAATAATATAATATAAAAGAGTTTAAATTATTATTATGAAATAATTATATTTATATATATAATGGGTGTTATAAATTTTCCATTGGATAATAGTAAACACTTGGTTTCTCTGTGAAAACAAAAGTTATTTATTACTTATTATTTACATTTTTTTACAAAATTACAAATTTACCTGTGAAAACAAAAGAAACAACAATTTATGTTACTATTGTCACTCTTAATTATTATTAACAATTGAAAAAAACAATATTAAATTCAATTTTCTTGATTAACATTTTAACAATCTTAAAGAAATCCTTATATATTATTATTATCAATTTTACAATTTTATCACTTTATCATCTTATCAAAGTTTGATTATAATAATAATAGTATTATTTAGAAGAAAGTATTTTCTTTAATATATATATATATTTGTGTACTTAAAAATATGTAAAGGTCATGGCCAATAACACGTATACCATGACAGTTTAAGTTGAACATAATAATGATATCATTTAATATTAAAATAATTATTTAATACATACAATTTTATTCGTAAATAAATGATAAATGTGTAATTCGAATAGTTTTGTTTTTAAATATTTTTTGGTGACTTGGTGTGGTTTGGTATCCAAATTATTGAACTGCATGCAAATTCTCATATCCACTCTAATGTAGGTGGACAATATTTTCGAATATAGTAGTCATCAAGTTGAAAGTTGAAAAAACACAACATTTTCTGATTGTTAAGTCTGTTATAAGTTGCTGTACAAATATAAAATGCATTCAGTGGCTTTCACTAATCTATTTTTAGCTTATAAATATTTATCAACATTGACTTTTATACAGGTTAACTAAACGGGATTTTGGTAAGTTAAAAATTATAAAAAATAAATTATATTCATCACTAAGCCAGGAAAAATTAGAAGCATATAATATGATGATGAATGTCTAAAAAGAGTTGTTGGTGGAAGTATCATTTTTTGATATTTTAGAACATGTGAAACAAAACTCACCTCGGTGGGCTGCTAAGCTGTGTTTTTTCCTGAGCTGACAACCTAGTATGTCTCTTTTTACGACATATGATGTTACAACACTTACACAGTATTTGCTCGTAAAGATCTACGACAAATTGGGCAAGTATAACTCTGGGAAAAAAAATTATAAATATACTATATTGCATATCATTTTCTATAGAAGTTATGTGCATTTAAGAAGTGATCACAAGGTGAGATTAATGTATTCAGTATTTAAAATAAATGATTTAAGTATTTAAAGTCAATCAAACAAATTCCAAATAATTAATTAAAATATGTAGGCTCTTTTCCCATTAATAATGTGTATACTACATTCCAGATTTTAAAATTATAGACATTTTCAAGAATATTCAGATTCCAATATTAGTAATACATTTTAAACTATTTTTACTTAAGTTACTGTAAGTAATCTAACCCAACCTAACCATTTTTTATCAAATTACTAAGTCAGATAAACTCTGTTACAAATGATAATGACAATAATTGTTTTTTTTTTAACTTTTATTTTTAAGGCGTAGAATCTGTAAATTAATTATTACAATAAGTATGCATGCGGAAATATATATAATAGCTTGACATAGGTACGTGATAAAATCAGCCACCCAATGGCAACATTTTATAACATGATTAGGTTAATAATAAAATTTACCTTTATATGTTTTTATATTTAAATCTATACACCACTTTCTCTTTAATCGACAAGGGGGCTTACCAGGAATGGTGTCGGAATATTTGTGTTTGATTTTTTGGCTGCGCCCCATAACTGAATACCATATGTCCAAATAGGCATTAATAAAGTTTTATATAGAAGTAATTTTGTTTTTGTATTAAGTTTAGGAGGATTTTTTTCTTTTTTATGTGGTCTTTCCAGGTTAAATCGTTGATCTAGAAACAAGCCCAAATAACGAGAGCTCAAGGATTTTGGAATATTTTGGTTGTTTAAATGTATAGGTGGTTTGTTACATTTAGTACTGTTCCATGTTTTAATGTAAAAGTCAGATGGGTAGATTTTTCGTGATTTATTATTATTTTCCACTTGTCGTACCAAGAAGACGTGAGGTCTAGGTGGTTTTGTAGATTCATGCCAACAATAATTTTAAGATACATTTATACTCATTTATAAATTGCAGAAAATACAGATCTACTAAATATAAAAAAACATCCAAAATTAACTTAAAATTATACTTTATTTCATAAAAATAAAATATTAAAGTTGATTTATTAAAGAAAAAAGATTTTTTAAGAACAAAGTAATTATTCCTATAATTATTGTATAAAACAAATTTCTTAAAATCATAAAATAAAACAATTTAAATGATCCACAAAATATTTGTGAAGTACATTCTAAACCACCATAAATATATTTATATTATATTTTATATTTTAGTGTAGAACAATGAAAAAGTTAAAAACATACTTGTTTTAACCATGGTACAATACAATCCTCATGAAATAAGTGGCGACAAAGTAACTTCTTAACCTTTTGATCCTTGATGAAATTCTCCAAACATATTACGCATTGTAGATTATTATCTAGAAAAACATGACCATTTTCTTATAATTACATAAATAAAACTTGTTATTCAGTATCCTTTTATTTAAAACAATTATTAATGTAAAAATGTATACTAGGTGTACTGTTATTCTTTTTACATTTTTCATAAATTAAAAAAATTTTAGACATTTTACTTCAAACCATAAGTAAAAATATTTTTTTTTTTAATGAAGTGTGTAAATATGAAGAATTTTTAATAAGAAAGGACAATCTTTACCTAAGTGCTCTTGAGAAATAATAGCTGTTGGTATTAATTCAATTTCTCTCGCAGAAAATGGATTTAGCGTAAAATGATTATTTTCAGGAACCAAACTGTTATAACAAAACAAATATTCACGTCAAAAGTATTAATTTATGTAAAACAATAAGTAAAGTTAGAATCTTGCAAAAATTCAAACATATCATTTCCTATTAAGTTTCTTAACATTATCTCTGAAGCTGAACTGATTTGTCTATATTTATATCAAACAAGAAGTATTAGATTTGTAAATTAGACTTATTTACAAATATAAGTAAAAATTGTAATTATTATAAAACTACAAATTGTATCATTTATCGTTACATTTTAAATATATTTTAATTATCTAATAACTTGAATATTTTTAGTTTACGGTTGTATATATGTTGTCATTACTGAATCCTGTGTACGACTTGGTCTTGCTTCAGAATCATTGACGTCTGATGAGCTATAAAACTAAATAAATAATAAATTAGAATAACTTAAATAGCATAACAGAACATTGAAAGTTATAAATTCTTTTAGAAAAAATAATATTTAAAAGTTATAGTAGTAAATAAATTATGAGGTTTCAGAAATGGATAAGAAATGTAAAATACAATATGGTTAGTGCTATACAGGTAATTTTGTAATATATTAGGTAATTATACTTTCTAATGTAACATTGGAATATATACTCATGGCGAGGAGGGGGAGGGGAAATATAATAAAATTAATTTACCACAATATCATCGATTCTAGGTCTAATTACTGGCTGCAGTAATAAATAATTTAGTGCATCTAATAAATCAAGTGAGGATATATCTTCTAGAAATAGTGGATCTTGAATTCCATGCCATAGCAAGTGGCATGTTGGGCACGTCATGTCCTAAGAGAAAAAAAATATATTACCATAATGTTATTCATAATTTTTTATTTAATTTTAATACCACCCGCTTAGACATACATTATTACTTTGAAAAGTATTTTCACATCTGTGGCAATATAAACGATAATTTTCACTCATAATTGAAGTATATAGATGTACGATAATTAAGTTTTGCGCTTCTCTCCAAAATATTTTACTGAAACATTTTAAAAATATTGTTAGCATACAGTATAATACTCATTTTATAGCCATTAGTAAATTGTGTGAGAAACCTTACAGAATACCTATTAGTATTCCTGTTGTGATGTACTTATTTTAAAATGTTTAAAACATAACATATTATGAGGATTGAGAATTTCATGCACTTAAAATATGCAAAGACGTGTACTTTGAATTCTTAAAATACAAAATATAAATTTTTACATAAAATAATATTAACACATAACTATAAAAATATTCTAAGTAAAACTTTATTTAAATATATTATACGTAAATAAAAAAAGTACAACTTCAATTCAGAAGCTGATAATTTATACATCATTACATAATTTTTTTTTTAGAATCTAGGTAGATTTTTTTATCCATTGATAAGCACTATTAGTCAGATAAATTTGTGTCTGATTAATTATGTTATTATTTTTCAGGTCTATGGTCCAAGCCAATTTTACCGACTATAGAAAAATATGTATGTATGTACTATATGTATGTCACTTATATTTAGTTACATAAAGCCATCAAATATGCTTACTTATTAAACTGTCTATAGTATAATGCCATTGATAATAGAATAAACAATATTCTATTATTATAAACAAACAAAACCAATGCCTTTTATTTTACAGCTAATTATAATTTTGCAGTTGTGACATTATTATAACTTTTTTTCTTTGATTTAGTCTAGTTTTTATTATATATATATTTTTTTTTAATGGCAATGGTAACAACAAAAAAGTTGATAAAATCTAAAATGCATTTTTGAATCAAAAATATGAAAAAAAAACATTAAGTGATTGATATATTGAAGATTTATCTAGATAAATTTATTTGTGACGCTCAATAATATTGATGAGAATAGGCTTACAAGTTATATTGAATTTCAATTGACATAATGTGCAGTCGACGTTAGTACTCTACAGGCTCTCTGAGTCTTAATAACTTAATGTTTCGAATGCCAAGGTCTAAAATTGTTATTAGTGTTAGATCAAAGGAAATTATTCATATGGTTTACAATCACAATACAACAAACGAATAATATAATTTGCTGCACAATAATTGATCTGATGTTTATCACCCATCGAGGACAAGTAACTGAAATGGTGCTACGATTGGGATTGCCACCGATTAAAAGATTAACACCAAATAAACTTTGGATGTATTGAGCTGATCCTCGAAGAGCATTTATACTTATAATAATAATCCCATCAAAAGTATATACTTATGGGTAAATGAGATGGACGCACATTAGATCATTTGTGTATGAAAAATAAATACTTACTCGCTGGTGGAAAACCGGTATCGATGTAATATAAGGCATAAGTGGTTATCAACAAGTGCGCACTACGCGTTAGTAACGGTCAACAGTGGGATGTAATTATTTAACGAAAATCAACTGGACAAGACTCTAAAGAGAAAACCGCAATGTACACGACGATGAAAATGAAATTATTATCATGCACGATAACGTAGTTGTGGTGGTCTATACGTTTTCCCCGTGTGATTAGAGGGAGAGTGATAAGGGAACATTTTAAAACCTATAAAAAAAAAATACCAACTGTTCGGAATTGACAGTTTTTTTCAGATGTTAAAATTGCTTTGAAGTATAATGATTTATACCCACTTAAATATAATATGAATTTCACAGATTTAAAAATGAACAACAGTAACATTTTTCTCTACCTGACCATAGACTTAACAGAGGAATATGTAAAATATAAAATAATGAAATACAAAAACAATTAAAATTTAACGATACCTAGACATTTTATACATAATTTATAACAAATAATAATATATGCTATTTCATTTAGTTTCTCGGTCATTACATGGGTTACAGTATAATATTAAAATGTCTAAAATCCTTAATGAATTAATTTATTAATTACTTTTTTATCATTATTAGGTAGAAGGACAAGACTCAGCTAATTGGCCATCAATTATAAGTAATCGGTATCGTTCAAGTACTGTAAAAAAGGAGCAGTTCAAATAAAAATTCAAACTACTTTGGGTCACAAAACACACAAAACACTTGTTCCAAAAACCAAATGGGGAGATTCAAAAATGTCACAAATTATTCTAATATCACAGCTGTCTGGTTGTCAATTATCAATTCATATTTTACATGTTTACATAATATTATGATATAAATTATAAAATAAAAATACGTTATTTTATTTAAATTACCTGCTAATGAACACTATATTTTTATTTTAGTGTTGGAATACAATGATAAACTGGATATAAGTACTCCTGAAACCTAATACATGAAACCATGGATTCGATTAAACATAATAATTATTGCGTGATTAATAAACTAATGAACATTCATTTTTGGTTTTAGTGTTAGAGAACAGTGTTATGGATGAATTGGAAATAATAATTTAGAAATACTCCTGGTACCCAACACAATGAAACCACATATTCAAGTAAAATATATAATAAAACATTGTATGTAGAATTTATGTTTCAATTTCATATAATTGTTTATATAAGTCTATATGGACTACAGTCAACTACATTTAATGGGTAAAAAAATATATATAACTCTTTTTAACTTTATGAATTGTTAACTTTATTTTAAAACTTTTAACAATTTATGTACAAATTATAACTTTACTTAAATAATAAATCAATTCTTCTCGGTTTTATAATGTGAAAAGTTAAAATACCGGAAATTTTTTTTACATTTTGTTTTTCAATAAAAGTATACGACCCAAACGATTTTACTAATAATTGTTCAATAATGCATTTATAATAATTATAATTTATACTTAAATTCACACTTGAAGAACATGAAGGCAGATCCATTTCCATTATAAAATAATTGAAAAGTGTATACAATTTAAATCTAAAACATTCCAATTACTAACATGAAATTAATCTATCTATTATATATATAAAATTGTAAGGGGTTTTCTACGACAGCGCTAACCGAGAAAACTACTGAACCGATTTGGCTGAAATTTTTTTTGGCTGAAACCCGACACTCCTCTGAAGGTTTTAGTACCACTTTTGCCAGTAAAAAAAGTTCATAAAAAATGTAAAACAATTGTACCTATATTTTGCGGCACACATCTCTTTTTTTTAGAAGTAAAATATATTCCTCATTATGGAACAATTTTAAATGATTTTCCAAATTTCTTGCATGATTTCCTGTCCGTTTTGGATGAGCTTAATCGGATATTTGACAAATACTCTCATTAGTATTCACATTGTACTCAAAGTAAATTTGTTGTACGGGATTTTAAATTTATTTTACCCACGTCTCTTAAGTCCTAATAATGAGAAATTTAAAATTTGCCAAGATATATTATGCATTTATACGTACTTACAATCAAAATAGTTGGTTGCCACTAGTACCGCGTCTGTCAACGATGATGAAAGAAGAAATATTAACACTTTTGCTGCACCGTTCACCAAGACATTATTACTTATTATATTATTAACAATTAAAATAATAAATAACCAGATTCAACCTTACAGCTACAGAATAAAATTGAATTGATTTGGCTGAAACCCGACACTCTGCTGAAGGTGTTAGTACCACTTTTGCCAGTAAAAAAAGTTCATAAAAAATGTAAAACAATTGTACCTATATTTTGCGGCACACATCTCTTTTTTTTAGAAGTAAAATATATTCCTCATTATGGAACAATTTTAAATGATTTTCCAAATTTCTTGCATGATTTCCTGTCCGTTTTGGATGAGCTTAATCGGATATTTGACAAATACTCTCACTAGTATTCATATAAAATAATAGTCTTATAGCGAAATATTATAATAGTCTACGTCTCCCGTGGGTGTTCGCGCTACCCGGACGGACAAACATCGACGTTGACGCCGCGATCCATTGTTGGCGAACTGGCGGTCCTCGCGCCTGTCAGCGCTGCCTGCTCGCTTGTCACTTGTCAGTAGTGCCTATACTCTATTCAGGTTAAGAATAAGATTGAACCGCTTTCGCGCATGTAGACTGAGCCGCCGCATACTGCCTGACTCCCCGGTGATTGGGTGTTGTGATCGACAGCCGTAGTTTATCGTCGCATGCGTCACATGCCACCGTGCACTTACAGAGAATAACGTAACGACAGACACGGTAAGGCACGAGCTTATGGGGGGGGGGGTGCGCCGACCAGACGAGTTATGGTCGGCCGAGCGGTTCAATCTTAACCTGATTAGAGTATAGTAAAATATAAAATAATGTTGTAATATTGCACACCGTGCACGAACGTCGCTACGCGTTGTGGACTCAGATAGTATATTGGGTATCTGATTGAAGATGACCAAGGTAGCTTTTCGAGTTCATGGAAAATAATCGGCAAGGGAATGACATAACGCCTCGACGACGACGTCCCGTCTTTGTCGTACATCCAAGATCTATTTTTAAGGCGAGCCCGGCGCCCCGGCCATTTATTGCCCACCATGAGTGACTAGTGTGATTTGTGGTTTTTGTTGCTATTTCATAATTTGCATATATTATTCGTTGTCTATGGTAATTTGTGTATATCCGTAGGGTGGGGTGGGCGTCGGCTATTTCTTCTCTCTGGACGTGAAGTCTTGTCCAAAAAGTGAGACCGCCAGTGAGTGACCTGGTTCGGACAAGCAACTATGCGTCGAGATGCATTATTCTTTGTTAGACTAGTTTCGACACAACATTATCCCGCTCGACCACGAAGCCCCTGTGTACATTGGCGTTTGATCACGATAACATTTTTTTGTGGAAGCATTTTTTTTTTTTTTTATCTGTGATTTCGTATTTTTGCGAATTTCGTCCAGGTTTTCATTGTAGAACCCGTTTAATGTGCTATTTTTTAGGGACCCGTTAAAAATAGCTTATAAAACGGGAAATCGTAATACGTGGGAAACAAAAATGACAAAACAAAAATTGTTTATTGTGTGGCAAGGGCGGAAATTGACTTTTCGTACGAGCTACTATTTTTTTTGTCTCGCCTCGGCATTGGTAATTACTAATTATAATTACTATTTATAAAAATTTATATAATTTTATCGCGTCCCGATAAGATTTACTCTTTGAGTGTTATCATTGATTATAAATACTATTTATAATCAATGGTGTTATATATTGATGAACAAGTGCTCTTTCAGACATACGCCGATCATACACGCTTATCGAGTATTATATTTATAAATTGTATGGAATAAATCCGATAAACAAGATTAATTGACATAGACAATAGACCTATTGATTGACGTGCTTATAATTGCAGTAAAAGGAACTATTGTCAGCATTTATCTGATATAAAAAAAGTGATTCTGGAATTAGACAAAAATGATTCAGTCGCAATTAAAGACGCAATAGAACAAGTGTTAAACCCAAGTTTGGAAACAAATTTAATTTATTTAAAATCTAACTTTGGATTTATACCTTCGGAAATAACTCAGTTAGAGACGTCTGGGATGTTATTATCAGAGTCAATTAAATGCATAAAAAAAGTTGAGTCTTTAATCCAAAAAGCTCCAAATAAAATCGGACAAACAATAGCAACCAAAATGGAGAATGTCATTTTAAAGAATAATGGATTTAAAATTGTAACTAACATCTCTGAAATGCTAGATGGCAAAAGCGCAAGAGGAGAAGTTATTCCAGAAGATTTAACTACTGATGACATGACCTACTTCAAGTATGCACCCATAACGTCCGTTGATGAAAGAAAGAAGTTGAAAGAAGTTTTTCATCATACAAAAATTTATTAACTGATCGACGTCGTCATCTTTTGTTTGATAACATCAGACACATATTAATTGTACAATGCAACAATGCAATATGAATATTATTATAACATCAACATCCCAACACTAATAATGAAAATATTTTTAATATAATTTTTTTTATTTATATTTTACTTTTTAATTCATTTTTAATATTGAAATTTATTTATACCCATATCTCTAATAAAAATTATTATTTATAAATAAGTTTCTTCACTTACTTAATTAGTATTTTAGATAATTTTTAAGGTCATTTTTTGAAGTTTTTAGGGCTTTTTTGCATTTTTTTTAGGGCATTTTTGTCAAAAAAATGCTTAAATGATAATCTGAAACGTGTTATAAAAAGAATACAATTATAAAATATTACAAGAACTATACGAATTTTTATCACAAACTTTTTTTTCTGTTCGTAAAACTGATGTTGAAATTTTCATCGGTTTAATTCGAAATAAAGCGTGATGTTCAGGCGACGACGGATCATATTAGTATTGTTGGATGTTCTATGACCTATAGTTATATACCTTAATCGTAATAATGCAATGTAATAATTAATATCTGTTAAGCTAAACTGCAATTATTCATATTCACGAATGTGGAAAATCGCTTAAAAACATAATGTGTATAATCTATGGTATCCTATTTACACTTAAATTATTTTCCTGGTTTTTTAATTATATTTATTCGACAGATAAAAATAAGTAGATAATTTTTCAAAAGTCTTCAAATGGTTTTCAAATGTCGGAATTAGACGTATTCGATGAATAAACCTCGTAGTTATTCTGTACTTTTTTGGCCAAATAACAAGTTATTTCACGGACAAATGTCTTATCATCCACTGATAGTTGAATTCAGCGTAATGTTATAAAATAACCAAAAATTGTATTTTGTTATTATTATAATATATTATGGATATGTCAGAAATGTTAGAATATTATGACAATGGTGAAGAAATCATTGAATTTTAATCATTAACGTGTCGAACCATTAGTGTAAGAGTTAGTCCCCTTTGGATATGACCCCTTTGGATAATCTAGATTTTAGGATGACCTACCGAATCTCGAAGGAAGTTGTCATTCAAGTTTTAGAACACATCAACGATAAAATATCTCCAGTAACCAATAGATAAGTTGGTTGACTAAAAAAATATTCATTGTTTAAAAATAATTTGATATCAGTTCAATATATTTTAAATATATTTTTAATTTCGTACATGATCGAGTGTTGAAAAACAGTAAGTAGTATAAAAACTACGTACCTACCTACCTATATCAAACCGCAAAATTTTATTATTTCGATTTTTGAATAAAACCTTATGCCAATACGTATTGTACGTTTAAAACAAAAACATAGTTACGTCACACGTGTAACAGTGTGAAAATTAATAAATACCAAGTGTCAGTCTGTGGCGTAAACTTAAGTTTTGTCTGGGGGGGATCGGAAGAAAAAATTCTTACTTATGCACACAAAAATTGTTTTAAGATTTTTATTTGTAGATTGATTTTCTCGGTTTTTTTGTCTTATTTAAACGTTTAACTGAATTAGTTATATCTGAAAATGCAGTCATTTACTGATGATTTCTTAGATTCATCAGGAAATTATGAATCTAAAATTTCCTGATGAATTTTTAGAATATTAAAATGCTTTTGTAATATAGAGATGGAAGTAAAAATACAATTAAATCAATTTAAAATTATAAGTTACCATTGCTTTTTTAAACATCTCTGTTTCGATTTTCAATTACTTGTTTATTCCTAATTCACAAAAAATGTAATTGTCACTAAAATTGTATAAATATATAAAATTAAATTTATTATTCAGGTATTTAAAAAAGTTAAGACTTTAATTATTATTTTTGTAAATGATTTAATGATAGTATAATTTAATTATCATAGAATGATAAATTTATGTCATTAATGTAATTAATTATATTATTATTATTATTATTATTATTATTATTATTATTATTATTATTATTATTATTATTATTATTATTATTATTATTATTATTATTATTATATTATTTTAAAGCGTTTAAGCATTTAATATATCAAACTTACCTATCTTCATCTAATATTTTTACCATCCCAGGTTCCCTATGTATACAAATATTTAAAACACTATCAGCTTTTAATAATACTTGTGATATTCACGGTCAGCATGGTTTTTCAAGGTCTGATAAATACACATAATAAATATAATTTATTTGTTATTATATTTTTATTTTGTGTAACGCCTGATTGGGAAATTTACATAGTTGATAAAGATTTACATAACATATGCAGAAAATAGTTTAAAAACTCAATTGTAAAGCTTTTTTAAAACCGTCCATTGATTTCAAAACCAATACACAAAGCTTTAGACCACCAATGTCACCAGTTTTTTAAAAAACCACACATACTTTACAAAAATCTTCTTGTTTTATTTCTAAGTATGCCAACCACTTGTATATAAGCAACCAATGGTGTTGAAATCTGAGATCCTAACCGGAGAATAATTCACTAGAATCATAACCCGTTGATTTATATGTAGAACATATCCCGGAAGTATCCGGGTGAAACCTGGAAGGTGACACTATGGCAACCCTAATTGCAACATGTTCATTTCATGCACACTATTCTATAGTTGTAACCATTGGACCAATCAGCAGTTAACAAAAAACATATTTGTGGTTATATACTTCGGTTACCATATATTATATTTATATAAGTACCCATAGACCATATTACTTGCAACACAATTAAATTATTTACACCTAATCAAATAATAAATATTTATACTAATTAATTTATATATATATGTGTGTATATAATAATATATATTTATTTATATTAATAATATTTACACCTTATCAATTCATTATTCTTAAATTACAAAGTAAACTGAAGGATGATACATTTAACGTACAATAACTCACTTTTACTAATCAAGTTAATGCATTTTCAGAATGTATCGCATACCTACCATTGTTTTATTTACATATATAAATACATTTTTATTAAAATCAAATCGATTGAAAAAGTTAATGATAACAAAGAAATTATATTTTAGTGTTTAACACGAGGTTACAAAAGAAACAATATTTATACTTTGTTGTAGCATCTGATATATTCTATAATAATACAGTTGAGTCGCGATAACTCAAAGTTGAAGTGGGATAAAATGAAGTTTGAGATTTAACATTAGTATATACTATGTTTATTAAGATTGTTGAAGTATTTAAATTTATTTATTAAATTATTACTTGTAAAAAAAATGCTAAAGTAAGTTGAATACATGGGTATAATTCATTTCGCGAACAGTATAAAAATTTCTAAAGTGCTCCAAAGTTATTTTAATGCCGATATACGTAAATATATTATTGTTCTTTACAAATAATCAGTAATAAAAAAATTCCATTTGTTATTTTAAATAAAAGAAAAAAGAAAACACTAATAGATAGAAGTGATAGAATTTGATGGTATTCAAATATTGTATACAAACAAGATGTACTTCATGTAATCACACATGATAGGTATATTTTTATGTAATTGCCACTGTTGGGATATTGGTCCTCAACAAATTTAAATTAAACCAATTTTATTTTCTCATCTGTATTACTAGCAGGTAATAGACTTTTATAATTTAAAGTTCTAGATATTATTTTCAAAAATAAAATAAAATTATATTTATACATAATGTATGATATTTTATGTAATAACATAATAGTAAAAACAAATGTTTTATTCTTAAAATTAAGCCTATAATAGGTAGTGGTATAAAAACAGTAACTATCTTTATAAAAAAAAATTATAATAATTAATTTATAAATAAAGTTTTTTGAATAAATTATATCTTGAGCCGTAATTTGAATACATTTTGAACATGATCCCCGCTAGTCAAAAATCTTGGATGATAAAAGACCAACTGAAATTTTTAAAAACAAATTAGATGATTATAATCAAGCAAGAAGGTGAAAAATAAACTATGTTTGATGTAAAGGTGTCATTTTGGTGTAAATATATATGTAGGTAGTGGTCGAAAATTTATTACGTTACGTAAATCGGATATTTTTTCTACCAAAAAACACAGGAAATGGAATATTTAATCACTACACTGTATGTATTTAATACAAAATTTATGAGAATTGAAAAGTCAAAGAACCATCTAAATTTGAACGGTATGTACTACATATATTGTAAGTTAGTTCCCTATCCGTTATATTTTTGAATGAAGAAATGTAGAATAATATAGAAATAATCTCGCATAGAAGAAGTACAAAGACAAATTACAAACGAATATTTATATTTATCAAAAATGAAGGATTTAAACTGAGTTTTGTGTTCAATTGATGATAGGTGATTGTGAAATATTATCTACACACGTATACTTACTAAAAGTGTATTGATAAGCTTTCATCAATACGTTTCCAAGAGTCACTTTAACCGGGGCTTTGGTTGTTGTTTCCTCCTCCATGATATCTATTTCCTCTAAAGTAACTGTGGGCACTGTGGTTATTTTAAGTGCAGTGCTACTGTAAATTGTAATAGTGTTTTGAATTAGAAAAAAAAAAATTTATTATCCAATTATTTGAATAAAACCAGCATATATAATTTAAATTATTATGAATTATACCTATAGTTACTTATCTACAATATATCTTATAAGCTAATTTATATCTCATAAGAAGTTACAGTATTGATTCCTTGCGCCAATACCCATATTATATTAGTTTATATATGATTGGACATGAACTAATAACAGACATATTCATTTGACCTAGCTTTTTATAGTACACAAGTACTATTCATATTTTTCATATCTGAGATCATAGTTTTTATAAAGATATAAATTGGATGGTGGATACCTTGTGTTTATGCAAAATGGCTTGAGGGTCTTCGATTTACATTCACTTTCGCAGCATTCAGTTGTCAGCTTCTGAAATTCAACTTGTGTTCTATTGTAACCTATAACGAAACACGTACATTTTAATACACTGTAGTCTATAATTTGGAGTTATAACTTTGAACTAATAAGTTTGCATAGTATTTGTATACAGGCTACAAGCAAACTACAGCTTTTTCAATGATCTATTACTAGAGGTATCTCGAGGAAGTGACATTACACACAATAAGACTTACAACACAACACCAAAATCAGAATATATACTATTAATGCAAGACCATTTTTAAAATTCTTCATAAATCATGAATTTCCTTGTACATATCTACCTATATTTCTGTCATGTGTACTTACTTTCATTGTTTCCACCAGTTGAGTTTTTGGTATCACAGAGAATGTTCATAAATTCTGTAAAGTTTGATCCACAAATATGGTACAATGTCATTTCGCGATCTAATACATAAAGTCAAATTGTCAATTTTGTAATCAGAAAACTTTTGTAATTTGTAAACTTTAAATTTAAAACAATATAATATATAGTTGAATTTGTATTAGATACTAATAGTTTAATAACTAATAATTAGGTATTACTTATAAGGTTTAACACTCGTACTTCATATTTATTTTCCAAAAAATACAAATGTAATTAACAGTTAAGCCATAGTAGCTAGTTAATAGCTATGAGGTGATTTTTAACCTCAAGCAAATATAGTGTATTAAATATTATTGGTTTTTACTTACCAATGTTATCAAGAGACCGAATTCCCGAAGGGGTATATACATTATAGAGGTAGAATTTAGTTGGCATTCCATCAGCATTAACCAATAGCAACAAACTGAAAATTCTGTAACATTCAATGATCGAATTATCCAACCAGACTAATATATAAATCGGTAACACATGAATTTACAACAAATTTAAATTGAGTGCACAAAACTATACTACATACCTATTATACTTAACTAAAATACTACATAGTACCTACTCGGAATTACGAGAAAATATATAAATAAAACACAGAGTATATAATATATGTAATTCAATATAATATAATACGACACGTACAGTA
This sequence comes from Periphyllus acericola, assembly GCA_949715065.1. Lineage (NCBI taxonomy): Eukaryota > Metazoa > Arthropoda > Insecta > Hemiptera > Aphididae > Periphyllus > Periphyllus acericola. The sequence goes on along the minus strand of OX454264.1, from coordinate 7,894,605 downwards.
ATAAATAGTCAATTGTTTAGCTATGAACTTAAAAATATAATGTGTATTTATAATACTATATATACTATAAAAAAATAAGTAAATAAAATAGTGCAATTATATATTATACCTCTTTTGCAAAATTTGGTGTCTGATCATATACTAAATTATTGTATATTCTAGAGACGATTATGATAGGTACAAGCTCAAAATTCGCACATTCAACGAGATCAATTGATTTTAACTACGTAAGCTTTTATGAATTATACTTACATTTTTATCAATTCCATTATATTTGATTTTCCCACTGTCACTGTAAAAAAAATGAATAATAATTATAGATACATTCAATGAATAAAACCGGTTAAATTTGCCTCAACGTTTTATCCACTTTGATTATAAAGTCACGCAAATAATGACAAATGGTTTTTTGAGACTATACTGCAATGGTGGTATGTATATTATATAAAAGAATAAAGAATTCAAAATACTATAATTTGATAGTATTACTTAACATTTCCTAGATGTTGGGATACATTTATGTTGTTAACTAGTTACTGTTGTCGTTCAAAAAGCAATATTTAATTATAAAAATTAAATATATATGAATGTTTATAAATTGTTATAATAATATTTCAGGTTTAAAATATTCGATTGGATTTAATTTTTAAACAATATCGAATTTTGTACAAAAAGTTATATCAACTAACACATTTTGAACTTGTTAAGAAATAAGAAATAATAATAATAAAAAATGCAAAATATGCTTTTTCTGTAAGCATACCACATGTTAAAAATATTATATCATATCGCACAAATGTTTATAAAATAATAACAAAGGTATTTTTCATATTTAAGAATATCAATGTATATTATATACAACGATTTTAAATGACACGTATTGAGAATATTTTCCCGTATTTAGTATTTTCATTCACATGACTCAATAATTGATAATACCAAGCGAATTCAAGGATAGAAAAAAATCAAACGGATTTCCATTTAGAAGAGCTGTCCGTCTCGAAAATTGATTGAACCGTAAGGACGCCCGATGTCATAAGACCAACAAGAAATCATAATTAAACTGTAAAATATTTACGTACATTGTTGATCGTACCGGACAACGTTTAGTGGCACTTTTGATTCCAAAACGTAGCACGAACCTTGAAGTTCTTGAGTATTTTCAAGAAGACTATAAGTGAAGAGAATTTGCTTTGGCTCGGTACTCACAACGTACTAGCACGCCGAAGTCCATGTACGGGTCCCTTAAGGGATAAGACGTGGCGATTGCTTATGCTTAGGTCGGTAGCGGCGATGTGTCAAACACACAGAAATATACTGTTATAATGTAGTGAAATGCCTTGTCGAAAAATGATAATTTTTTTTTTCTAACCACTGAACGATTTCACGGCGATATGTGGTCGTGACGGTGATGGGTAGCGGGAAGTAGTGGCGGTGTACTGGTGGTACGCGTTGATGACTTTCCGGGGTTGGAGTACAGTGAGGCAATGTAGTGTTGAGATGGCGACCAGATGGTCCGCGCCCCGCGGTCGTGTCGTCGAACAGTTACGCGCGGTGCAGTGGGGGGAAAGGAACTGCGATTGATATAATACAACTTCGGCAGTTTAGAAGAGAAAAAAAAAATTTTATAAACACGGAGTGTTTGTTGATCAACACGCGTTATCACGTTGCGCTTGTCACTCGCGGCGCACCGGCAGTGTTTCGATAACAAATATTTCGGCGGCGCGTGATTATTTCCGTCGTCAACGGCGGCGGCGGCGGCGACGCGTGATAATTACGTCGACGGCAGCGGCGGCGGCGGCGCGTGACCGATTTTATCGCGGCGGCGCGGTGGAGTCTCGTCCGAGTGGCGGGCGTGGGGCGTCAATCTCGTTCCGCCATTCGGTTATTGGATCACGGCGGCTATAGCGTAAGTTTTTTTTTTGTAGGGAAAACTGCGATCGGCCTGTAGCGAAGCTCGTGCTGGCCGGCGGGTCGCGCGGTATTGGGGTATTACGTATAATCGCTTTACCAATTACTGCGGACGTCACGACCGGTTTCTCGCGTTCACGTGCGCTGTCTCACCTTTCTCGGGGACTCTGGTGTACTCCAAATTAAAGATAAGTCCGATTTCCGGAGTTTTTCCCTAACCACACTAAACCTCGTGATACTTTCCTAATAATTCTATTATATAACGGATAAGTAAGCAAAGCGTGGTTTCCAAGCTAGCGGATTTGTATCTTACCTGTCTCGTAGGAGACCGGAGATTCCTCTGCGGGGAGCCAATTTGATGTGGAGTGGGTGTTCGGTATGCTCCGTTCCTGCACCGGGATGAGGTCGTAAATAAACCACACTGACACGATAAATTATGTTTCAACTGCTCTGCTTTTATTTACCGGTGGCACAAAGTTAATAAAGCAAAGTAAAAAAAAACAAGAAAAAAACAAAGACAAAGAAATAGATAATTAATAAAAGTTAATACTCAAAGTAAAAAAAAACAAGAAATATATAATTTCGCACAATAAAAATGGTTTTCGTATGTGACTACGTTGGCGATGGACGGTTTTTGCGCGAGTTTCGGTAGGTAACGGTCGTCACCACGACATTTCCACGTCCCCTTCCTACGATGGATGGGAACCCGGGTATCGCGTTGACGGTGCGTTCCGCGGTCTGGTGGTTTATTAGAGAAGACGATTACGGTCGTCGTGATAACGACTGCCATGCGGACCGCGTCAAAGTGAACCCCAACCCACAAAGACAGAAAAATTGTTAACACTAAAAAAGGGTTTAAATCAACTTATGCTTACTGGATTTGGTAATTGCATTTCCACCATCTTTCATAACAGTATGAAACAGAGTGTCTAATTCACTTGGATCCAGTTGATCTGCATTTGAAAACAATTCTTCTAAGTTATATTTTACTAGTTTCATAGAATCTGAAAATAATCTAGTATTATAATGGGCTTTTCCTGAATATCTTATCTATATATATAAAAATAAGTGTACATTTTGAATAAATCTTATAGCTCAAGATCCACCGAACCGATTTCGATAAAAATTTCAGGGCATATTAAGATTGATATGTAGATGGTTTCTGTGAAGTTTGTACGCTGTGCGATATGTGGTTCCGGAGTTATGGCCTCTTAAGTGCACAATATTAATCACACACGCACGCACGATATTCAACAATATTATTGTGTTGCCGTGGAGAGATATACAGGGTGTCCCAGGTCTATTTGACTAATGCAATAACTTTTTTTCTATTCAATATTTTTAAGTTTTTTTTTTTTGTAATGATTTGTAGAGCCCTGCGCTATAATTTGTATATCTTATACTTTATTTTATTTTTTTACAACAAAAATAAATAATTTAAATTTTGTATTTAATATTTTTCTAATAATCCAAGATAGCTATTTCATAAATAAGTATTTAAAAACCATTTTGGCGTTTAAAACTTTTAATTTGGTTAAGTCGTTAATTTTTAAACAATATTCAAAGTGTGTTAAAATTCAAATTTATTTCTTGCTAATCACTGTTACTGCTGTAGTCGATTTTCAATTGTTTTCTTCCAAGAAACAATAAATTTGTTATCATTAAAAGGTTGATAATCAATATTAAATACATACACATACTAATACGTATTTTATCATAATTTAACATAATATGATTATAATTTATAACATGATGTACCTACTATTACTTATTTTAAATCATCATCATTCATCAATACTTTATTGTTCAAGCATTTAAATACGTTTAAACAAATTTAGAAAATTTTGATTTTGAATTATGAAACAAATGACATGTGGTTTGAATATTAATTATAGTTATTCTGTAAGTCTTTTTTAAATTTAAAGTTAGGTTAAGTTGATATTTTATGGATCAAACACATTTTGCCGTAATCACTAAAAACCTTAAGACTTGTCTTCTCATATTTTAAGACAATTCTATTGTATTAAATTTATGAGAAATACCTAGTAATACTATGGAATTATCAGATTGAACATAATTCATAGAAAATATTTTTGGAAATGCCTTTGGACACAGGTACATATTATCATTAGTTTGCAAGTTAAAATTATTTTATTTTAATATCTTTATAAACTTTTGGTAACTAGATACAAAAAAATCAAAAATTAAACATACATATAATAACATTTTAAATTCTCAACACTTCAAATTACTATTATCAAGAAAAATATTCAAAATTAAATATTATGTAGATTACCTATACACAGTACTACAATTGAAGATTATAATTTAATTTGAATAGCAAAATAAGATTTTTGTTAAAATGTGAGTATCATTTATATTAAATTAATTTATACTTCAACCTAACCATTTTAATATTAATATTAACATTTATTAATTTATTAATAAAATGAATTAAAATATTCTCACTGTTAACGAAAATATTCTAGGTGGATGTCAACATTAAAAGTATACATATTTGGTGAGAGTTCAAACAATTTCATTTTCAATCACATGCAGTTAGTTGTATAATTAATGCTTTGTACCTTGCTGTTTTAATACTACATTTGTATACTTACAATAGTTACTATTGTAACTAGTTGTATGTACCTATACATAAAACCATCAGAAGTTAAATTGTAACCAGTTCATCTTAAGTATAAAACAACATGAATCAAATGTTTCATTTTATTAAAAAAAAAATGTAAATGGTAAAATTGTAGATCATAAAAAATATTGTTAGCTGTAAGTAGATGAGTAGATATATAATATTAGTGTTTTACATTTAGTCATTTAGTTCATCAGGAACTTTATGTATTCAATATTAACCATATTTATAGCTCTGTTTATATAAAAAAAAAAAATAATATTAATGTAAGAATTTAATAAATACCTATAACAACTAACATAACAGAAAAATAAGGGCATTCTGAAATAGTTTTGATTGGCTTGAAAGTGTGTGTAGATAATTGTTATGGATAAACACGTTACTACCTATTTCTTTAGTATTTCTCTGAATATTTCATAGTGTGTTAGTATGTTTACATAATTACTAAGAATAAAAAATAACCCATGAAATAATTAAGTTAATGATTTGAAATTGTTAGAATAGGTATTTAATGTCAACTTGTCATGTACTTTTTAAGACTAGGGACTTCAACCTTTGAGAATTTCAGAATAAAAGATAAAATAAATACTAATTTTCCTTAGTTTGTTATTCATTAATAAATAAAACATAAAAAAACATTTTCATACTATAAATTAAAAATATATCTAACATTATCTTGGTTTTTATATAAAATGTAAGTTGTAATTTATTATATCTATTTTTATTTTTACTATAAAAAATTATAGAAAAAATATAGTTGCAACACTTAATTGTTGTTTTATTGCAGATCTCTTTGTATTAGAAAATTAATACAAAGCTTAATTGAAATCCCTTTTAAGATTTATATATTGCCAGAGTTCATGTTAATAACAGATAAAATCAATAATTTTCTACATGACATAATATGTGACATTTAATATCCTTCTGATGGTTAAATTGTTTGAAACACTTAAGAGTGTATTGTTTTATACATGAATACTCTGCTAGTTGCAAACCGTTGCGTAATATTATAATTATACTTTTATTTGTTTTGAACATTTAGCCAACAAATTGTTAACTTATATTATAGGTGTCGGTTATTTTTTTTTTTCTTCAGCTAGCGTCACTAGTGAAAGAACCTTATACAAACATGTATAGCAGAGAATGTTATTGAATGTTATAAATCATTTTAGTTACCTGAATATCGTTCAGTTTTTTAATATCATCCGACAACTGACTATTGTTTAATTCTAATTCATTATTTTTTAAGCACTCCAGTTCATATTGACGAGATAAATTTAAATTTTTCTAAAAGTAAAACCAAACTTTTGTGATTGTTTGAACTTAAAAACTGTTATAAATTAATTGTAACATCCTATGTATAAAAGTAGTTTTTACAGTTGCTAAATACTTGTTTAAGAGATATGTTATTCATACAATATTTTTTTTTAATAAATTTGTAAATAATTGTTTAATATATTACCTGTTGTAACTCTTCATTTTCTAAAACCAAATCCCTGCACATATCTTTATATTTTTTATATTTTTTAAAAATGTCTGTTTGGTCACTTGAGTGTGTAGAGCCCAAATCGGAGCGAGACAAACGATAACTACTCATGATGAAAGTATTTATTAGTTAATATGAAATACACTGTAGCTCATACAAAATGTAAACCTCGAATTATCAATTATAATATTATATGAATTGGGAATTACTGGTTTTATACATATTGTTTCATTAATTATTTACATACCTATTCTAAAACTTAACTATTTTAATGATCTTAATTGCATATTTGAATAATCTATAAATATTTTATAATTAAATGTGATGTTAATGGGTATTAAATGAACCAGTTTATGTATGATTTTTGAAATATAAAATTCAATATTTTTTATTTTTATCTTTCTTAAATATGCCTACTATTTATAGTAATTTAGAGTACCGTGATATGTTAAAAGTTTTTTATGAAAGTGGAGGAAAAAGTACAGTAAAAGCTTCTCGTCTGTATTTACAAAAATTTCCAGAAAGGAAACAGCTATCTAAAAACACATTTTGTAATATAGAAACAAAATTACGTAATACAGGTAAATTTTTTATTATCAATAAAATTTCCTATAAAATTAATATAACAAATTATGTACCTAAAACCTAATACATAAATGTATAATTCAGTTATTATTATACAAATTTTAAATTAAGATATACATTAAAAAATAGTCTTTTTAGGTCGTTTTCCAAATGGTTTCAAACCAAAAAAAATTTATGTTATTGATAAAGAACATACAGTGAATGTCTTGGCAGCTTTCAGCAGTGATCCTCATGCATCTGTCAGGTCGGTAGCTAAAGAAAAGGACATCAGTCGTAGCTCTATACATCGTATATTGAAGAAAAATGATTTCCATCCATACAAATTGCATTATGTACAAGGATTGATACCCTCTGATCCAGATAGAAGGCTTCAATATATTTCAAAAATTATTTGCCTTCATGACCAATAATAATATTTTGAAAAAAATATTATGGACCGATGAAAGCTGTTTTAATAATAATGGTATTGTCAATCGGCATAATTCTCATTACTGGAATGAATCAAATCTATTTTGGACACGTGAGTCCAATGCACAAGTTCGCTGGTCTACCAATGTGTGGTGTGGTGTAATAAGTGGTTATTTGATTGGACCTTATTTCTATCATGGCACACTAACTGGCCAACGTTATTTAGACTCTTTGACTAATACACTACCAATGTTATTAGAAAATATTCCATTAAATCTCCGAGTAAATATGTGGATTCAGCAAGACGGTGCTCCACCACATAACTCGAATATAGTCCGTGATTATTTAAACACAAATTTTCAATCGAGATGGATAGGAACTAGAGGTCCACTAAATTGGCCACCACGATCTCCTGATCTAAAACAACTCAATTTCTTTTTGTGTTGTTACTTAAAGGACAAAGTATACTCCCAACAGTCAACGTCGTTAGATGATTTAAAACAACGCATAATTGATGTGTGTAACTCTCTTACTTTTGAAATGTTGGAATCCACGACAACTGGAATTCTGGAACGGTATGAAAAATGTATAATGAAACATGGCGCACACTTTGAAAATTATTCATAGTTACTACTTACTAGTTACTAGTTAGGTATATTGTTCCATGATATTTAATTTGTTATATTATTTAATGTTAAGAAATAAAACTGAACTTATAGTTGAAAAATTAAATTTACAGAGTTACATTTTACTATTTCTTACAATTTAGTAGTGATGGGCAACGATATAATTTTCTGTATTGATATCGTTCAGATTTTTCCGATATAATATCGCGATATCGTTATTTCTACGATATCGATATCGATATCGATATTCTCCTTAAATGTGTTCAACCCCGATAGCTGTATCCTAGAAAATAAATTCATAATTATTTTATTTTAATATTGTCTTGAATTCAAATTTGAAAAATTAAAATGTATGTTCTTACCAAAGTGTGGTCTGACGTCCTAGTGGATTTATAATAAGAGTTCAAAAAGAGAAGATTGTTAACTCGATCTGGAGATAGTCTACTTCTTTTCTTTGAAGTTATATTGCCAGCCTCACTAAACAGACGTTCACATGGGACACTAGTTGCGACTATCGACAAGTATTTTTTTGCCAATTTTGAGACTTCTGGATATAAATTTGAATTTTAAATAGATTAAACCAATTTTAATTCACTCATCACTAAAAATAATGTTGTAATTTGAAAATAATTATCACTGTAGGATAAATGACAGAAATATAACGGTCAGCGGAGTACGTAACAGACGTTTACGCCGCACCAACGACACATATTAGACTGTAGATTATGGAATATCCAGTGGTACTATACCGTGTACCTCTTAAAAGTCAGCAAAATATTCCTTTAAGATAACATTATAATGGATTATTAATACTTAATACTTTAATAGTGTACAATAATTGACATTTCACCGGAACACGTGCACCAAACGTTATCAGCTAATGGCTATTATTATTTATTAATTTATTATAGCTTAAAAACTACAAATATCAAATAGTAAATACCATGTATTTTTCTTGAAAAATATTATTTTCGATATCGCGATATATCGTACAATACAAAAGCGATGTCGATGTCGGAAATTTGTCACGATATCGATATCGTATCGAATTATCGATATCGTTGCCCATCACTACAATTTAGTATCAATTGTTTAGTATCAACATCAATGGTAAGCATCACGTGACCATGTTAAATAATGATAAAATACAATAATGTATAATAATATTATGTAATGACTAATGACCTACCTTTTAATGATAACAAATTTATTGTTTCTTGGAAGAAAACAATTGAAAATCGACTACAGCAGTAACAGTGATTAGCAAGAAATAAATTTGAATTTTAACACACTTTGAAAATTGTTTAAAAATTAACGACTTAACCAAATTAAAAGTTTTAAACGCCAAAATGGTTTTTAAATACTTATTTATGAAATAGCTATCTTGGATTATTAGAAAAATATTAAATACAAAATTTAAATTATTTATTTTTGTTGTAAAAAAATAAAATAAAGTATAAGATATACAAATTATAGCGCAGGGCTCTACAAATCATTACAAAAAAAAAAAACTTAAAAATATTGAATAGAAAAAAAGTTATTGCATTAGTCAAATAGACCTGGGACACCCTGTATACACTCTATGTGGTTATTTTTTATTTTTTGTTTCCGTGGCACGCGAGTCTATGGCATTAAAAGTTACGTTTTACGTAAAATTACTTACATGTAAAATTTAATCTTTTCTTTCTTTTCAGTGAAATAAAATTTGTGAAAATTTGTTTTCAGTGTGGTGTTTTTTCATGTGTTTTTTTCGTCGCATTTTAATACGATTGTGAAATTCATATTGTTTTTTTAGTGACAAAAAGTTAAAATTGCAGTACGGCTCATTGCAGTACATTGAAAGCATTTGGATATTCGCTATATTGAATCCATAGGTAGGTGTGACTTTTGTTGTTGTTATTGTCAGTGTTTTTTAACACGTTGGATTGTAAAATTCATATTGTTTTTTTACGATGGAAATTAATTCGTTTTTTTTTTCATTTTTTTTTTCATCAAATCGTGTGCCACATTCGATTTCATTTCGCATTGCGCAGTAATCGTTCGGCTCATTGCAGTACATTGAAAGCATTTATTGAATAAAATTAAGATTGAGAACAATTTAATAATAAGAAAATAATTATTAAATAATAATTAATTTATAGAAAATTTAATAAACTTGAGAATTTTTAAATGATTAGGTTTCCATTTCCCAAATAATAATAACACTTTTCGAATTTTGATGTTTATTAATAAATTTTTTAATTTTGAGTGTGAAGAATTTTGATTAAATATATTGAACAGCTGCACATACATAATGACAACAACAATTCTATTTTCTATTAATTGGTTTGAGATTAAATGATATTGATTTTTACTCAATTTCAATGTTTTGGTGCTGCGAAGCGCACAGGGGCTATTAATTATTATTATAAAACTAACTCTAACTGTACAACTTACGTGCTATTTATTTATTTAAGGAATGTGGCTAGGGGACGGAAAAAAGAAAGAAGGTAAATAATTAACATCTGATTTAAGAATTTCATTTAGAGAAAGCAATAACTGCACACGAGCGAAGCCGGGTTATTCAGCTAGTACTTTATAATTTTTATAATATTTTTATATGTAATATTTACCTAATATAATTTTAGTTTTTTTATTAGGATTATTAAATGTATTCAATAATAAAGTATGTAATATGTAATATGTGTTAAAGTATTAAAATAAAAGTAAAATATGTAGTAAAATAAAATTTATAAATACGTAATTAATTTTTTTTTCCACTTCGCCTTTAAGATTCATTCGGTTATAAGACTCACTTTGTGCTAGTCCCAAAGTGAGTCTTAAAGCGGCGTCTACTGTAGTATTAAAACTGGCGAATTAATTTAATAACAACACTCGTTCAACTAAATAATGATATGCGCACTATACTTACACGTAACCATATAACTTAGGACCTGCAAAAATGGTTATATGGTTATATTTTGTGTGCCATTTTATCGATACCGTCTTAGTCTAAATTGGAAATTTAAGTCTTACGCAACCGAGTTAACAGTTAACATGTCAAAAAAATGTCATTATGTGCTCAAACGAGTATCACCCGGATATTTAGAGGTACTTACCTACCAATATATAGAATTACATGTTCATTTCCCATCAGTATCGTCAATGTTTTTTTTTTTTTGGAATTAAGACCTATAAGTTGTTTGCCGAAATATCGAGAAACGTGCCTCTCAGTTATTTATTTACATAAATCCCAAATGAAAAGAGAAAAATATCACATAAAAGCGAGACAGTTATAAATCGTACAAAATGTTGAACAACAGACCGAGTCTTTGTTGCTGCTAACGGTCGAGCCATGTAAATCACGTTTGACGTTTATCAGTAATCCCGATTACGGTAGTGTGCCTATACGGTGTATTATATTATGTACATACATAATAAAGCATGCCGATGACAATGATATTAGGATCGAGTGTGTTCCTCTTTTGTCCAGTCAATACACTTTTTGGTGAATTGTTCCTACACCCTAAAACCCGACCATATATATTATAACAATAGTTCTACGAAAAAATTCCATATTCTAAGCGAAGAAATAAATAAGTTAAATATTACGAAAATTACGTTTTGTAACCGTATAGGCGACAAGAGGATTAAAATGGCCACGAGTGCGATATCCGTGTCTACGCGCGTTAGTTATATTGTCTCTTAACCGTCGCCGCTTTAGACACGAAACGAACCCATACATGGTTAAAACCTCTGCAGGGTATATAATACTAATAAATATAAATAAAATAATAAATAAAATATAATATATTTTATGATGTACAAAGTGCGATACTATACAACAATAAGAAGGTTCAAAAGGAGTACAAAAAGGACTCACACGTGGGCCGATAGCTGTGTACCTAAAGGCTAAAAGCGACTCTTGGCGGCGGCCAGCGTTCGAGGAGATTAAATCACCCGTCTCGGCAGCATCGTGGCGTGCGTTATTTCGCTCACCCGGCTTGATGGTAATATCAACTGTCGCGACGGTAATACACAAAAAAAAAATTGAACTCGGGAAAACGTTAACCGTGCGTGAAGGTCTCCAAACGTACGTGTATCTTACTGAATATTTTTCTCGCCCCCGTGGCCTCGTTGTAACAATTCAAGATCATGGGTCGCAGCACGCATTATTCACGACTTGTAGTAGGTACCGAGGAATAAGACCAGCTAATCTGTTTTTAACAAACAGCCGAGTTGTAAATAGTCGAGTGTTCGAAAACTGTCGAGTACTAGAATATTTGCGTGGCGAAGTGCAGGCATAGGAAGAGTATGACGATTATTATATCAAGTTTATGATAATTATTTCATTATTTAGTGTATTTGATTGCAGTAGTGCACTACAATATTGCAAAAATTGCACATAAAAATTAAAAATTGTACTAAAAAATAACGTTTCCTAAGTAAAACTTTTTTTTCATTTTTTGTTTGATACAAAATGTTTAAACTCTAAAGAATAAATCACCCATTATTCCGTTACCACCTCAACCGATAATTACTAGGTGGGGTACTTGGGATAGAGGCTGCTATTTATTATTCTGATAATTTGCAAGATTTTAGCCGCGTAGTAAAAACATTTGACAAAAACGATGCGGTTTCCATACAAATTACACAAAATTGAACTCAAGATCCCAAATTAGCTAGTAATCTAGCTTATATAAAATCGCACTTTAATGTTTTGCCCAGTAGCATAACTTTATTGGAAAAAAAAATACATCTTTAAATTAATCAATTAATTTGATGAAAAATGTTGAAAATTATATTTTCAAAACACCAGGAAACGTCGGAAAAGCAATTCAAGAAAAATGTCAAGCTGTTAGGCGGGCACCAGAGAAAATATAAAAACGAACATTGTAACATGAAACACGAAACTATAATTGTATGAAACTATCCGATTTATTTGTATAGGGAAACACACACCGAGGAGTTTCAACTATTTTTATTTATAGTTTACGAAATTGATAACACGAAATTTGTTATTCTGGTTTCATTGTTTCAGTTTCATGAACATTTTCACACAATCATGCACGTTTTTAGTTTACTGTGAATTATGCTTTATCATATAATTTGATTAATAAGCTTATTTACAAACTTAAAATACTAGTACATACTAGTTTAAAAAACAATATTTTTACGAATTCTTCCACGTACTGAAAGAAAGTAAGTAGGTAGGAACTTTTTTTTTTAAACTTATCAATATAACAAATTACAAAATTATATTTTAAATTAAACTTATACTTATATACATATTATTCATTTTGAAAACTAATCCTATTTCGTTTATTCTATAGTTTAAGTTGAAGTTAAAAACGTGAAACTATTTCTGAAACCGATTGCATATACTCGTAAAAAGTTTCGTGTTTATAATTTCCTTGGTGTGCCTTGAATAATGCTTATAAAGAATGCCTATGAAGAAAAATAATGGGTATGAAACCTTGCAAATAATCTCTGCTAGTATTGATGGGAAAAAATGGAACTTTGGAAAATATAGAACAAAATTTCAGTCCCAGCGACGTATCTATTTTTAAATACGCTCCCGTCACATCCGTCGACGTAGAGAGAAGTTTTTCGAGGTTAAAAAATGTGTTAGCTGATAATCGACGAACTTTCACATTTGAAAACTTGAAAAAAACTTTCGTGGTACAATGCAATGCGAATGCTTTTGACATGTATTTATTTTCGTTTGGCCACATAATGTATTTAATAAAAATATTTTTAATATTGATTTTTCAGATTGAAATAACAATAATATGTTGAAATATCTACAAAAAATATAAATATAATATAGTTTTATGAAAACATAAAAAATAATGAAAATTAAAGGGTATATTCATATATATATATACAGTAGTCACCGCTTATTGGACTAACGGTTAATTGACTCATTCGCCTATTAGACTCAAAACGGCTGGTCCCGATTTGCACATATACTAACACACAGCAAAAAATTCGTCTATTTGACTCACACACCGGTTAATAGGGTCATTTGAAAATTAGATAAATAAATAAAATATGTACATACATTGAACAAACGTGTTATAAATAAGTCGGTACCGGTAATTTGCTTTCATCGCGAAGATAAAGATAAGTTGGCCGAAGAGGGGAAAATCCAATCAACATTAGATGGATTTTTATCAAAAAATTAATTTATTTTATTAATTATGTATGTATTTTATTAATTTTATTTTATTTAACTATGTTATTTTTAATTGCGTATAGCTACATTTTTATTTTTATACATAAATACCTTGAATCTCAATACATATTTAGTAAATACGTTTTTAAATTTAAGCATTTTTAAAATGTTTTGAGTCATTCCCCTTATTGACTCATATTGTCGGGTCCCAAAGTAAGTCCAATAAGCGGTGACTACTGTATACATATATATATATATATATATATATATGTTACAGTTAAAACCCGAAATTCGTCAAAACTAGTTTAAACTAAGTAATTTGGTTGTAAATACTAAAATTATTTCAGGTCTGAATTTAGTTGTTGTAAAGAAGTATTTATTACTGTCAAACAAGTTCCTGACAATCAAATTACTCTTCGCGCAGCCGCAACAAAATCATCAACGGGATCAGAGCAAGGTGTACTTGTAAAAAGTCGTGTGAGACAAATCGCTGTTTTTGTAAAAAAATAAAATATATACTATATAACTCAAAATACCACGACAGTTTGCCTTGTCAAAATAAATAAAACAAATAATACTTATTTTAAATTGAATTTGGTTTTTGTGAAAATTGTACTTTAAAAATAGGATCAATATATTGAAGTTCTGTTTAATTCTCCAATTTAACTAGTTAAAACTAGTTTTGACGAATTTCGGGTTTTAACGGTATATATATACAGTAAAACCTCGCTTAGACGGAACTTCGGTAAGACGGAAACCCCGGTATTACGGAATATTATTTTGGTCCCGTTTCAAATTACATATAATTTCATCCCGCCAAGACGGAAACCTCGCCAAGCCGGAAACGGACTGAAAACCCTGAAAACCCTCGCTAAGACGGAAATATAACATGATTAGATACTTAACATTTATTTTCGTATTGTCGATACCCATAGATAATCGATTTACGAGTGCGTAATTTGGTAAAAGATTACAAAACTGCTATCAGCTACCTCGACGAACTACAAAAATTTTCCCTCACAGTGTCCAATAGTGAGCTTTAAGATTTGACTTCAAGAGCCAAGGAATGTGTGGAACGCGACGCCTTACGAAATAAAAAGCAAAAATCAATAACGGATTTTTTTCAAAAAATATAATTATTATTAATGTATACTGGCTAAAAATAAATATCTTATAAATAAATAAGTACAAATAAATATAAAATTAAATAAAAAATATAAATTGTATGCTGTATAAACTTGTTTAAAATAAATATATAATCTTTAATTTAATTCAATTTATTTTTTTCGAACCCCGTCAAGACGGAAACCCCGTTAACACAGAAAAATGTTATGGTCCCAAGCGATTCCGTCTTATCGAGGTTTTACTGTATATATATATATATTTATAGGGTATATATCCTACAAAATAATAGCATAATTGCATATTTTATGGTGCATATTTCTAAGGTTTTTAGAGCATATAAATCCAGGCCCTAGTGATTATATATTACTTATTTTGAACTATACATAACTATATAATTATATATTAAACTCTTGAGAATTGATAAATTGTAAATAATAAAATCTTTGATAAGTGTTTGGTAATATTTACAGAAGTGAATGTACGTGTGTCTTCGGAATTTTTTCTCATTAAGTCACTGTAAATATATGGATTAAAAAATAAATATTCTACAATAATTACAATTGAAACGTTTTTATAGACGTATGGTTCTCGAACTGTTCCCGAAAACTTTCTACAAGTAGCTGTACGCGCCGCTTGTAAACAAGTAAACTCAAACAAGTAAATGTATAATACAAAACAAATTCACGGTGGACTGCGGTGCAGATCTACCGACACATTTATCAATCACGTGTGGAACGTGTAAGGGATACGCTTGTGATTTAGCCTACATAATCATATCTCTTTTTCCCGATTTCGTTAGCGTTACTATATATAATAAACTTCTACGTCAGATGAAATAATTTGTATGCAATTGTTGTACACTTTAAAGAAAAATTCTCTATCACAAGTTGGTTGAAACTCCAATATCGAAGACATTCAACACCGAGTTTCAATTTTGCGCAGTAAATAAATTATGCAGTCGAAAAAGATTGAGAACCGCTGTGCTATAAGATATTATTATTATCTCGCTGCAGGTTTAGGCATGCTGTCAAGGTCCTGCCCCAGATCTAACCACAAAAAACAGGTGATTTTTTTTATGTCTTTCATGTCGTATATATTTTTAACTATCTATACCTATATATAATTTGAACAACATGTAAAATATTTTAATCAAAGAATGTTTAGCAATACAATCAGATTGATATTAAAAAAATCAAACGAATCGTTGCGAATCGTGTTTAAAATTTAAAATCAACTGTTTGGACATGGGGATGTTATTTTTTCGAAATTTATAAGAAAATGTAGAGACTATTATGATAGTTGCGATGAATTTGCTTTTTTTTTAAATAATAATTTCGTTTACACTTTAGTATAAAGAACAAATTATTTAATAGATTGATATAATTTCAATGTCACGTTTATATAGTGCTAGTTCTGCATTTATTTCAAAAAAATGTTTGAAAATAACTCGTTCATGTGGAAACGTAAGGATTAAATTACGTAAAGGAGTACTTGACAAAAAAAGTATAAATATTATTTAGATTCGGTTCAAAAGTTAAACATTTTGCTCTGTAAACTGACATCATCGTAATAATATTATTTTCAAATTATAAAAAAAAAATCATATCAATAAAACATAATTTGATATTTATTGTAATATGTTAATAAGATAATCATCAAAAAACAACTGTTTGTGTAAACAAAGTTTTAAACAGAAATTAAACACTAAATGAGCAAAAAACAATGTTTATGACTTTCTGCATTAATAAAGTATGTCTAAACCTTAATTTAATAATAATACACAGATACGTAGATAGAAACAATTGTAACAATTTACAAAAATGTATTCCTATCAAAGAAGTAACAAGAACCCGATACCTAGGTATCATATTCGATAATAATCTAAGATGGAATTTGCATTCACAAAATCTAGTTGGAAATATACGCGCAATCACCTATAAATTTCACAAATTAAGGGGCTTAGTACCTAAACTAACAATGCGTATTATTTATTTCGCATTATACCAGTCTATCATTCAATATGGGCTGTTAGTTTGGAGTGGATTAGACGACGGTATTTTAAATCAATTGCAGACAAACCAGAACAATATTATAAGAATCTGTCTAAATAAGTATTCCCTATATGGATCCACGAAAGAAAACTACAGAATTCTGGGTGTTCTTCCAATTAGGTATATCTACAAGAAAGTAGCAATTATGTTCATTTTTAAGAGTGTCATTAAAGATGTAAATAAAAAAATTATGATAATAATTGGGAAAGTAGACTTTATAATATACCAGTAAAATACACACGAAAAGCCTTCAGGCAACCTTTTGTTAATTATTTAGGGCTGGTTTATTTCAACTCTTTGCAATATTTATTTTTAAAAAATGTTCACAGTACTAAAGTTAATCCTAAAAAAACTATTTACCACTGGTTGTTTTCCCAACTTTAAATATTTAAATTATAACATTGTTTACATATCGATATTTTACATATCTAATATATAAATGTGAAAATGAAAACCTTTGAGTGATATGTTTTCGGAAACTACTGAACCGATCGTTATGATTTTTTTTAAATTGAAGAGCTCATTGCGGAGAAGGTTTATGGCATTTGATCGATTCTCTAACTTTAAAAACAAAGGAGTTATCAATTATCATAAATAATGACCTGTTTTTTGTGGGTGAGGGTCGCGGTACGGCAACGCCGCAACGGACGGCGGCTAGACGTGGCCGCCCTAACTTCCCCTTCCATATCACCGTTGCGCGACGTGATAGTTCATAATATGAATGTGTGATCCCGCAAAAGTTGAAAGTTTCGACGTGAAACCATGAAAAACTATAAAAGTGTTTATTGATAAATCACGCGCGTGAATATGTAAAACAGCAAGTTGATACTTCCGAGTTAACGGATGCATTGCTGGCACTACCAAATTTTGTCCTGTAGAAACATTTTTAAAGTATTAAAACTATATTTTAAATTAAATATACATTTATTTTGACACCATCATTTTTTTTCATCTAAATAATCCTATTTTAAATATAAATACATGCCATTAAACATGATATAGTTTTTCTCGATTTGTGAACATTTTGATTTTTGGCAATTACACGTTTTGGATTATCACCCATCAATTTCAAAGTTTACATTGTACATATGTACATACAATGTAGATAAAAAAAACGTGATTGTATGTTTCGAGAAGTTCTGTTTAACATGCGCGAGGAGCGTTACCGACTTTTCACTTTTTCGTATTTTAGATAAGAATTCTTGTACTCAGCTTTCTAACATTTCGTGGTATACGTCGATGTGCAACCATACTGTCTACAGCCGTGATAAGTTTGGGATCTGGGAGTACAAAAAAGTATGGTATAAAAGTCTGGCAAAATATAACAAGTTAAACAATAGCAATAGATATATCAAGATAGGCAATAGCCAATAGGCAACTCTTAGTACAAAAATCAGCAATAGATTTTGGAAAATTTTAGTTTTTCTTATCAAATTTTTCTAGCGGACCGTACATGCATTTATGCAAATTAAATACGGTTTTCATTTAAGTTAATCTCGCACACATTAAAAAAAAAGGTTTAAGTGATAATACTGAGTACAATTTATTATGGTCACAAAAAAATATTAAGGAAACCCAAGCCGTGTGAGACAAACATTTCGATAATCGGTGTATTGCGTGGTGTCAGTGCCAGTCAAAGACAAACTGTTGCAGACATAAGGCTATAGATTTATAATACAGTAGTCGCCGCTTATTGGACTCACTTTGGGACCCGACAATTTGAGTCAATTAACCGAATGAGTCAATAAGGCGAATGACTCAAAAAATTTTAAAAATGCTTAAATTTAAAAACGTATTTACTTAAAAATATGTATTGAGATTCAAGGTATTTATGTATAAAAATAAAAATCTAGCTATACGCAATTAATAAAATTAATTAATTTTTTGATCAAAATCCATCTAATGTTGATTGGATTTTCCTCCCTTCGGCCAACTTCATAATCATTTCTTCATAAGATTTATCTTGCTCGAATACTTTGACGACTGTTTGGTTTATCGTAATTTATTTTATCTCCGCGATAAAAGAAAATTACCGGTACCGACTTATTTGTAACACGTTTGTTCAATGTATGTATAAATTTTATTTATTTATCTAATTTTCAAATGACCCTATTAACCGGTGTGTGAGTCAAATAGACGAATTTTTTGCTGTGTGTTAGTATATGTGCGAATCGGGACCAGCCGTTTTGAGTCTAATAGGCGAATGAGTCAATTAACCGTGAGTCCAATAAGCGGCGACTACTGTATATAATAAGGCTATACCGTCTACGGGGTGTATGTGTGTGTGTGAGTGTGTGTGTGTGTGTGAGTGTGTGTGCTTGTGCGCGCGTGCGCCCGCGCGCGTGTGTGGGGGTGGGTGTGGCTGCGCATTTACAATATAGCAATAAGAGAGGGTGCGAAGCAAAATCAATAAATTATATGGACGCACCGATTTCTCTCGTATACCCGCCAGTGCCAGTCAGGGACAAACGAGTTCGGACATAGGGGTGAGGCGAAAGTGTAGTAAATATACGGTAACCATAGCATTCCAAAATGCCTGCTGTTAATATCGTGTTCAGTCGCCCGCGCAATATTGTTTACGAGAGGCTGTGAGGCTGAACTCTTCTCGGTTCGAAATCAACTCGAGTCATCCAAACGCTGTTTTTTTTATTTCTGTGGAAAATATTCCGCGCTCCTCGCCGTGACGTTTAATATAATATTGTAATTGTACCTACTTGTTGGCCGGTTCGAACGAGGTGGCGCCGTGCGTTACGAACAACCTGTTTGGTTTATCGCGCCGCCCGCCGCAGAATAATATGTTTTTTTTCCATGTCTGTCCTGAATTCCAGGCGGCGGCGGCTACACGCACGCGCACGTCTATACAAATTGAATGATCCTGCCTCTACATTCCGACCGACACCGTCGCAAGTCAGGTTAGTCTGTTTGCCTGTAAGGTGTAAATCTCATTCCTCTAACAGACTTCAGACCGTTTTGCGTCAACGTTTGCCGCCGTCAATTTTTGCGTACCTATTTGCGTAAAAAGTTTGGTGGTCCAAGCGTTTTTAATCGATTTCGTTGGTTTTAAACGTTGAACCGTTTTGGCACTGGTCTGTTGCACTTAATGCCCCTCCACATAGGTTTGTTATCCCCCCGCCGTTCATAAGAGATCAGCGTTACTTCCAGACGTCCTTTAACAAGTATGTATAATGTATAATAACCATTTATTGGTAATTTTCACCCTGTCATTAAATGTTCAACTTAAATACCATATATATTTTGCTCTTTTTCTTTTCGACGGGTACCCGAGTTAACAAATCTTTTAAATTCTTATTAATAATACGAGCACAAACGTTCTACGATAGTAAGCCCACGGTGGTTATCATTATAACGTTTGATGTATGGGGTTGATTATTGGTTTTTAAATGACTCATTTTATGTTATAAGTACCTGACATAATATAATATTTCATAGTAATGATGCATTTTTTTTTCTGAGATTCATCAAATTATCAGATATATTTGCTATTATAGTTGGCAAGGGGATAATGATTCAGCATTACTTTTATTTACTGAACAGTGTACGCATAATATTATGTTTACATATATTTATGTTCAATACATCTTAATTCTGTTGTTGTGTATAATTTAATTAAACTAATCTTACTCGGATTATTTGACAATTGAAAAAAAATGAAAAGTAGAAATAATATCTCGGCAAGACTTGCCGGGCAAGTAATGATCTTAAATTGAGCATCTATAAAATATTTGAGAGAACATTGAAACTAAGATTACTTATAACTTATAATGTTGCTGTGTTTAAAATGATTATAATTTCTAATAAGTAGGGTGTGCGGATTTGTATGTATTAAAAGTTCAAAAATATGTACATATATATGCATTTAGTTTTCTCCAAATATGTAATTCAAAATACAATATAATATATTATGAAAAAAAAAAAAAATGTTTTCATTCTTGAGAAAAAAATTACAAAATTAGTATATTAAATGAGTACGTAAATATAAATTATACAACACTACATTATATTATTATTTTATTAATATTAATTAGGAATAAAAATTACAAGTATTTATTCATTGGAATCTACTTCGTCGTCAACAAAACAATTGACAATCATATACTTTTTTAGATTGTCAAAAGAAAATCGACGTCGATTAGGACGTAATATGTTTTTATAGCGGCTAAAGGATCTTTCCACATCGACGGAAGTTATAGGAGCAAATTTAAAAGCCCCTAATTCAGCAAGACTAAATTCAAAAGAAGTTTGCGTATCGCTGCCTTTATGAATGTTTGCAATAGCTTCAATCGTCTTTAAATCTGGGTTTTTACTAAGTACTTGTTCAACTTTTTTCTTAATTTTTATTCCGACCTCCCCAGGGGCTTCTTTCAATTTGTTGATGGTGTGTAACGTGGTCGGGGATGACCCGTTAAATATAAGATATTCAGGGAAGAATTTAGGTTCTTTTGAATATAATTAACCGTAGCTCGGGAGCATAAATGGTATATAGGATCTTAATATTACAAATAAATGCGTATTGGTAGAAATCATTACTAATATATAAAGGTTTATTAAGACTTACTGACATACTTAACAATCATAGGGCTGTTTCGTAGTTGCACGGAGTTCTAGTTAGCGTGATGGTAATCGCGGAGAACTGATGTTCTCTTACATATCGATTGTCGACCATAGGCCTTACAATATAAACTGTGAGTAGGGGGGACTTAATGTATAGTCAGCTTATATTATGTTTCTATAATACTAATACTAAAAGTAATATATATATATATATATATATATATATATATATATATATATATATATAGTAGTAAACGTAGTATATGTAACAATTGTTACAGGTGTTAGAGACAATACCCAGGCTATCATCCAGAGACAAGTTTTGAGCTTCGAGTTTCGTAATAGAATTGGCAAGGAATGAAGTATTGGAGGATATGTATACTAAATTATTTTTCAATGTACTTTTAATTACATTTTTCGCATTTTCGCGTTTATTTGATATATGAATTGCGGTTCCTATGTGTTGTGTAACTTGAAAGCGCTGAGTAGTTGATACGACTTTATCACATGCATCACAGTACAGAATATTCGAATCGGTACTAAATGTTTCGTTCGGAAAATCTCGCACGTACCTCATTACGAGGTCTCTTTTTTTAAGAGCAACTTTCGGCATTTTCAATTGAACACAACAAGAATATAAAATAAGACTAATAATAATATAAGACTCAACGAATACGAAAAACACGAGGACACACGGACACCTCTAAAACGACTAAACAACAAATAACAAAATGAAATTTAATTTTATCGAAACGCGTATAGCGATAACTGGGTCGATAATGTGTGGACTATGGACTAATAGTCGCAACTCGCGATTATAATTTGCACACGCACGGACTGGAGAAGATAACAACTCATAATATAAAACGGCAATACATTACTAATTCTGTAAATAGCTCAATATTTAACAAAAATATGTAATATCAGTAAAATATGTAAAAATATGTAATATCAACCATAGCTTAAAATAATCAGATAGTCCTGTAACATATTTCTGTAAAGGAATCATTTAAATATTATAATTCACGACAAATATGTAAATACATACAAATCCGCACCCTACTAATAAGATAGCTATATAATAACTTAAACATTTTTTACATAGCATGACAGCGGTATCAAAATTAAATACATTTAGGACAAATTTTGTAAACAAATCAATGTTAGTATTATAACTTTAATATGAATATGAGTATTTTGATGACTGTTAACATTGTATGTATGTATTATTTTAAGTGATTAAATTGAGTCACGTATTAGCTTATAACTTGGACGTTTTTATTAAAAATGACACTATAGTTATTACTGGAGATTTAACTGTTCTTGTTTTTTAATTACAGTACAATCTCGGTAATCCGGCCGTTTGATAATCCGACACCTCCAGTAATCCGGCTATTTTAACCTATACGTACCAATATATATATATATATTATATATATACATATATTTATATATAAAATTACTATCGTTAACGTTAAAATGTTAGATAAAACTAGGTAATTACTGATTAAATACGTATAATACGTATAAACTTATAAGATATTTTCATCAGTTAACTTAACGACTACAAGAATAAGGCCCGGTTTTTCAATCATTCAATTATTCGACACATAACAATTCATCGAATAAATTTATTTGTAAGATTATCTTCCAAATAAAGTGATAAGTGTTTTTCAATGTTTATTTATCTTTCGGATAGTTATTCAACGAATAATGTTATTCGATAGATAATCTTATCAATAGTAGTAATATAACTTCGTAGGAGAAGTGTATTGTGGAACAAGTTACTTTATTTTGATTGGTCGAAATCAAAATGTTAAGAAGATAATGTTATCTTTTCTATATAGTGATAAAGTACTATTTATTATCATAAAGCGTACTACTCTGCCGTCCTAAGGAAGAATGCCGTAATTTCCATCCATTCGATTTTGAGAAAAATGACATTTTATGTTTAGTAGTTTTTGGTAGTTCTAAATAAATAAATATAATATTTTTCAAAGTAAAATCCATAGTTTCTTATGGAAATATACCTGATAAATGCAATGAAACTATTCAATTTTATTTTCAAATTTTATTTCACCAAGTTATCATTGTTTTGATATTTATACTAAGCACGCCATTAATAATTCAGATTTTTACTAGGCAAAAATGCCGCAATTCTGATTACGGCATTTTTACGTAGCATACCAAAATGTACTGATCACTAACCGGTTGAAGAAATAACGCCGTATCAGTGGCGCCGAAGTACAAAATTAAATGTATGGCATGGATCTTCGAGTACCACCCACCCCACCTCACGCCAGTCTTACAAAATCCACTAATTACATTTGAAACCTGTTGGCTGTAACTAGGGTTGTAAAATTTCATGAAATTTATTTTCTTGAAATATTTCATGAAAAATATTTTGTTTTTAATTTCCAAGTGAACATTTTTAAAAGTTGGTTTACTGTATGAAATAAAAAAATATGTAACATAAGTGTAAATATGTTACATAGTTACATACATAATAATACACAAATATAGACATATAAAAAAAACTAGATAACCGACTATAAGACAATATTGAAGTCAGCCATATGCTAACAGGGAAAAATTGCATGATTGATAATATGTATATTTTATATATTTGTAATATATATTATATTATTATGTCATATAAACATGTATAGGTATCTTATATTCTTATAATCTTATCTATTGAGTTATTTTTTAAACATTTCCCTGTTGGCAATCAATGTTTTCTGTGTTTTATTAATATATTATTTCTAACTATCTATAAACACGTTTATAAGAAAAAAAATATTTTTCAAATGTAGAACCCTAGCTGTAACAAACAATTCGCTAGGTACTCACTTTTATATTTGATTAGATTCCTCTCCCTTTTTTCAACCAATACGTATGTAATAATATTAACATAAATATATAATATTAAAATTATATTTAATTACCTACAACGATGGTACAAAATACAAAAAATACAAATATATAAACAAAATGCAACCTTTTATTTTATATTATAATATTATATATATACTATATTAATAATGATTATGTCTTTTTATAACAGAATTATAAGTAAGTAATAAATATGTACTAATAAATCTAAAAATCAAACATTTAGTAAGAACACTACTTTTAGATGCAAATAATAAAATTACATTTTCATTATTAATAACTATATCTTGCTCACATGATATTTTCATTAAACTCTCTAGACGATCTTGTGACATAGTTGTTCTTAAATTTGTTTTTATAAGTTTTAATTTAGAAAACGTTCGCTCTACGCTACAACTTGTTACAGGTAATGTTATAGACAATTTTAATACTAAGTATAAATTTGGAAAAATATAAGCCAATTTAGCTAAACAAAATAACTTAAATAATTCCCTTGTCCTTGCTATGTTATGGTTAACAATTTTTACAGAATCTTCTTCAATACTATCGTAACTATATGCGTTTAACTCTAGCGATTCTTCATGATCAACTATTATATTTTTGTTAAGATACTTAGGAAGTACAATACTGTTTTCTATTTCTGTAAAATTTTTACAAAATTCAATATATTCTGTCAATAATGCATTTTTATCAATTTGTGTGTATATGGTAAACAAAGCGTCAAAGGCATCTCACAAGGTACAATGTATGGATTATTTTGAACTTCTCGAATACGTCTAGATGAAAGAAGTGATAAGTCTTTTAGGGGCCCTAAATTGTTGCTTTCAAAACGTCCACTTAGCTCTGCTAAAATAATATCCATTATGACGTTGTATGTATCAATTTTAAATTTTTTCATGGGGCATGATATAATTTCATCTCGACAAAGTTCACCTGAAATTTATATTACATTTTATAATTTAGAACAAACATACTTCCTTTATAAATATAAAATAATTTATATTTATTTTGAAAATAATATACACCTGATTTTCTTGGAACAAGTTTCGGTCGTTTAGACACAAGAGGTAAAAAATCAACAACACTATTTTCAGCAAACTCATCAGTCATTTTTAGAAATCTTTCAAATGAACCATCATTTCTAAGTTCTTTGATTTGATGAATCACATTATTTAAAATATTTGTGGCCATAAGCATATCCATATCTTGTGACTGCAATTGGCGAGTGACAGGTTCAAGTATATCAAATATAGTTTTAAATACTAATGCTGTTAGGCATGGGCGTAACTTGGAAATTTATTAGGGGGGGCAAATGTATTATTTCATCTACTCTGTGGTTACATATCAATATATTATTGATTATTGTTATATTACTTACCTTTAATTACTTATATGTTAACATTATATTTTATTAAATATTAGTAGAAGATCACTAGTAACGAAATAAATCAATAATAAATAAACTTAAATTGATTAAAAATATTGAAGAACTTTAATATTATATAACTCCTTAACAAAAAACTGACAATTAAAAAGCAAGTAAGTGTATACAATTAACTTTATACTTAACAAAATGACAAATTTATATTAATTGTAGTCTTCTGACTCTTGGTTTATTCTGCACTAAACTGATCAATAATTTAGTCAACATTTATTGGATACACCTTTTCTATATTTAAAATAGCTATGTTAATTAGTCTTTCTTGAACTATAGTATTTCTAGTGAATATTTTGAGACGACGTAAAGATGAAAAAGAACGCTCACTAGAAGCAGAACTCATGGGAATCGATAAATATATTTTAAAAATCTTATACATATTTTCAAACGAGCCCATTAAGTCCTTGGACAAGAAACAATTCAGACGATTTTCAAAATTTTCAGGAATGTCACTTTATAAACACATTTTACTAAATAACTTTAACTCTGCCTCAAAATCATCTATTATAATATCATATGTGTTACAAACTTCCAAGATATTTTCATCAGAGCAATTTTTGTTGCTCAAACAACTTTGAAGAGCATTAAGTATTATAATATTGTTTTCCTCAAATTTGGTTTTTATGTCATTGATTATAATATCTGAAACGGGAAAATAAATACTGACTTTGAAATAAGATGATATATTGTTTATTGTTTTAGCTTCACCACCTCCAAACCTAGATGGAATTTTTCTTTTTCTAGGAATATCTGGCAATCTAATATCCTCTTTAGTAGCAAATTGTTTAGTTTTAGTCCAAAAAAGTTTATAACTATCATCATTTCGAAGTGATTCTAGTTCCAATATAGTAGCATTTGTTAAAATTCCAACACTTGAGTAATTAGCATTTTTTTTTTGAAAATGTATTGACAAACTATTAGTTAATTGAAGAACTTGTTTCATTAATTTCAAACAGAAAATAAATTCAAAATCTTGAATATTTTTTAGTAATGAACTTGCATCAGATCCATGAATGGAGTCTGTTTCATTTATATGTTCTAAGGTAGAAATAATGGAATTAAAATTTGTTAAAACAGAACGAATAGATTCAATTCGACAACTCCATCTCGTATCACTAAGTGATTTAAGAGTACTACTATTTGACACATTACTCTTTTTGAACTTTCTCAAATACTGAGTTTCTTTTTTAAGAGGCGCCTATAAAAGTATATATTGTATTTAATGTACCAAACATGTTTCGAATTGGAGCTACTTTTCCACAAACATAACTACGCACAAGTTAAGTATATGTGCATAACAATGGATATTCAAAGCTAATTTATTTTCATCTTGTATTCGTTTAGCTACTCCAGAATAAGAACCACGCATTGAGGCAGCTCCATCATAGCATTGTCCTCTCATGTTTTTAATTTCTAAGCCCAAACCTTGCAAAGTATTTTTTAATAAATATGAAACCACCATCCATTTTTTCTGTTTTGTAAAAAACCAATAAAATGTTCTAACACATTTAATTGTTTGTCACAGTACCTTAAAACAATAGATACTTGCTCATGTTTTTATAAATCTTGAGTTAAGTCCATTATAACACTATTATACACACCTGCATTTTTAACATTATCAATAATCTGAGATAAAACATTTATACCCATCAAATTTATAAAATTATTCTGATACTCGAGGCTTACATACCGAAATGTTTTTTCTTTTTTTTCATAATATCGATTTATAATAATACAGTTATCACCTGCTCGAATTTTCATAAGTTCAAGGAAGTTTCCTTGATTGTCACTTTCATTGTGTTCATTATGCCCACGTAGCGCAATACCCTGTCTGGCGCAGTAAAGAATAGTTTGTAAGACAGTTGTTAAATGTTGTCGATTTTCTGCTACAACTTTGTTATACTGAGAATCTAATTTGTCTACAATTGTACCACTATTTTTACGTTAACTTTTTGTAAATTCAACATTTTTTACCGAAGATTCTAAATGAATATTACTTTTTTGGTGATTATTGAAGTTCTATGAGCTATACTCACCGAACAACCACATATTATAATATGTATATTATATATATAATCTGTGGATCAACTACTGACCGAGTGTCTACGGCTATGCTTTATTATGTAAAATTATTCATTAACATACCTAATGTAGATAAACTAAAATTGAAAATTGAGATTTAAAAACTGTATAGTAATAGCTATAATCAGTTGTTTTTGTAATTATGAAAGAAGAAGGTATGTAAAATATCAAAGGGGGCATTGCCCCTCCTAATTTATTCTAGGGGGCAGTGGCCCCCCTTGCCCCCCCAGTTTACGCCTATGCTGTTAGGAGAAAACGTTGGGATGTAAGGTATGAGATCAAACCACTAAAACTTGCACCAACTACTACATCAGCAGGTCCTTCAGAGTCTTTAATTTGGTTTAATGTTTTTAAAACTGCGTTGTGGAATTTCAAAACTACATTTAGTGCTGCCGAATGAGAACTCCACCGAGTTGTGCTTACTCTCTTAACTGCGTAAAATGGATTTTTTTTACCTACTTTGTTACTACATTCAATTTGAATTTCACTGAAAATCACTGCTCTTTTTTTGGAACACCAAAGAAAAACATAGAGAGTTTCTAAATTTCCAAATAAATCAACTGCATTGGAGTTACACGATACTGCTTGTTTTACTACCAATACCAAGCGATGGGAATGGCACCAAATAAATAATGCTCGTGGACTTTCTGTTTTAATATGCGCTTGGAGGCCTTTATAGTTACCACACATATTACTGGCCCCATCATATGACTGACCAATCAACTCTTGTTTCCAATTCAAATTTTCAGCTTCCATAACATTTACAAAAATGTCATATAAATTTTTTCCAGATGTAACTGGTGATTCCTTTACTGCTAATAATCTTTCATGAATCTTACCAGTAACTTCATCGGCATATCTAAAAAACATAAATTAAACAAAATACTAATAAACAACATAACTGATCAATTATATTAGTTATAATAATTGTATTTATTTACCGTATTATAAATTATATTTGTTCTTTACGAGATGCATCAAATGTAGTATCAATTGATATGCTAAACATTCTTACAGCTTTAATAAATGATCGTACTTGAAATGATATATCTTCGGCAATAGCTTCAATCAACTGATTTTGTCTTTGCCATGAAACAAAAGATGTTTCATGTTTTCCATTTTGTTGAATGCGGTTTATATGTTCCGCTAATGGTCCTGAATTTTTAGACATAAGCATAACTAAGTCCTTAAAATTACCTCGGGAATTTGAAGACCATTCCTCAATATGCCCACGAAATGCCAGGTTATGATGTCCCATGTATATAACAATGTCTATAAGCTCTAATAAAACGTGTCTATTCATTGCTATCTGTGTTTTTCTATTATTTTCAATTGAAGGTAAAATTGGCACATTTTTTTGGATGATGTTACGTGATCTGGAGTTAATTCATGTCTTTGAATAGTAAATGAACAATTTTTCCATTTATTAAATCCATCTTTGGTCAAAGATTTTTCTAAATTACTATGCAAATTGGTTCCAAAAAGCATACAATGTATACAAAAAATTTTATTTGTGCTTAATGAGTAAGACAACCAATCACAATTTCATTTTGATTTATCAGATAAAATTCTGCAATAATGTTTAACATTAAAACTTCTTTTTATTTTGTCTTTGTTAATTTCATATGGAAATATTTTATTAGGTAAATCATCTTGTAACGGTTGACAAGGACCAAATTTTAAAATGTAATCTTTAATTTCCGGTGACAAAAAAGACATTTTAGCAAAAACTGCAGGATCATTTTTCATTTTATCTATATCCATATCAATATTTACAACTGAAATAATTTATATTCCTTTAAAGACTGAAAATGGTAATAGGTAACTAAAAGACTTAAGTTAACTGTTATTTATACATTTAATAATTTGTTGTACTCGTTTAATGTTATGTTATGATTAAACTAAAAATGTTATTCCTCAATTTATATATCTACTAAAGAAATAAAAAAAGTGATATTAAAGAATCAAATTATATTTTTTAAATATTTTATACCTAGGTATGAAAGTATTTTGAATTAAAATTGGTTACAAATTTAAAACTTGTTGTACTTAAAAATAAAAAGTAACAACTTCAGTTGCTTATTACTAGTATACCAAACTATAGTTAAAATGTACTTTTATGACTTATATTAATCAATTGTAGTTTTCAAATCCAGCATTTAATTAAAAATACAATAGGATTAGATAAAAAATATAAAATATAAAAATAGGTACTTAAAACAGTTGTATAATGTGGATAGGTAGGTACATACCTTTATTTTGAAAACATGAGTTTATTTCTGTATCTTTTTGAAATTCACATTCAACAAAAGATTCTTTATTAAATTGTATATTTTGGTCTTCATGTAAATCATTGTTTACATCAACAAGAGCTGAAAACATGTATTCAATTAAAACTAGCTGTATATCCAATATGAAAATTGATTATAAAACACTATGCGTATATAGCCATTTGGTAATGTATAAAGTATATAGGTATAACATTTTAAGCACATATAAAAATAAAAATAAACCTACTTGAAAATGAGTTATACAAAAATACTTTTAGTTTGCAAAAATGAATTAAATAGAGTAATTTTTAAAAATAATTTTCATTTTTCTTTATTAACTAACGTATTTTTTTCTTCACTCCATTTTACCCTTTTTTACTATTCTATATTCCAATTTAACAGAAGTGGGATAAATTAATGTGATAACTAATAAAACAATAGGTACCTATTGTTATAGTACAATAATGAATAGGTAGTATGAGATAGCCGATAGGTATACTTAACTAATAACTAGCCATATTAATATATTATAAATTTATAAAGATTTATATTTATTATTTAAGATAATACCTATTTATTAATATAAATTATTTATTTTATATATGTAGTTTTATTTTAAAATAAAATAAAACATTTAAATAAATTAAGTAGGTACTTACTATTTTTTACATCAGTAATTTGGTGAATCAATTTGCTTTTTTTATTCATGTTTCCAGAAAAAAACGATTTAATATCATGCGAGTTTCTTTTAAATTTTCGTATTTTACATGAGTCAATGTGTCTACTCCAATTCACATTGTTCATTGATGAACTTAATTTCCCGCAATCACATTTACAAAAATAACTCATATTTTTTGTATGAAGTAAAAGTCAAAAACAATTTAAACTTTAAATAAAAGTGGTTAAAACTTAAAAATTGAGTTTAAACATAAAAGTGATAAACCAATTAAATTATAGTATAATATAATATATATGCTGGCTATTATATTAAACTGAAGGCACAATTAATTTTCAATGATAGTCGGATAATGTTTTTGTTAACTGTTGTATTATAATCTATGGCAGTGTTTCTCAACGGGGGCGATATCGCCCCCCGGTGGGTGGTGAAGGAGTATTGATGGGCAGTGAGCTCGTTTTGGGCGGTGGGGGGGGGGGGCAGTGAACTTTTTTTCCTTTCAAAGCAACGCACCAAGGTTTATCTGTAATTGTTTTCGTTATTATCAATTTATAAAATAAATTCGTGATTATGAAATATAAGCTACATATACCATCTCACTAATAAATACATTTAAAAACATTTTAATTATCCTCTTAAATTATATTTTAACATATATTTTACATTTTATTTTCATTTTAATCACATTTATATATATACATATATTTATTAATTATTAATTATAAACTTTTCATGTATACTATTTTTATTTTTATTTAATGAAATGAGGTGGGGGGGGCATCGCAAAATATTTTACTTCTTAGGGGGGCGGCCGTATTAAAAAGGTTGAGAAGCACTGATCTATGGGAATCTAAAGCTATTAATGGACACTAAGTTGCATTGTTGATGGCATAGTACAGGCTGGGGAATTGGAACGGCCGATTTTAAAAATAGATTTTCTCGGTCGTAATTCAGATAAGAATTCTCACTAAATATTATTAGTACAAATACAATAGGTATGCCATTTAGAAAACATGGAATAGTGGAGTGGTGAACAACGTGCTTAGGCGATAAAATCGTTTTACAAAAATAATGACAGTTACGTAGCTGCACAACATTTATTTCGTCTTCATTTTAATCTTAAACGCCAAGATTTGGTTGATGGTTTCTATTTTTATTTTAGTTCTGTCCAAGTTATCGGTTTTGATATGACATGATTATAAATGTATAAATAATAGTTATGATGGGTGCTATTAGTTGTTACTGACTAATGATTGTATTATTATGAACTATTTCGTGTTTGTTGTTTAACGAAAACATTGATATTTAATACTAAATACTTTCAATGAGCAATAGCGATCCTATTATTATTAATTTTTATCATTTTATTCTCCTATACACCCACCCCCCAGCCAAATGTTTATATGTATGGCAGCTGCCATACATAAACATGGACTTCGGCGCCACTGCGCCGTATATTATCTATATAATTTTTTAGTTATAATTATTAATTTATTTAGTTATAATACGTCAATTAAAAATGATTACAATGTCTTTACCTTAAAATCTTAATTAATATCTATATAATAATATTAATTTAAATTTAATTAATTAATTTAGTTAATTACATATCGTTATATTTTCCCAAAATTGTTTTCTATTACTTGGTATAATTTGTTTCAAACTCGAAAGTATATCGTCACGTTTTTCTTTCGGTATACCACAATTCTTTGTATGTGGAGATGGCAGAGGCATTCCTTTTTTATTCATACATTTTTTTTGCAGAAAATCCAATGTTGTGTATGTTTTATCTCTAAACTGATCTTTAGTAAATAACACAAATTTCACTGTTTTGTACAATTGCCTATCACAGCCTGGTAACACCCTATGTTGATCTTTTTGTAGGTCAAATTTGATTTTTTTTCGCATTTCTACACTTTTTAAATATTTTTTTCTTTTCCTAAGTTCTCCGGATTTTGTGAAAAGCTCGACATCATTATTAATTTCAATTATACCATCATCAACATAAATAGGTAACTCGGATATATCTATAATAGATTCATTATTATCTGAAAATTAGAGAAACCCAATTCTTTATTTTTCGAATGAAAAAGCTAAC
Source organism: Periphyllus acericola (assembly GCA_949715065.1). NCBI lineage: Eukaryota > Metazoa > Arthropoda > Insecta > Hemiptera > Aphididae > Periphyllus > Periphyllus acericola. The sequence goes on along the minus strand of OX454264.1, from coordinate 7,861,578 downwards.
ATAATATTATACATAAAGTTATAATTTTAATATTTTACCTCGATTAATTTCTTCAACTCCTAATAAATCTCTTTCTCCAATTATTATAGTTGTAGTGGTTGATTCTGGTGAACCATGAATAACACTTATCTTTGGGTCATAATCATACACAATATTTTCGGTATCCATTGCAAAAATAAAAACTGTACATAAAGATATTCACGACTAGGTATCATCGTCCATCGATAACTGAACGAAATATAATTTGTGTGCGATGTACGATGGCGAAATTCCAAATATTTTATCAATTTTTGATAGTTATCTGTCAGATAACCTCTTATTCGGTAGTAAAAACACCGAATAACTAATCTGCGATTTATTCACTGAATAAGACTTATTCTTTCATTGAAAAACCGGATAATTACAATTTTTTCTTATCTGTCGAATAACACGAGCTATTCGACGAATAAATGTGATTGAAAAACCGGGCCTAAGTATTAAAAGTATCATTTCAAACAAAAAACAAAAAAATTAATAATTTTTTTAAACCTGTCTAATTAAAATATTAATTAACCATGTACGTATTATTTATATTCTATAATAATAATTATTAATAAATAATAATAAAACATAGTGTAATTCATTTTTTTTATACATATGTATCAGTAAAAATGTAAAATTCAATAAGTAAAAATGGGTTTTTAAGTGAACCCCCGTTAATCCGCCGTTTTCGTTAATCCGGCAGTAGCGTGGTCTGATATGTGTCGGATTACTGAGATTGTACTGTATTATTAGCGATGTAGGTATCAGTTAGCATATTAACATAAAAATTGTCGTTTAGTTGATTGTATTTTTAAAGCCTGAGCTATTTTATTACCATTTTTCAAAAGACAAAATTTTAAATTTTACAAAAATTAATACAATTTAGTAATGAATGATGAACAAATATGTACATATTGTGTTTTATTATTGGATATCATGTATTAATGTAGAAGCCAGAAGGTACCCACAATTTATTGGAAATAACAATTTCAGTATAGTATTACAAATATATATTGTATGTACACGTAGGTATATATAAATTTATTAAATTAATATAATATCTCAATTGGTATTAAACTTAAACAAATATACAATTTTTGAACAACTGGTAAACTGTTTTTGAATCATTCAGACTCAATACATTGACAATAAATTACCTACACCCATACACCATTTATAGATAAACTATATAATATACGAGTATTTATATAGAATACATTTATGGTATTTAAAATGTTCTATAATATATAAATAACTTTTTTTTTATACATACTTATATATATTATAATGTAAATTGTACGGATTAAATAATAACTTTAACTTATCCAATGCAGATAATTTACGATGAGTATATTATAATATATTTTACATACATAAATTAATAAATAGCTGCCCTCGTCTCCATACGTTATTTTAAAATGATCTAATAAATTTTAAGTATGAACTTAATAACATTCATATTATAAATTTTTATCGCATTAACTTCATATTAATAATATTTTTATGTTGAAATATTAAAATAAATACTATAGTTTAGACTAGTAAATGTAGAAAAATGAACTAACTGAATCAATGTTGCTTACATTTGTTAGTATTCAACTTTTAGTTTTAACATTTTTATTAATTAACTTTACTACTATTTAATATTAATATTAATATTTTATTACATTTTCACAAAAATCACGATGATTTATAATTATTTGTTATTGAGTTGAATAATAATATTACATTTGTTTACAGCAGAAAAATTCTGCAGAAAGATTTTTTTTAGTTTAAAAAAGATTTAAGATTAACAAGTGAGTTAATATTGAGTGTTGTATTATTTTTTTTGTAAAATATTTGTTTTTGCTGATTCATTTAAAATTCAAGATGTGGAATCAGTAAGGTTCTAACCTATGATGGTTGTATTCTTTATTATTTTAATAATTATAAGAAGCGAAAACTCTCCTCACTAATAAATAAGTCTTGTTATTCATTATTATTTGTTGCACAATGGAAATTCTTTAAAAATGCTTTGATGGAAAGTCCTTAAGGTGCTCAGTACATGACACTGTTATCATACAATAACAACTTGCAACTAACTTTCAAAAACTATACATTTTCTTTACATTTAAATAATTTTATAATAATGTGTCTTATTAAAATGGTTTTTAAAATGTAATTTATAATTTTTTGTTTTATATTTACAGATAATACTATGAAAGATTTTCTTGTGGATGTTGCAGAATAATTTATATTTGGCATTTATAGTGTTCATACTATCAAATAATAACAATTATTCTGTATTTTTTGAAGCATATACGCCTACAGATTTTATAAAATTATATATAAAAGATGGAGCCAGAAAAAAGTATGTTAATTTAAATTAATTTCCATATTAGTTAAGTTATCTTGTTCAGTTACGATGTATAATATTGTAATATTATTTAGTTGTTGACATAAGTCATAAACAACCATTCAATTATACTATATAGTACTATAACTTAATTTATTATATTATATTAAATTTTATTAAGTGATGATTGATCAGTTATATTTTTGTGTCACTTGTGCATATATAAAGTAGAACTTTGTTGAATAGAGGACAATTAATTGATCCATATCATAGTTCAGTATTATGGAACAGATTTTTTTTTTCTTTTATTTTTACAAGAAATTTACAATATGTTCTTAACTAGAACAATAAGCAAATGTGCATAGAGTAATTATTGCATATGAATTTTTTGATGGAAGAAACCACCCATTGGTGATACTACCTATTTCGTGTTATTAAGTTTTAAGTTAAGCTAATTTTAATTGTTAGACAGAAGGTCTCTACACCATCTTCGCTTAAGCCGTCTAGGTGGATTGCCTGGAATGGACAAGGTAGATAGTTTTTTAATTAGGGGATTAGGATGAAGAGGTAGTTTGGTGTGAAATCTTTTGTAGTAGCATTTTGCTTCATCAAGTACTGTTGTAATTCTTAGATCGTTATGAAGCGTAAGATTGGATACAAAGGTAGGGGCATTTGTGATTTTTCTTAGGGCAATGTTTTGAAAAGCTTGAATTTTTGGAATATTTGATTTTTTTGCACTACCCCAGAGCTGGAGCCCGTAGGTCCAGATGGGTTTTAGAAGAGCTTTATATATTATTAATTTGATATTTAGGTTAGTGTGTGTGTTTCTGTATAGCAATGAGCTTAGAGTGCGTAGTCGATTGTTTAATTGTAATCTTTTTGATTTTATGTGTGGAGTCCATGTAAGTCGACGGTCTAAAAGGAGTCCTAGATATTTTAGTGTTTGGGAATGGGGAATTTGGATTCCGTAAAGATTAACGCTAGGACATGGAGCCTGTTTTAGAGTGAAAGTCGTGTGAAAGGATTTATCTTGGTTTACTTTGACTCTCCAATTAGTGTACCATTTTTCAATAAGATGTAGGTGATTTTGTAGATTTCTAGAAGCTATCAGAGGGTCTACATTGATGGAGATTATTGCTTTATCATCTGCATATTCTGCAGTTAACGTGTAAGGTGTCGTAGGTTGATCTGATGCATAAATGTTATAAAGTATCGGGGAAAGTATGCCTCCTTGAGGGACACCTGCATTTATAGGGGCTATGCTTGAGACAGAGGAGCCATAGCATACTCGGAAGTTGCGATTGGTTAAGTATGATTTAATGAGAAGGTAGTAGGAAGGGTGTAAGAATTTTTTGAGTTTAAATAGTAGACCATGATCCCAAACTTAGTCAAATGCTTGTGAAACATCCAAAAAGACACAGGTGCAGTATAATTTTTTTTCAAGGGAGAAAGAAATTGCATCAACTATCCTGTGAGCTTGATGGATAGTAGAATGTGATTGACGAAAACCAAATTGATGATCTGGAAGAATTTTATTTTCACTGATGCTATGTAAGATTCGTTTGAGAATTAATTTCTCAAGAATTTTTGCAAAAAACGGAAGTAGGCTTATAGGTCTATAAGACGTTGCCAGATCTGGGGGTTTATTGGGTTTGGGAAAAAGAATAATAGATGAGAATTTCCAAACAGTTGGGAAATAGGAGAGTCTTAGTATAGCATTGAAAATATGAGTGAGATGAATGATAGCTTTTTTTGGGAGATACTTAGCGACTTCAGCAGTGATTAGGTCGTAGCCAAGTGATTTTCGATTGGGATATTTTTGAATTATGTACTTGACATCATTTGGTGAGAAATGTTTGACAGGGGTAGAGAGGGGAAGGGGAGTATTTAGAAACTGACTTACTGTGTTGATATTGTCAAAGTTAAATATGCTTTCATGGGCATGAAGCGTGTTATGCAGATGGGTCTTGAATAATTCTGCTTTTTCCGAGTCTTTAGAAGCATAAGTGCCGTTGTCTTTTTTGATGGGAATATTCAAAGATTTATATTTAAGAGCTTGTTTGGTAGCTTTCCAAAGACTTCCGTCTTTATTTGATAGATTAGATAAGTGGTCATGAAATGATTCTAGTTTATGTTTAATGAGAATTTTTTTTAATTTGTTTGCCAGTTTATTGTATTTATGTTTATCCGAAGGTAGTCTAGTTCGCTGATATTGAGCCCTTAATCTACGTTCCTCAGATATGATAACTCTTATATTTTGGGGAGTTATATTAGTTACCTTGGGGAGCTCATTTGGATTTGTTGATGCCCAAGCAGCTGTTTGTATGCAGTTAGTTAGATCGTTAATTGCTAAGTCGATGTCGTCAGTAGATTTTAATTTGACATTTAATTTCTTGTTGGATAAGGTTATGGAATAGGAGCTTATTGGTGTTAGAATAGAATAGTTTAGGTGGTTGGGGGCGGATTGGTGGATAGGTGTTTACAGTTAGAAGTATTGAGGAGTGATCAGAATTTAAATCTAACAGGTTTTCAGTGGTAGTGTGTATTATGTTAGGAATTTTAGTAACAAATATGTCCAGAATGTCAGGGTTTTTTCTTGAGGACGTTGGCCAGTAAGTTGGTCTAGGTGGGGCAAGTACTTTAAAATTATTATTTTTGACAAAGTTATATAAGATAAGTCCTCTCGGGTTATTGGCCCGACATCCCCAAAATTGGTGTTTTGCGTTGTAGTCACCTCCAATTATAACAATTTAATTATTCAAATTATAACAAATATAACACTATAATTTAATCTTTATTATATTTTGTTCACGTCGCGTATACAACTCGCTATAATATACCCGTAGATACTAACTAATAAACTAAAAGATTATCTCATATTATTACTAAAATACATAAAAGTATTGAACATCATTCTCCAATTAAACTGGTGATTGACGACAATAACCGGGGAATGTCTGCATTTACAACGGTTTCCAATATTTAGGTAAATTATGTCATTTATCGGTGAATGACGTCTTTTACCACGTTTACATCATTTACCGTAATATATATATGTAAGCGGAAATGTGGAAATCATATTTCATATGATAAGAAATTATATATAATACCTAGCCACTTTTAGAAAAATGTATTCATATTATGTATATATTTTTTTTAAATAAATTTCCTAAGTATTTTATATAATAACTAGACATTTATAAAATGACCAACTAAAATTCTCATGCTTCAATGCTAACATTCATAAGTATGATGTAATAGTATAATAAAACTTTACTTTCAAAATATAAACGAAAAATGATATTAATATGAACATTTTTATAGATGGCTGTGGCGAGAATAAATCACTAAATATTTGGCAGAATTTAGACAAAAGGTTGTTGGTTAATGTGCCAAAAGAAGACAATGCGCGCCAAAAACAATTGGAACCGGGCTGTTATAGCTTCGAAAAACGTTATCGTACTTTGAAGGATAAAAAGACGCCTGAAGCTCTATGCTTCAGTAATAATATGTAAGTGTATTATATTAGTTATTGTAAAATGTAAATGTTACTTTAATATTTGTATTGAACAGAATACCCATTTCGCCACAAGAGCCAGACTTTTTTGTTCAACCATTATTCGCTCCAAAAAAATCTTCATTAGGAAATCCAGGAGTTGTATACGACTATTTGTTTTCGAAAAAGGAGCCTATTAATAATTGGAATACTAAAACCAATAATATTACAATAAATAAAAATCAGCCGTACGAACAACAACCTAGAAGTCCACGTCGAAAAATATCACTGTCACCACCTTATCAATATCGACTATCACGATCGCCAATTTCACCACGACGATCACCTATGTCACCACCTTATCAATATCGACTATCACGATTGCCAATTTCACCACGACGATCACCTATGTCACCACCTTATCAATATCAACTATCACGATCGCCAATTTCACCACGACGATCACCTATGTCACCACCTTATCAATATCGACTATCACGATTGCCAATTTCACCACGACGATCACCTATGTCACCACCTTATCAATATCAACTATCACGATCGCCAATTTCACCACGACGATCACCTGTGTCACCACCTTATCAATATCAACTATCACGATCGCCAATTTCACCACGACGATCACCTATGTCACCACCTTATCAATATCGACTATCACGATCGCCAATTTCACCACGACGATCACCTATGTCACCACCTTATCAATATCGACTATCACGATCGCCAATTTCACCACGACGATCACCTATGTCACCACCTTATCAATATCAACTATCACGATCGCCAATTTCACCACAACCATCACCTATGTCACCACTACAAATACCACGGTCACCACCACTGTATCAATCATGTAAACGATATAAACAGGGACCAGAACTTACACCTCGGCATAAACAGACACCATCAAAATATCAACCATCATTGCCTTACCAATATCAACTGCAACGATCACCAATGTCACCACATCAATCGTCTATGTCACCGCAAGAATATCAACCGCGGAAAAAATATGAACAGAAACAAAAAATTACATCCCGGTATAGACGGACATTATCAAAATATCAAAATCAACATTCTCCTCTATCACCGCGACGACAATCACCTCTGTCACCAAAGCAATATCAATCACGGAAACGACATCAACAGGAACCAAAAATCACACCAAAGCAGAGACGGCCGTTATCAAAATATCAGCGAAAAAATTCACCTCCGTCACCACAGCAGAAATCACTTTCGTCACCACAACAACAGTTACTAGACATCCCACTACCACCATCTTTGCAACAGCAACCACCGTTGCCACAAGAATTACCACAAATGGGGTTGTCTAAGCAAGAGCAGCAACCACCGTTACCACAAGGATCACCACCAATGCCAGAGCAGAAACCACCGCTGCCACAAGGACCACCACCAATGCCAGAGCAGAAACCACCGCTGCCACAAGGACCACCACCAATGCCAGAGCAGAAACCACCGCTGCCACAAGGACCACCACCAATGCCAGAGCAGAAACCACCGCTGCCAAAAGGACCACCACCAATGCCAGAGCAGAAACCACCGCTGCCAAAAGGACCACCACCAATGCCAGAGCAGAAACCACCGCTGCCAAAAGGACCACCACCAATGCCAGAGCAGAAACCACCGCTGCCACAAGGACCACCACCAATGCCAGAGCAGAAACCACCGCTGCCACAAGGACCACCACCAATGCCAGAGCAGAAACCACCGCTGCCAAAAGGACCACCACCAATGCCAGAGCAGAAACCACCGCTGCCACAAGGACCACCACCACCAATGCCAGAGCAGAAACCACCGCTGCCACAAGGTCCACCACCAATGCCAGAGCAGAAACCACCGCTGCCACAAGGTCCACCACCAATGCCAGAGCAGAAACCACCGCTGCCACAAGGACCACCACCAATGTGGTTGTCTATGCCAGAGCAGAAACCACCGCTGCCACAAGGACCACCACCAATGTGGTTGTCTATGCCACAAGGACCACCACCAATGTGGTTGTCTATGCCACAAGGACCACCACCAATGTGGTTGTCTATGCCAGAGCAGAAACCACCGCTGCCACAAGGACCACCACCAATGCCAGAGCAGAAACCACCGCTACCACAAGGTCCACCACCAATGCCAGAGCAGAAACCACCGCTGCCACAAGGTCCACCACCAATGCCAGAGCAGAAACCACCGCTGCCACAAGGACCACCACCAATGTGGTTGTCTATGCCAGAGCAGAAACCACCGCTGCCACAAGGACCACCACCAATGCCGTTGTTTATGCCAGGGCAGAAACCACCGCTGCCACAAGGATCACCACCGCTGCCACAATTACCTCAACTGTGGTTGCTTAAGCAAGAATCACAACAGCAACCGGAATCTTCAATACAAATACCTCAACCAAGGTATTTTAAGCAAGAACCAATAGAGCAACCACAGTGGCCACAACAACTACCACAACTGTGGTGTCCTAAGCAAGAACCACAAGAGCAACCACAATTGCCACAACATCTACCACAACTATGGTGTCCCAAGCAAGAGACACAAGAGCAACCACAGACGGAACAACTACCACAACTGTGGTGGTCTCCGCAGCAGCAACAGCCGTGGGGGCCTCGGCAACAACAACCACTTACATTCCTAATACCACAGCAACAACATCAATTACCACCGCTGTGGTGGCCTCATGAACAACAACAACAACAACAATCGTGGTGGCTTCAGCAACAACAACAAAATTCATGGTGCCCTCAGCAACAACAACATCAAAATCAATGGTGCCCTCAGCAACAACAACTTCAAAATCAATGGTGCCCCCAGCAACAACAACAAAATCTATGGTGCCCTCAGCAACAACAACAAAATCTATGGTGCCCTCAGCCACAACAACCATTTATGTTCCCTACATCACAGCGACAACCGTACCAACCATCTAGATTTAGGGGTCATAATAGATTCCATGGATATGTAAATCCTCGAGAGCCTAGAGGAAGAAGACCATGGAGGAAGTGTTAAAAATTATTTCTGTCCCTATCCTCCGACTGATCTAGGTCACTGGATAAATGTGACATTTTTATCTATATAAATATCTTTTTAGGCTCTGTTAAGATATTTGAATTACATGACAGTAAATAAAAATCAAGTTCTTGAACATAAATAAAACAAATACTCATGGCTTAACGGTGACGCTCATTTGAAATTACCACTCTTCAGTGACATCCTTTCCACCTACAATAGAAAAGCGACTGGCAATATTCTCTGGGCTCACTGGCTGATTTTAACAATGGTTACTCTTCCTTCAATGTATTATTTAAAATGTAACTAGTCATAATATTAACTGTAAATTACTTTACTGAAGATTAATTCTAGTTGTATATGTGTTAATATTAAATAAAATCGGATGAATATAAAAACAAAAAGTTTTTTTAATTTTTACGATTGGTTCAGCCACCGATGAAAATAACTGTTCATTACTTACCAGAGTAACTGGTATTGCCGGACACAGCAATGACAAGGCATTGTGTGTACGTATTATACAATTAATATGTGGACATTTTATTTGACCCATATTTGTTAGTTATATTAATTACTTATTTATTTATTTTAAGGTTAAAACCCTATTACAAGAAATTATTGATTGTGTATGTAGAAATATGAATATAGAACAATTATATACACCTAGTGTACTTAAATAAATACAATAATTAAAAAAAAAAAAATGAAGATATAAAAAATTAACTAAGGAGGTATTTTCAAAATTGTTCTTGAAATTATTATTGTTAGATTCAATTCTAAACCAGAATGAACAATAAATTGGTACCTACATTATTAGCAATGGATATAATGCTGTTGATAAGAGCAGCTACTGCATAATTAGATTTTTCGTGTTTATGTAAAATGTTGATGGGCAAAGTACGGCCCGCGAAAGTATTTAATCCGGCCCGCCGAGGGTCCATCGACATGGATGGATATATGGCCTGTATAGTATAAAAAAATTCCCAAAATATTCTGAAAATGAACAAAGAAAATAATTTTAAATATATAAATGGATTAGCGCGGATTGTGCGCGGTCGTACCCTCACAGCTTGGTTTAGGTAGATACTAGAATTAGATAGTAGATACTATGATAATTTATCATAGATTGATAATAGGTATATAATTTATATTTTTGTTCATATTAATATATTTACCGGATCTCGGTTTGGTGCGTCCTTAACGTAGTTTTCGTATAATAATATGTATGACTTACTTAACTTATGTGTATAAGTTTAATTATAGTTTTTAAATTAATTATTATTTAAGGTAAAAGGTAATTTGTAACATTTGTGCGTAATGCTGTAATGTTTTTATAATATCATGATTCAAAGCTTTAACACAAAATTCATTTTTTCTATAATTCTGGCCCTCCCATTAAAAAAGTTTGCCCACCACTGGTTTAAATAATCGTGTTCGTGGCAGCGGCAAAATACCAGTGGTGCGTTTGAATTTCCCGCCCTAAACGATATCAATTTATCGCTTCGTCATTTTTCAACGACTGTGATAGGGATAATTGATACCCACTGGATGGTAGCACTAATCCTACAACGACGCCGTGCACTCGATACCGACGCCGCGCCATAATATTTTGTCGCCATTGTTCACGTATCACGTATCTCCATTGATCGCGGGAAGTGTTTCCAACGGTCGCAGTCCAATTCAACTCATATTTTTGACCAAGACCGCCGAAGCGAAGTTTTTGTCTTTTTTCCAACAACTTATCGACGTGTTTAGAACGTTTGCGTTGTATTTGACCTTGGTGTCCGCTTCCTCTGAAAACTTCAGTTTTTTAAACAAATTGTATCAACGTTTTTATTCCGGTGAGTACTATTATTCAAGTCTTTTGGTTTTCAATAATAAACACTTAATTTGTACAGTATTCAACCTCAGCGTCGTTGTTGCCAGTGTTGATACGATAATTTCTATTCTTCGTTCTTAATATTCGTAGCGGTTTTTTTTTTTAATTTTTATTCGATATGTACAATCTATACAATTTTTGGTACCTGCTAATAAAATTGGTGAGGTGATGTTGACAATTTTATTGTATTCATGGTTTGGATAAGCCACCTACTGACGACACGTCGACACTCCTTAGAGCGTCGTAGTGTAGGCGATAGGTTAAAGGAAGTCCTTTTGCGCTATCAATCTTCGGCTATCACTCCGAGTTTAGTGATAGAATTGGCAAAATTATTTTTGGGAAATTTACTTATTATTTTGTTTAGTTTTTTTTTACTTACATTATAATATAATTGTATATTTTACGTTCAATATAACTCTTAAATATTCAGCTTTACTAGAGTGAAAAATGGTTGAATATAGAAATCTGGTTCTTGAGGCGAATTGGATATTTTGTTCAGTACAAACTACAAATACTAAAGTAAAATTTACATAATACAATTACTTATATACCTACAGTGTCTTTAACGTAAATTTAATTTACTAATAATGTATGCGTTTTATACAATTAAAAATATATCAATAAAAATATTTCTCGGAAGTAATACAATTTTGTATTTTTTAGCTAACTGGAACTAAAATGAAGGCAAGAATTTATATGTAAGTAATTATTGATCATACAGACTTCTATGATAAATTATAGATTTACATTTATTTTGTTATATTAAATATTATTGAATTATGTTACTAATGTATACCTTTTAATGTGATACAAAACACCTTATACTTGAAGTAAAATATTTTATATCCCTAATGATTAACAATATTGTTTTTATTTTAAATTTTCAACTAGTTTTATGTATTTGATTTTTTATTTCAGGAAAGTAACAATATTTTTATTCATATTCCTCACCATGACTATGGAAAGAACTAATGGATATCTTTTCATTTTGGATGAGAAATTTGGTAATTATCTTTATCAATATGTTGCGTACATCTACATTGACTATTAACTGAAAAATTAAACCCCTCAAATACATGAGATATTAATATTAATTCTTGAAAATATAACAAGAAAGAAAATAAAATAAAATCAAGAAGAAATATTTAACAATGTAAGAAAGTTATACATCAAGATAAGTCATTTAATTATCATTTTTGTGTTAAAGATTGGAAAAAACCGTACAAATTTTGTGGAAGGTCATTGCCAAGGGCTGTGAATCAAGTATGCCATCTAGGCAATTACAGTAGTGTATCAGAAGGTACATTTATGTTTTTAAATTAAATAAATTATAAAATAGTTGTATATTCTTTTGGTAATCTAATTTTTAAATTCTTTCAGATTTTCGATTATCAAAATATACTATAGCAGACTACTGTTGCACATATAATTGCACTTATCAGTCTTTAAGAATTTACTGCGATAAGCCAAGGTATCTAATACAATATGAATTAACAATGTAATATAGCCTAGTGTATATATTAGCGTTAAAGTATTTAATGGCGATATTTCATGAAATACCTAGCTATTACATACATTAACCAAATCAATGCGATAAAACATATAATATTAAATTTAACTAGGTATTTTATGAATTCCCCGTGATTGCTCAGTTATAGTTTATATATTAGGTTTAGTTAAGATAAGGCGAGTGGTAGAACATATAATATGTTTGTTTCTCGTCCAGTGGTTTGCAGTACACCATAGTTATTTAACATTTAACGCATTTAACGCATTATATAACTGCAGTACCTACACGTGTTTTAATTTTTTGATTGAATTTTTTTTAATTATATTTGATTGAATTTTTTTTTTAATTATATTCAAAATGGATGAAATAATGATTCTTCTGAAACAAAAATTTTATGAATCAATTGAAAAAGTACAAAAATAATAGTGCTATTTTATCTAGTGAAAAATATTTAAATTTGATATCTGTTTTACATATCTACTTATGTAAACACTTTAACGATTCACTATCTGTAATTCTATAATATAACTAGTTATTTTATGCATTTTCAAGATAAAGTATTTATATAATTTGAATGTAAACACTTTAACTAGAATGTTACGTTAAATTATAAAATAACTGGTTTAATACTTTAACAGTAACATATATAACTACATACTTAATGTCTTTTTTCAGTACATTTTTTTAGTTTACACAATGTTTCTCATTGCTTGAAACATTTTTAAAATTCACATTATACTTAATTTTTTTTATAATGTGGATTTATTCAATTAATCACAATAAACAATATCCTCTATTTAATTGCATATTGTCTAAAAGTTTTCAAGATTTTACTGATGCCCTTAATAGTTTTTATACTTAAAAATTACTCTAACTGAACCTCATGTTAATAGTTGTATCTTTCATTAAATCTTAGATGAATTGTTTTGAGTTTTTGTTCATTTATTTTAATTATTTTACTGAGGTTATATTTTTATTTTGTAGTTTATAGTTTATTATTATAGGATATTCATACTACTAAAAATAACTTCAGCTTGAAACCTCTGCTATAAATAATTTTGAAATTTACAGAAACCAGAGCAGTACTGCACCGCCCAGAATAATAAGCCGTACCACCATGAACCGAACCACAATTAAACCATAAAGAGGCTGATGAGTGAAAACAGTGATGATGGCCAACAAACAACAACATTGTGTGTCCTGTTAGACATATTTTCTTAATAATCAATAATCTCAAATAATAATATGATAATGATGACATAACAGTTTATATAAATATTATACATCTCTTGTGTTCTAAAGATTTAACACAATATTTTTGAATATGTATTTTTATGGTAAAATATAATCAGTGTCAAGGCCAACTATTTTAATTGATGGTGTCAGATTTTTATTTATATGATACCAACTTTTTTTATTCTATATCAACAAAATTAGGGATAACAATTAAATTAAAATATTAATGTTTATTTCTGTTACATTATACAAATTATTCGTGTACTATAATCTTCATTACTTTGTTTAAGTTCAAATTTAATTTTTATTCCAAATATTGAATATTCCATAGAGTTTACAACTTCGTGTGATCTTGAACATTAATTCTACTAAAGTCTTCATTATATTTTTCTATAAAGTTTTGAAATATATATTTTGTTAATAGGTACAACAGTGAAACAAAGTAACTATTCAGAACAAAATTATTTTGCCTTCCATTAGTTTTATAGAAGATAAAAATTAATTGTGGTAAATTAATCAACACAATTCACATTTATAACTATATGAATAAAGAAAATGTATTCAATAAATAAATAGTAACATAATATAATTATAAACAAGAAGTATATAAATTATTTTTGAGTTAACTTGATTTTAATCGTAAAATGCTTCTTTATATATTTATTAACCTTTTACTGTCAATAATAATAACATTATAACATATGTGTTGTGATCATTTTTGGCTTGTATTTTGAATTTGTGTTTTGACAATCTTTTAAGTTTAAAAAATGTCATCCACTGAAAACTGAAGTAGGAAGAGTTCCCTCAATGTTTTAAATGTGAATTAATCATACGAAACTTTGTTGAAGAATGTTTAAAGCTTTAATTCTCATATTATCAGTTTCATTATTTTCATAATCACTTTTATGTTCTGATATTTACATCAAAGTTTTCACTACCATCTTTATTGTCAATACCCTTTACAATGTTCTTTAACACATTGAATGCTATTAGTTTTTACAGTGTTATTTTATTTTGCCATGCAACCTCAAATTTGGTCTTAACAAAAAAAAAACAGTTTTTAGACTCAAATACGAGTCTTTGAACACCATTATGTTTATGGTGATTGTCATAAATGGGTTTCATTAATCAGTATTTTTTCATCGGATTCGAAAACCTACAGTAATGAAATAAATTATTTTTTATATTTTTATGAATTGTTTAGTATGTAAATTTTTTTCTCACATATTTTCAAGAACTTACTACTTTATTATAATTTATAATTGATTTTGCGTGTTCATAGTTCATAAATATTTTATAAATAGTATAGAAAATAACTTTTATTGTGTTTTTGTTCATCATTGACTATGATGGTATGATGGTAGTCCGTCTATCGAGAAATGTACCTCAACATAAAAATTACAAAATTTATTTTGATAATTTTTATACTAGTGTACCAGTTATGGATTATTTACACAACAGAGGTATATTATGGTTAGGTACAGTACGCACTAACCGATTACCAAATTGTAAATTAAATGATTCTAAAATGCAAAAGAAATTGTCAAGAGGAAAATCTATTGAATATATTTCTTCATATAAAAATACACCTATATCAGCATTAACATGGAAAGATAACAAACCTGTAACATTATTGTCAACTGAAGCTGGAAAATTACCTGAAACATAAGTAAAAAGAATCAATCGCTCTACAAAATGTAAAATTGATGTATGTTGTCCATTTGTTATAACTGAATGCAATCACCATATGGGAAGGAGTAGATTTATTGGAGGTAAAAATAAAAATGCGTTCCAGAAAGTGGTAAATTTGTTTGTTCTACTATTTCATTGATTTGACAATTGTAAATTCATGGCTTTTATATATGAGAGGGTCAGAGAAGAACAGAATTTGCCTGTACAATTTGAGCTACCTGACTGGAGAAAAAACATAGCATACACTTTAACAAAATCAGCAGATTTTAAGAATCAAAGAGGACGTCGTTCTATATCTATAGAAACTAGAAGAGCTTCAACAAGAGCTATGGCGATGCACCCAACTCGTGCAGTTAAAACTGATGGTGTTGGTTATTATCAAATAGAGATGGATAAACAAGGAAGATGTAAGTTCCCAAAATGCAATGGATACACCTGGTTAAAATGTATGAAATGTGATATTCTTTTATGCAACTCAAAGACTAAAACATGTTTTAATAGATATCATTATGAATAATCTGTGATATAAATGTTAATTAATATTGTTTTATAATTATTATTTTAATAGTTAAATAATTTATTCTGATATTGTTTTTATAATTTACAAGTATTTCAAAAGTGATGAATTTATTTTAAAAGTTAGTTTTTGTGTTAATTTTATTATTATTATGTTTTATTAAAAGTGATGAATCTATTTGAAAAGTTGAAGTTTTGACGTGTTGATGTTGATATTATAATATATTATAATTAGGGCTCGGATGTTGTAGGAGTTGCATATTTTTCTGTATGCTCTAAATTTATAGCAGACCAAACTAGAAATCCGTTCTATACAATAACAAATTTAAATACAAATTTGAAGTTATTATTTTATTATTATACAATAGTCAAGTACAAAAAAAAAAATCAATATAAAATCTAATACATAATACTTTTATAATTTACAGCTCGATAATGCACAATAATGTAGCAACAAACTTATGAGTAGCTCTGCCACCATTGATCAAAGATCAAACCATTACAAGACAAACATATCTAATAGTGTTATATTATTTTATTAAAATTGAACCTGTGTTATTCAGCCACTGTGTGATAATAAATTTAACAATTTTTTTATATTTATACATGTTGTATTTAATTTATAAGTTTATACGTTTTCATTTTCATATAGAATACTCAAAGGGCTATTAAGGTTAATGTTTCTTGTGGCTAGTATGACTGAATATAATTATTCATCTGCATAGTCTACATGTAGGCAGCATGCACATGAACTAGAAATGGAATTACCATTGAAGGCCGTACCAAGATACCGCTCTTTCATAATTAAAGAGGAATTTATACTAAACACAGAACATGAAACGCTCATGATTATACGCACAAAGTCATAATAAACTTGAGAAAATATAATGTTGTTTAATGGTAGGTATTTAAAATATTTATTGACACTTTGGTGTAAATAAAAAATTTTGTTGATCCACATAAAATTCACACAAAAACAGATGAGTATAAAAATATTATTCATGTATTTATTATTAACATGTATACATAATATAAACCTGCTGATCAGTTCAATTTGGATTGATTGAATATGGTTTCACCTATGTATTAAAAAATGTTATAAGAATTCTTAAACGCCTTCATCAAATATATAAAACTACCATCAGCTGCTTTTGTATTCTGATAATATAGATTAGGTATTCCTTAAAATAATGATAGTTGATAGTTCATATAACTGTAGCACAGCTTCGATAAACTTAAGTTAGTTAGTCCATCACCCGAGTAGGCATTCTTTCATGACTGATATTTAGCATTTTATTTTCTGAAGTTTTTATGACGAGTCTTAGTATATAACATTTGCTCCTGATAACAGGAAAATTTACATACAAATTCTATCTTTAATACGAGTATCGTAGTACTTTTTTGAAATTTTGAATTTTTTTATACCCGTTCTTTCGTCTAATCGGGTCGGGATCGTCATTCTAAGTCGAAACGTGGTAGAACGAGGTCGAGATTAGAAATATTTCCGGAGTTATAGGGGTTCAAAGTTTGGGGTGGGGGTGACCAAAACGGGTTCCGGGGCCCGGGTCGGCGATCTGAAAGTTTCGCCTTATAGTGCAGGGCTGTATACTTGTCCGACCACACACACACTAATAATCTTTAACACACTAATACACACACACTGTCCAAAAGTCGCCGTACAATATGTGATTCAAGTTGCCTATTTTATGCTCCTTAATAAATAGCCGGCACCAGGCCCCTTAAGGCCTTTTCCGCCCTTTCGTATTTATAAGCGGCTTCGGTCCAGGCCTTAAACCGTGTTTTTCCACGTATTTTCACGTTCCTTCGTGTTATTTCGCGTTTGCCGCCGTGATTTTTGACCGATTTGTTTGAAATTCGTACAGGGCGTGTGTGCACCATTACTGGAGGGTATCGATGTCATAGATTAAATATACTATATTTAATCTATGTCGATGTGTCCTACGTAAACGCGACGAACGCGGGCGACGCAAGCGAATTGATTCGTTCGCATTCGTCGCACGGCTTGAAAATCAAATCGTTTTGTTTTTGGTCGCGCGTTTAAGCGAACAGACGTCAAAATAACGTTCTATTTATTTTTCATTTATATATTCATTATATTATTAATTTTATTCATTTATACGATACGAGTAGATAAACAGGTAATATAAATTATTAAATTATAATATATTGTAGTTAAACTATAATATTATAATATATTTATATAAAAAACATTTTTAGTTGACTTTGTTTTTAAAAGAGTAGAACATTAAAAAACAACGTGTAAAATATACCGCACAACCTTTGCACAACTCACTTCGACATACACTGCATGTAAAAAAAATTAAAAATTATCTGAATATGGTCAGCCGCAAATCCGCGTTCGCCGCGTACGCGTAGGACACTACCGCGACCATCGCATTGATCTCGCCGCGACGCGAATTTCGCGTTCGTCGCGTTTACGTAGGACACAGCGTAAAGGTGCGTCCACATTTGAGTAAATTTGTGTGTGCGTTGTATTTTGAATTTTGACGAACACGCGTGCGTCAAAAATTAGACATGTTTGGACCGGGCGAGACATGCTTGTGCGTTGCGTTTGTGTTCGCGCCTTCGCGGCGTACAACGCACACGATCCGAACGGTTGTCGGTCTCCGGGTCAAGATCAAACGAATTTGTGTTGTGCGGCGCTCAGTTTGGACGATTTTATTTTATCACGCACATTTTGTTACGCACGTGGCGCGCTCATAGTGAATAGTACATCTAACTTTGATATTTTTTCAATTATAAATTAAATTTTATTTATCAATGGAGTGGTGCCAAGATGCAAGATTGCTTATACAAGAGTACGAAAAACGTACTCTGTTATGGGATTCAAAAGACCCATATCATTTTTCAAAAACAAAAAAGTATGATGCATGGTGTGAAATAGCGAAGGAATTGAACACAAACCATGATGAGGTTAAAAAAATATGTCAAGTTTGTTAGGAAGTTTTAGGAGAGAGAAGTCTAATTTTGCACCGCACCGCCTGAGCGTCAAAATACGACGCACGACGCACGACGCATGGTAACAAAATTAAGGCGAACAAGTGTGCGTCGAAAATAAAATACAACGCACACACAAATTTGCTCAAATGTGGACGTACCTTTATGTGGACACACCTAGGCTATTCGATTTCCGCGTGGTAGCAGCAGCCGTTTTTCGTGTTTTTCGACTATTTGCTCGTAAAACGGGCGCTATTGGTCGTAGCCGTTCGCGAATTGGTCCAATCGATATTTCGCCCGTAGCATAGTCGAATTTTTGGTTTTCAGAGCTCTACGACCGATATTTACCGAGTTACGACGTTTTGAATGTTTGTGGTACGCTATTTGTACGTATATACAGTATGCGATATACATACGAGTATACAGTGTTTTTCAAAATAACGATTTAAAATTTTGAACTTTTGTCCCCAGACCGGTTGTGGCGCGACAAGGGTTCTACGAGACTTATGTCTCATGGCTGTTAAGGGGAGGATGGGTATTTATATATACCCATAGTGTTGGAAATTTTTGTTTGTTATTTAGTGTATAATATATTAATATATAATACGTCATAAATCATAATAATCGCAGGGCATGAAACGAACAACGACTTTGTAGACCTATACTCCGTGATTAAACGAACGGTTTGTGTGTATTCTCCTTAAATGTTCGTTCCGTCTTAGTTTGTGTACTTGTGAAAACCGTAAGTGTGTGACGGCGGCAATGACCGGCCGAAAAAATGTGCAATTTTTTAGCGTTTTTTTGATCCGCTGGTGCATCCGCGACCCCTGAACTAAGGGATTTCCCCGTCGTTATTTTGCGTGAGTTCGGGGGTATCTAGTGTTCGAAAGGTCAGTCGGATCTTCGCGCGCCGTGGCTCGACGGATACGGATAGCCGAGACGAATCCGGGGACCCATCGAGCGTTTCCGGCCGACACCTGACGGCTGAGTAATTTAAGTTTTTAAGTTCTCCCGTAAGAATTACATGGCCGCCCAAAGAACAAAGGAAATCACGTTTTTGATTAAACAGCCGTTGGACGGCCGGCGGCCGCCGCCCCGTTACCATTGCTGTTATAACAACTGTCGCCGGCTCCCCGTTATCATTGTCGGTGTAACAACTGTCGCCGGACAAAAGTCGGAACCGACAACAGTCTTTTCTTAAGTTTTTGCAATTTACAGGTAGATGGGTAATATTGGTTTCCGTTTTTTTTTTTAATCGCATATTGCAGTGGTCTTTTGGCCAATGCCTTTTGATAGAACTAACCTAACGATATAAATATTCGAAATATTCAAAAATTCCATTGCGTGTGTATTATTGTTATAATCGTATGTGAACTATTCTTGTGTCTCGTCTCAACCGTCTTGCGCTAACCCAAACCGTAATATGATCGTTTTCTTTTTTTTACTATTGTTTTGTGCGCTAATTGTAAAATTATATAATATTATATAATTATCGTAACATTATATAGTTACCCAATGACCTTTACCATTTTTTCTACTTGAATTACCTTTGTCATTAGTTATAACTTATAAGTCTACACAAGCACACACACGTATACACAAATGCACTCACTCATTATTACCACGTAGCTCGTCAGATTAGTGCGGCGAACCCAATTACTTTGACCAAGTTACAAATACATTTATACATACGTACATAGTGTAGCCGACACGGCATAGCGTTAACATAATTTGCGAGCGAAGTATTTTGGAGACCGGCTTGCGCGTGATATCGCTTCTACTTTAAAATTAAATGGAAATATAATCCCTACTGCTATCAACTCACAAAGCTCACCATAAGTTTCATTTTTTATCATATCAGCATAATATTCATTAGCCGATGAATAATGATCACCATTTATATTGTGAGATATAACTGAAAATGGTCATTCACCACATGTCCGCCAATTTGTGATCGCACTTCCATCGCATTGTCTTGTGTTTCGTGTATTAAAAAAGAAAGAGCACGGAATAAAAAGGCACCGTAACCTACAATGGTAATAGCAGTATGTTGTTCAAATTATCCGTTAACTAAAAGACTTTCTTAAGCCATTTCTTAAATATGTTAAGTACGTTAAATAAATGCTCCTAGTAACAAAACCTTAACACAGAAAAATCCGAATTCCAAATATAAATCTGATTCTACGGAAAAGAAAATTAAAATTTATAACTAATCCTGCAGTAACTTTTATTTGTACGATATCCTTTTTAGTTTTTATACATTTAGAGCTCGAGTATAAATTCAAAAACGTTGATAACGGTTGTATATCAATGCTTGGCTATCGCTACATAACGACAACGATAACGTGTTCTGTAATTTACAGCACGTGGACACTGGAAAGTGGACACAGATTTGTTATCGATTAGTATCGTTTATCAGTGGCGGCTCATGGGCTTTGAAAGTGGGAGGGCGATTAATTTTTTTATTTTTTGAAAATTAATAGAGTACAAATATATATATAAATTTAAAAGATTATCGAACCAAAATTAATACTATATAGAAAAATAAAATTCTAAACACATTTTAACATTTTACATTTTTATTGCAAAAAAAAAATAAGAAAGTCATTAATAATTTACAATAGTTTTCAAACATTTTTATACTTAAAATCTAAATATGAAACAGAATTTTTATCCATAATAATAAAATATATTGTCATATACTCTTAAAATATTGTAATGTTAACGCGTCATAAACTCAAGAACTCGGAACGAACGACGGAACAAGCAGTAAAAACTAAAAACTAAAATATACCTTTGTCTTTTAGTTATTATGTATAGTTTTGTATAATAATAATTCTTAACTAGTTCACCATTAATATAATAATAAAATTGTTTTCATGTATCTACTATGTATTAAAAAAATTATTCATCAGATTATTTTTTTTTTTGAAATGTCCCGTATTTTTATTTTATTTTTATGGTCACCCTTTACTAACTGTACAACAGGTATGCATTGTATTCTGCAGTCCTAAACTTCTGGCCCTCCAATTAGCTATATCTCTTTGCCCATTACAAACCTTGGAAACCCGAAAAAAAAATGGAATTACGCCTACGGTTATATGCAGTTTTTGTTAATTTTTTTATATTTTTGGTAACCAGATCAGCGATTATTTTTAATCCGTATCCGTTGATAACTAAAAAAATTTATTGGATTGAAAAAATTTAAATTCCATGTTATAAAATAGATAGTAAAAAATAAGGTACTAATCAAATACTATTCTTATTACGGTCTTTCCTATAGTCATTACACAATCAAATATTCAATGAAAACGATACATATTTAAAATTATTTATTTGTTATGTACATGTTTTTTTTGTGTTTGTTGGTGAACAGGAAATAATGTGTTGTTGGTACTTTTGGTTAGACAAAAAGTCTTTAAAATTTAATATAAAGATCCTCATACATATCGCTTACAGGCTATAAGAAAAAATTAGAGGGTTATTTCAACAAAAAAAATTATGAGCATTTGAATATTAAATTTTGACCAAACGACTAAAATTACAAAACTTCAATATTTTTGTTCGTGCATTTTTTAATTTGCTGAAAACAAATTTTCCTACT
The DNA here is from genome assembly GCA_949715065.1 of Periphyllus acericola. Taxonomy (NCBI): domain Eukaryota; kingdom Metazoa; phylum Arthropoda; class Insecta; order Hemiptera; family Aphididae; genus Periphyllus; species Periphyllus acericola. The sequence continues at coordinate 7,839,265 of OX454264.1, read as the reverse complement.
TTGATAAATTTGTCTAAATCATAAATAGGTTCTATTCTTGAACTTATAAAATCAATATTTAAGAGATAAAGCCGATTGAGTCACAACCTTGGAACACATTATATTATGATATAAAAATAAATATCGAACTTCAAAATACTTCGAATACGTAGATCTACAAAAGTTTTGTAAAATGTTGTTAGGAGCAAAACTAATCAACCTAAAAGTAAAAAGAAGTGGCGAAACTCTAAGGTTGGACTAGATACTGTGATGGGTTAATTACCCTTATTTGCTTTAAACATGAAACCAATGTACTCGAGAAAACCGATTCTGAGTGAAATATAAGTATCAATTTTTAAAGATTTTTGATATAGTAGTAGAATTAAATACCTGGATATGATAGGTTTATACATTTTATAGGTACCGATTTAAACCCAGGTAAATAAATATAAAATTATGTACGCAATATTGTATATATTTTTATTAATTTTCCTCTTAATGTATATTTATAGACTCTAATTTTCATAATTATTAAAAAAAGTTTAACAACTAACATTTATTTGAAAAGATAATATTGTAATATTTTTTGGCCCCCGAATGCAATTTTATAACGATAAACACAAGAATCTAAAATGCATTTAATTTTATTTCATTATTACGACCTATAAGTGAGCATATTGAACCTGGGCAAAATCTTATTGTATCTCGTACACAATTCTGTAGTGTGTCTGTAATCGTAAATTATGCTTATATCGGGGAAGAATTGATACGTCGATTGCACGGGTATGTTTTGAGTAGCTACGATTGATTTTTATAGCATCAACCAAATTGTGCACATGAAATGTAAGCATAGTGCGTGGTGACGAAAATACTAGACGGATAATTTTTTTTGGTTTAAGGGGCATATTAGCTTTTAGTGCATATTTTGATGGGTTATTGAAAATCAGTAGTCAGTGGCTAGATTAGATTAGTTCTAGAACATTCGCCGCGTGTGTGTTCCTTTCTTGTGTTTAATTTTTGTCACTCTATCAATATGCCGAAAGAAAAATCGACAAAAGTTTATCGATTGCGTAATTTTGTAATTAAGTTTGGTGAATCTGCATTTTCAACGGATAATCTTATTTTATTTTGTAAAATCTGTAATCTAAAGTAGAAAGTGAAAAACGTTTTAGTATTATACAACACCTAAAAACTGACCAACACATCAGAAGAGCAGCACGTTTAGAAAACAAAAAAACAAATAATGTGCAACAATTGGTTACAAATCAAAACCCAAAACTATCGGAATTGGTACACTAGAAATTGATTGTTCTGGAAAAATAATGTTGTTGACGTCTGAGGTGTTGGAAAAATGTAATCACTCGACAAAAGCAAAGTTATTAGATAGATTAATGGCTTTATCATGGCCCAACGGTAATTAACATGACGACGTACTACTTTTTGTTAGTGACGCAGCACCATATATGGTTAAATCGGCATCTGTAAAAGTTTTTGTGTAGGTCCACATTACATGTTTGGCTTGTGGTCTTCACAGGGTTGCAGAGGAGGTTCGTAACATGTTTCCAAAAGTAGACAAACTAATTTCAAATGTAAAGTGAACAATGAAAATATATATAATTTTAGAGCTATAAATTTTAGTGCTTTAATTTTTTTGAGGGCATATTTTTAATTTTTTGATGCATAAGTGCATATTTTTAAATGCATACTTGATGGTTTTTTAGTGCTTGAAAGTCTTTGCTCTACTAATAAAAATGTTATATAATATTGTAATACATATAATTGTAATATATATAATATTGTAATACGTAATATTGTACTACTAGATTTTATGTCTACGAAATTTTCTTTGCAACAGTTGGCTTTGATTGCCATTTGCCTGGACGAGGAAGAACGAGAAAATTAAGAGGAACGTCAACACATCAAAAGAAAAAATATGGATTCATCCGAGTCTTTTAAAGAGAAAAACAGAAGGAGAATTCAATATAAGAAAATTGATTAAAAAAAGATCACTTAAAAAATTATTGAATTCTTAATTATTCAAATTCATAATTCTTAATTTTCAAACTTTCCAGTCAGTTCAAAATATGACTAATGAATGGAACACAAATTCTCAATAAATCTAACAATATCATTTAAAATATTATCTTATAAGGTATTTTGATTTTTTTAAATTAATTTTTCATAAGTCAATGAAATATATGATAAGGTGCCTTTTATTTATACTAAAAGAAAATTGATTTATTTTTAACTTTGATACAAATTGTATATCAAAATAAAACAACAGTATTCCATAATATATAAATCTGAGTGGACGGGAATAGTCCAATTCGGGTTTCCATCGATGAGACAATCGATGTACGGGGACGATAAGTTCCTAGTGTCATAATTGGGAAATTATCATCTGAAGAATGTACAAAACCCATCGTTTTAACGGCTGAGAAATTAGAAAAGGCAAATTTTCAAACAATTTCCCAATTATTTAATGACTCCATGAACATTTTATGGCCCGAAAAAATATTTCATGAAAAAGTATTGTATGTAACAGATGTACATGGTTAAATCTGGCGAAGCTCTTAAAGTATTTTACCCTAAATTAATTCATGTAATGTGCATGGCACATGGACTACACATAGTAGCTGAAGTCATAAGAGAAAAATATCAAAATGTCAAAATACTAAAAATATATTTTTAAAGCACCTTCACGTGTAAATACTTTCAAAGAAATGTATCCCAATTTGAGTTTACCTCCACAACCGATTTTAACTCGTTGGGGTACATGGCTTGAAGCAGCAATTTATTATGGGAAATATTTCAATGAGGTAAAATGTGTTATTAACGCTTCAAACCAAAATGAAGCGAAGTGTATTGAAAACGCACATTATTTCATAATAAAGAGTTAACAAATGAGCTTGCCGTTAATACAACCCACTTTCAGTGTTTAATAGATACAATAACAAAACTTGAGAAATCAAATGTTACTTTAAGAGATAGTTTATTGCTCATAGAAAATATTAAAATTAAAATCGAAGAAGGAGAGCCAGGAATAGATTTTGCTAGATCTTAACTTTCAAATGTGTTGTCAAAAAATCGTGGATATTCTACTTTAAAAATAATCGATGGTATAATCAACGGCGAGATAACTGAATGTGATGAAGACGAGGAACTGTCAGTTGAAGATTTATCGAGTCTTAAGTATGCACCAATTGTGTCTTTTGACGTGGAAAGAAGTTTTTCCAAGTACAAAAGTATGCTTCACGATAACCGTAGGAGTTTTTAATTTAAAAACTTGAAATCAATATTTATTATTTTGTTCGAGACTCGACCGAGTAAAGGACGACTCCGAACAAACGTGCTATTATTTTTCGCATTCTACCACATTCATGTAAACTTTGTATAAAGGTGCCTAAATAAAATACAATGTATTATATCGAAAACTAACTCTATTTCCATCCATCTTATCGATCTGTTATTGTGCGTCGTGCAGCCCCCACGAGACCCACACGTGCAATACACCGAGAGTCGTGTCGCCCCTAATCGGCCCAGGACAAATTGATCATTGTCGTGGGCCGATCGGTTAAGGTTAACCCGTGCCTAAAAATCTAATGCTGTATATTATGCACTAGAAAATTTGGGCGTATCGAATATTGTTCAAGCTTTATGCTGTGATACCACTGCATCAAATACAGGCCGTTTAAATGGTGCATGTGTTTTACTAGAGCAAAAATTGGATAGAGATTTACTTTACCTACCATGTCGCCACCACATTTATGAAATAATTTTACGTGGCGTTTTTGAAACTGTGCTTCCTCATTTAACCTCAGGTCCTGATATCCCATTATTCAAGAAGTTTCAAAAAAATTGGAATACAATTGATATTACAAATATAACTTCTGGGATGACCGCGAGTGTTGCGCTGCGTTAGATGTACGAAATGATATCATCCACTTTTCTCGAGCTATGTTACAAAATAAATGTTACAGAGAATTACTTGAATTATCTATAATTTTTTTGAATGGTAATTTAGACAAAAAATTTAAAATACGTCCTCCTGGATCAATGCACCAAGCTAGTTGGATGAGTAGAGCTAATTACTGTTTAAAAATATAAATTTTTCGAAACCAATATTCTTTATCTTCTTCTGAAAAAAATTCTATTCATGATATTTGTGTTTTTATTGTTCGATTTTATTTGAAAGCCTGGTTCAGCTGTACCGTACCAGCTAGAGCTCCAGGTATGACTTATACTCTATGAAAATGAACATTCAGAAATTTCAAAAGCGGCCATAAAAAAAATAAGTAATCATTCATGGTATTTAACAGAAGAAACAGCAGCTTTAGTATTCTTTGACGATACATTATCTAACGAAATCAAAAGATTAATGGTAAAATCACTTAATAATTGATGGAAAGTTTAACTCAGTTAAGCGTATTATGATTTAATTTCAAGACCGTTAAGAAACTTTTTCAGGTATATTATTATTATTTAGTTATTGTGTTAAAATAAAACCTTTTACCTTTTTTTTAGAAAAATCACTGGCCTCCTTTATATCCAAAAATAGTATGAAATTTTGATGATTGATGGATTTGAGTGTATAGCGATTAGCAATAGTAACAACTGTTGTGTAGCCAATATTAGTGGCTTTTATCTTTTATAATATATTACACATTTTCTATTGGTCTCATTTTGCCTTCAACAGCTACTATAAGAGTGACGTGTGAACCAGTGAACTAGATTTTATTATATTTTTGTCAATATTAAGTAAGTACACAATAAAGTGCTTTTAATATGTCTCAGCAAACTTCGATAGTCCAATTTTTTAAAAAATTAAAAAAAAAATAAATTTAAAATAAAAAAAAACTCAGATTTTTGTACTTGTAATACAGTAGACGCCGCTTATAAGACTCACTTTAGGACCAGCACAAAGTGAGTCTTATAACCAAATTAATCTTATAAGCGAAGTTGAAAAAAAAAATTAATTACGTATTTATAAATTTTATTTTACTACATATTTTGCTTTCATTTTAATACTTTAACACATATTACATATTACATACTTTATTATTGAATAAATTTAATAATCCTGATAAAAAAATAAAATTATAATAGGTAAATATGTATTCCTTATAAAAATATTATAAAAATTATACATTAATAAAAAATTATAAAGAATGTATGTATGTACATATAATGTATTTATTATTTATTTTGAAAACAATTTGTAATTTTAGTTTGTTTTTTATTTTGTTCTAATATTCCGAAAATATACTGTTCGTACTTCGTATTCGTATTGTATATTAAAATTATTAATTAATTAATTACGATAACTGTGCAGCCGCCAGATATTCAGATACCTCACTATAATAAAGATAATCGTTGCGATAAATGTGAACTTTAATCTGCGATAAAAATTATTATATGTTATAACTTTATAAGGTACCAACAGAAACTAGAAATAATCAACACGAATATTATTTAATTTTTCAATACCAATTTATTTCTCAATTATAAACAAAAAAGTTTATTTTCTACTATTTATTTTACGAAATTTGAGTCTTATAACCGAAGTGTTGAGTCTTATAACCGATTTTTTTTTAATGTATTTGGATACGTCCGGACCGTTCCAGACAATTTTGAGTCTAATAAGCGACTGAACCTTATATCCGTGAGGCCCTCCTCACACGGAGATACTAAAAAAAACTGCAATCGCCTAGGTACTAGGAGACTGGGCGACTAGGCAACTGCGCATGTGTATTTGAATGGCGACGTTCAGACGGCGCTACTAAAGTCGCCGCGACTGATAAACTGACGCGACTAATCAACTGGCGACTAGACATGCCGGTCTCCACGCCACTTTGGTTGATCTAGTTGCTAGGTAATTTTTATTTAGTGAAATAGTAAAACAGTAAAATAGTATAACATGGATCAAAATTTTAATATAAATATCAATAATAATATCAATAGTCTTTCTTCCGGGCACACACATTCCCTCATATTAGTGTCTGTGTAATGAACAGCAGGACAAATAATTTCTTTTAATTGAAGGTAAGTTTCTTTTCTCATTCTGTAGAATGCGAGAAATCGGGAGTCACTATCCTGTAATTCCTTAGCAGCAACAAATAGTCTGCAGTTAATATTTTTTTCAATATAAGGATTGATCCAACATTTTCTTCTGCGTTTTTTTAACTGGTGTTTATAGTAATGATAAAGAATAATTTCTTCATCGCTACTCAAATCACTACTAGACATTATAAAAAATGTATTTATTTTATTTTATTTTAACTGTATAAATATCAATGTACACAAAGAATACGAAAAACTGAACTGTACAGTCGAAATCGTCGGGCGACACTAATTTAAAAATTTAGTTTGCTGTGTGTGAAGATAACCGGCAACTATAGTTGCCTAGTCGCCCAGTCTCCTAGTACCTAGGCGATTGCAGTTTTTTTTTAGTATCTCCGTGTGAGGAGGGCCTTAGTCTTATAAGCGGCGTCTACTGTATATCTAACGTTGACTAAATATGCATTTTTTCTTCTAGGAAACCAACAAAATTTTCAAATTTTATGAAATTTAAATTTGAAATAAAAATATGTCCATAAAAATTGTATAGTAGGCTACCAAACATTTATCACAACTAATTATTTATTCACACGTAACATTTTAAGTATAATATTACACATGTAATATTTTTTCATAATTGTTTATTGATAATAAATTTAATTTACTTGTTTTTTTTTATAGCTTTGGAATTTGGAATTTGAAAATACAATGGCATTGTTAAACCTATGTAAGTACCTACCCTAATAATATGTTATAGTTATTAGGTAGGGCCTTACCAAAAAAATAACAGTGTATGATAAATTCGAACAAATTTTAATATACAACATAACTACAGTCAGTTTAAACTTTTATTCAAAACTAAGGTCATTCGTGAAGATTCAATTGAAAGTGGCCTGTTTAATTAATGTTAACATTTTTACTCCAAATAGTGAAAGTACATTACTGTTTTCGAATAGAAAAAAGTTTTGAATTTAAATAGCCTGGATAGTCAGTAATATACAATTTTGCTGGACTACAAAAAGAAAAGTCTCACTTTTCTGCAGTACATCTGGATGAGTTTATTATTATTATCTGCATTATTGATTCTGTCAACTCGAATACATATATATTATCTAATATTGTGAATATTATTTATTTGTCCAATAATTCATTAGAACTTTTTGCTTTTCTTTCCCTTTAAGAGGTAATAAGTTATAACTTATTTAATATTCCGGAACTGTTAAAAACAATAATAAGAACAGCATACTTGTCATTTGTCAATATAATCAGATATCAGCAGTTACATTTTAAGTAATAGTTGTTCTGTTTACTAAAGTCTAGAAGCGGTGTAGATAAAATACAATTTTCTTTCAATCTTTTCACAAAATAAATGTAATATACGCAGTATATTACAGTAGCCCTACAACCCGATACTTACACTGCAACTGATTAAAATTTAGTGCAACATTTTGGTAGAATATATATTAATTTAGTTATAAAACAATTCACACTAATTTTAAAATAACAGAGGCACACTATAAACTAGCTTAATATTAACAACACTTTATACTCGTAATCTTAAGACAATGATAAATTTATTTAACAAAAAATAATAATATTCTTATATTATTTATTTATTAATTATTATGTACACATTAAATAATAAGATTAAAACAAAATTGTTAAAATATTTTAGTGGGATTTAAAAGCAAAAGTTTGTTATTTTTTACTAACTTGGTCAATTGTCAACCCCTGCAACGACAATGACCACGGAAGAATTTAAAGCAATAACGGCTGCACCAAAAAAAAAAAAAATGTACTAGTGTAGCAATATTGTGGTTAGTTTATTATTTATTAATAGTTGTATCAAATAAATATATTTTTATGTAATGAACAGTATGCATTTCAATTTTATTTATGTATTAACATCCTAATTTCTTATTGAACTAAAAACTTTATAGCTTATTAATAAAATAAGTATATAAGTTAAAATTAAAACTAATTGTTTTATAATTTAATAATAATTAAGTAATTTTTATCTTAATTAATGTACTCACATTAAATTAAAAAAATTATGGAACATTTGTAAAACTGCAGAAATTATCAGAAGATTAGAACATTAAAAGTATTGTGTAGATAAATATCATTATTACATTATTGCTAGATAAGAATTGATTTAGAGTAGACTCACGACTTCATGAAGTAGAAATTTATTGAATATTAAATTACTTGTTTTCAATTGATATAAATTATATCTGCATTTACAAAGACAAATTGTCATTATATTATTATTTTATTTGAAAATTGTTTTTCTCAATAAAAATATATTATTAAAAATATGTACCCTGGACTATTTTTTTATAGTTAGCATTAGTATAATAAAAATAGTTAAAATGAAAAATGAATATTATTATACATATGGATTTAGAAACAATAATTTAAGTTGGCACGCATATAAATGCATTTGTGCAACAGACTTAAAAGCTATACTTTTCAAGTTGGGATGTAGGAATTTAAAAATTATTTTTAACAAACTCATCATACTCAAAGCAATCAAAAACATTTATTTTCAACAAGAAAAAAGAAATCATGATTAAGTAAACATTATTGGGCCATTAAATATACATAGATTTCACAATTAAAATATAATATTAAATATTATATACTTTAATTAGTTAATTTTTCATTTTATATAATGTTATTCGCTATCACATATTTAAAACAACTACAACTACCTACTTGTTATGTCACAGGCGCGGATCCAAGGGAGGGGCCAAGGAGCGATAAGAGGGTTTACTGATTGTTATACGTGTGATCAATATTAATTTATTGTGGTACCCATTTTATTAGCGTTTTGTGATAATTTATAAATATATAAATTTAGTTGATGTATGTCACGCGTATCGCATACTCACCATATATTAAAACGTTGTATGCAAAATTTTCTTAAAAGAAAGTGTGTCGTTGAAGACAATATAAATTCCATTCAAGATGAAATTATTGACGATAAGGTTCCCATTTCGGCAGATCAACCAATGCAAGGTTTATACACTGATTAAATTCAAACATTGTCTAATATTTCAAATCAAAATCAAGGTACTACAGAAAAAAATAATTTCAGATAGAAGGATTGTATTAAGTTCAAAATCAACAAATTGACGATTTCAATAAAAAACAATTACTTGAAAATCATTGTAATTCACCAAATATTCACCAAATCTCTGGAAACAATTTTTAATGTTATGTCATGTGAGTTTAATTATGCATCTTTAAATGTCCATGATAGGTAATAAAAAAACCTATTTTAAATATTTAAATTAAAGTTTGTATTTAAATTAATGTTAATAAGCCTCAATATGCAAATAGTCCAATTGCCCTATTTTATAAATATACATGATCAAATGCGTAGAACCAACATCAATTTCATGATTTTCTTTCAGAAATAGAGTTCTAGTAAAAAAAAGATTATTTACACTATTACAATTATGTAAGATGGTTAGTTAGGTACCTCAGTAAACAAAACAATTTAAAATAATTTTTTTTTCCAAGACGAAATTGAAATTATAACTGTTGTTACCTGTTGGTTTTAAATTATATAACGTTAAATTACCAACTTTAACTAGAATTAGTTATAAAAGTTAACTTTAAACATGTATATTGTATATATATAATTTACATGGTATATTATATTCAGTCGAATTATAATCATACAATTAGTGTCCACACAATGAAAACACCAATCAAGATTTAATTGTGTAAATTGCATCAATTTGATTGAAGAAGTTATTCACACGAAAAATGAAAAACTCGTATGCGTATGACCAATTTATTACACCTTTAACATTTTGCATTATATTATATGATGTAATAATATTTCAACTATGTCATAATATTTCAAATTTGTTTTAAGCATTTTAATTTAATAATTTTTGACAACAAATTTAAGTGGTACGAGTACAAAAACTCTGATACATGTTTGTTCAATTTGGACATTTTCCCTCTGGGCAAGAGCCATAACTTTGTCGCAACTCATAACTATACGATAAATAATACTGACTTAAGTAGTTACAGCGCACAATTCTTAGTATATTGGTACCAAAAAGCTCGTCATTAACGAGTTTAATACATAATATTCAATTTGGAAACCAGTCAAACAACGATGTTTCGAATAAATCGACCAAGACCGTGACCCAGATCTGTTGGCCGTAAACAAAAAAAACGGCCAAAACACGAATTTTCATTATTGGTTCACCGCCAACGCCATTAACAAATAATGTAATTGACCACCTTAAGACTGTGGTAACAATTTTAATCGAGCACAAGATCGTTCGCGCGAACGACGTATACCGGGGTTGACAGACACAAACCGATCCGAGGAAAACGACAACGTGGTTTACGCAAAATGGCGGCGACGATGAAAACAGAATATTGTGTACACATCGAAACAACAGAGTCGGGATGACGTCGTACTTTGTCTTAGTTATTAACTTCTGAAATTGTAGACGCCTTCGGATGAAACAACTTCGCTATCACCGGAAAAAGGAAAACGTACGAAAAAGAGAACAATGAGAACTTTCGACGACACCGAGAGCAAAGACACTAACCTTTATAGTTTATCTGCGTATCCAGGGGGTTCTGAACACCCCGCTACTATATTATTGACAATAAATTGTATTATATTTTGGGTACACTGTTAACTCTTTCCGGCACGGTGGGATCCCACCTATACAATTACATTTCCGTCACGGTGGTACGAAAAATAACCCACCTTTGTCCTTTTATAATGATTGTTATCGATATTTCAAAATAATTGTTCACTAATACGTATTATAAATAGTTTTAATAGTCTATTTTCAATGTTATTTTGTAAAAGTCAAACGGATATTAATTCATTTCATGTTATTTATGACTATTCTCCAGATTTTTTTTTTTCGACGAACAACCAATTATTATTATTTGTTCCGACAATTTTCGTATTTGAGTTATTAATATAAATAATATTATTACATAATACGTTACACTATTGTATATTGACATTCAGTACAGGCAAAACCATTTTACTGATAGCGGTTATTCTGGAATGACGTAAAACGTAAGAGTCCAAATTTTAACCCACCGTCCATCATTTATACGAACAAATTTATCAGAAATAAAAACTTTTACCGGAATAAATATTCTAATGGGAATAAAAAAGCAGTGTAGTTATAGGGACTATTGGTCATCTTCGCCAGATTTGCATGACTCTTACATTAGTAGTCTTATGACCGTCAACTGTTTTGGTTGGCTATTGGCACATATACATTTAAATGACAATACAGTTATGCCAAAAAAAATACAGATAATTACGATAAGTTATACAAATTAAGACCATTTTTAGTATTCTTTTATCTAATTCCCAAAAAACATACAATCCACACCAAATTGTTTCTATAGACGGGACACGGGAGTATGGTTAAGTTTACAGGAAGAAACTCAAATAAACAATATATACCAAAAAAACCCATCAAAAGAGGTTTCAAAATTTGGTGCTTAGTAGACAAACGGGGGGTACTTGTGGAATTTTGAAATTTACACTGGGAAAGTTGGTGATAAAGTTGAAAATCAATTAGGAGCCCGCGTGGTCAAGCAATTGTCACAACCACTCCAAAATAAAAAACATTTATTATTTTTTGACAATTATTTTACCAGTTATCCGCTCATGTCAGTTATCTTAAGTCAAAAAATATCCATGCATGTGGAACTATTAACTTAACAAGAAAATATTTGCCTAATTTTAAAAAAGATAAAGATTTAAAACTTGGAGAGTATGATTGGTTTGTCGATCAAGATGATATTTCAAATGGCGCGATAAAAGAATTGTTAGTCTTTTATCAAACTTCCACAACCCTGAAGATCAAAGGATGGTTCAATAAGTATGGTTTCATGTCTAAAAGTTTTAAGTGAATATAACAAACACATGAAATGTGTCGATAAATTTGACCAAAACAAAAAATCGTGTGAAATTAATAGAAAGGCACGTAAATGGTGGAATAGATTATTTTTTCACTTTGTTGCGCAGCTATTGTTAATTCACATGCAATCTATAAACAAACAACAAATACAAATTTTACAATGAAAGATTTTCATCGGGAAATATCTAGAAGTCTTGTTTCTAAAACATTGGTGGAAAAAAGAGCAGCATAAAATAAATCAAAAAAGAGCCCAGTAGAATTGAAAAAAAATAAACCATCAGTACCCAAATATAATTCGTCTTGAATAAGCTGCTCATCAACCACAAAGAGGTACAAGAAGATGTGCCAGATGTAGCACTAAAAAGAACGAGGTTCGTGGATGTGCTGTGTGTGTAATGTTCCGTTGTGTTTGGGAAAAAATAAAAACTGCTTTGCACTTTACCACAATACACAGGAAGGGTAAGACTTTTAGTAAAATAGTAAACACATATTTATCAGTTTTATTAACTTTTTAATTTTTACTATTTCAGATTTTGTGAAAACAATTCATAGACCACATTAAATATAAAACAAATTTTAATGGAAAAAAAATTGTTTTTATTGTACTCGTATTATAATATTCAGTTATTTTTTATTTGAACTATTTTTTAATTTTTTTTTTATAAATATAATATACTTATAATCAGCATATGGTTATATGCATATTGCATCTAATCAATTAATAAAAGTTATTAATTTAAAATGTACTATTGTTTTTATTTTATTGATACCCAATAAAATCTACCATATGATGCATGGTGGGACATACGCCATCCCACCTATGATAACTTTTTTTTTAAAAACATTACATTTTTTTTTACACCAAGAATCGTATTATTTGCTAAAATAATATTTGATTTTTATACTCGAATCATTAAATTTCTAAAAAAAACGGTGTCCGTGCAACATAGGTATAAAAAAAATTCAGACCCCTGTGCCGGAAAGAGTTAACCTTATGGTCCCTTCCTATATATATAGGGCCATACGTAAACTGCGCCCAAATGACCTTTTTTTTTGTAAACTGCGCCCGAATTTTTATCTTAGTTGAAAAGGTATAGTGTAAACTGCGCCCGAAATGTTATCTATGTTAAAAAGATATAATGTAAACTGCGCCCGACTTATTAACTTATTAAATTTTCACTTATCAAAGTCTCTATGTTTGACGATTGTGTACTTTTTCAAGTATATCACAGACATTTTATTTTCGTCAAGAAATACCATCACGTTATCGAATATCTATATTGCAGTAATACGACAATTGATGGTTATCACTACTTCCGGCGGCGATTGTAAACTGCTAGTACCGAACCTATTCTAGTATCGTATTCATTTTAATCAGTAAAGTCACGATGGCCGAACAATTCATGTCGCAGCGCGAAAAATGTTTAAAAATGATTTCTAATTTTAAGTTTCGTAAAATTAATCGACCTCTAAGTTCGGGTGAGGTTAAGTGGCGATGTACGGTCAAAACTTGTAGAGCATTTTTAAAAACGATAGGTGATGACGACAGAATCACTGAACAAAGTTTAAACCATAACCACGAATCATTAAGTGATCAAAACATTCAAAAACAATTCGTGACTGGTATCGTAAAACGCAAGGCGACTGAAGATATATGCACTAAACCTAGTAAAATATTTTGTAATGGTATTAAAAATATACCAACGGAACAGTTACAAGTAAGTGATGTACGTAATATTAAAATAAACATATATAATGCTAGAAGAAAGATATTGCCTCCATTCCCTAAATCAATTGAAGAAATTAAATTACTTCTTGATGAACGTGGTGTTCAAACAAATAGAGATAAATTATTTTTATTTATAAACAACAAGGAGTTGAAATATATTGTTTTCAGTTGCATTTCTAATTTAAAAGCTCTTGCACTATCAAAATGGTTGTACATGGATGGTACATTTTCATACTGCCCTAAATACTTCACACAAATGTTTACAATACATGGTTTTATTAACGGCTATTACATACCACTCGCCATATGTTTACTCTCCGATAAAAGTACAATATCATATACTGATTGCTTAAAATCTATTTGTGAATATAGTTTCCAAAATAATATTATTATATCAACATCCGATGTTGTAATAGATTTCGAAAAAGCTATTCATTTAGCATGTAATACTGTTTGGCCTCAGATATAGATACACGGATGTCGCTTTAATTTAGCACAGTCTTGGAATAGAAGTATCCAACAAAATGGTTTAAGTTTAAGTAATGACTATAAAGATAAAAATAGTGATATTAGAAGGTGGTTAGTGCATTGTTACGGTTTACCATTTCTAAGTCCAGAAAGTGTATCTGAGTATTTTGTCAATTATTTAATGAAATCAAAGCCTGACGACGAAAGAGTGACACGATTTGCGGATTATTTGGTAGACGTATATATAAGTGAAGAAGCTAGTATCCACCTGAAGTATGGGCTCAAGCATCAGCAGAGCCAACTTTAACCACAAATGCATGCGAGTCTTTTCATTCTCACTTTAATTCCAGCTTTTATACAACTCATCCAAACATTTTCATGTTCATAGAAAAGTTAAAAGAAATTCAAATAGAAGTATACATTAAACTAAATAGTATAAATGAACCGTTTAAATTCCAAAACTCTAAAACAAAAAAAAAACGCGAAAAGTTAGAAAATTTAATTAATAAATATAATAGTAACCAAATTCCAATTGATGAATATGTATCCACCATATGTTATTATTTGTAATATTTATAATTATTTTAATTTTTTAAATTATATTTTATTTTTAATTATTCAAATTATATGGCTGTAACGAATTAAGTATTTTACCTGTAATTTTATCCGGGCGCAGTTTACATGTCACCTTTTTACTCTTGATAAAAACTCGGGCGCAGTTTACATATGTGATTTTGTGTTTACCTGTATTTTGGGCGCAGTTTACAATCGCCGATATATAGTATATTCCAACACGAAAACCACAATTTTGATACCATATGAATTATGATAACATTATTATCAGCTCACGGTGTCATGAATACCACACATATGTACTTATTTTCGAAAATTATCAAAATAAAAAATAATACCTTTGAGGCAGGGCGCAAATTGAGCGCAGGCGACGCAGCGCAGCATAGGTTTTTGTGATCTACTGGTTTAAACAGACGAGCGTAAATTAAGTTGCAAGGTAGGGCAGCGCAGTACGGCTCCTACGTCAACCTGCATCGCACAGTGTATACGACACAGTTTTCCTACGAATATGTGACGCAGTTTTTCAACTTTTTGAAACTTTTTTTTAGTTTTTTCAACTATTCTGATTTATTTCTGGTTTTTTCTGACGTGATGGAAGAAAAACTAATTGAAGCCGTTCGACAATACTTACTACTTAGTGACGAGTAGGGCAAAGGATTTCTAAGAGTTTGGTTGTTCTTCAAAAATAATACAATGCATAGTGGAGTCATAGAAATTTGTTTCTTAGGCACACGAGTTTATAATTAAAACTTGTAATTGCATAAAATGAAAATTTGACCATTTTTTCATTTTTAAATGCATATTTGACACCATTTTTGATACAAAGATGAAGTTTTATAAATATTTATAAATATTTAGAGTTTTAAATTGATTTCCTGGACCGGGATAATTGGTTTTATTTTTATAAAATAAATATAAGAAATAAGTTTTTGTGTTTTTTTTTTTTTTTTATTGATCATTTAAAAACATCGGCTTCTGTGGCCATTAGTTTACAATTTACAGTAATTTAAATTATTTACATATTGTGTTTTTATTTATTTATTTATTTATGTATATATTTATTTATTTCCTAGCCGATTTGTCGCATTGTCCATAAACAATAGTAATTTCACAGATAAGTTAAAAAATATTATATTTTATAAATTAATATAAGTATAGTTCTACAGTAAAATAACAAACAGTCAAATAATTGTATCTCTGAAATCTTTCCTAGGATGATAATTAAAGTATGCCTCAAATTTCAAGCATAATTTTATAAGAAAAGTCCAGATTCTTAATCTTATTTAGTTACAGATTTTAATGTAATATAAATATGAACAATTGATCAGCCATACTGATACCATAAGTACAAAAATTGACTGTTACTCTAGATTCTTCCTAGACTTTGTACTCGAAGCACCCAACATTTTGTTTGTAAAAATGAAGATATATTAAATTATTATTAAATTATATTTTATTTAGAAGTAACTTAGTATTAGTCTATGTTAAAATATGAGACATTTATAAATCTAAGTTAAAAATGTATTGATCAAGGTATTTACATAATTATTATGGTATTTTGCTAAACTAATACAATTGTTTATTTTTTAGTAAATATAATTTAAAATCATAGCAAGGTTTAACATGTAAATAAATAATTATAAATTTTGTTTCTCATAATCAACACTTAAAATTTAGAATCTGATGCATTAAATCTTATTCTAATTATACTCTATTGAACTTGATTTAGACGTCTATAAAGAATGTTTTTTATTTTGAAATTTAACAAATATTTTACTTGAAGTGATGAATATGAGACAAAATATCCTATTAAGTTTACAATTAATATTTTAAAATTTAAACTGAACATTTATATGTTATTGTTGTCTTATTTCAGAAAATTTAAAATTCTCATACTCCTTACTATGAGTATTGTAAAAACAGAAGAAAATCCAATAGAACTCTGAGAATTTTGGTAATTATCTTTGTTTGCGCCAATAAATGTTTCCCAATTATTAATTAATATTGCGCGATCGATTGTATCACGCGAGCTATCACATCTGTATCAATCGTTCAAACACCACTATCAAAAGCCGTAGGTACCGTTATACCAAATTAATTTATATCACGAGCGCTATCAAATCTGTGTGTCCCGTTAGATTTTAATTTTATCATCGCAGCTATCATTCTGTCATATACCGTTATCCCATCTAAATATCTAAATTCGGCATTTATATCGCGCGATGGATATATGAAGCCGGGTACACACTTGTAACATTTGCGCGTATCATAACGCCGCAACATAAATCTGTAGTGTTACGTGTTACGTGTTACGATATCATTATTTGTGTGTAGGTGTTGCGATGTTGCGATGTTGCGTAGTGTTCCATGTTTATTTATTTACTGAGCATACTGCTTGGAGTAAATTTAGTTATTATATGGTATTTATATGGTTGTAATTCAAAAACTAATCACTGTAAATACTTGAAATTTTCACCAAATGTTTATGTTAGTGTTATCTATATACAGTTTAATTTTCAAACATTTTTGACTTTTTTGGGATATTTATAGACAACTGAAATTTTCAATTTTTCTTAAAAATTTTTTTTGAAGTGTCGATAAAATTTTTTTGGCCCTACCAAAAATACTTGAAAATTTAATACAAGGTTCCTCATAAGTTAATATAATAGCAGTTTTAAAATATTAAAAATAAATAGGCACGAATTTTTTTTATAACCATTTGAATGAATCTAATTTGAGTAATTTGGAATTTATTTTATAGGTAACTACATTTTTTTAAAAAATAATAACAATATAATTAATATTCTATAAAATATTCTATAGACTGAAAACTCGTCTCCGATCAGAACTATAGTCACAAATATTAACAGACAACAGTGTTTACGATTTAAAGCTTGTAGCGTGACAGTCAGAAATCAAAACACAAATAATGCGTTGTTGCGTTATTATTTACGTCCACACTATTCGTATCCCCACCTCGCAACAATCCTTTGATGCGGTTCAAATTTACCGACAACTCGTGGGACGGGCCGCAACTTCGTCGCGTATCAACTTTTGTCACGCGGCGTTGTTGCACCTTCACGTCCACACGTCGATTGCTGTTACGCGTCTAAGTTACGTTACAGCGTTACGTTACGCGCAAATGTTACAAGTGTGTTCGCGGCTTTAGACCATCAGACACAACCAAAAGGCACCATTCGCTACCTTTCCGTAATTGTAGTAAGACCTACCCTGGCTGACTTACGCAACTCGAAAAAGTAGTCCCCGCCTGGCTCCACGTGCGGCATATCTCCATGGTGTGATCCGGTTCGAAGGTACACTGCGCGTCGAGTTCACACTGTCCGACAGTGTGTTGTTGGTCTCTCTCTCGTTGCCACTTCGGTTTCCACCCGTTGTATATCGCTTTTCCACGCATTTGTAACACTTTTCACCTACTTATTCTTGTTTATCAATTGTTGTACCATTTCATGTATAATTAACTGTTCGATTTACGACCGAACAATTAGTATTATTATTATTATTATTCAAACATTTTATAGACATACTTTGTTATAAATAAATAAATATTATTCGACTAACAATCGACATAATTAACATTATCAACTCAACCATCGTACTACTCAAGATTCCGTACGAAACAATCTTGTTCACACAATATTTAATAAATAATAATTTTTTTTTTTGATATTAGTATTATTACTAATTTACTCTAATTTTCATTAATTTTATTATAAAAACTCAAACCAATTATAAAATCATATAATTTGCTGTTTCTTCAATTCTGTGTCAATATTTAAAATTTCTATTACTGATAATATTTAGCAATTATCAAAAAATATCAAATATCATCTAATAAAAGTTTTTGTGTTTAAGATTTGGACCAGCCTTATTACATTTGTGATAAAATATTACTAAGGGCTGTATATCTTATGTGCCATCAAGGAATTTACAGTGGGATATCGGAAGGTAAATAAATTACTTTTCTAATTCAATTACATCGTATTTTGATATAAGATATATTATATGAAAAACATTAATCAATACTAGATTAAATGGTTGTACATTTTTGGTTTAGAGTTTGGCACTTAAAAATTATTTTTATACAAAATGTTTTCAGATTTTCGTAAATCAAAGAGAGCTGTTGCAAATGTTCTTGCACTTTGAATTCTTTGAGAATTTACTGCAAAGAACCAAGGTACATAAATTAATTATATTGCAAGATTTAATTTAATATTAATATAATGTAAATTGGTTCATATACACATACACAATGTCTTTTAATCTTAGTTTAATTTATCTTAACTTAAATTTATATAGTAAGATTATAATGTATGACTTAATATTAAAAGGTGTTTGTGTATAATACTAAAGAACTAAAATTAAAAACTAAAAAAAAACATTTTAATTAAAAAGACGACTGTGCTGTTCATATTTACAAAATTTAAGTACATAGGTTATCTAATCTTTTCTACATATAAATGACTTTACCACTTTATGCGTTTTTTTAAAATTTTATGAATCATATTCATTATTCATAAAACATAATATTATGCCATGTGACACATATTAGGTTTAAGCTGTTTGGTGGTAGTGCAACTCCGCTACTGAGTACTGATTAGCGATTAGTGATTACTGATTAGGTAGTAGGTACTGATAAAAAAAAATATAAACATATTAATTATTATAAATTTAAAATTATAGCAATTATCATTTAGCACTTTAGCAGTATGCCAGTATACTCTATTAACTATTTTAGTCAGATTCGTCAAGTATCTTTAATGTTTACAAGAATATAATAGAAATTGAAACTTGCTTAAACAAAAACACTGATTCATCACTTCAACAGAATACAAATCTTTTTTATTCGCCTAATTGTCTCAGACCTGAGTAAAACTTTAGGCACTTTACTGTTCTACTGTAAAATGGGTCGTGATCATTCGAAAATATGGTCAGAATTTGTAAAATGCACTGTCAACGGACGTTCTGGGGCTCAGTGTATCCATTGCAATGTTTTTTATAATTTTATTAACGCAACCAAAATGGAGTTTCATATATCCAAGTGCATCTAGTGTCCAGCTTATGTTAAAACCAAATATTTGAGCAAGCATATCATGAGAAAGAAACTAAGCAGTTCAAAGTCCAAAAGTTTAATAAATGATGATGGAAATGAAGGTTGGTATCCACTATTCTCATTTTATGCAATGTAAAATTTTTTTAAATTATATTTCAAAATATTTTAATAATTTCCATTTCAGACTTGGTAACTAATCTGAAATTGTTTTGTCTACCCCACATCTACATTTATAATGTGATGGTTGGACCAATATTAGAAATTATGAAATTATGAATTTTATACTGTCAACACCACGTCCAGTTTTTATTAAAAGTGTCGTAACGGCCAAAACACGAATTTTCATTATTGGTTCACCGCCAACGCCATTAACAAATAATGTAATTGACCACCTTAGGACTGTGGTAACAATTTTAATCGAGCACAAGATCGTTCGCGCGAACGACGTATACCGGGGTCGACAGACACAAACCGATCCGAGGAAAACGACAACGTGGTTTACGCAAAATGGCGGCGACGATGAAAACAGAATATTGTGTACACATCGAAACAACAGAGTCGGGATGACGTCGTACTTTGTCTTAGTTATTAACTTCAGAAATTGTAGACGCCTTCGGATGAAACAACTTCGCCATCACCGGAAAAAGGAAAACGTACGAAAAAGAGAACAATGAGAACCTTTGACGACATCGAGAGCAAGACATCAAGACAAAATTACATTGATCGTTATTATCTTTACGGTCTTCCATAGAAAACATGAAAGTACGCAACGCCATAGTAGACGCGACTACTGCAGCGTCTGCTACGCCGCACCGCGGTACGGAACGTTTCGTACAACGAAAATGATAACACGTTAAATTCTGATTAAATGATAAAGGTGCTACGGATTGGAACAATCAATATTCTTAATTTCAGATTTTGAGTGAACGATTATGGAGGAATATATTGGTTTTACTGTGATGTGTGTTTTTATTTTCCACGGAACTCCAATTTTGATTTTTTTTTTCATCGTTATTTAATAATGGTCGTAGGGATTTGACTTTGTAGCAATTTTTTAAAGATGATGTAAATCATAAATGGATTTTCTTTTTCTTGTGCTATTTACGATATACCGCCATTTAGAAATAGAAAGTTTTATTTTTCGTAAAATGTCGGTTCATTTTGGAATTTTCAAATTGTATTACAATGATCGTCGTACATTATTCTTAGGCCTGATTTAGTGCTCGACCGACGGTCAGCGCGTACCGTGCGCTGATCATCGGTCGTCACCGAGCGTTTAGTGCTTAGCCGACGGCCAATTCGGTCGGTGGTCTTACGTTATTTTGTTATTAGTTAATTTTATTAAGTTTTTAAATACTTTAACTTTTAAGATGAATCCATTCATTGTAAATTAATTAATATGTGCGTATTATTTACGCAATCAACGGAATAAAAAAAAACGGAGACGATATCACGTCCGTAATTATAACTAATATATACAATATATACACAATATATACAATAAATTAAAATTGTAAATAAAATATCTTATATTAATATCGAAAATATCGTTAATATATTGTAAACACGAGTGCGCGCGTACGGTCAGTCGATTGTCAGCATGAAACTAAACGCTAGCATTTACTGAAATAGCCCGTCGGTCGACCGACGTCAGCGCGACGTAGCTGTACGCGCGTAGCAACTTATAGCGCTGCACTGTAGTTGTTCATATAATCATATCCAATCATTGATATAGCTACGTTCGACTGACGTCAGCGCTGTCCGTCGGTCGAAAAATAAGCCCTAAATAAGCCCTTACTCGTGTGAAAAAATTATTTGCTCACAATTTTCGTTGGTAAGCGTTTGAATTTGAAATATTGATAAAAATCACGAAATCTGCATACTTGTTGTGGTTAAAAATTTATAAACATTTCAATACCAATACCTAAGACTTGGATAAGTCGTTTAATTTACAAAAGAAGTTGTGCTTTTCAGCGAACTAAAATTAAATTTACCGGTGAAGCGGAATCATTTTTATAAGCGTTAGAAAATTATATTTTGATGAACTCAGGTACTTCCGCGATATTAATTAAATGGTGTTAGTTATTTCATCATAACTCAACATACAATAACCGGAGAAACTTGACATTTTTACAGACATTTATATAAATATTTTCTAGAAATGGTGTAAATTTCAAAATGATTCAATAATTTTTAAGCTATTTATAGGAATTTAAAATTTAGATAAAATCTATACAATTACAATCAAGACTTTATATTTTTTTCAGGGATTTCTGTTTACAAAGTGATCTTTTTGCTTTATTTTTAAATATAAACATTACAAACTGATCCTCTCGACCACTTTCATTCTGGATCATGTTTTCAAAAGTAATGGTATGTACTATTACTTTTGGTTTCAAATTTAAAAGACCTATTTAATTCACCCATCCTTAACTCATCCTAACATGGAGTCTCACCCGACATAGAAGTCTCACCTTTTTAAATTTTTATATTTGTATCTCCCTTCCCTATCTTCTTTAGTGAGGAAGGCCAGCGTGCTTTAAATACTTATTAATGCGTCCCCTACTACGATATAATTACATCTAACAATTTCTGGTTACAGGCAACAGTTTTTTTTTGTAAAAATATAAAATTATTTGCTAGTATGTGTGTGTGTGTGTATATTTAAACTCGAAACCAGAAATTCCTTCCAATTGTAAATATTATTAAAACAATAATACGTGTAGGTACTCATGGTACTTATCTTATTGATGGACCTACGGTAGAACGCCAAAAAACTTTGTTGTTTGTCAACGTGAAACTTGTTACTCAATAAGGCTTTGGTACCGGTAAGATAAATATGGATAATATTAACTAATTAATCTGATAAGGATTATGTGAGCAGTTCCGCGTTAACCGTCGTAGTGTACACACGAACGGTACTCGCGTACCTGCGTTATCGCAACTTTTCGTCGTCACGAGTGTTATTATTATTATGTCGTATATTAATCCAACTATGTCTCATAAAAACACATCCAAACGTCAGCTATCTTCGACTTCGTCACTTACGAATCATGATAAATCGGGCGGTAAAGTGTTTATTACGCCCAACAGATATGCTTCCCTCTCCGTGGAACATCTTCCAGAAGTATTCAGCCCTCCCCCCGTCGCGGAACCGTCATTACAACAAGGTTTGGATACGAGTACTTCGGCGACTACTCACACGAAATCAAACGGGTCTTCACCAATCTATATAAAAAACCGAACTAATCTTTCCAAGCTAAGAAATGCGCTCTCACCTATATTGGGCCCTGAAGGTTTTAGTTTCAAGTCCTCAAAAGACTTTATAATAATCAAAACAGCTGACCGCGCTAATCATCTCAAGGCGACAGAATATCTCGCTAAAACAGATTTGTCATTTCATACCTTTCCACCACACTGCGACCGTCCAATTCAAGCGGTTATTCGTCATCTGCACCACTCGATCCACGTCGATGATATCGTGACAGCTCTAACGGAATTGGGTTTTTCCGTCCTAAGTGTACGCCCAATTCTTAATCGTTTTACAAAAAGTCCATTGCCTCTGTTCTTAGTGAGTCTTGAACCAATTGAATCCAGTCATAAAATTTTTCAAATAACCAAGTTACTAAACTCCATAATCGCAGTCGAAAAGCCAAGGAAATCCCGCTTTCCTCCCCAATGCATAAAATGCCAGATGTACGGTCACACCAAGTCTTACTGCAGACATATCCCTCGCTGCGTTAAATGTAGTGAGACTCATCTCACTGTGGATTGCACAAAGTCCCGTGAACTGCCCGCGAAATGTGCTTTATGCTCCGGAGACCACACGGCAAATTATAAGGGTTGCCCTGTCGCCAAAAAACTTTTCAAGTTTCAAGATATGAAACGACCCATTTCCAATACAATCAACAACGACGATTCAAAAATAAAAGTGTATCCTAGTGCCCCGACAGTCAAGGTCCCGATCACTCAACCTCCGCCCAAAAACAAATTATATGCTGAATCAACGATAAACGAAGAAAATCTTTCCTACACCCATATTTCCAATATCCTATCTAATTTCATTTCTAATCTTAATTCCATTATCAGCCCTCTAATCTCTCTTCTCACAACAACTCTTAATTCTTTCCTTGCTAAATCAACATAACACCGTACTTATGGTACCTTAATGGTACTTATGGTATATATATTTATATATGATATAACGTAGGGAACTACTAAACAGCTATCTGTATCTATTTTCTTTTTGTAATAATATTCTTATAATAATGTTTTCACCATTTCATATTTAATTCACTATCTAATAATATTTTAATTTAATTGCCATTTGTTATCATATATTGTACAGTTCATCGGGAATATTGTATTTTATTTTAATTTGTTACCTTTGCATCCTATATTATTAAATAATTGTTGAACTGTAATAGTTATCGGCTGAAAGTTCTAAAATAAAAAAAAAAAAAAAAAGGATTATGTGAGTAAGTACTAGTTTTACATTCTTAAATTTATTACTGATATTGTGTGTAAAACTCAAGAAGTATGATTGTATGCTAATTATTGGAACACAATCGTAGTGAACAGTGATTCATAATTGGTCTATGATAGGGAGTAAATTTAACATTTTCCCCGGGTGTAAAAATTCTTAGTTCCGCCTCTGACCACGATAACATGATATACATAATATCTATTGTATTGTATAATGTGTTAAAATTACAAAACCTTTCGAATAATGTTCAATAAATACGTAGTAAATAAAATGTATCAATTATACGAGTATTTGTTTAATTTAATTTATTAATTTAACTATTATAGTAAGATTTGTTTTATCTTATGATCCACTTAATATAAAAAAATATTATTGATATTAGTTTGAATTTCATTCTATTTTCAACATAATGTAAATTGATCAATGTCATTAAGTGTTATTTGCTTATTTCCAAAATTGTATTTTAGATTTTCTGGTAAAGGTCTTTTCTTGATTTCTTGACATTTCTTTATTAGTAATTTTGGTTTTCTTAAGGCATTTTACTTCTTGACGTAGTTGTATTTGCATTTTTAATGTAAAAAGTCAATCTATATAAAATAATATAATTTTGTAATTGTTTTACCCCGAAATCGTTCAAATTTTTAATCAAAAATTGTTAGATTTCTTGGAAGAGATAGTTGTAAAACAGTAATTTTCGAGTATATTATTTTAGTAAACATCCCCCAGAGCAAATTTAAAAATACCCCACTGCTTACAGCAGCGCCGTTGTATTTGAACTAATTGAATTACATTTTCGAATAGTCATGTATATAAATAAATACCATCATTAATAAATGTGTATGAATAAACGAATTATACAATTCTGTTTTATTGATTATATTTAATCATGTCTAATTATAGTTAATTTACGTGTAATACAATTCTGTCAGTTTTTGTATTACCAGTTTAAAATATTGGATAAATATTTTCCTCAAAAAAATGTCGTAGATCATTATATTTATGAAGTATCTTCATTTGAATAGTTTTTGTAATTGATTTATTCAGCTTTTATTTACCTGACCTAATGAGCACTTCATAAGGTGTACTGAATTATTTTAATAAAAGCGTGAAAAAAAAAAATATTTTCAGCTTTAGCATACAATAGTGAAAATCTAGCTTTGACGCTTTGGCTATATATAATGACCATAATATTTTGATTATATTATTTATCAAAGTATAATTGAGTTTGAAATGCTCTAATGCTAAAGCAGTTAGGTAAATCCAATGTAACTATGTTTTTAGTGGAAACTTAACGTTCTATATCCTATTTAAAAAAAATTTGAAAACTCAAAAACATCGATGTTTTGTACATTTCTACCACCTTTTTAGGGCTCAATAAGTAGTTGAATTATATACAAGTTAATATGTAATTCTTTATATCACATGATTACATGAAATAAGAGGGTGAAAAATTTTTCACCTCCATAAATAAGCTCTTCCACCATAAAGTGTTTACGTTGTGCATTGTCGATATAATGATACCAAAAAAATTATTTTTCGAAAGCGGCAAGTGTTGGTAGGTAACAAATAAAGAAATGTCGAGTTAAAAATCAAAATGTTAATAACTACGTCACGTGAGCATTGGAGAAACAGACGTATTGGGACGTCATGGATGTGAGTTGTGACTGGTGATATTTAAATAAATAACATTAAACTACGGACGCTCGTGGCATGACTCCAGTCTAAAGTTAATTTTGCTGCGTTTGGTTAGCCAAGTAAAGTACACATCGTTAGTTCTTGACGTTGTCACATATATTATGTAACCACTGTAAGCAAACGTATATTTAATCTTGACATAATGCTAAAAACAAGATTTTTAAGTATTATTTTTAACTTTCCACCATCGCCTTCTAGTCATTCTTTTCACGTCCCCTTTTGCTATTATCTTTACGCCTCACAGAGTCGTTCTCGTTATTCCTCCTTTTGTAATCCTCGTTATAGTCCTCTTTATCATCTTCGATAAGTCCTTTTTTGTTTTCTTCACCGTTGTCGTCTTCTCCGCCTTTACCGATCTTATCGTGATCATTTTTATCTACAACACCACCGTCCTCGTAATCGTTATCTTCTGTGCTTCCGTCAACACCGTCAAGATTTTCGTCGACACCGTTGTTCATGTCGGTTTCTTTGATGACGATTTTGCGGTCTTCCATCCCTGGATCGGCCAAACCATCGATTAAGTCATCGTCTTCCTCCTCTTTCTCGTCGACCGTCTGTGAGGCCCTAGTACACGTTATCCTCCGTAAGCTTTTTATGTAGCACCTTCGCGAAACATCCATATCGTTGCACAGTTCTCCAGGAGAATCCATGAACGGCGACAGCGGCAGCAGAGGGCCCGCAGGTGGGGGGTCGACAAAAGGCCAGCAGACCCGCCTGTGGACTAGCATGCGCCGCAACATCTTCAAGTAGCAGATTTCGTTATAACCGCGGTCCTCCGAAGTCAGCTTCCTTACCCATTCCTCGATCGTAATCACCAGCTCAGGGTCGTTCCACGTTTTCACGTGTACGGTTATATCATTCACGACTAAGTCGTAATCGTCGTCGTCGAACACCGTGTCTTTTTCATCATGCGTATGGTGCATATTTTAATATTCCGCTTTATTATTATTCACGGCAGGTGTCGAAATCAATACATAAATTTCATTTTCACACGTTAACACTAACGTTTCGTCAAAAACTTTGACGTTATTGTGTGAAAAACATTGTTGTATTAACTCATTGAAACCATCATTATAGCGAACGTGTTTTCGTTCAAACCAGGCATTAAAAACTTTTTTAATAACGTATTTTCAAATTAAGTTGAAAACAGAAAAAAATTCGATTAATACAAATATATTGTAGGTATGGCCTACCTATATTATTATAAAAGAAGCACACGATAAAACACATACACATATTTAGTCAATCTCATCAGCGACTTGTAATCGTAATAGATGTAGTGGTTGACGGTTGTAGGAACACACTTCACTATGACCAATTTATACACAACAAATAATATTTTTATGATAAACAAGACGTGTATATTTTCTAATAATAGACATAATAATTAATAATCGATGGTCGACGATTGTCAGCAGGTCGAACTCAGGAAAAAAAATACTAATGTTTCGCTATAAAAAAGATAAAAATTAGGGAAATAGTTGTCAACGTTATTTGCCCGTACATAGTTGATATACTTTAAAGGAACTGTCTTCTGCGAATTATGTATCTGTTTTAGTTGACGGTTCCAACCACAAAGCAATTAAACTAGTTGTTTTAATTATACCTGTTGTTATTTGTTATTTTTTTGCCTCATGTTGGTGTAAAAAACAAAATACTAGAGTTCTCAAATTTGCCCGGTGAAACGTCTGATTTAATTACTTCTAAAATTATTGACGTTCTTACTAAATTCGGATTAAAGCAAAAAATTGTTGCACTATCGGCTGATAACACAAACACTAACTTCGGTGGCTTCAATAGAAAAGGAAAAATAACGTGCTCACTAAACTTCAGACAGAATTAAAAAAAGATATACTCGGATTAGGTTCCAACGCTCATATCTTACACAACGCTGTACAAATCGCGTCAGATAGTTTACCTATCGACGCAGAAGCTATTAAAGTAAACTTTTTTGGATATTTCCACATTTATACGATGCCGGTAGAAAAATTAAAAGAATTTTGTGATTTTGCTGATGTCCAATACCGTGATATTTTATCACACACCAAAACTAGATGGCTCTCGCTGTCTCCTGCAATTGATAGAACTATTTTGATGTTTGATGGCTTAAAGTCGTATTTTCTTTCACAAGATTCGAGTCCTTAGATATCGATTGACTTTTTCAAAACGTCACTGCTCTAATATATATGAAGTTTATACAAAGTATGCTTTAACTGTTTAATAATTATATTAAAAAAAATTGAAGGAGAAAAAATTTCGGCATTTAGACATATTAAACAGTTTATTAAATAACTTAAACAGAAAGGATGAACATTTTGTTAATACTGAAATGGAAATATTTTTGCTATGTTTTTAAACATGTGTTATGGACACCATATTATTATTAGTATTAGTATATTAAGCATTAGTCTTATGTGGGGATTAATGCAGTGTAAACATTTTTTAAGCAATGCGAACGGGTCGGCAGTCGAGTCTTAGCACCATACGTATTCGTATTTTATACCACATATTTTGCACTTAAATTGAAATGTTTAATTGAATCCTTTACGAATTTCGTTCTGAAATTCCATGTCAATGAATGAACAGTCGACTTTTACCAGCGTCTAAATTTAAAAATTCATGTGTAAAATAACGATTTACTATCAAATGATTTTAGATATAAAATAAATGAATAAAATATCCTAGTCTAGACTCTAGACTGACAAATCGTCTCCATTCAAAATTGATTGAGTACCTATTAATATCGCCCATACGCTTATTGTAAAAATATAATCTACAGATTGTGTATTTATCTTAAAAATAAAAAAAAAAAAATTCAAAATTGTTCTATCGCATTTCCCATTAGCTAACACTGTATGTGTGAAAAGCAAGATAGAAAACTTAAGAAACGCGTTTAGGAAGGAAACCAAAAAAGTACAAACGACGAAAAAATTAAAAATTATCATATGACATACAATTAAACAACTTATACAGTACTTAAATGCTATAGGAATGGCAAAAAATATTTCTAACATGTCAAAAAATGAAGGGACGGATCATAACCGCAGGAAAGTTGGCAGTTTTGAACATAAACCTACATATCTGGTCGTTACATTTCTAAGGGGCGGGACAATTCGGCAGATCTGGAATGACAGTGTATGACTGGAAAAAGTTTTGATCTGTGACAGTCCAAATCTGCCGACCATATCGGCGGAATAGGAATGTCATTCCTAATAACAGACTGAACAACAGTTTAATTGATTATCCGATTTCTGTCAAACAATACAATAATCATTTATAGAATTTGTCTACATCAATAATTCTGTTATTAATATTATTATTATGATTCTGGTTATTCTTAGAATCGACGACGGAAGCCCAGACGTCGGGCACCGGGCCGATAACGATATGATCATATATGTATGGTGGGGGGAAAATCTTGTTCACCGAAACGCCACGAGTTGTTGCAACACAGCTCGACGAAAACTACGGTTTTATAAAATGTTCAAAGAAAAATAAGTTTCACGCGGGAACACTGAACCGCTAGCGCTAACTCAATACCGATATCGCACCACCGGCCGGTGTCCAACGCGATAAAATGAAGCTGGTGCGGGGAGTGGAGGTATAGACGATAGAATGTTCTAGAAGAACGAAAATAGTTCACTATCGCCTATACCTTATATTGTTATAAAAAAAAGATTCGAGTACGATTACAGATATTTCAAAAAAGTATTCATAGATACTTTTAAATACTGAAATTGTATTATGTTGTTTACCTTAAAATCATGAAAAAAATTTAAACCCATTTTATAAATATATTTATGTATTACATAAATTATATAGAGGAGGGTGTGACAAAGAACCATCGAGATAACTATTATGTATACTCAGGGCCGGATTTAGGAGTGTGGGGGCCCTGGGCCCACCTTAAAAGTATATATTATATTTCGATAGCATATATGTATTTAATATATTATTATAAGTGAATTTAATTTAATAATATATTAACATTTACCGCAAAACAATATTTTACTAGAAATTTTGGTTTAAGAATATTTATATTAAAATACCAAAATAATAATAATAAAACATTGTGGTACAATAAAAGTAGGTAGTAAATTATGTTTATTAGATATATACTGTCATTAGATCGTATACTCGTATATACATAGTCTATACTCTATAATAATAATAATATTAATATAATACTATACTTAATAATAATTTTTATTATATTACAACTTTGCGAGATTTCGTCACCGTGAATTTTTCAACTACATACTTGATAAAAATCCAATGCAAGTCCTGATAGTCGACTTTGTGTCATCGAAGTTCGTAGTCTGTTTTTTATCAACTTCATTTTGGAAAACGATCGTTCCCCACTACATAAATTTCGACAATTTTACTATCATTTTCATTTTTTGAAACATTTGCTGACTGTCTCGAGGAAGAAAAATAGTTGGTCAGTTTTGGAATTTGGGAAATAACTTCTTATATTTTTTTATTCCGTTCTACCTTTAACTTTATTTTTTGTGCACCAGAAGTACAGTATATATGCGAGGTGTTTTATGACGATCGTCCATAGTTTTGGTAATTAAAGAATTTACGACTATAATAGAGTAAACAATATTTATATTATTTTAATAGTAATTTACAAGGCTGGGCAAGTTAACGATATTTTTTAACTCGTTAAGTTAAGTTAAAAGTTAAATTTTAAAAAAAAAAGTAACTCAATTTGGTTAAAAGTTAAAATTTCCTAATTTGGAAAAAAATCGATATAAAACTGCCGAAATAAAACTCCGAAATTCAAGCAAAATAAGAAAATAGAAAAATTTTCTGCAAGATAAAAAAAACTAAACCAAAACTAAGTAGGATTAAAGTTACTTACGAATTGAGATGGTATATTGTATATTTAACATCGAAATCTAACAAAAATAATACATTGAACTAACCTAGATAATTATCGTGTGATGATCACTCGTGTGGATGTGTGGTGGAAGACGAAAGAAGAGAGTACTCAGTGTACACGTCTAACGGATCAATGTTAAATACTTAAATGTACAAATGAAATCTTTATCTATGTTATTGGCTTATTGCCTGTTTTTATTTAAAACTTATTCGGCACCGGTGTCACAGGAAATTATTACCCACCAACATTTTTACCCCCCCCCCCCGGTATTAATTTCCCGGTATTAAATTAAGTGGAGGCTCTCATTTTGTGGAGGCCGGGGCCCGGGGCCCCCCTGCCCCCCCCCTAAATCCGGCCCTGTGTATACTATATATATATACTATGTATACTATATATACATAGTTTGCTAACTATGTGCGTCTGATAATAAAACAAATTTCAATTTTCTTATGAAATTGTTATTTAATATGGGTTACAATATACCTAGTTACTAGTTAGGTTAGTTACCTAGACCTAGTATACTATATTATATTATATTATTATAGACAATAGTCATAATAATATTGTAGACTATAAATAGGGTTCTCGGGTTCTAATATTTGGAATGGAATTATCTAGAATCGGTCTGTAGTCTGAAGGATACGGCAATTTTTAATAATTTGTCACTTATACGAGTACTCGTAAATATAGATTTTATTTACACAGCACGGATAAGTATTTTTTCCAGAAGTATTCAAAGTACGTATTTGAGTACTTAAAAAGTATTTGAATACTTTTATTCAAATACTTTTACTCAAGTACTTTACAAGACTGGTAATAAGTAAACATGAAACAAATGTCCAGGAAGGGGGGGGGCATACACGTTGTAAATTTTATACGTGTTCAAGTTATGTCAAATATAAAAAAAATGCTAGAATAAGTTTACTCAGTAAATGTTTTGAGTCGCTGTACGATTAATATTTGCAGTGCCTGACGAAATATAATACGTCACGGTGCAGGGTTCGATTTTCTATCTCGGTCGAAGGTTTTGCAACTTTTCCCCTGTTTTTTTTTAATTTTTCGAAAAACTATTGAGAAATTCAAAAAAATATTTTCATTGCATTTCGATTAGAAAACTGATTAACTATTTCAGTTAAATGGTAAAAAAACAGTGTAAAAACTTTTTAACCAGTAAATGCCCTATTGCCCACATTTGTCGCTTTGCATGCAGTTAGCTATCGGCCATCACCACTTACCTTATACAGTGTCGCTGCAGGTGGGTACGATGCAAGGTATATGGTATATGGTATAAGATATATGGTTACGAGTTAAACTATAATTACAACTATAGTTAGTTACCCGACGAGTTGATTTTTATTAAATAAAAGTAACGTCTAGCGCATAGAATTTTTTCCCACGATAACCAGCTATTCACCATTGAATTAATTTTACACCCAGTCACGTGAAGAAAAATATAAGTTCTTCCAATTTAAATTTCAGAGTTTGAGTATTTTACGTTTTGTGCAATACTACGATTTACTTGTATCGGAACCATAATTAGCCGTAGTCTGTAGAATGTGACGGTCGAACAAGTCGATAGCGATAACGCGTGCAGGCTGCCTTGCGTTCACCTCCGCTATCGGTGGACGTTTTTCCCCGTGCGAAAGTATCACAATCGTCCACGAATCACGATCGATGAAGGCCCGTTATTACGGTTAACCAATTTTCGATCGTAAAGGTCTGAAACTAGAGTAGACACGTACGTTTCCCCAGCCCGCCCCATTCGACTTTTTTAAATTTTTCCTTCACAGGGATTTAGTATGTAATTTGTATGAATTTGTATGCCCATACTTGGAATTTGTATGACGAGGGTTTTCTCGGAAAATCAATTTTCTTACGGGAGGGCTGGGGAAACGTTTCCCCAGCCCTCCCATCATTAAAAAATCGACTTTTTTAAATTTTTCCTTCGCAGGGATTTAGTATGTAATTTGTATGAATTTGTATGCCCATACTTGGAATTTGTATGACGAGGGTTTTCTCGGAAAATCAATTTTCTTACGGGAGGGCTGGGGAAACGTTTCCCCAGCCCTCCCATCATTAAAAAATCGACTTTTTTAAATTTTTCCTTCACAGGGATTTAGTATGTAATTGGTATGAATTTGTATGCCCATACTTGGAATTTGTTTGACGAGGGTTTTCTCGGAAAATCAATTTTCTTACGGGAGGGCTGGGGAAACGTCTCCCAGCCTAATTATAATTAAAATTAAGACAAAAATTTTATTTTATAAAATTTGTTCAGGTTTATTGTTCTTATTATTTTTCTTATCTTATACCTTATAACATTTTTAAATATTTATGTTAATAAAAATAAAATAAACATGATTCTACGACTTAAGGATAATTTATTATTTACATTTTCAACTGTATTTAATGTATTACTTATTATTGAATATTTTTATTTTTATGTATCGTTTTTGGACGGAAGCCTCGTCGTTCAAGATATTATTTTGTATCTTAAGTTCTTATAATTAGTATAATGAATAAGAAAAATGACACGTAACATATGAATTTAATTTTAATTATAATTTGATAAATACGATGGAAAACCACTAGTAAGTCATAATATGATACTCCCTAACGGCCTAACCGATAGTTGTGGGATTACTTCATTGCTGTAGTCAACAGAGTTGCCTCCTAAAATATTATACACAATTATATTTATATTATTTAATGGTAATATTTTATAAATAATATGTACTTATATATTTGAATCATATTATTCGAGTACATACCTTTCCAGTTTAATATTTCTACAAATAAATGATATTGTGATATTTTTGTTGTTTTTATTTTGAGTCCTTGGCATTGTGTGTTGTCATTTTTTATGTAACAACAGTTCATTTCTTTGTCATCCATTTTAGTGAATGACAAAAATTGTATTTTATAAAATTTGTTCTGGTTTATTGTTCTTATTATTTTTCTTATCATATACCTTATAACATTTTTAAATATTTATGTTAATAAAAATAAAATAAACATATGATTCTACGACCTAAGGATAATTTATTATTTACATTTTCAACTATATTTAATTTATTACTTATTATTTAATATTTTTATTTTTATGTATCGTTTTTGGACGGAAGCCTAGTCGTTTAAGATATTATTTTGTATCTTAAGTTCTTACAATTAGTATAATGAATAAGAAAAATGACACGTAACATATGAATTTAATTATAATTATAATTTGATAAATACGATGGAAAATCTCTAGCAAGTCATAATATGATACTCCCTAACGGCCTAACCGATAGTTCTTTTACGTGTAGTATGATTTTAGCTATTTTAACATAATTCGTATATTATCTTTCTAGTCTGATATATAGTCAATTAATGATTAGTATCAGAATTTGTTGTCGGAACGAATGTTATTGTCAATATTTGTTTTTTATTTTACCTTTTTTTTTTAAATTAATTTTTATATTTTATTACATTTTCGAGTTTATTCATAGAATATAATATCTAAAATATGGTGGTAAATATTTTGAATAGCTTTTCTATTTGGATGACATAGAATTTGTTGAAACGTTTCTCCAGTTTGGCCATTATTAAAAATCGACTTTTCCTTATGGACTGTTTTTTAAAATTTGCTCTGGTTTATTTTTCTTATTATATAATTAAACAATTTTTCAAATATTTATGTTAATAAAAATAAAATAAACAAATTATTCTATGAACTAAGTATACTTTATTATTTACATTTTTAATTATATTTTATGTAGATTTAAATAATTTGAATTAGATAAGTTTAAAACTCTTAATTTTAATAATATTTTATCTTGATTAAATCCTATTGAATTTATGCCCTTCTTTGACTCAAAGACCCAAACATATTTTAAATTCTGCAATTTATTTATTTTATTGTACATTTAATACACTAAATTGGAGTAAAATACATAATATATATATTTTACACAGTCATATTTTCGTTCGTTATTATCACATTCGTTTTTTTGTTCTAATTTTTAATACTGAACAGCCGACACGTGTCGCTGTGCAATTATTATGATAATCGGTCGCCGTGGTGCATGCCCTCAGATGAGGTTTATTCAAACATTTTAAATATCGTGTGTCTTGAGGGTGGTCCCACTCTCGTCTTTATTGAAATATTAATGTAGAAGTACATGCCGAATGAATGATTTTATTTCTCGGCAATCATTTTCCATCGGATACTTACCTGTTGACAGGGGAACGTATTTCCTTTGAACTACGGTAGCATTTGTTTTCAATTATTTTTTCTTGTTTTGAATATGATATTAACTCTTTCTTGTGGTTCAAACAAACAAACCCCGTGTGCTCCGTCCACGGGTTGTCAACCCTACGTGGATCCGTCACACGGAGCTCGCGAAGCAGATACGTCGCAGACGGCGACGGAATGGATTGCAAGAACGATTACAGGTCTCTGAATTTTCAGAGAGCGAAAAAAGTTACACCCTGAAAAATTTGTATAGCAACTTAAAGCCTACTTCGACAGTGTATACTCGACCCCAACCCAACATATTATCTCAGCCAAACGCACCGGGAGAGGCACTACTTGGTATGACTCACTTATTCCAGCTTCGCGATCGTACATAACGAACTGTATCGACTATCGAGTAATGCGATACAACAAATGACACTTTATTAATATATTTAGTATGTTGTATACTGTATGTCTGTATAGCAATGCTTTTTCATCTACGTATTTCAAATACTACTTTCAACCAAATCTACTCGATACCAACATTAAAAAGATATGTGTAGACAATGATAATGTTATAAGTATAACTTATTTACATTTTATTAATATAAATTTATTGTTTATCGCACGACATTTTTATGTATACCGTATGTGTTAACAAAATTAATACAACATAATTTTACAGTATATTTTCTTTCCAAAAAGGTTATATGTATAATATTATAATAAAATGCCAACACTTTTATTGCAATTAATTTTGATTTAATTTATTTTGATTATTTATACACATCAACTACCTAGTTAAAAAAAAAAATAACATTATCAATTGTGCACATGTATACACTATACAGTATAAATTAAAATATTCTAAAAAATTCTAGTTTGTCATAAATTTTTTTTTTGGGTGTCTTCCACAGTGCAAATGCTTGAATTCACTTCAATAAATTATGTTATCAGTAAGAATTTCATGAATTATTTTAACACGTAATAGACCAATATCTTCTTGTTTAAAGTCTGGAGTCTTACCCCGTATTAAATCTTTAGCATTTAAACAAACAAATGCACCACAATCCATGCGATTATATTGTGTGGGGCTTATATTAAGCACTAAATTATTCCAATTATTCCGTTTCAGGATCGTCTTCTTCTTCATCCTGTACTCCATAGTAAGATAGTCAATTAAAACGTTCATCTGTTTCTCACATTCAGCTTTATAGCCGCTTAAACTATCAATATAATACAAAGTACGTTTCTGTACATTGATAAATAAAAGAGCCCAATGTGAATTCAACAAGTGAACGGGAAGAAGTATAAATTTTTTAGAAAAAATATCTACTCTCTCTGTACGCCTTACTGTTGATTCGTATCCTTTGTTTCTAAAATCTTGAAGGAGATATGAGTCAAAAGAAAAGTATGATTTTTCTCGACCACGACACAACAACTTCAAGTAATAGCTTATTGTATCGCCGTGAACCATAAATGTTTTAGAAATATTCTTTCAATAGAGCCACAGGTTAAATCAACTCTGTGGCCACTATATGCGATAACTGGGTTTGATTTTTTTTTTTATGGAATTTTGATTTAAGATTCGAAAGCATTTTAAAACAAAATGCTGGGAATATTTTTTTTAAGTATTCAGGTTCACATCGGTAATCGCAATATTTGATTTGGGATAAGTTCACATAGTCTTTTTTATTATAGACTTCTTCACTACTATCACTGTCATCTAATAAATCTATTACCATGTCAGCATTTTTTATTATTACATTTGTATTATCCTGAGCTTTCAAAACATTATTTTTAATTAGATGATCATGCATATTATCAGTAACAACTTCATTATGATCACCCATAAATGAACATTCATCATTGTCCTCATCTTCATCTGATGATATTACAATACAATCATCTTCATCCAATGTGATGACTAAGCATCTACAGGCCATTTATAAGAGTTTCTTTTTCAGCTGGTCATAAAAACACAGTTCCGATTAATTACGCCGATTGCACACCAAAAGAGCAAAACTGTGTTAGTCATTTTTATTTAGTCAACTACTCGTAAAAACAATTTGTTATATATACGCGCACATCAGTTAGTCAAGTCAAGAGAAACAAATATTTTTTTTAGTTACCAAATGTCATCAGACGAAGATGTTGCGATTTGTATGTGGTATACTTTACAAAAGTTAGAAGAGAAAAAAATATATGGATTCATCTATTAAATAAGAAATGTATAATCATAATGTATTCCCATAACTATTTATCTTGAACAACTCTGTTACTATGATCTTTGTAATCAAAGTTATTTATGAAGTAATATTTATGATTTTTTTCCCCCTAAACTGACTAATAGATCACTATCACAAGCCATTGTGTTTTCAAATTGATACAATTAAATAAAATTCAATAAATATAAAATTTTGAAAAAAATTTTGTTGAATTGTGATTAATGAAAAATGGAGACACTTCAGACAGCATCAGTCATGACTAGGGCTAGGAACTTCATGCTTTAAAAAACCTTAATATATGCATGCAATTATGCACTTAAAATGTATCTTATATGCTCTAAAAATATTCAAAAATGCTCAAATATGCTATTAAAAAAATGTATTTTTCATTAAAAAACCAAAAATTACAAATTTATTTTTATTGTTAATTATTATAATTATTTCTTATTTTCATTTCTTCTTCTTTAAGCTTGCCTTCAAACAAAATAAAAACAAAAACAATTTCAATGAACTGTGTTTATGAATTAATAATTTTAAAACCCTAGGTAGATAGATTATTTAATCATTATAATCTTTTTTTATTTCCAATTTCTAGAAAATTCATATTAAATATTATATTTTATGGGTAGAATATGTTAAATATGTACTAAAAATACTAAAAAAAAATAGAATAAAATATGCAAAATAAAAATGATTGCCTTAAACTCCTATTAGTATGATACAAATTTCTATTTGACTTAGCTCTCTTTTGAATAACTATTGAAAAACATGCTAACTCCTATAAGTCTCTATAAAATGTTTTATTTTGTCATTGTGTTATAAATGTATGTGTACTACGTAATTTCCTATGTTCCATTTTTAATAATACTGTGTTAGGCTGACTAAAACGGTTTAACACAGTTTTGCTCTTTTGGTGTGCAAATAGCATTAAAAGAGCCATATTCTTTCAAATGAGTGTTAATTTTATTACTTATACATCTAAATAATCACGATGAACTATTCATTAAATTTAATTAGATCATTTTAAATACTTCTAAAAGTTTTATTTTAAAACATTGCATGAATTATTTTGAAAAATCAAAAATTACACAAATTAATTAAATTTTTTTTTTAATAATTAAGTTAATTTAATAATAATTTAACAATTATTGTTATACTAATATTGGGGGTAACAAATAAATGTATATGAAAAAAAGACAAGAAGCCAAGCAGATTTTAACAATTAATATTAACTTAAAAATTTATCATACTTATTAATTGCTTTTAAATATAATATTTCAAAATTGTTTTTAACTTAATATTATATGTTTAACTAAGAAAAAATATGTTTTTGACTATTATATTTTAATAACATTAACTGCTAATCCTAATTAGCTAAAAAAAAACTAGTTATTTCTTTAATACCAATTAATTTTTAACACTTTCAATAGGTAATTTTTATCATTTAACTATAAATAGTAATTATGAAAAGACTAATATCACTCTTACAAATGTCAAGCATTTATCATTATTTTATACCAATTGATGTGATATTATAAACAATTTATTATTAAGAATCAATATTTAACTACTTATATATTTATGAATTATGTCTTATAGGAACTTTTAAATAAATTTAATTAAAAATTGTTAGAACAGTTTTATTTTATTGTAACAATTTGTTTTGATAATAATTCCTACTCAGGTGATATTAGTCATTAGTGTTTGTAATATGCAATTGACTAACATCTAATCGTAGGCCAATATTGACACTTTTATTTTATAACATTATGAATACATTATATGCCAATAATATGAATCAGTACAAATTTACTCTGCAGTATTATCACAAAAACACTAATCAAATATTATAAATATTACAAAAAATAAAAAGTGTACAGCGACGGTGGCTGTATGTATGTTAAGGAACCTAAGAGTAAAATACATTGATTGCGGAAGATATTAATAGTTTATTATCCAAAATTATGTTACTGATTAATTTTGATATCATAGGTATAATACCTAAAAAATTAAGACTGATAATGAATCAAAACAAATTGAAAATATTACATATATACAGTCGACTCTCGATAATTCAAACCTTCGATAATTCGAAACCTTCGGTAATTCGAAGTAAATACTCGGTTCCTTGAAAATCACGCGGTAATTCGAACAAAAACAATGCATTTAAGTACACTCGGTAATTCGAAATTAAATTATAGGAAAACTGTATATCCGGAAATATATATTTATGTAAAATAATCGAATATGTAGTGGTATAAAAATATTAATGTTAGTGTTAAACTGATTGAAAAAAAAAAAAAAAAAACGAAAAAGCTACGGAAACAACTTTGACATATGTGAGGATGATATACTCAGATTATACACAGTGTTGAAACAAATACGAGTATGTAGACTAAGTAGCCAATTTATATATAAATTATCATTAAAGATTTATGATTCAGGCAACAATAGATATGTGACACTATAAGAGGTAACATGCATTTTGCCGAATTTGTGTACCTAGAAAATAAAAACCATATCCAATAATTGTATACATATAGATAAATACCACAATAATCATGTGATAGTTGTAGCAAACACATACATTTCAGTAAGATTTCGATCAATTTAAAACTAACATAATAAATATTGTATTAAACTGTAAAAATAGGGGGAGGTAATTTAACGATCGTTACTATTATATTTATATATTAGTTTAACTATTACTATTATAGAAACGTAATATAAGCTGACTAAACATTAAGTTCCCCCCATCCACAGTTTATATTGTAAGACCTATGGTCGACAATCGGTATGTAAGAGGACGCCATTTCTCCCCGATTACCATCACGCTAAGTTGAGCTCCGAGTAACTACGAAAGAGCCCTATGATTGTTAAGTGTATTAGTAAGTCTTAATAAACCTTTATATTTTAATAATTATCTGTACCAATACGCATTTATTAGTAATATTAAGATCCTATATACCATTTATGCTCATTATACAAATATACAGGTCAACCACGACCACGTTATAGCATTAATAGCGGAGAGTGCACAAGCCGATGCAGCGGACTGCTGCAGTCGACTGTCGAGTAACGATATATTATCATTGTTATTAATAATGTTTAGGTCCACCCACTAATAGTTTTTGATTAAGTAGGCAGTAGCTATTTGAAATATTATAAATTAAATGGTAAAAGAGATGCAGAAGAAAACTGTTTTCCATAAAGGATAAAATTGAAAAATGAGAAAGAACATACCAATGATAATTTATTATTATTTAAATAAATAGTGAAAATAGGATGTTTTTTTATTTATTAACTTTTGAGTTTGATATTATATTTTATAAATTATAACTATAATATACAATATAATATTTACAGTAATAATTTTTTTTTTAATTGATTATATTTTAAATATTTTTTATATGATGTAAAGAGGGGTAATAGGGGTGTTGGGGCAGAGACCCCACCCCACCACACCCCCACTGCTCAGTAGCGTTTAACAGCTGACGGAGACGCTTTTTTTCTAAAAGTTAACAGAGTCCTCCTATTATAATTTTGCCAAGTCGAGCACTGAATGTAAATCGGGGAACAAGTGGGAATTATCGTGTGATAAGCGTGTATATCGAATTCGAATCTCGGATGAGAAAAATGATATTTTCCAATTTTTTCCAATTTTTTTCGCAACAGTTTTGTAACGCATTTCCGTAACGTTTTTCGATTCTTTATGCCAAAGCAAAGACATAAAATGTCAAAAACGTTTGTATACAAAAATTATTATTTTATTATTTTTATTTATTATATTATTTTATTATTTTAGCTTCTATTATTAAAAAAAAAAAATTGAATAATCGGAATTATTGTACATTATTGTATCATGAACAACTTGTGGTACTCATTTATTCTGCGATTGTTCTGTTAAAAAAAAAAAATTTCGGGCGTACACTCTCGCTACGTCGCGTGTCGCCTAAACTCGTATAGGTATATATAGTTTCTTATGAAATTATTATATAAGCTGTATAAGAAGAAAAATTAATCAACACGAATTAATTACTAATATGTACATTGTACAATTAATATGACTATAATTACTTGTTATTTTTAAGAAAAAATGTTTTAGGCTACTAAGAAAAATTTTAAAAAAATAAATGATAAAAATCATGCAAAAATCCAATAATAAACGAATAAAAACTACAAAAGCGAAAAAAAGCAAAATAGCACTTATACTCCGAGATATGAAAAAATATGCAACATGAAATTTCGTATGTAGCTTCTTGGTTATCTGAAACAAATGTATAGCTCACATGGGTACCTCTAGGACCTCTCAAAAAAAAATATGCAAATGCTAGAAGTTATGAGCCCTGCTTATCACAATGGAAGGAAATAATAATAATGACGTCACGTTTTATAACAGAAATCCACCATACCAACCATTTAGATTTAATAATCCAAATCAATACTATCAAAACAATTCACGATGAAAACTTTTATTCGTTTAATGATTTTGACTCTAAATATAATCAAATGACAAATGCCCAATTTCCTAGACCACCTAATCAAGAAAATATACCAAAAGAACCTAAATTCTCCCCTGAATATCTTATATTTAACTGGTTATCCCCGACCACGTTACAGCATTAATATCGAAGATTGCACAAGCCGATGCAGAGTACCGCGTAATTCCGTGGTGCATCTACAATATGTATAATAGTAATATTACTTGTATATTTTATGCGCAGTGATTCGGCAAGACGAGTTGTTGGTCGAAAACACGTTTGTCCGCTCGCGATGGTTTCACGATTAGCCCGTACCTGTTAGTAAAACCGAACAACACGAATGGCAATGGATTAACGAGGCAACAGTACAGACTACATGTCACGGTCCGGGGTAGTGTAGGAACATTGAGCCGGGTACCGGTACACACCGGAGCATTTAGCTGTAATGTAACGCCGTAATGTAACTGTAATGCTCAATTTATTGTGTACGGTGTTTACTGTAACATTCGTGCGT
This sequence comes from Periphyllus acericola, assembly GCA_949715065.1. Classification (NCBI taxonomy): domain Eukaryota; kingdom Metazoa; phylum Arthropoda; class Insecta; order Hemiptera; family Aphididae; genus Periphyllus; species Periphyllus acericola. Next base: position 7,796,947 of record OX454264.1, on the reverse strand, counting down.
GCTCGGCTCGCGACGCCGTCGATCCACGAGAGTGTCGGTATTTTGACGAACATCAAAGGAATGTTACATTACGACGCGACGCTAGTGTGTACGTAAACTAGTTTCTCGCAGCGAATCGCCCTGATCGCTGATCCTCATATCAGTACTTTTACTTGACTCAGTTAAATGTTACCAATTAGTATTTTATTTAAATCAATGAATAAATAATAAATTAATTGGAATAACGAAAAAGTGATAGATCTCATTGAAGGCTACAAAAATAAACCGGTACTATGGTTCCCAAAGGGGGAAAAGTCCTAGTCCTTCGTCTTCTACATACAATCCTAGCCCTTCGCCTCCTACTTATAATACTAACACTTCCCCCACTAATAATGCCTACGATCTTAATTAAAATTCAACAAGATTTTAAGCAGTTAGATTAAAATGTAATTGTTTCTTTTTTTATTATAATAAGTGTAAAATACATTTATTAACATTTGTTATTATCAGGGCTCGAGACTTGTAGCATTTGCATATTTTTTTGTAGTTTATGAAAAGATAGCAGAGTAAGCAATAAATCCATTTCAGACAAAAATGAACTCAATACCAAAAGTTTTTAGTGCATATTTTTGCATATTCTAGAGGTTTTGCTATTTTTTCAACTATTTTGCTATTTATTGCTAATTAATGTAAAAATCGATAACTCAGTCCTGCAAAAATACATATTTCGGCCACTCATCAGTGATCGACAGTTTTGGGACGTTATAAAACTCATTGTCGATTGAAAAAAATATTCCTAAAATATCCCAATGCAAGTCAATATTGTGTTTATCGTATCTTTTATTTTAATGTTGTTTCTGTTATCGACTTCGACCATACTTGCTTACGAGTATCAGTGCCGGATCTAGGGGGGGGGGGCAAGTGGGTATCATTGCCCCGGGCGCCGTCGGTATGAGGGCGCTCTTGAATTTATGAAAATTCAAAAAGCCTTAGTATGGGTGTATTAAATATGTACATATGTTTAAATTTTTTTTCTTTTTAAATTTTTAAGCTTGAAAATTAATATAATATTACATAATATTTAGGAATTTATATAACTATTTTTGTCTGATGTATATGTCTCTTAAAATTCATTCGTCAAACGTAGATATTATCTAATTTTTGTTTTCGGAGAAAAATCGACTGATGGGATTTGGAAATATCTGTTAGTTGTAATAATAATCTACGATAATGATATGACTATATTATATATAAGTTATATAATATAACCAATAACCATATATATATATATAATCATACTTGCGATCTACTACAAAGCAAGCAAGACTTAAGAGGGCGCAACAGTAAGGAAAAATTGTATACAAATTTAGTTTCCGCATTTCCAATAATATGGCTTATAGAATGGTTTTAGAGTTAAATCACCTATTATCAATATTATAGAGAGGAAGTTTTTCTAGGACTGTATAGGAGCCGAATTTTGATATTTCAGTTATTAAACTCGATAATTAAAAAGAAAAATATGTAAAATAACACCAATTTCAAAACTTAATACATGACATTTCAAATAAATTATCGAAAATCGGCTCCTATACAGTCCTAGATAAACTTCTACAATATTGATAATAGGTAATTTTACTCTAAAACCACTCAGTAAGCCATATTATTGGAAATACGAAAATATGTTTTACGAGAATAATGTATTTAATTAGTCCGTCATGTGCTGCTTTCCGCTGTTCAGCGGTAGTTTTTGATTTCAATACGTCTGTCAACAACCCGTTACACCGCAGCACCATAGGTCTTATCGCGCAAACGCGTTAGAGCCTCATCAGTGCTGCGTGGTGAAAAATACAGTTTATTTATAAAATATCATGATGATTTTCGCCGTACCCCACAATGATAAAGATAATATTATTATCGGTATCCGGTAGACGGTAACAAGTAACAACGTTGCAACGTCTCGGATTTGCGAGCGCCGAGCGACGGACCCGCAGAGCTATTGCTATTCGTAAACCGAATTCGATGCCTGTCCATTGCCTCATGCATGTACTACTTGTGTCCACCCAGGTCCGTATTTGGACATTTTACGCCCCGGGGCAACATATTTTAGTCGCCCTCCCGTACCCCCCCCCCCAAAAAAATTATCAAAATAGTTTTTCCAATAAATGTATTGAAGACTAAGTATAAATAAAAACATTTTTTTTTTTTTGTCATTAGATACGCCATAATATTTATTTTCAATATAAAATTTCCCCCCCCCCCCCTAATAAGTTAAAGAATTTGCCACCCCGGGCAACAAGGGACACTTTCCCCTCCTCAAATACGGCCCTGTGTCCACCGTCACCCTACATTCCTGTCTTCACTCTAGCATTCTGTTTTTCTCCACTGGTGTTCCCCGTATGTTTGTTTTTTTTTTCTAAAATTGATTTAAAATGAAGCCAACCAAAACCAAAGGCATTTTATCAAAGAAAACGTCAATGAAAAATATTATGAAAAGCCGTTTAAATCCCACTAAAAATGACATCACATCATAAAGGTAAAACATACAAGTACAGTATGAATAGTATGATTATCAGAGCTCGTGATTTTTAGAAGTAAAAAAAACTGTATATGTATAAACTCAGTCAGTAATTTTGTAATAGGGAAAAGAAAATACTAACAAATCAATAACTTTACTCGTTTAGGTATCTCCGTGGTGTCTAAAAACAAATATGCAAATACTATAAGTGACTAGCCTTTATTTATTATTAAATTCTTTTATTTTATATTTATATTTTACACTCTTCATAATATTATACGAGTATAATAACAAAAATGGTATTGTTTGTACAACAACTAATTTATATACAAATCGGAAATTCGTAAAATCGATTTATCAAGAAAAAGATAAATATATTCTTTGTATCTAGTTTTGACAAATTATGCGTTGAAACTTGAAAGTCTTCAGTTGACCACTGGTCTTCAAGACTGTAGAGTGAAGAGTGTTATTTTCAGCTTACACGTTTGTTTTTGTATACTTTTTTAAATGGATAACTTTAGTAATTCGAATAAAAAGTGGACAGCACCGTCTAGACGTAAAAGTGTAAAAAAATTTATAAATGTTTACAGCTTACGTACTATAATTAAATAACCATCTAAAATGTATTATTATTAGAGAATCCATTCTAACTAGTACACCAAAAAATATTCAAAACCGTTTTTCAAATACCAATTTTGTGGATACAGAAACTGGATCTAATTTATTGTTTGGCAACGTTTCCGATGTTGAACTCCATAAGCTATGTGTAGAATCAGACGTATCATCCTCTTCGTCATATACTGATACAGTAATCTCTAAGTACGTAATTTGATAGGTATATATATATATACTTAAACATTCAATTTATACTTAAAAATAATTGTAATACAGTTGACATTCAAAGATTCTAATATATTCTCAATATAGGTGCCTATATAATATAAAATATACGTATATTTCATATACATAAACCTACTAATAACGTACTATATGTACCTACAAATAATATCGGGAAAATTATAAAATGTATTATTCATATTTTTATATTGTTTACTTTTTCGTATTGTTATTATTTAGGAATTTCACTGGTCATCGAATTGTTGATATAATGTATGTTTTTGAACAAATACAAAAAAGTAAACACAAAGGAAGTTTTGGTTGCTAATTTTTAGACATGTAATTTTTATCCGAAAAGCGTTATGGATTCAGATCTTCATACATTTTTTAATGCAAAATGTGTAATTTAAAATCTTCATTTGAAACTGAGAAAAATGAATCTGATTCAAATTAATTTGTGATAGATAATTTTATGTTTAGTTATTTTGTGTTCACAGTATAGGAAACAGTACTATAATTAGTTCGTAAGCGCGCTCGGAAATACGAGTTAACTATTGTGGTGGTATTATCATTATTACATTATGACGTTTATATTATCTGCACTCCAAGACGGTTCACGAAACGATAAAATGCATTCCCGGATCCCGCATGTAGATTATTTTTGGACTGTTTTGTCTATCGCGCGATAATTTGTGTGCAAACGCCGCGTGCTTGCGCCGCGTGAAAACACTTAAAGGACCATGAAAGGAATAAAAATCATTTTTTTTATTTTAATAAAATCAAATAGTGTGTGAAAAATAAAAATATTGGGTAGTTTCAAAATTTTTATCTGACCATGGGTTCCGCGTAAATACATCAGTTTTGTTTTACGTGTGACGTCACTGGTGCGCCGCCGTCGCGTCGCGCGTCGCTGCCGTCGCCGATCATCACAGTCCACACCCACGCCACGCTGCGACGCAAATACGTGTAGGTATTATAATAATATTATTTTTACTATTTAGTGCATGGTAATTACTAACGTACACAGTACACACGCATATTAGCATTTGCATTATATAATATTACACACGGACGACGTATTACTTCATACTGGTTTCATACTTAGGATTTTAAATTGGTTCAAAAAGGCCAAATAAAAGGTGACCTAGAAAGACAAGCTTGTGAACAACTAACAGAGTTAAAAAATGTATATGATTGTGAAATTGAGTAGTTACTTACAGATAGACACAAAGGAATTGGTAAATATGTCCGAACACAACATCCAAAAATTACGCACGAATTTGATATACTCGTATGGCATTTGAGTAAAAGCTCGATGAAGAGATTTAAACCATTGGAAAAAAGTATCCTGATGCATTTTTATGCAAGTCTTCAATAAACAACCATCTTTGGTGGTCTGCCCAAACGTGTGAAGGAAATGGAAAATTGTTAGTTGATAAATTTATTTCTGTATTATATCACATTTCTAATAAGCACAAATGGGTTGAAGATGGTAATAAAAATCAATGTTAACACAAAAAATTAACAGAAAATGAAATTAGATCAAAATTATGGCTAAATCAAGATAGTGAGTCCTACTATGCTTTGAAGAAAATCATTATGTCAAAAGATTTACTAAAGGATTTGGAACATACAAAGAACTTCGTACACACTGGTCGATTAGAGTCATACCATAACTTATGTTTAAAATATATGCCAAAAAGAATCCATTTAAAGTATAAAGGCATGCACATGAGAAGTATGATTGCCATTTTAGATCATACTCATAATATAAATAAAAAAGAATTGGGTGACAAAATGGTATATTCAAAACCTGCTGGACGATATGTTTTAAAAACCAAATATGAACCTAGTAACGACGAGTGGCATCATACAATTATGTCAGAAATAAAAAAAAAATGAAAGAAATAACACCAACAATAACAGAATTTGAGACTGTACCAATACCTCAAACAATAACACCTCAACCAAAGTCCAAAACCAAACTATGAAGATTTAATGAAAACAAAATATTCAAGATTTTCACGTAAATAATTTAGTTTTTTAAAAATAAGTTAATTTTCTGTTTTTGATATAACTAGTAACTACTCTATCATATTAAAAAGGTATGTAAAAAAAAAGTTTTAAGTTTCAAATAAAATATGTAAGTAAAATGTATTTTTAATTATTAATTAAGTATCGGCAACTTGGTTTATCATTACGTATATTATTTGACAAATGAAGAATAAAATATATAAAACAGCATAAAAATCTCGATATAATTAACATAATAATGTATCTTAGTTGTAAACACGTGTATCAATAAACGTATTATTATTTATTAAAGTGTTTTTTAGATAGATATTATTTCAAATTGATTATTGCGTAGGTAGTGTCGCGTGCCCGTAGTAATATACGTACTATAACTGTGTAGTGGTTGACGGGCGGCGCACCAGTGACGTCACACGTAAAACAAAACTGATGCATTTACGCGGAACCCATGGTCAGATAAAAATTTTGAAACTACCGAAATTTTTTTTTTCACGCACTATTTGATTTCGTTTTAATAAAAAATTTTTTTTTTTGTTTTATAGTCCTTTAACAACGCTTTTTATCGGTCGTTGTATGCGTTCCACTTTCAGTGTTGCGCCCTCTTAATAACTTATCATATAATTGCAAGAAAGATTAATTATGATGAAATTATAAAAGGTTTCGCTGCAAAAAAGGCTAGAAAAGTAAACTTATAGTTATTAAAATGTTATTTGTTAAATTAAAACAACCAAGTAATATATAAATTATGTTTGTTTCCTATGTTTTTATACGTGTAACATTTTAAAATATGATATTGTATAATGTATATATGTATGTACAATGTACATTATATAAAAATAACAAAGTTTCCATTTTTAAGTTTATAAAACGTTTATATTTTTTAATATGTAAAATTAATTATTATTATTATAATATAAAAATTATTAATATTATAGAAAAAAAGGTTTATATTAAATAACCCCTCTTTCTCTCACTGAGGGGCCCTCGTAGCTCCCCATATGGAGTGCACAGTTAAGGGCGCTGCATTTTTACTAGCCCCGGGCGTCAAATGTCCTAGATCCGGCACTGACGAGTATATACCCAATAATTATAGACTGTTCCGATCTACAACGACGTAATCGATTAGTTTAGTACTGGAGACATTGAAGGATTAAACGGGTTTCCAGAAGACATTTCTAGTCGTGATATTCCTTACTTCAAGTACGTTCCCATCACATCGGTCGATGTAGAGCGCTCATTTTCCGTGTACAAAACATTATAAAGCAATAACAGAAGATCTTTCAAGTTTGAAAATATTCGGAAACACATAATAATGTGTGTTAGTGTCATTATGAAGGTACAAACTGTAAGTTACTTTTTAATGATTTATTGATTTGAAATAATTATATTTTACAGATTGACAAAATTTTACACATACAAATTAATGAGAACAGGAAAGAGTTTTTAGTCATTATTTGTAGAAAATTATAACTGTAAAATTATATAAAAATTTTTCTTTAAATTTTAATAATTATAAATTCATAAATGTCTAAATAAAAATTTTAAATAAATAATTTTTAAAGCATATTTTCATATTTTTAGTGCATATTATAGCGCATATTTTACATTTTTTCGGTGCATGTAATAGCGCATATTTCATGATTTTTTAGTGCTATAAATGTAATGTACTACGTGTAATACTTTAATCATTGAAAGTTTTTTATTGTATAAATTCATATAATTTGTATAATGTATAATTTGAATAATGTATAGCATTGTTAAAACAAATACACATAATTAAGCGACACGTGCAAACCACAAACGGAAATGCAAAATGCCCTCTTAATCAAGGACTGCAATGGGTCAGATGCAATAAGAAAAAACAATAACTGATGGATGCACGACCTGCATATACAGGGTATATAACAGCTCCGGATTTGCACATAAATCAGACGTATCCAGCCATCCAGTTCAAAAGCTCTGCCTGATATCATCGTTAGAAGTTTAACTTATATTTTATGTTGTTTGATTTATTTACAAGTGTTAATAAACGTTATACAGTACAAATTCATGTTAACTTATTCTTGGAGTAGTTAACATTTTAAACACTTGAGTATTGTTACTGCTGGTTCAAAACCCGGCACGCAACATAAGTCTCGAGCCCTGGTTATTATTATTTTTTTTAAATTTATTAATATTATAATTAATTGTTAAAAAACAGAAAAAGGGACTTAAATCGTAAATATTATTATTTTTATATCTTATTAAAATTACAATTTTTATTATTTATAAGAAGGACGAATTATCAATAGTATTATTATTATTATGTATTTGTTTTAATATTTTATTATTTTACCATCATTATAATAATAACAATTACCTATTATTATTATTATTATTAAGCAAAAAAGGGACTTGAGTCATCAATATTATTATTTTTTTTAATATCTTATTAAAATTACAATTTTTTTTATACAGGGATAAAAAATACAAATTATCAATATTATTATTATTATTTGTTTTTATTAGTATTTGACATTTGTTATTATTTTACTATCATTATAATAATTATTATTATTAATAAGCAAAAAAAGGACTTGTATTAACATTTTTATTTTTATGATTAATACTAGGGAACGGATTTGAATGCAAATTGCATTTTTTTCTGAATGTCCGAAAACATTGGTTTCCAATCAAAAAGTTCATTTCATACATCAAGGAATTAAAAAATGTAACTTTTATTTTGCATTTTTTTGCATTTTTTGCATTTTTAAGACTTTATTACATTTTTAGAGCATTTTTTGACTTTTTTAGTGCATTTTTATGGTTTTTAAGTCATTTTTTCAACATCTTTTCAACATTTATACTAAAAAAAATAAAAATGCCTAAATATGTTTTATGTTACGAAATTACCAAATTATTGTTGACACGTGTAGACACAAAATATATATTATATACATACAAGTTACAACAGATTATAACCCGCATTAAGGTAAAGATAAGATAAGCTATTTATCTAAGGGCCCGTATTACAATAGGAAGTTTAACCTGAGTTCAGCTGAACCTAGGTTATCAACTAATCCAAGGTTAACTTATTGTCGGTATTACAATCGTCCGTTTTGTTAAACTGCGGTTAAACCGTTATTTTTACAATACGATTGGTGACACTGTGAAATTAATAGAAAAGCTAGCTGATTGTGGTGTTTGGACGTGATAACTTATAATTTATTATCACTGACTGATTAATAAATTATTTGTTTTTGTTGTTAGTAACAACGTTTATGTTATTTTTCGATTTATTTAATATTCGTACATTATTTGAGTTGCAATGTCTGTTAGTGAAAATAATATGACAGACGATGAAGATTTTATGGAACTGGCATTACTTCTAGCTTTTCCTAGAAAGAGAAAGATGTTTCTTGAGCGGCCCAACCATTTCACGAAGTGGGGAGATGAACAGTTTTTTAATCGTTTTCGCCTTTCCAAAAATACTGTTTACTTCATACTTGATCACATTAAAGATCAGTCAGTTAAAAACACAAAATGCAAATTGCAAATGAACAGTAATCATAGTATATCAAAAATTATGTGGTTTATCATAATAACGAAGTTCATTATCAACATTAATGAACAACCAATGAAATCGCAGATCAATCTCTGAACTAAGTTTAAACCGCCGAAATCGGTGGTTCAGCTATCAGTGGTTTAAACTCAGTTTAAACCATTGATAATCGATTGTAATACGGTCTTTTTCATTTGACCAAGGTTTAAACTCCGATAAGAGGTTAAACTACTATTGTAATACGGGCCCTAAATTGTACAGAAGATAATTGAGAGTTAATTTATTAAAGTTTTATTGTATTTAAATATTTTTTATCAGATTTTTCATAGTAATGTGTTTTTTTTATAAGTTTTAAATTCAAAATTGTATTTTTATTGAATATAAATACATTTTTAAAGTTTTTTAGGGCATTTTTTTAGTGCATTTTTTGATGTTAAAGCATTTTTTTAAGGCATTAAATCGTATTTTTTTAAGGCATTTTTCTTGTTTTTTAGAGCATTTAAATCCGTTCCCTAATTAATACTAATAAAAATTAAACAGGAAAAATTTATTTATATTTGATTTGTTTTTAAATTATGTTCAAAACTTTATAAAGTGTATATAATTCAAAATGTTCATATAACATGCATACTTGTATATTTTCTTTTAAAGCTTCCACAATTGCTTAGCATACTTTGGAACAATCTGTCCAATAACTTGTTTTGACATTTTAAACAGGTACTGCAAACTTTGATAGGAATCACCAGTTGCCAAAAATCGTAATGTAACAGCTGATCTTTCTTTCACAGGAATAGCTTTTCGGAAATTTGTATCTATTTTGGAGATTTTTTCACCGATCAAATTTATTAGATATTCAAAATCAATTGACGACATTCTAATGAAGTTTCTGTACTGTCCACTTATTTCCTGTTCCTGAAGACAATTTAATAAGTCTGATCCACTACATATGTCCCTATACTTCATTCAATTTGTTTGCCACCATCTTCTTTCACTTTTTTTTTTGTTTTTTCGTTTTTTTTTTAAATAGAATGAATTAAAATAAATGATGTGCTAGCGACTTGTAAATTTCTAACAGAAGACATTGTACACGGTGTGAACTAACTCGAGAACAAACAGTGAATAACTGATGGATAGACCGGCGAACAACCAAATACACGGTAGCGCTCGACTCTATCGTACACACTGGTCGTGTAACATTGTAACATTGTAACATTCAGGTGAGCACGAACTCTGTTACATTACGGCGTTACATTACAGCTAAATGCTCCGGTGTGTACCCACCTTTATGTACACCACTCTCCCGGACCGCATCACTCTTTACCCAGCCACAACCCGGATGACGATAACACCGGTTCGGCAAAACCTCCCAACTACCTCGTACACCGTGCAGAGGAAGGAGGCCTTTGCCGGAGCCGACGTGGTCGCACGAGCCGACCCATCTCTGGCTCTCGCCCGTGATCCATCGACGAATATTAGTGTAACAATTGTTACATATACTACGTTTACTACTATATATTACTTTTAGTATTACTATTATAGAAACATAATATAAGCTGACTATAAGCTGACTATACATTAAGTCCCCCCCTCCACTCACAGTTTATATTGTTAGGCCTATGGTCGACTATCGATATGTAAAAGAACGTCAGTTCTCCGCGATTACCATCACGCTAACTAGAACTCCGTGTAACTACGAAACAGCCATATGATTGTTAAGTATGTCAGTAAGTCTTAATAAACCATTATAGATTAATAATTATCTTTACCAATACGCATTTATTTGTAATATTAAGATCCTATATACCATTTATGCTCCCGAGCTACGGTTAATTATATTCAAAAGAACCTAACTTCTTCCCTGAATATCTTATATTTAACGGGTCATCCCCTACCACGTTACATATTGGTGGAGGCGCCGAAGCTCTTAAATAGTTGGAATTACATATAATTGCAATTGGTTTAGATTTTTACTTATCTTTAGTCATTAAATTATATTATAAGAAGCGTATAGAAATAATAAAGTAAAGTGTAGTCGAAGTGAAAATTTTTGAGATTTTTATTTATATATATTGAAGATTTTTGAGATTTAATTGAGAATAATATTATAGTGATTAGGGAAACATAAAGAGTAAAAGGGTAGTCTTATTGTGAGTTAACGAGATTTATATATTGAAAATGTATGAAGTTTAAGTTTTAATAATAATTGTATAAGGAAATAAAAATAGTAAAAGTATATATTGTTATATTGAAAATTTTTGAGATTTTTATTTATATATATTGAAGATTTTTGAGATTTAATTGAGAATAATATTATATTGATTATTATTCTGAATTAAAGAGATTTATATATTGACTATACTCGTATACGTTTTTATGTAAATTTAAGTATAATTAAAAATAGTAAGTGTAAGAGAATAATAGAGTAACGTGAATAGATATTTTAAGAGTTATATGATTAAGTGGATAATTAAGTAGATAAATAAAAGAAAATAGCATATTTTAGAAAGAATATATTAGAATAAAATTTTTTTAAGGTATTTATTTTTATTTAAGTATAAATGTTTCGATAAATAATGGTGCTTAATGGATAACAAATTTTATATCAAACGGAATACGAATAATCAAATTACAAAAGTGAATGAAACCAATATATTAAATCTAGATGAACATTTTGGGACCGAAATAAACGAAATAAAGTTAGTAAATTTGTTACGACGAACCGAAGAAGTCGATGTAGATAATTTTTTTTTCTAATTCCAAGTTTGGAAAGTTACCATTTTCTGCTAAATTAGTACAAAAATTTGCACTGTGTCCCCTATACGTAGTAGAAATTTAGAAAAAGAAAAATTTAATCAGTTACCGTTAAAAGATAAATTTGAATTTATAATCTATAATTTCACAGAAAAATGTAGCATGGACAAATTTATTAGATAAACCGGATATAGTGGGCTTTTTAAACTTTTGTAATATACATAGGGAAGATTCACTACAATTACAGATTTTTGAGAAATCTTGCAAAATCGGCAATAATTGTTTAGGATTTTAGGAAACACACAAGACGTTAACGAGAACACAAATGAAACAAATTTAACATTTACAGAGCCTTACTTTTAATTAAATTCATACAATAAACAATACAATTTTTTTTTCATTAGTGATGGGAATAATCGAACGATTACGATAATCGAGAAATTAGTAATCGAGATGTTATCATGATTGGGTTATTCACTCGATTAAAGTAATCGAGATATTTTATAGAATGCAATTTATAATGTATTACATAATCATCATAACTGATATTCACTCGATTAAAATAATCGAGATATTATGAACTAATAAATAATAATCAATTTATAATCAACGTTTTAATAAAAATTCGTAGTAATATTTTTAATTGAAAAAACACATTGCACTTATTAACAGTTATTATTATAAATTATAATATAAAAACAGAATACTTTTTAAAATAAAACAATTGACGATTCACTGTGTTAGGCTTATAACAAACAATTTTTGTGATATGCCGCGTCCATATTATTATAAAATAGTATAATATAATAATAAATATTAATAAATATTGTAGTGAATGTATAAAATAATTACTATAAACCCAGTATACAGGTATACTCGTATACTTATAAATAAATAATATAACACAATGACAATGGCCAAGATTTCCAGAACAGATAAGAGTATTTACTATGGAACAATTACAGTTTTATACTTTTACTGTTATTTATAATTTATATATGATTTTAGATAATATAGTCCGTATGTGGATTATTATTTTCGTGTTCTTATGAATTCAACTACACTTGCTTGTTACATTCCATATACATTCATTTTTATCGATTTCAATTATAAAAAAATCAGTTCACGAATTAATCCTAAATTAAAAAGTAACATAGAATTTTCAAGTTTAGGCTCTAAAATAATTGCGGAAATGCAAATATTTCGTGAACATAATTCAAAATTACCGTGGAAGTTATCCGAAAAAAATTTTGCTATTAATTTATACTATAAAATATCTCCAATCACTTATAAATTTCTCAGAAAAAAACAACAAATTATTTTACCATGCGAGTCAACAATTCGTAGATGGATAGGAATTTCTTAATTTTGTCTGGGTCTTAATAGTCTTTGGTTTAAACAAATAAAAAATAAATTAGAGACAATGTCAAATAATGAGAAATATTGTGTGATAATTTTTGACGAAATGAAAATAAAATCATTTTTAGAGTATTCAAAATATCTCGATATGGTAGAAGGCTTTGATGATTTAGGGCACAAAGGTAGGACTAAAAAATTAGCTTCCCAGGGTATGGTTTTTATAGTTCGAGGGTTATACGAGTATAGTAAATGGAAGTTATCTCTAGCTTATTTTTTTAACGGGATCTTCAATGAATAGTTCGATCTTAAAATATTTAATAAAAGACGTCATAGAAACATGTATAGATTTAGATTTTATTCCGCTGACACTAGTTTGTGACCAAGGTACTAATAATTATTCAGCTTTAAAACAATTAGGATTTACCAAAGACAGCCCTGTCATTAATATCTTCTTACAAATTGTTTAAATCAAGATTTAATAGAAAATACCTTTTCAATTTTTCGTCAACGTGGTGCGTTTAATAGAAATCCGACTGCTCGTACTTTCAGAACATCATTTTAATTTCAAGCTACACATAACATCATGAAAGCAACTGATTTATCAAATTGTGAAACTGATTATGACTTTAATTTATTGGATCTAAGTTGAAAAAATTGTGCACATCCTACCACTTCTAATAATTTAATCAATTCAGATTCAGAGTGTTCGGACTCATTTATATCATCTTCCGAAGATTCTAATGTCCAATATTTGTTTGATGATAAGGAACTTTATTTTTGAAAAAATAACTTTAGAATATTGTTCAAATACATATTTTGCAGGATATTTGGCTTAAAAGTGTTTTGATCAGTTTAAATGTCCCAAATGTGAATTGATTATACTTAAAAATAATGATTTTCTTTTAGAGGATAGAGAATATTCAATTTTTTATAAACAATTTGAAAGTATCGACCCTGAAAAATCTAGTTTACAAAAGCCCTCAGATATTTTTACAAAAGCTCAAATATATTTAAAAGATTACATAGAACATAACTCTCATTACAAAAAATTATACTCCACAATTCAATTAAAAATTAAAAATTAATTATTTTCTTCTTTAAACTTTGATAAAAACTGTGAACAAAATTTTGATTTTATTGTTCAAAAACTAATTTATTGCAAATTATTAAAACAATTTAATTGGACTTCTAAACATTTTAAAGGCCATTCCAATACATCTACCCAAAATAAATTAGAAATTTAAAAAAATGTATTGGATTTTATATTTTAAACTATCCAGTAAAGTAATAATAATAACTAAATGTATTTATATTTAAGAGTTTATAGTAAAAATACTTCTTATTTAATTTAATTAATTTTTATTTTTAATTTTCAACAATGGATTGGAGTTAATGGTCTTATAATATTTTTATTACATTGAAATATATATAATTTACATTATAATTTAATTGTATATTTGTGTATAGGTTTTAAACATTTTTAAACTATGCGGAAGTAATAGTTACATATAAATATTTTATAAGTAAAAGTTATAATAAAAACACTTTTAGTTTAATTTAATTTAATTCTTTTTTATTTTATATTTTCAACAATAAATTTGATACTTTACATTATGTTTTTAAATGTTTCTTTATTTACACCTTGTGTTTACTGGTGATTAGTTTAGTTTTTATTAGTTATTCCTAGCTTGGTTAGCTCCTTACTCTTACCTGAATTTTATAAGCAACATATCATAGTACAACAATAAATTCATTATATTTTATACAAAATAATTATAGTTATTTGATTTTGATTTTATATTAGGTACCTACTACTAAAAAAATGTTTGGAATATTGTTAAAAAGATGATTCATATAATTATTGATAAATTACAATTTTCAAATTACTAAATTGAGATTAATTTATTTTACAATTTTAAAAGTGAAAAACAGAAATTCCTCCTAAAAATATTAACGTAAGTGTATAATTCGTAATTTCAAAATAACAAAATAAGTCTTGAGAAGACAAAACTATGACTTTATAATCGTAAAATATGCATAAAATCTTTTATCAGTAAAATTTAGGAATATACAAAAAAAAGCTTTAGAAAATGTGCATTATTACACTGAAGATATTTTGTGTTTTCCATCAACCAGGAAATTTTATTGGGCATTAATACTAATCAGTAATCACTAATCATTATATTAATTATTAACCAATAACAATAATTTGGGAATCTTAAATCGTGCCTTTAATAAACGTTAAATATTAAACGGCAATTACATAAAATCATAATCAATAAATAAATAAATGCGATACGAGTTGCAATCATGGACAAGTATATAGTACGATATTACAACTAGTCCAAGTATAAAATTTCCAAATATGAAAAAATGTATTATATGTAGGTACTAAACAATATGTATAATATAATATACGATGTGCACGTAATATATTGTATATGCACACACAGCCGCGTGTGACGGTCGTAGGTAGTAACGTTCCATCTATCAACAAGTAAACTATAATAGTGCATTATATAGTGCAACGTGGGTGACATTTGAATAGCGCCGCGCCGCGGTGCGTCTACAGACGCGTCCTCCATAGGAATCACACCTTTACGCAGTATACGGCTATAGTAGATAAAAGGTGAACTCGTGTGCGGTTCGCGAGTTGAAACTGCGCCTCGGTACCAGAACACGCGTATAAACCGTCGATTGTGGCGGCATACTAGAACTTAAGAGGATGTCAGCGCACCCGTAATTCGGCCGCAAAAATCATTCTGCGGGAACCAAGTTAACTCAAACAGATTTTATGTTAGAAGTACCAAAATTGTACAACATATTAAGTAGAACATTATCTGTGTCGTAGCGTTTCAATTTTTTTGATACTCAAAATACGATTAGATTTATTAGTTTATTAGTACTTGGCTTTTTTTGAATTTTTGATTTGCTTATAAAAAAATATTGAATTACGCTAAAAACAAAATAAGAACGCTATTGCACAGATAAAGTTCTCCTTTAAGCTCTATAAAATTTTTGTAACTTTATTATGAATACTGTCTTCATATAGTGGGTTCGCGCAAAACAGTTTTCATTATATTGAAAAATGGAAAAACAATTATTTTCTAGTAGAACTGCCGCTGTGCATGGCGTGCGGCGCGGAATGTAACTACTATCGTCAATTCCCCACTCCGTACGACCGTATCTATCATTAATGCGTGTACATGGTGCATTGAGTAATTGTAACTAGATCATATTTATAGCCGGCTTATCGCTTTTATTATTACGTATTTACGTACGACAACGACTGTCGACCCGCGACCGCGACGTTGTTATACGTTTATTTTAGAAATTCATAAAAAATTTGTTTAGAAACTAAGATTTTAAAATTTGACAAGAGATTCTCCATAAGTTTTTCTACCTTTCTAAAGAAAAAAAAACTTACCGGAAAGTCAAACTTAAGTTTTATGAGCGTTTGAAATTAGACATTGGATGTTCCCCCGTTATTTCCGGGCATGAATTTCTTAATTTAATGTAATTCAAAAAGAAATTATCGCAGACATTTGAAAATTTCATCAATTGTTTAAATTATTATTTTCTATAAAACAAAACAATTTAAAAAAAATTTGTCAAGTTATGGGCTAAATTCATCGAAATCTCGAATGTTTGCAAATTGATTTTTAGTTATAAATTTATAAAATATCGTAGACCGACAAACCGTCTCCGCTCAGAATCGTTTTTCGTATACAATGATATATCATTGAATTCAAATTTAACACCATTATAGCATTGATTATAAATATTATAAGTATTATAAGTATTAATATTATAAATATTTATAATCAATGATTATAGTGACCCACTATGTAGTAACCTACTGTACAGCAGAGCGACAACCACTTACCCACTTTTTTTAATTCGTAGGACTGCTGAATTTAAAAAAGTTCCATTAGTTGGTCGAAGGATAGTAGACATTTTTCACATATTTGAACAAATTAAAACATTTCAACATGAAGGTGGTTTTGATTGCACATTTACTGATATGGAATACATGTCAGAAAAAATAAATGGTTTTTTTTCTACATTTGAGTTTAAATGTAAAATGTGCTGTATTAAAATGAGTATTTCGTCAGACAATTTAAAAGCCGATTATTTGTCTATAAACAAAGCGGTTTTAAATGGCTCTATTGCAATTGGTAATTTTTTTTTAAATTTCAATCAAAATGTTAAGTTTTGTAGAAGGTACAACATATTTTTTTTGTTCACAAATTGTTACCTTAGGCATTGGTCAAAGACAACTGTCTGAATTTTCAGCAGCATTAGAAATGCCTTGTATGGCTAATACGACGTATTCAAGAATACACAAATCGATGCATTCTAGTATTCACGATACTGCTTGGACAGAAATGCTAAAAGCTGGCGAGGAAGAAAGGAGGTTAGCAGTAGAAGATGGAGACGTCGATGAAGATGGAAATGCTCTATGTACTGTTGTAGCAGATGGCCAATGGGGTAAAAGAAGCTACAAGTCAAAATATGATGCTCTATCTGGAGTGGTAAAATATTTTAACTATTAAGTCAACTATCAATTTTAAAATTACTTAAAGTAAGCAAACGATTTTTCTATAGGCAACTATTATAGGACATAGGACAAAAAAAGTATTATTCGTCGGGATTAGAAATCGGTATTGTGTCGTATGTCATCGCGCAGCTTTAAAAAACAATGAAAAGCCTAAACATGACTGTTATAAAAACTGGAATAAATCGGCTACTAGTATTGAAGCTGACGGTGTAGTGGAAGGATTTCAAAAAAGTATTGAAATGCACAATTTGAAATATAATAAATTAATCGGTACTTATGTTTATTAGTTAAACTATATGTATGTATTTATATATAATTCTAGTTAAATATTACAAACAAATAATGGTATTTACTATTTATGATACAGATAGGCTTTTATTCTATTAAAATAATTATACTTATTATGTTTATATATGTATAAAAGTTCGTGAATGTCATTATTGTTTAACTTTATATATTATTTAGGCGATGGAGATAGTAGTGTCACCAAACGTCTCAACGAAGTTTTGCCGTATGGTCCTAATTTTTTAATACAGAAAATCGAATGTAGAAACCATTTATTAAGGAATTATTGCCAAAAACTTACTGCGGCTGCAAAAAAATGTGTATATCCTATAAATCTACGTAGATTTATATTATCAAATATAATGAGATTTAGAACTGGTATTGTAACAGCTATAAAGTATAGAAAAAAGGAGAATAAGTCTATAACGCAAAAAATTTCAGGTATTAATTTTTATAAATATTATTATTTACTGGATCAGTAAAATTTTATTCAATTTAGAAGCTAATATATTTCGTATATTTTAAGATTTGGCAAATGATATAATGAACAGTCCCTATCACATATTAGGAGACCATAGAAAGTGTGACAAATATTTTTGTAAAGGATCAAAATCTGGAGATCAAAATTTTATTTACATCGCTGAAAACTGTGGTATAATGAGGGAAATTAATATGGCTAATCGACGTTTATTCAACAATGCCCAGAGTCTCTTCAAAAATGTTGACAATAATATATGTGAGCAATTTAATAGTATGATTAACAAATTTATTGGTGGAAAAAGAACAAATTTGTCTCAAAAAAACACATATAACACGAGAGTAGAGGCAGCTGTTATTGCATTTAATTCACAATCATATTTACGTACAATTCATAAATCTATAACCAATGCAAGTCCAGGTAATTTAAAAACAAAATAACTACCTAAATATTTATTTTTAAAATTATTTTTATACATTTCTTAACAATGTACCTTACCCTATTATCATACATATATATATATATATAAACAGGAACATTTGGAAAATGGTTTGTATCTGACGCTAAAAGGATAAGGGGTAATAACACAAGACGAAGAATTTTATTTCCTACAAATAAAATTAATTTTAAATCTTGTGGACCTGACGAGGATTATGGTTTGACTGAGCCATTGATAGATGATATTTCAGAAGAAGATATAAAAAATAAAAAAAATGTGTTTATTAAGAGTCTATCTGAAGTGGATCGAAGTAAGCATACATAAAAAAAAAAAATGTTTTAATAAGTAGGTACGTATAATACGTATATACCCCGTTTTGAATCAACAACAATGGAGAGGCTTGTGTACCAAACCATAACTGCAATAAATTATACTCCAAAAATATATATTATATAAAATAAATAAATATATCTTTTGCATATGTTAACTTATTATTTATTTATAATAAACATAGATTATTTGGAAAAAGAAACTAGAAATCAAGCCGATTCTCAACTTTGGCATGTCGAACGACGAAACCGAATAACTTCATCGAACTTCGGAAAAATATGTAAGATGAGACCACATACGTCTTGTAAAAATACCGTTCATGGTTTACTGTATGGTAACAACATACATGCAAAGGCGTTAGACTATGGAAAAAGTATGGAGCAATATGCTAGAAATGAATTTGAAAATAAATTTGGGTTAAAGGTTTCTCCAGCTGGTCTATGTGTGGATTCTGAAATACCTTATTTAGCTGCGAGCCCAGGTACCTAATATAACTACAAAAAGTTCAAGCCATACAACATTAAACCTACCTTATTATTATCATATTATAATAAAATTAATATTTTAGATGGTTTTGTTGATCATGATTCATTGATCGAAATTAAATGTCCATTCTCAGCAAAAGACTGTGATACCATAATTCATGCGATAAAGGAAGAAAAAGTACCATAATATAATTATTATTATTATTTAACACATTTTTAAAACTAAGACATAACAAAAACTTGTTCATTTTATTTTACAGATTAAGTATTGCAGTATAAAAAATATAAACGGTGAAAACATAACTGAACTAAAGAAATCATGTGACTATTATTATCAGATACAAGGCCAATTGCATATAACTAGAAGGAGCGTTTGTTATTTCGTAATATATTCTGAAAAATGGATTTCAGTTGAAAAAATAATTTACGATCAACACTTTTGGGCCGAAAAAATGTTAAATTATTTAAAAACGTATGTATTGCCTATTATCGCACAACAATTTATAACTTTTAATAATTTTTTTTTTATACATTTTAAAATATGAATTCAAATGGTTGTTTCAGATTCTATATGGAATGTTTACTACCAGAACTGATAAATCCTCAGTATTGTAAACGCTTATTAATAAGTGATATTAAAGAACCAGATCATATAACCCAACAACAAAAAAATAAAAACAAACATTAATATAATATTTTTAATACCTAGTATTATTTAATATATTATTCTCTATATTACTATACCTATGATAATTTCTTTTGTGAGAACATAATAATACCTAAACATAATAAATCATAACAAGTGATAACCTGATCGATATAAATTATATATTTATAATATATTTAGCCATTAAGGCAAACGGTAGCTTTAATTAATAATTAGTTAGTGAACGCGCACGATTGTTTTATAAAATGGGTTGATAATATTAAGTCGGTGAACTATTTGTTTTTTTTTCTCTGACCCATTTAAATTTAGTAATAGGTAAATTTGCTATTTTACTAAAGTTGACAACACGAGATTAATTTTAGTGAAAAAGTGCTGTTGCGCAAGAGTCAGAGAAGGAGAAAACAAATAGTGTGCAATGTGCATAGATATGATATGATATTGATATGATACGGACGAGTCAACGGTTTGAACATGAATAAATCGTCTCTCCCGAGACTAATACGCGCGGCTACGTCGTTGATAGAATGGGCGTGGTTAAAAGCTGTCACGACGGCGGCAATACGGCGCACAACGCTATCTCTTGAGCGTTGTATACGTTCTACTTTCACGCTGACATCCTCTTATGTGCGGTATTGGACGACCGGCAGCGTCGTCAATACGTTAAAATATTAGTAGATAACAATTTTGGGTATTTTATTTTTAAGACTAACTTTGCGTACGCTCGTCGACCGTCATTATCGGTTGCTATAGTCGCTATTATTATTATTTTCATATCTATTTTTTACTGCGACCTGCAGGAAGTAAATTGTCGTCATAGTCATAGTGTCATACCACTTATTCGTCTTGTAAAGGCCCCATACACGATCAAACAATTTTTGCGCAACCACTATTTTGTCAAAAACTTAATTATGCAAGCACACATACATACACGTTCAAACGGCTTGTGTGAACCTCAGTTGTCAGTACGTTTTTGTATGTACGTAAATAATGTCCAGAATCCTCTGACTTCGTCATTTTTAGTCGCCATACTAATTATTGTATTGTTAAAATAATAATAATAATAATGATAAATATTAATATTTTAGTAAGCACTTAAAAAATAAGAGTAATAAAAAAAAATAAATGAAATTCGTCACTTTAAATTTACTATAAAATTTTAAATAAACACAATAAAATTATATAACGGCCACTGACGCTTGTCAAACATCGATATAGACGTTCAGACCAATTATCAGTTACCAAGCGTTGCACAAAATATTTCAGTCTCGACCGAAAACAGCAAGTTTGGTTTCAGTGAGTACTTGAATGAATGTGCACGCAACTACTCAATATTCCATAAGTTAGTTATTTTTCAATTATATAATCATACATACATACACGACATGCTATAATACACCGTGATAATTTTAAGAATAAAATATTAAGCTTTATAATAATAATATGTGTAAGGTTTTTCATTTTATTATATTTAATTTGACTATTTTTTATACCTGTGACTAGCGGTATTATATTTAAAGTCGCACCCCCACCACCAGCATCCACGAGCCGCCACTGGTATGGACGTATAAATAATTTTTTTAATAACTTCGAACACCTCCGTATAACTCCATAGTCCCTTTATTATTTGTTATGACTAGATGCTCGCATGTGCATTTTGACCTATAGCAGTATAGTATATCAATATGAGTCATTTTATCGGACAATATTATTATTTCTATACTTTGAACTATATCACATCATTCTGTAATCACGTAGATTATTTTTGAATAAATATTAATAAATTAACATTTTTCTATTATGCTTCTTTGTTGTATTTACACACATCACGATGGTTTGGAATAATCCATTATTCATATGAATGTTCGATATTTGAAAAAAAGATAAAAAATGTCAACAATGTCAACATAAACATTTAAATAGATATAAGCTGAAGGAATGGCTATTGGCTGTATAGGTCTTGAACAATTAACTATCTATATTTATTTAACATTGAATTTGAGAAGTCACGCATGCCCAATGATTTCTCAATGAATTATTATCAGTCGGATTAGGATTAGTTTTTGCAACAAACAATTAATATCTTTGAGTTTTAAATGTAAATGATATTCGAAATCTACGTTTTATATTACATTCTATACAAATCGGTTCGAACGTATCTATTAATTATTAATATTTTATAGATAAAAATCTATTTTATGAAATATAATTTTTCGAAAAAAAAAAATGATTTTGTTAGAATCATATTCTTTTGAAAAGATCAATATTATTAAAAATGTTTTATAATATTATTGAAATTATATATTTTTTTAAAATTTTTTCTATATACGACTTACGGTACGGTACGGTGTAAAACTTTCTGACGGTAACTCATTTTTTATTGTTATTTTGATAAAAGGTAACACATTTCAAATTAAGTCTTGATTTTGAAGCCATTTAATCACCTCACTACTGATTTTCTAAAAAAAATTATAAATGGCTTGCTGGGTGAATATACAGTATAAAATAGAATTTTCCCTTCGTAACTGAAAAATTATACAGAAAATTTACTACCTCAAATTTGATGTATTTTTTGTCTAAAAAATGATACTACTGGGATTTATCTGCAACTCGAAGTTGAAGACTTCGAAGATAAAAGAGTTACTTTAATTACAACCAGATGTCCTTTATTAAATAAATAAATTATCTTCAGCGTCAGTTTTCTAACGAAATATTTTTTGAAATGATCGGCAAACGACATTTATTTACAGAAATTGAGAATGCGTCACAGTGATGCGACATATGGTAAACGAAATTCACAGTTACAATGTCAAGCATCATGCACGGGGGACCCCGGGAGGCCCCCGGGATAATCATTTTACTTTATTCGTACCCGCTCGTACAGCGAAGCACGTACGCGGCGGATCAGTTGACCATACCCTCCGCGGCCCGGATTCCGAGGTAGGTGAGGACTCGCCGGAATCGGTATTGTCGTCGCCCTATGCCCGGGTTGTGGCTGGGTAGAGAGCGGGCGTGAGCGGTCCGCGATAGTGGTGTACGTAATGTACCTACACTACGTAAGTTACAGGTATAAAAAATAGTCAAATTAAATATAATAAAATGAAAAACCTTACACATATTATTATTATAAAGCTTAATATTTTATTCTTAAAATTATCACAGTGTATTATAGCATGTCGTCAATGTAGGTATGTATGATTATATAATTGAAACTTTTGTTTTGTTAATTGTTTGTTACCATTTTTACTACCAACCACCGTTTACCACAATACTGCACCACTAGTCATCACAGTCTTTGTGTATTACTTCCACCAACACCAGCGCGACCAAATCAGGTCATTTATTATTCTTGTGTATTATTGTTATTATTATTTACTGTACGATTTTTTTTATATTATTTATTATCTCCCATAGCTGGCCAGCACAAGTGTGTCCCATACCATTATTATTATTTTTACTAAATAGTACACCGTTTAATATTTTTAAAAGATCGTATTTTTTCATACAGTCCACTTCCACTCCCAAACATTGGTCCTTCGAGGATAATATATAATGTCATAAGCGATTGAACTACCACCCACCATGAAGATACATTAGATAACGTTGTTTTACTGACCTAATACATCAAATTATTTATTACGTATAATATGATATAGTACAGTTAATATGATTTTGTTAGTGTAATGATTGTTATAATAAAATACGAAGAAATACGTATTATAATAGTGGCACGTACCGTCAATTCGAAGTTGGACTTAAGACAGTCATCTGCTTATCGGCAGTTTTCATTACAATACCGACTCCGCTGTTCGTACCTGCGCGAATCCGACTCGCTGCGATTACTATATGTAATTGTTATTCATAATACGAGTATATCGTGATATCGTACAATAAAATTAAAATAAAAAAACCCTATTTAACACAGTCTTAATAATTTCCTGTTCGAGTTCAAACTATTTTTAAACTCGGTGAAAATTCCGTCAAAAATGTTGATGTACGAGAGAACCCCTAAAATAATGTTAATGGGTTATAGTTGTGTCCAGGGGAGAGGGGGAAGAGCACCGACTTGCCTCACCATGACTACGGACATGTTTTTCGTTCGTATTTCGTCACGGTCGTCACATTGTATCACGCCAGATTTAGTAACCAGCCTTTCGCATAACGATAAAGATTGTCACGCGATGTTCTTTCTGAGTCGTGTCGCATCGTGGGTGGGGAAGTATGGCCATATTGATCTCGATGTATATAAAGGAACGCTCTGCACAACCTGCAGGCTAACACGACAAGTACCCCACACCATCCCCTTGCCCTTCGTCACCGCACCGCACAATGCCACGCCGCACCACCGACCATGCAAACAGTTCCTTTTATGACGGTCACCGACGTTGCCATATCCTGCCTACGCACCCCGCAACTGACCATCGTCGACACCACTACCGCAACCGGCCAATCTAACGGACGCTCCCTCTCCATCCACCGCTGCACGGCGTCTCGTTTCTGTATAATACACATCTGAATATAATACGAGTATATCCGTACAATATACGACGTGCCTGAAGTTGGCCCCCTTCATGTTGTCGTAACAATACCAAACATGCACCTGCAATAACTAGCAACTAATTTGCAACAATGGTTTCATAGTTTTTAATTCTTATAGTCTCACCACATTTCAATTTTTCTTAGAGACCAACTTTACGTATAAGCCCGCCCAAATTTCTATACCGAATCCAAACCCGTACCAACATTTTCCGGCTGATTTGCAACTATTTGTAACAATGGTTTTATAATTTTTAGCCCAATACATTTTTTGAAAAAACGATTTTCCCAGGGGGGTGGGGGCAGCCCATTTTTCGGGTATCAGTTTAACCCAATATTTTGTTGCAAAAAAAGTATAACTTTTACTGGGCGTATGTTCGACACACTCTATTTTATAATTGTAATGTTTTTTTTGAACTCAATCAAAATTATCCAACTATAGATATAACTGTGTTCTGTCAATTTTTCACAGTACAGAATGCATGTATTCACCCCTCCCCCCTCCCATGATTACGGCATTGGGCGACCATGCGTTTTCCCGCTCGGCAGCGTCACACCTCCTTCTTGTGTAACACGGCGTCCTACGTAAGCAAACACAATACGAACTCATGCGAGCGCTCACGTGGTGGTTAATAAAATATAAATAAATAATTTAAAAGTGAGTTTATTTAAATAACCATAACATGTATTATAATTATTCAATAATTATGTTGTATTACAATTTACAATTATTATGTATTATATTATTAAATAAAATAAATCACAAATCGTAATTAGATGGCGAGAAAATATCAAATAATTTGACCGCGAGCGATCGGCCACAAATGCCACTATTGGATATTTTCCCGTTAAATATTATCATGGTGCGTGTATAATTTACATAATATTATTATATGCATAATCAATGTGCTCTGATGGTATCGTGGTTAACCGCAGGTCAATCGTATTTAGACCGTCACTATTAGCGACTTGATATAACATTACTATCGATGCAACGATTAATCGATCCCCGTTACACATATAGTTAAATAATTGCCTCTAGTAAATTAACAAAATATTATAATCATCAAACATGTTGTATACATTTAAATGATGAATTGAAAAAAAATTTGATTACACTTTTATATTGTAGGCAATTATTGCTTTTAAGTGCATTTATCAGTATTCGTATGTGTGTTTTTCATTGAATTGAATTTAAGGAATTGATTTTTTAATTTAATTATTGTAATTATAATTATCAAATTAATTTAATTAATCCTAGCTATTAATATGGTTATTCCTGTTGCTCAAAAGTTGTAGAAGTTGCAAAATTTATAAAAAAATTAAAAAATATGCACGAAAAATGTTTAAATATGCAAAAAAAATTCGATATACATGAAAAAAAATGATTTACATTCTTTAAAAAATGCATAATGTAAATAATTATAATGCACTGTGTACCTTTATGGACATGTTATGTGTCGATGTTATGCAAGAATACTTTGACTATTGCACCATTTATCGATGTGTATAGGTACAGTATAATAATATATGTTGCTTAATTGGAAATCCAGTCACTACAATTAGTGTTCTAATACGAAATTTGATCAAAGTTTTTTCTGAGTGCAGTATTCGAATTATCCTTAACGATGATTAAAAAAAGGCAATATACTTTAAACATTTTTTTTAATTTTTTCGAACATTTTTTTTAATGATTTCGATATCCCAATTTTATAAAGTTACGTAATCGTGATATAATAAATTGAAAAGTTATACGTATTATACACGCTTTTGATACTAATCCAATGACGAACAAACTTTTCGTTGATATTTTAATTTGTATGTAATATTTGTAATATTTATTTCAAAGTGTCATGCTTGAACTACTATTAAAAACGATTAAATTTTATGAGTCTAGGCTCTTCGTAACGAAAATAAGTGGTCATAGTATGTAATATCTCACGCACGCATATTGTAAATTATGGCCTCATAAAATTCTTTAAAATTTGAATGGGTTTGAAGGTGCTCAATTTTTTTTTTGGTAGTCCGACAAAAATAACAATTCATTGCTGTAAAGTTTGGTGATTGGGCCGGGCGATTGTGTACATTAAATACATTACAATTATATTACAATTAATTAATTATTTAACAAGTTTCTAGCATTGTGAGCATAATACGCCGAGCTTATATTCAACATTATTATAAAATGTGCTGTATTTTTTAAATTACGAATAATTCTCATTCGTTTCAAACTGAATAAATTTCAATTTTTTCCAAAATATCATTACAACACAATTTGGTGTTAAAAAAAATGTTCGAAGACAGAAATTTTCTATACGTTCTATATTAAATGTTAGATTTATATTTACTATTGATCGCGTTTGCCTACCAAGATATTGAAGCATTACAATTAATTTATTTAAAAGATTATTTCAAAATATAATTTATTACATCTTTCTTACGTTTTATCAAAACAAAAATGTATAATGTACCTATAAATTATAGTATTTATTAAAAATTGATTAATTTTTTTACATATCATGTATTTTTAATTACATATTTGGATAAAAAAATACATATATTTGTACATATTTTTTAGTTTTAAATACATATAAATCCGCTCCTTAGTAATAAGTAACGTACATTAAGAATATAACATACATTGTATGTATATATATTTATTTGTCTTTGGCCTTTTATTTACTATCAAACATTTTGTAAGTGGTACACCATTTATACTGAACAAAATATTTTTACTCAATGTCTTACGAATAGAGTAGGTACTGTAAACCTGAATAGTGCCTATAAGTACTATAAATTATCCAATCCATTGAATTTCCATTTAAAATACTAAATTATTTATATTTTAATCTATAGGCCAATATTGTACCGCGTAGGCAACGAAAGACCAAAACAGAAGAAAAAATCAGCTGTGAGACTACAACAGATTCCAAAAAGGTAAATTTTCTTAAAATAAATAATTTAGTTCAACTCACACCGGTATTTTTAATTACTCAGTATATTGGATTTCAATATTGAATACTAAATACTAATATATTTCACACCACTTATTTGAAATAATGAACAGTTTACTTTCGTAAAAATTTATAAATCAAAATCTTATATAGATTGTGTACTTTTTAATCGAAATTCTTCTTCATATATTTTAATTTTTGGCCAATCGTGTTCGGCTTAAAACTGTAGAAAACATCAGCTGTGATACTAAAACTGAACCCAATATGGTAAATGGTTTTAAAATACAAAATTAAGTTTAACCCAAAACAGTATTCTAAATTTATCAGTCTATTGAATTTCAATTTAAATGCATACATACTAATATATTTCACATCACTTTATCGAAATAATGAACAGCTTAACCTTGTAACAATAAATAATTAACTATCGTATATTGATTATGTACTTATTGAAGTCTATGTGGGTTTGATAAATTGTGTTGAGACACAAATATATCAACATTTAATAAATTATAGATTTGTGTACTTATTGATATTGATACCAATTTTTTTTCTGTTTTCTAGACACATCATGTGCACTCCAAATTGCACTGCAAGAATGTAGCAGAATTGAATTGGTAAGTTGTTTTCGACAATAATTCAGCTTAGTTCTGTTATTCCTAAATTGTTTACCATTTTAAGTCATACTAGATATTTAGTATTTAACACCACCTTATCAATATTATTTACCGAATAACTCGAAAACAATTTATAATTCATTCTTTTATAGATTGTACACTTTTTATTCGAAATCTTTCATAATATTTTATAGTTAATAGAATAATATGAATATTTTTTTATATTTTGATCCATATTGACTCTTAAAATTGTATTGAGATCCAATTATATCAAAATATTAATACTAGTAGTAATGAATTTCATTTTTAGGATATCATTGACATTGGTAGTGACTCGGAGGCGCCCTTAATTGCTGAAGGTAATTTTTTATTCTTAATTAATTTAATAGCTTCAGAAACTGTGAGTATGAAAGAAATATTTTTTCCTTGTATTATGACGTTTTTAATGGATGTATATATATATAATATTATAATATATTTTATATGTGTTTTCACTATGATTTTGTTATGAAAATTATTTTACTCGCTCCCGTTAGATTTACAATAAGTTTTGATCAAACACTTTTACGAATCTAATATTTTTTGTATACTGAACAATACCTTACGGTTTTCAATTAATTATAAATTTGTGTACTTATTGATATTGAAACCAACTCTTTTTTCAATTTTATAGACACATCAAGTGTACTGTAAAATACACTGCAAGAATATAGTGGAGGTGAATTAATAAGTTGATTTAGAAGTAAAGTTCTGTCTAATTGTTTTATTCCAAAATGTTTACTTTATTAAATCATGCTAAAGAATATTTTACAACGCTTATTCAAATAATATACAGAATGACATGATAACAATCAAAAATACATTATAATTTAGATTATACACATTTTATTCGAAATCATTCATAATATTTTATTGAGATCAAAATTATCAAAATATTAAATTACAGAAATATTGAATATATTTTTTAGGCCCTCGTTGACATGAATATGGACACAGAGGAGCCCTTCGATACCGAAGGTAAGTTAAAATATTTTATTAGCTTTAGAAATTGAAAGTATAAATAAATAAATATATCTTGTATTATGCCTTTATCTATGAATATTTTAATATATTATATACATAGTTTCACCGTGGTTTTATTATTAAACTTATTTCTTTCGTTCCAGTTACAATTACAAAAGGTTTTGCTCTAAAACTTTTAGGAATTTAATATTGTATAGTATATTTGAAAAATACCAAACAGTTTTCACCATGTCTTCCGTAAATCGTTTTATTGATATTTACCTACAACCTTATGAGACTACAGATAGAGTTTTGAAGGTTTAAAACCTAACATTTTTGTCCAATACGTTTTCTTATTTTCCGACACTCAATTATTTTCCTATTTCTACAAATTCGATGAAACGACAAGTATGTATACTTACTATTATTTAGCACATTAAAGCAAACATTTTTAAAACCGGTTTACCCACAACCTTAAAATACAATATACGACATAAAAATAAATATCGATATCCCAAATATTTCAAGTACGTAGAACTAGAACTAATTTTGTAAAATTGTTATTAAGAACAAAAAAAATCAACTTAAAAGTAACAAAAGACCGAAAAAGCATTTAAAAAAAATTATTAAAAAGCAAGATAAAATATCGTTTATTTTATTCTACGTAGCAATAATAATGTTTATAGCTGACATTGCTCATCGTCACAGACCAATAGTGCAAATGTGAAAATGCCCACGAAATCCGGGCTATCGTATATGGTATACCTATAAATTATAATATGCGGTCTACCGGTGAATTAACGAATATAGTAAATTAGTAAACTATCTACCGTCGACATTACATAAGTACACTATAATACCTAACAAATTATATTTTCTGGTGAGTATTTAATAAACAATAATCTAATATATAAATGTGAAAATGAAAACCTTTGAGTGATATGTTCTCGGAAACTACTGAACCGATCGTTATGATTTTTTTTTTTTAAATTGAAGAGCTCATTGCGGAGAAGGTTTATGGCATTTGATCGATTCTCTAACTTTAAAAACAAAGGAGTTATCAACTATCATAAATAATGACCTGTTGCGTAGACTTAGTGGGTAAATAAAATGTATTTGTTAATTCGTGGGTTACCTTGGTAACCAAAGAATTATATCTCAAGATACAAGAGTTGTTGCCAGGCGATTTAGTGTCATACAAATCAATCGATACAATTTGCGATGCGAACGAAGCTGTAAATTATGCAACAGAGTTTTTGAAACCATTGGATTTGCCAGGCACGCTACCGCTCTATCTACAACTGAAAATTGTATCATTATCCGGTTTTTCTTAATTAATTACTTAAATTTGTCTTATTTGTGTGTGTGTGTGATGCCAGCAAGACGCAAAGAGGCAAATTTGAGCCGTCGAATAAATGCGACTACAATCAAGAGAAATAGAATAGCGCAAAGAACGGAAGAACAAATGCAATCCAATGATATGAATGTGCGTGTGAGTATGGCGCAATTTTGTGAATTTCAACCATAAGAGGCACGAGCTGAACGCAATGAACAACGACGATTGGAGCAAAGACTAGCGCGCCGTTTTGTTATAAATTGTTATATATTTATACCCATATCCCATCTATTTCTTTCTTTCTTTCTTCCTTCTGCCTTTAAGATTATAAGACCTTTATTTTTACTGACTTATGCGATATTGCATTTTAAGTAATTCATCCATTCCATAGACCGTTGTGAGAGTGAACAATCGTGTTGTGAATACTGCTTGTGAATACTGCCCTGTACTGTTTTCGTTATTACAAATTATTGTATACATTTATAATTTTAATAATCCAAATAAATTGTTTTCGTGGGCAATGGCAATGGTATGTAAAGGTATGGGCAATGAGCCTAGATAATTGGGGTCATATACTTGCCAGTGATCATAACCCCCTTCGAAAGCTGTATATCTGATCGATGTTAAAGGATTTGGATAGAACCTGATATACTTCAGAATATAATCTATGTTGGTGATCTATAATTTCGATGGGAACACACCATGTTTTTCACACGGACAATTATACGTGGTATGCTCTCGAGTGGGTAAGCCATCCAGTTTGTTTGTGTTAGCTAAAGATGGGCTAACAAAAAATATTGTTCACGCTATAGCATTAAGAAATTTATATTGTTTGTTAGTGTTACTGTCGTAATTAATTATTAATGATATATATAATTTTGAGGATTAAATTATGATAAATTTCAAAAATTAATGTTTGGTGTTTTTTTTTTTATATTCCCTCATCGTTCACAGCGCCCCATTCCTCTTCACTCATTTACCACATCCTTACACACTTACAATAAGTTAGTTATATTTTTTCTACACTATAAATTCCCTAGAAATAATTTATATGGCAAAACAAAGTTTGCCGGGTCAGCTAGTCTATAATAATATATTTAAAAATACTTTATTTAGTTAACTTCGCAAATATTTTAATTTCGAATAAATATCTTGAAAAAAATGTTCGATAGCCGGAAAACGTCTTATTGTTGACGTCGAAACAATACCACATGCTTAGGGAATATCAGATACGATGATTACCAAAATAATAATTATATGACAATGATAAATGATTATTGCGAGCATTTAAAAACTTTGTTGCAGAATTCTATTAATGAAACTTTGTGTAGTGATTGGAATTTTTTAAGCATTTGAATTTGAAACGTTGACAAAGCACATATTTTTATTAATATTTAAATAATAGATAATATACTATTATAATACAATATTATAATACTCTATTATATAATATACTAATTATAATACACTATTCATAGATTACCTACATTCACGGTACACAGTGAAAGACCCATATTATTACGATAGTAATATAACTATTATAACAACTCACAAGTAAAAATATTTAGGTTTTGAAATATTAAAATAAGAATTATAGATCTTATTTTGTAAGTAAAAATGTCCTTTATTTTATCACATGTTTAATATTATTTTTTATGCAGTGGAGGAGGAGTGTACCTTCTGCCCCCCCTTCCTCCCCTTGAGTTGAAGTCTCAAACACGCCTCCGATATACCTTTCGTGTAGTGACCATGTTATATATGTATATATTCATGTTATATATGTATTATATATATATACGTGTTTTCGTTATAAGAATATTTTTATAACTATATAATATGTGTGTTCCTAATATCCATTTTAGTCATTCTTTCGTGTGCGAATGGAACGACACGAGTTGAAGGAGCACGAAATACAAAAAATAAGTATTATTAATATGAAAGAGCGTTCAATTCTAAAAAAAATTGTATAGGTCAGAGGTTTCCAAACTTTTCATTGTACGACCCATTTTTATAAATTACCTATACAATAGGTTTTATGTTTCAATTCACATTATTCAATGAGTTATGAGGAATTTAAATAAGAAGCACGTCATTGGGACTGCCTGGGCAAAATGGATTATATTATGTGTGTAATATTTACTCTTTTCACACAATGATTTACCGGCCTAAATTTTTATTTATTTTGACGATAGATTTACATATAAATGTGTGTTTTTTTTGTGTTAAAAACGATAGAAGTATCAGAATTTTAATACAACGCTTAGTTTTTTAAATATTAAAATCCTAAAAGAGACACTTTTGTTATACGACGCATCTCGTCGGTTTATTTTGATACACGAAGAGCGATGATCGAACGATAGGTCCACCACTATTATTTAACTCTATGTATTTTTATAAATAAAACTATATTTATGCATAAAAAAATTATATTTTCGAATTTTTGTTGTAGGTACCTGTGTACCACCCGTATGTGTTTGGAAGTTCAGCAACGTATTTACTCGTATAATTTAATATTTTTAAATTTAATTCGTATCATGACTAGTGCTTATTTATTTGAACATGAATTTGAAAATGACGAAGCTTTCTTGAAAATGATGGTTCAAATGTGAAAACACTATTAACACTCAATAACTTAAGTACCAAATGACTTCTAAGACACATTTAACAAAATTATGTTCATAATATTGTACCTATATATAATTAAAAATACAATGAAATGGATAAGATAACAGTGCCTAACTGCCGACCCGCCAGACGATCGCTGTTCATAATTTCTTGATAAATCTCCACGCTGCCGTTATTTGCTACTGGTGTAGTGCCGTAGTGGAGTGTATTAAACCAAAATATCTTTTTTAATATTTTAAATAGTTAAAAACCTTAAATGTATTTTGTAATTCTAAAACTTCTATCGTCTTTAACACACAAAATCACACATTTATACGTAAATCAAACATCAAAAATAAAATGTTTAGATTGATGAATCGTGGTGCAAAGCGACAACACGGGTAAGATAGGCGATTACGGCGAGCCGGGTCCAATGACGTCACGCGACTATTCTAAACGTCTTAAACGTCTTAATATTATCTCATAATCATAAAGCATTAATTTTATTTACATTGGATTTTCTTCAAATTGTTTTATACGGTTGCGACTACATCAATTTGACATAGAAAAAGAATTTAAAGATTTTTTTTTTTATTGTGTACTCCTTTAACGCGAGCGTCTAGCCGGGATCTCACGTCGCGCGTTTTGTTGACGTTTCGTGCAGAGACCGGTAATGCGCGTGTGTAAACCCTGCAACCGCCAGTGAGGAACTCACGTATTTTCCCACAGTGTGAACGAACACATTGTTTCTTTTGGACACTATGCGTGACGTTATTCGAATCACCTGATTTGTAGTCCACTATAAACAGCGGTTCCTAACCTGGAAACTACCTAGGAGCACGCAAAAAGCAATTTATTGGACAGTGGCAAAAAAATGCTGAATTTGTTTTATTTAAGACTTATTGTTCCGAACGTACACCGTGCATATTATATCATTAAAAATGAAAACTCGTGTCGTACAAAGAAAAACTTAACCATCGACTTATCTTACTGCAGATAAAGGTGTAGAATTTAACGGTTGTAGACAGTGGCGTGGCGAAGGTATTATTTTGGAGCAATTGGTCCTTCAAAACTTTTGGTGGGTGGGTGGTCCCCTTGCCACAAAATACCTAGCCACCTTGGTGACTAGGTTTATGAAAGAAAATATTAATACGTATACGAATATGTATCTTACTTGTGTAAGACATACGTGCTAGTGTGCTAAATATTACGGATATTTTGTAAAAATTTTATTTTTTGCAATGGTGGAATTTTTGTTAGCGGGGGGGGGGGGGGGTACCTTGCATACATTTTTGCTCCTCATCAAAAATGAGTTCAACATTCCACTGCTATACATACATACGCACGGCCGTCGCTAAGGGTCACGTTCACACCATATACATACACACGGTATATATACACGTTTCGACCGAGGAAAAAAACGGTGACGGCCAATAGATTAAAACTAATCCGTATATTATACACGGCCACCGCACATGTAGCCTCTCTATTCTTTCCGTTGGCTATATGACCTTAAAACGCATTTTCCGTTATATTTATCTTTTTTAAATTTGATGTCCTTAAGGTTTAGGTTTGGTATATATATGGTTGTGTCTTGGGTCTATGGGACACTGTAAGGTATATGTCGACTGTTTACTGGACAAAGGGGACCACACACATGATCATAGCATATTTGTATATACATGCTACATTGTATATGTCATATACTCCGATTATTTCTAGAACAAAAATAAATAGTATAATATACGCTTGTCGTTAGAGTACAATTGATTTTTTCGATCGAGTCACCGGAGTGTCACTATACTACGAATTACGATGTCGACCGAAATCGGAAATATTAAAACGTCAAACGTGATATTTTATGATACCGTCGCGATACCGTCGCGGTATATTGTTCAGCCGTCTTGCTTTTATCTGATTTTTCCAAAGAAATCCGCCTTTATACGAGTGGTCTCCCAAAATAATGATCCGTGTCCATTAGTGGAAGTCACTATACAACAGGGGTCGGCAAATAATTTCTATTGGAGTCCTAAAGATTAAAATATTAAATAAATGAGGTCCAGTGAAAAAAATCTTTGTCAAATCTTTATACTTTTAAAATGGCAGTATATGAAAAAAAAATGTATCTAGTTATAATAATTAATTTATATTAAAAAATTACAATGTTAAGTAAATAAGTAAATAATAATTGTGTAGAGTAGTAATAATAAGAAATTACCAAGTAATTTAATGCAAAAAATTGGATTTATTTTCCTTAGCCAGTTATTTTGAAATTGGGAACTCAAGAAGGAACAGCTTATTCATATACAGGTGAGAGTCTGTTAATTTTGTCCGATACTCTTTTTTCAAAACATTAATTTTTCGGAGTTGATACCACAGAGCATAATTTTGATATGATACAAATTAAAAATATCATAACAGAAATTGATTAGCTTAGTATTGTAGTTCTTCGGTAGTTCAGTAGTACTCTGTGGTAGTACGGAATGCAGTGTGGTATTGCAACAGCTCACGGTTTTCACTACTTAATCACAACGTAATAATGGCTTCGATGAAGAGGAAACAGGCTTTCATTTATACATTTATGAGTACGATAAGAGTTAAAATTTCCCCCCCCCCCCTGGAGGCTGGATACGCCACGGGCCAGGGCGCTCGACGAGTTGAACGTAATGGTCGTTTCCGTATTCGGACGGTCTAAAACCGTAGCCGCGTATCGGCGTTACTTTTTGAGCGCAATCTATCGAGCGCGGCTAGTCCGCTAATTGTCGCTCTGTGGCCTATCGCCTGCGCGTAATCCGCTAAGACGACGGTCATTGGATTGTAATAACGATTAACAGTATTATACACGCGCCGTTCGTTTGAAACACTACCGGGACACCGCCCAGAAATATCAAAATTCAAAATATCAAAATATGCGATTAGATAGCGACGCGAATAACCGGCGGCGCTCGTTTGTCGCACATGTTTTTTTTTCCCCGACTTCTCATCGAAATGCGCGCTAACGATTTGCGCCGAGGCCGAGGCGGTCCGACGCGGCGGTTCATCGGAAACGCGATAATTCGGAGACGACCGTTGGTAACGCATTGGACGTCCGTAATTATAGGTTTATCCTAAATACCAGGTACGTTAAGTCAGCAGCTATTTATATATATATATACATGCTCAACTGTTGAGAACTATTGATAAATTGTAAATATGTAATAAAATCTTTGATAAGCGTGCGTTTGGTAAAATCGACACAACTGGCGCATATATTGTACGTATGTAGGCTGTGTTGCCTGTACAATAATTACGTTCACATTAAACATAATATAAATAAATTGACAACGTTATACGGGTACAACGTGCGTACCGCATACAGTTTTGAAATATAATTAATAAATATAATAGCGATATGTTATTAACGCGAAGCTATATGAGTTATATCTTCATCATGCTAAATGAGTGACTTTTAAGTTCACAAAATAATTTTAATTACTGCCCATAAATATAAGTGCCTTTCAAAAATATAATGTCATGTTGCTGTAAAACCATTTAATGTTCTAAAAAAAAATAAAGGTGGTGCACGAGCCGTCACTGTATACGAGACGCCCTCGGAAGTACGCGCCTATTGTTTTCTTATTAATTTTTATATAACGGAGTTTTTTTTTTTTTGGTTCTGACAAAACAGACAGTACGCGTAGCGTGTTTAGGATTAGATGTACGTCAATTACGCCAGAAATCGTAAGTGAGAAAAAAAAATATGGGATTCATTAAGGTCATGCGTCAATTACAATATCGAGGTACAAAAAACTTTAAAAACAAAATAAAAAATAAAAATAAAAACTTTTAAAAAAAGTTGCGACGGACGATATTGAAGTACGAAAATCTTTTAATATATATGTTTGCGAATGGCTGAGCATAATCAACCATTTGCGGAACCAGATGTCTTAAGAGGACGTGATACCCAAAGCTAAACGGCCAAGAGAATGCGCTGTTAGGTGTTTTCGTGCGGCGCAAGCACGCGGCGCGTTGTTCGTCACACCCATTATTCGAAGTCGGCACAAACCAGTCCGATAAAAATTATATGCGGGAGCGCGTTGTTATTCTTTCATGTACGGTCCGGGCTGTTATACATGATACTCAGTACAAACTACAAACCATAAAGATAATAATATTGTCACCGCAATATTTTACCTCGCGCACAAGTGCACAACGGCACAACTCAACTATATAGTACATATATATAATACTAGCTGAATTATCCGGCCTCGCCCGGGAGATATGTTACTATTTTAGATAAGGCCAATTTCTATTTCGTCATAAGAAAAATTTAGGTTGAAAACAACGCACAATCGTCGTATGAAAACTAATGATATCCATTTTAATTTAACTATACTATATTAATATATACCTACCTTATAACTCAATCGGTAATGAATAAAATCAACGTATTAAACAAAATTAAATATTTTCTAGATAACCAAAAATTTAAACGTCCATCCCAGAGCTCAATTCGAAAACTACTTTCTCAGCAGATGCCTACGTCATAATAGCTATCTGTATGCCAAATTTCAGACCGATCCATTAATTAGAAAATAAAAAGTAAAATTTATAAATTTTTTAATAATACTCTTATATTTACCAAACTATTGTCAATTAATTTGCCTTTGCC
Organism: Periphyllus acericola; assembly: GCA_949715065.1. Taxonomy (NCBI): domain Eukaryota; kingdom Metazoa; phylum Arthropoda; class Insecta; order Hemiptera; family Aphididae; genus Periphyllus; species Periphyllus acericola. The sequence continues at coordinate 7,758,992 of OX454264.1, read as the reverse complement.
CGGGGGTGCTCATAAAAAAAACAGAATTCGTTAATCTATATTAAGGCGAGAGATATCGGTCTGTGCTAGGTTATTTATCTCGGCGGGATACTCTGTATATGTTATAGATTATTTGCTAGTTAAATTATTGTTACATTGAACAATTAAATGTAACTGTTGTTATGTAAAAAGCAATATCCTCTTTACTACACAAACATTAAGCAGCGTTCCGACATTTACGAAGTTTCATTTAAAATGTCGGTCGGTCCGTCTTTCGTAGCCTACGCCCTACAGAACCATAAAGGTCCTTTCACACATATCCGATCCGGGTCCGTTCCGAGTCCGATCCGTCAATGCATGCGTTAACTCGGAAGTATAAACTTGCTGTTTTCCAGTGCATATGTTCACACACGTCCGATCCGAGCTCTATCCGACTAAAAAAATATTGTCAGTGACCGATTTTCGTCCGATTTTTCGTCCGAGCTCGGTCGGTTTTTAACGGAATGATGTCGGATCGGACATGTATGAACACGTTTCGACTGGTGTGTTCAGCATACTACGAAATTTATTATATTGGCTTACGTTTGTTGTCAATATTCATTTTGTCATATGACACTGTCAAGTACATTTCATCATGGACAATGAGAAATTAATCGAACTAATAAGAAGTCATACTGAATTGTATGACTTAAGTAATTCTAAGTATAGTGACAGTACTTGGAAAGAAAAAATATGGAAGGGAATTGCAGGAGAATTAAATCAAACAACATATGAACTGTTTAATAGGTAAAATAGGTAAAATGACGGACTCGACTCGGAACGCTAAAATCGGAACGGACTCGGATCGGATATGTGTGAAAGGACCTTAATGCGGTGAATTGATAACAAATCATCTATGAACAAATATGCGAGGAATTGGGTTGTGCATGCGCATATCGAACACATAAATTTCAGTGACTCTGCAACATTTTTTTTGTATTTATTTAATCCATCCATAGTGTACGTAATATAATCTAAATTTTCCATTAGCAACGAATAACGATATGAACTATCACGTCGCGCAACGGTGATATGGAAGGGGAAGTTTGGGCGGCCACGTCTAGCCGCCGTCCGTTGCCGTACCGCGAACCTCACCCACTAAGTCTATGTAACAGGTCATTATTTATGATAGTTGATAACTCCTTTGTTTTTAAAGTTAGAGAATCGATCAAATACCATAAACCTTCTCCGCAATGAGTTCTTCAATTTAAAAAAAAAATCATAACGATCGGTTCAGTAGTTTCCGAGAACATATCACTCTAAGGTTTTAATTTTCACATTTATATATTAGATATATATTATAATTTATAGTTATTAATATATATTATAGCTACTGTTAGCCTAGCGTAGTATACATAATTTGTACACTATTTTCGTCCAAGACGTTACTCGTCAATATAATTAAATGTAACTAAACACGTAAATGCCGATGTAATATTTTAAATATTCGCGAACATACCAAATTTAAATAAGAAAATTAGAAAATTAGAAAAAAAGAACTAAAAAGTTAAAATATAAACTGTCAATATTACAAATGAAACTTACAAATCTGTTCTAAGATTTTCATGAATATCATGTCTAATACCATTGATTAAATATACTTTCCCCTCTTGATATTTCAATACCCACGTTGCTATAAAATAATATAAAAATACTAAAATTAATATCTAATAAAGTTCAAACAAGATAAAATTCACTGATCGTATTAGCAATCAAAAACAATGGTAACCAGTAACATAGATTAAATATACTATATATACTAGTATATTTAATCTATGCCAGTAATCACTACAGTTGAAACTAGAAAGTACGCGGGAGAACAATGTTTCATTCAATGAATTGTTACTCTTGTAGCGACTGTATATATATATATACATTTTCTGTCATTTGAACCCATCATATTATATGAATTTCGTTTTACGAGGAATTGGATAGTCGAACATTTTAAATATAAAATAATTTTTATCATAGATTATAAATTTATAAATAACGATAATATAATAAAACGGCACATGTTCTCTATATATTATTTATAATATGTATATATGTATAATATGATGATACGTCGCCGTCGCAGCAGATAAGGAAGGAGTCGGTTCGTAGTTTCGTACTATGGTGAGGCTAATTTGACAGGGGTAGAAGTACGACGCTCTCGATGCTATAATTGAAATTTGCCGCTAATGTTGGAAATGCAGCACAACTGCACAAGACGGTTGCAAAATGCGAATATTCCAGAAACATGTCTCAGGAAAATCGCTCTCATTTGGGTTGCTGTGATCGTAAAAACTCCAAATTTTTACAACGTAAACATGATAATATTATTCGTGTTTGTATATTACATGTTAGCTTAAATTTATGGGCCAATTCAATCTGTTTGTATGAAGCTTTTTTATAACGAAAAGTCAATATTTCAACAGCTAATTAAAACATCAGATATTTTAGTTCAAAATAATTGAAATTATAGCAGGGGTAATTGTAATTCCGAAATAAAAATAAATAATAATAAATAATACCTTGATGTAGAACATTCAAATAAACTAGTATCAATACCAGAGTCATCCAAAAAATGACATGATGGTAGTGCATCTTCATCATTATCTTCTGCAATTGGCTTAATTAAATCACTATTAACATACAATTCCGCAGAATATTACAATTGAAAGTTTTAGCTATTAGAATGGTTAGAATTAATTACATTTTGCAGATTTTTGCGATATTTGTCAACATTTTAAATATAAAGTTATAAAAATGGTTTGTGAAATTACATTAAATTTTTTTTTGTTATTGAACAGAAGTTAGTTAGAGCAATGTATGAGAAATTTATATATATATTCTATAAATTGTTTGAAAAAGTCAAAATCTATTAAAAATTATGCTATCTCTAAAAAACTCGCTTCTAAAAATCTAAAAATAATAATTTTATTTAAATGCTACCTATAAATATCTACATTATAATTTATAATAAGCTATTGAAACTTATTTCAAGCATACTTCAAGTTTTCACCCGAAAATTGAATTACTTTATATAGGTACTTACTTTTTCGTTTCATAACGTCGACGCACGAGTGCCCGACCAACAAGTTGGTATTGATATCATTGATTTGTTTTCTAAGGTTCCTTTTATTTGTCATTACTCATTATTATAACTAATAATTGATAAAGTTATTAATTTATAACAATTTAAGTAACTTACAATCCACAGTTCACAACACAAGTTGAAATGAAATATGGGACAACAAACACAGTCACAATGTCAATGATCATCAATGCGGCGAATATGTAATTGCACGATGCAAATGCAATATAAATATGCCAATATTACTTTATCTAGTTACTAATGTACCACGAGAAATATAATATGATAAGGGTTTGGAGTATTTTCTTCTATTATATTATTATTGCAGTTTATAATTTTGTTTTATACCCATCGGCCATTGCTTATAAATATTTAATATTGTGAGTACAGACAATTATTTGATATTTTTTTAAATAGAAAGTAATACCTTGTTTTAAATTTTCATGATGTTTCTAGAACCACAATAAATTTTATAATCTACCTACATTTTACATAAAACATGACATTTAAAATATGTATGAGGAACAAAAAAAGTATCTTATCAATATCTTTTATAAATTATACGATCTCTAGATAACTAGGATTTTAGCTCTCGGTGTAAATTTCAAGTTTATACTAAAATCTGAGGTACGACGTACAAAGAAATATGCTATTGTTTAGGTAGTAGGTTTTGAATTTTATTTTCTTTCATTATGGAATGGTGTAAAATATAATATCATTGATTATTATAGTAGTCCTAATTTGGTTCAAATATCGGATATATTCCCGGAATAGCCGACCTTCGTTTGTTGATAACAATCTTTACACATTTGATGTATATGTAGTGAAGGAAATCTCGTTTGTCTATGTGGTGCGGCGGCGTCTGGGTGGCGGCGTTGCGTAGTTGTGTACATAGGCAGCAGCACATGCCTGACAAATAATAAATGTTTTTACCACAAAACACGTCTTCGCAAAACAGTTAAAAGAGGTTTTTTAAACGGTTTTAGAGGAAAATTACCCATTATCAAATCAATAGAAAACAACATTTTTGATGGCCCCACGTAGCGTTTTTCCGATAAGTATATTATTAAGAGAGATATTTAAACTGAAAAAAATATGTATTTCTATATATTTAAACAGCTGTCATTTCTTTAAATGAACATATTTTTGAAAAAGGCTACGTGGGGTCATCGGTAATGTCATTATCTTTAAATATTATAAGAAGTGATTTTCTTGTAAAATCACTTTTGAAGGAGTAGCAGCTGTTTTGCGTGAACATGTTTTTAATACGAAAAATTGATGGTATAACGTCCTCTTAACATTACCTGCCACAACGGCAACGTCAAAAAGATCGTTTTCAAAGTTAAAAATAATTAAGAACTACTTATAAGGAGTACTTTCAGTCAAGAACGCCTCACAGCAAGGGGGTGGCTAAGGGGACTATCCCCCCCCCATTGAACTTATTTATTTAAGCCAATAGCCGTAATACTCAATCAGTGGCGGCTCGTGGGTTTTTGAATGAAGTAGTGCATATCCAAAAAAAAAAAATATAACCAACATTATAAATAGTATTAAATGGTTTTTTACTAATTGTAGTTACTACTTAACCTTTTTTTTTAATTAATTATTTTTTATTTTTGTGGGAATTAGCCCCCTCCATACAAAATTCCTGGCTACGCCACTGCGGCTCACATGTATTGCTCTACTAAGTATTGAATCTGAAAAAGCTCGGTCAGTAAACTTTGATGCATTAGTTGATATTTTTGCATCAGAAAAAAAATTTTCGATTAATTGAATTATTTGTTATAGGAAACTTTTTATTATTAATTTAATAATCATTAATACTTTGTTAGTCAATTTTTTGTTTTTATACGTGTAAAAAATTGATATTACAATAAAATAACCTGCACATTTTTTTGTTTACTAATTTAAAACAGTTTTTTAATATATAACGAGTCCGTCGTTTATATTATCATAAAAAAATCATGGTAATATTTTGGGGACAATTGGGTTATAATATTTATTAGGGGGCACAAATAATAATTTTCCCCAGGATGCTTTCGAGTGTAGTTATACGACTGCACTGCAGCGACTAGTTACAATCAATTACAGAACTATTTAATACTTATAATTTATTACCTTAAGATTAATTATCTGGTAAAATCACGGACAACTACATTAAAAATCTAATGTTTTTCCCTTGCAAGTTTTGTTTGTTCTATTGCACTTAAAATTAATTACACAAACTTTTTATTTTGAGATTTGGTGGGGTTTGGGGCATGGGAGCGATGCCCCCTCTTGTATCCGTGTCTGGACTGCCACTACTGCCCGTAGGCTGTAATAGTTAATAATATGAATATAAATCACGCCTTATTCTAATATTCATTAGAGTTCAGATTATATTTCGCATATAATCTAGGAAAAATACCCAACATCTAAACTATTCTCAAGTCTATAAATGAATATAAAATTAAATAACTGTTCATCAGTGTGCACTGTGCACTCTAGACTGTGATTTTAAAGGGCATGTTTAAAGAGCTATTTATTGAAAAGTTCTTTTTCGCTTATTTTCGAAGTTTGTTCATTCAGGTTTATTATTACCATTGAATAAATATTTAAAATTATGTTATATTATTAAATTTTATATTGTTGTGTATATGTCATTATTATACCACGCACGGATCATACACAAAAAAAATTTTTTCGATAAACAATGTTGTAAATAAGGCTCGGATTTCAATGCATTTGCATATTTTTTCTGGAATGCTTTCCAAAGTACAAAAGTGTTCAAGTATACACATACTAACAATGAACTATTTTTTGGAATATTTTTAGCATTTTTCGAGTTTTTGTCGTTTAAGGGCATTAACGTAATAGTTATTGTCTTTTTTTAACCTATTTCTAGTATAATATTTCGAATAAATGTAATCAATAAATGCACATATTGTACTAATTCAACAAGTTATAACTTAGATATAACTTATAATCTTGAGGCGGTAATTGTGTGAATCAGGCGCGGATACAAGGGGATACCAAATGTCACGAAACGAAAAAAAAAATTATTAAATTTTTTTACAGCAACTATATGAAAAAAACTTAACTGTTTAGGCTGTTATTTCTTAGTTTTTATGTACATTATAATTAATAATAATAATTAATAGATAACTACAATGTTTTGCGGATCGTCGAATTGTTCTATTTATAACTCGGTAATTTCTAATCGCGCCGACCGACGACGTGACGCACACCGGTTGTCGTATCATATCGTAATCGCCCGCATTTATATGCCTACCGTAATAAATATTTTCATTCGGTACATTGATTAAATATACAATGTATGTATGTATATATAATCAATGTTCGGTATCATTCATTTTATTCTATTGCAACTATACACGAACAACTGACAGCGACGAGTACATACATCTTTAAAAATGGTACGTAATTTGTATTAAATACACTTTAGTTTTTTAGTTAAGCAGAATGTAGGTATTTTGTAGTTTTATGAATTTATGATATTAATATACAATTTATATAGTTTAAAATTATGTAATTATAACGAAAAACGATAAACATAAATATCAAAACATAACAATTAACAAAACCTACAATATATATTATGTATAATAATATCATTAAACAAAACATAACGTAAAACGTTATAACATCGAACGCGGTTTCGTAGAAATATTATATATTACTATTTTATTATCTATCATTATTGAATTATTCACAGGCACAATCATCAAATGGGAAAAGAACTATAAACTCATATTTTTTACCTGCTAAAAAACAAGTTTTAGAAAATGATGCACCCTCTCCTCAACTAACACATGATATCTAGAAGATAAATCTCTAGTAACAGTATTATGTGATAGTGAAATTATTGTTTCACTTTGTAGTCTCTCTCATATGCTTAGCTACACTCTTCAACTCAGTAAATGTTTTCAAAAAAAGTCTATTGATTTACATGAAGCAGCCAATATAATGAAAGACACATTAAATATTTTGTCAGAATGCCGAGAAAATGTTTCTTCTCAATTTATAGACATTTATAAATTGGCTGAAAGTATGGCTAAAATTCAAAAAGTGGATTTGAAAATTCCAAGGGTTTGTTCAAGACAAACGAATCGAGCAAATTTTCCAACAAATAATGTAGAAGAATACTATAAATTTGCCATATTTATTCCATTATTAGATAATGTAATCAATGATTTAAAAGCACGTTTTTCACAAAAAAACATTAGAGTGCTTCAATCTTTCATATATACTGCCTACCAAGTTTATAAATGAAAATACAACTTTATACTCATTAAATAAATCAGACATTATCATAAAAGCATTAGCAGATGATTTTCAAGCACTTCTTTCACATGATAAGGACATGGTATTTCCTTTATTACGTTCAGAGTTTAGATTATGGAAACAAAAATGGAACCGAGAACAACTTGAAAACATTTCGATAAATTCTATGTGCGTTACAGAAATACTTAAAAAATGTGACGAAGAAACCTCTGGCCCGCCCGCCCGTTGGCCCACCTAAAAATTTTGATTAAATGTAATAGTTGAAATTATAATTTTTAAGTATTGTTACGTAAATAGAAGTAATTTAATAGTAAAATTGATAATAATAACTGTATAGCCCAAACATATGACGGGGCAAGTGTGATGCGTGGACACATAAATGGTGTACAAGCATTATTTAGAAAAGAAGTGCCTTGGGCTCTATATACACACTGTGCTAATCATAGGCTCAATTTAGTTTTGGTTGATGTAACTAAAAATATTGAAGAAGTTGATGTTTTCTTTAATTTCTTACAAGAATTATATGTTTTCATGTCTGGTTCAGTTATACATAATAAATTTATAGAATTACAAAAAAAGGTAAGTACTTAAAACTAATAAACCAATAGAACTTAAACGTTTGTGTCTTACAAGGTGGTCATCACAAATTCATTGTTGCAGGGCTATTAAAAGTACTCTTAATGTTATTTTATTGCTATTAAACAATGTTAATGCCAAAGGACTATTAAATAGATTTTAAATTTATTTATTTATTATTTTTATTTAATGATTTTTTATCACAAATAAATATTATTAGTAAATACTTCAAAGATGTTAATGCTGATATGATAAAAGGTATGTCATTAATTGAGTCTCTAAAAAAGTGTTTTTTGGATTTGAGAAATGAAGACTCATAAAAAAATGTATGATGAAGCAACAACAATTGCAACTAACTTAAATATTAGACTTCCTATTATACAGGTAAAACAAAAAAGACAAAAAAAAATACCTAAACAATTGGAAATATTTATATGTGAAAGTAGTACCTTAGACTTAGAGAAACAACCACTTATATCAGAAAAATAATTTCAAACTGATTTATATTACCGTATTGTGGATAACATATTAAACGAATTAGATAAAAGATTTATTGATAATTCTAATATTTTATGTGGAGTAAGTGCCTTTAATCCAAAAGCTTCAGTTTTCTTTGACTATGACTTAATTGTGCCTTTAGCTAATCATTATTCGTGTGATATAGATTCTTTAGAAGCAGAATTAAAAATAATTAAAAAGTCAATAAAAGTGTATGAAGAAAAGTTAAAATTAAAACTGCATGATGTTTTCTTTTTTCATGCTTTTTTGTGTGAGTATCAAATAGCCTTTACTGAAATGTTTAAGCTTTGTTCCATCGCTATAACTATACCTATATCCTCATCTGCATGTGAGCATACCTTTTCATGTATGAAACGAATAAAAAATTATTTAAGGAATTCCTTGCTTCACACTAATTTATCGAATTTGAGTATTATATCAATAGAAAAAAGTTAGGCTAAATTACTAGATATAGATGCAATTATTGATACTTTTTCAAATTCTCATGGCAACCGTAGAATAATTTTAAAATAAGTTAAATTATGATTATTACTTATTATTTATTTAGTTACATAATTGTCTAATATAATAATTATATTGTACAGGTATTTAATAGTTGTTTTATATTTTATTATAGCCTTGTTATGGTTTGCTAATGTATTAATATGTATTTAATCATAAACTTTGAAATCTAATTTGTTAGATGTATAATATTATGTTGTTTATTAAATAAAAAAAAATATAATGGATTGCAGTTTTATGTATTTAATTTTACTTTTCTTTTAAAATAAGTATCTGATAAATAAATAACCCAACTCACCAAAACTTCTGGTCACTGAGACTGTAACTCAACCACCATTTTTCAAGGGGGGGGAGGTCAAAGACCTTAAGAGATTAAATAAACAATTTTTTTTACAAAGGTACTTATATATGTAGAGTCAAAGGTGGGTATTCCAAAAATGGATACTATGGCCCCTGTCAACCCCCCCCCCGTTTATTCAACTACCTTACAACCATACGTCCAAACAACTGTGCCTGCCTAAATATATGTAGGCCTCCCTTTGGCCCGCCCTGGGAAAAATTCCTGGTGCCGCCACTGTTGTAAAGGCTCAAAACTTTCCACTTAATTTCCCTCCTAACCACTGTACTCACAACTTATTCCATAGTTAAATAATATCTCTACCTCATTAATTATATAATCATAATGTCTTTACTCACAGATAATGTATATATTTACTGTATACTTTAATTTGGTCTGGATCCATACTATTTTATACCTATCTTATTCTAAACATTTACTACGTACAATTTTTGTACAATATTATCTTTATGCAATAGTTGTCAAGCTATCATAGTTTTGTTTTAAATATTTCTTTATGGAAATCAAATATTATATCCTCTAATGGTTTTTTTTTAAATTAAGCTTATTATTATTAAAATATGTTATATTTAAATAATTTGCTTGTGTAACTAAAATATTAAAAACTTAAAAAAACTTATTAAGATGTGTATTTTTATTAATTTAAAAATTATTTTCAATTCAACAACACTGGGGTGTTTATTTTAGATTAGTTCACCTAGTAAATTATGTATTTAAACATTATAAAAACAATATGTTGAAAATATTATAATTAAATAAAGAAAAACAATGTATTGGAAAATGTTTCTTAGATTCTAAGACAACCTGCAGAGTCCAATTGCCGTATTATTATTTTTTTTTTTACTAGGTTAATATTTTATACTGTATTAAAGGATGCCATAGCGGCATGCATTGTCATTGTCTTACAAACATATTAAATAGCAAATCTGTATGTTGAGTAAAAATAATTTTTGTTGTTAGCTTTAATATAAGAGTAAACTGACATATTGTTAAACTTAAAGGGAAGAACATTATTTATGACGTCACATTGGTTATATACGATATTTTAAATTTTAAGTTTTTTTAAATTGTAATATTTTACACATCATTGATAAAGCCTACAAGAAAACAAGACAACACAAGCGGGCATGGCGTCTTCTGAATACAACCAACACTAACTAATAATATTTGATAGATATTTTAAGGAATTATTGCTTTAATTGCGCTACAACGGACTGCATTAAATTTGTTGTTGACTTAGGATTGCTTGTGTGATGCCTAGTATAAGCATGCACAGAGATTTAGAATGAACAATCTCTGATGACATATGTTGAATTGAGTGGTATTGTTTTAAAATTTAGAAATAAAAATATATTAAACTGGTAAAACTTTCATTAAATCAGAACATAATAATGTTGCTTTAAATAGTAACCATTTAGTCGCTTGAACAAATTAACATAGTACTCCAAGACAATGGCATAAAACATATAGTTTAGCTACCGCACCGTTTAATAATTTATTTTTGCTATCACATTATGTAATAATGGAAGTTGTAATATGTTTCTCGTTGAAAAAACTTAGTTAAGGAGTTTATATTATCTATTCGTTATCGTTTACTTATAGGCTAAATGATATTCAATAGTCGTGTTGTACAAGTCTGATCAATTTTTCCTTTTTCTATTGTTCGATAAACAGAAAAGTGAGCTTCAAAACATATATTTAATCAGTGTGTCTTACCAGACGGTGGACATTTCTCCGGGTGACAATGCGATTTGAATAAATTCAAACATTCGTCCTTTGAAATCAAACAACTATCAACCAACGATATTGTTGTTGTTATTATCGTTGATAACAACATCGCTGCCGATGAGCGAGTGATAAGCGATAACAGAGGAGTGCTTTCGAGTTTTCGACTTACGACGTGCGAACAACGTGATCGAAGCGGACGACTGGACTGAATACTGGTCGAGTGATTAGATTTAAAATATTAAATAATACGTGATAATTAATCCGTGTGTTTTTGTTGACTTTTTCCACCATGCAGCGACACCGGCAGATCTACCGATCGGCATTGACCTCAAACCTAGGAACAACGGTTTGCAAAAAAAAAAATGAGACATTGCCACACAGGGTGGATTGTGGAACGAGTATTGTCATCCGAATTTAACAGGTTTAAGTTATTGAAATTATCGGAGAGCGTGCTTTAAATTTTCCTAAAAATCAAAATGTCTCGGATTTTTTGTTTTCTGTTCAACTTATCTAGTCACATTGAATACAGGCTATTGAGGGTTTCTCAACTATTATCAACTGTACAAAAAAGCTGAATACTATTGGACTGATGCTTTATACTATGTTTGGTTTTGGAAAGGTACTGCGCCAACTTCTAACATAAGTTAATTTGCTGAGACCATTCCAATGCAAGGACAATACTGCCTCATACCTAGTCTTAAAATGTCAAACTATTATAGGGATCATCTTATGAGTATATATATATATATATATATAGATTGATATTTTGATATACTGATATACTGAATATATTGATATACTGAACCATTTTGCTGTTAGAAAGTAAAAACCAATGTATACATTGATATCAGTTATTACTTATTACAATTGTATATACTAAAATAATCATTTATAATTTTTCCTTTGCAGTTTCCAATCAATGTTCAATACAATATTACCTTAAAGAAAAACAATACACCTCCCACCTCCAAAGATTTTGATTCCCTATATTATGCAATCATTAGTTAGACACATATACAGTAATATCTTGAAACATTTATATTTATTATACCATTATACTTACTGGTTTGGTTATTTATTACTATTTTTGGTGGATTGCATCTTAAATTAATAATTACAAGTAACTTACATTCAAATATTTTGGATACATTTTATTATCATATTAATTAATTAGAATAATTTTGTTTTATATTTATAAAACAAAACATATGACAAACATTAGTTAAGAAATATGAATAACATACAAACAATTAATTTCTGTAAATTTAATATTAATAAAAATAAAAATTAAACATTTAATAATTGATAGGAGTAATTAATTATAATATGTGAATATTGGATGAACATGTACGACAAACATTAAACTTATGAATAACTTACAATTAAGTTCTGTAAATTAAATATCAATAAAAATTAAAATTAAACATTTATTAAATGATAGTAGTAATTAATTATATATAAAGTCAATATTGGGTAGACATATTCGAAAAACATTTAATAATTGTTAGGAGTAATTAATTATAAGTCAATATTGGATGAACATGTACGACAAACATTATACTTATGAATAACTTACAATTAAGTTCTGTAAATTAAATATCAATAAAAATTAAAATTAAACATTTATTAAATGATAGTAGTAATTAATTATATATAAAGTCAATATTGGGTAGACATATTCGAAAAACATTTAATAATTGTTAGGAGTAATTAATTATAAGTCAATATTGGATGAACATGTACGACAAACATTATACTTATGAATAACTTACAATTAATTTCTGAAAATTTAATATTCATAAAAGTAAAAATAGAACATTTAATATTTTGTAGTATTTATTAATCTAGAATTTCCCCTCCGATACGGCGATTTGTTGTGAAAAGTTAATCTTAATTTATTAGAATACATATTAGAATTGTCAAATTATATTGATACGGAAACAAATTATCAGTCCATAAATATGATAGGTAAGTTGCGTCCGTATTTATGTTATAGTTGTATTATGCAACTACCTGCAGTGATGTTAGATGATTTCTTATTTAAATGAATTGGTCAAAAACTTCAAAAAAATATTGGAATGCTAATAATAATAATAATAAATTAATTTTGAAGTTTTAAGTAAATATATAATTTTAATGTTCTTAGTACATTAAATCAACGTTTGAAGACCTAGGCGTTTTAATTTTGTCTAAGTTCTTGACGATCATATCATGTAATAGAGAGTAACAATTACGAATAGCATGCATGATAATGGATGTCTGTAAATATTGAAATTCATCCAATTCTACAACAGCTCTGCGATAATCTTCTATTAATGGATGATCCGCAACCTAAAAGTTAAAAAAGTATTGTAAAAAAAATTGATGAATTATAATCATATTACACAAGTATAATTAACAATACTTTGAGGGATGCTTTATCAATATTGTTGCGCAGATTTTACAGTGGTATAAAAAAATTGAATAATATAATAATAAAATAAAATGTATTTTTTATTAGGTTTATATACAATTTTTTAGACAATTGGTTATATTTCACACATTTATAGCCAAATCGCTTTCTGTACTTTACTAAATATGACTAAATAGTTAATATAAAGGAAGATAATTACTAAAAATATTATATGAATGTTGGCACTAAGAAAAAATAGGTACTCATAGTGTATACAAAACAATTTTAATTATACTTCATACGTGTAAAATTGAGACTATTGATTTCATATAGATTTTTAAGATAAATTACCAAAACAACAGTAAACAAAATTAAGTAGATGGATATATTTTACTGATGAAATATCTGGAAACTAGCAAATTAAATGGAAAGGAGATTTTCATACGATTCATTTATTTGTATTGCAATTTTAATTCAATAGTAAATACAAACCATTTTGATAAGTTTCCCACGAGCCCGATGATAAATAAATATTTGTTCAAGAAACTCCCCAGCATTAACTTCATGCGTTTGAATCATTTCTAGAATATTTCCTTGTACAGATACTCCAAAATTGTTGCCGTCTTCAATTCTTGGAATTAATAATGATAACCACACTTTCAACTGAAAATAAAATAATTTAAGACTATTTGTAATTTATTATATTGAGCAAATGTTTCACCCACAGCATTAGTGTCTTCAACTAATTGTTTGATACAAGGCTTAAGAATCTTAAAAATTTCAATGAGGTTTTCATTGGATGGTACGAGCATTGGTTTTAGAATTATATCTTGAGAGCTTGAATCTAAGGTTGGAGTTTCACCTTCACAACTTTAAATAAAAAAATATTTGATTTAATTTAATATATAAGGCTTTACATAATTACGAAATTGAACGTTATAACAAAGAAGGTTATATTATAACAACACAATATATACAAATTAAAACATGAATACAATGCATTTTGCCTAAATGAACCCGAAATAAAATAGAAATAAATGTAATCAGGAAAATATTCTTAGTCTCCTGCCACTTCTTAGGCAAATTGCACAGTATTGTATATAATATAATACCTACATGGTAATCATTTATTAGAATAATAATGTTAAATATTAATCTACTTGTTAACATTGTCTTTTGTCTTCATCGTTAGAGGAGTGTTTAAAATAAATTTGGTGTCCTTTTCAACAGTGTAAGACTCCAGTTGTTTCAGTAACTCATTTAAATGAATAATTCGCTCAGGAAACTTTTGTAAAATATTATTTTCTGCCTATAATTGACGTAAAAACAAAACAAATAATTATTTAGATTAAAAATGATTAGTAAAAAACATTGTAAATTAAAATAAGTTTATTTACTTACTTGTATTTTGCAAACAAACATATATTTTACACATATTTTTATATTATTTTAGGTACGTAAATTGATATTTAGGAATACCATTTTCATAAATAACATTCTAGATAAAATGACATGTGAAATTATTTTTTTATAAATGTGTACCTATGTTTTTATCTTATAAGAATTCTTTATTCCAAGCTTTATAATTTTAAATAGTTGATTATAAATATATTCAAAATGTATTTATTAAATGCTAAGTCAAATATAATAAAAAAAAACTAAAGAAGCCGTTAATTTTTTGCTGTTGTAATTTTAGACATAATTTTAAAACAAACATTTTTATATTTGGTCTGTCTATAGTAAATAAAAAATGTTATTTAATCTGCGATAAAACTATTTTTTTTTTTAGTTTTAAATAAAATATAAAATAATAAAAATAAATGATTTTTTCTGTGGTATTATTGTATAATACCTACGAGCAAATATTTACAATCGGTTAAGATTTAGAAAATCAACAACCGGTGCATAATAGTACTCATCGACATATATATTTAATAATATTTAATTTTAATTAAATGGGTACTTATGCAAAAATAAAAATATTGAATGTATGCAATGGGCAATTATTTTCTTTATGCCTAATGCAGACAGTGACCATTAATTCTAAAATAATTGCATTTCCTGGAAAATAATTTAACAAGTAATGGGTACATAAATAGTTTTAATACGTACATTATCCTTCAATGTTTCGTGGAATTCTTTAGCCTGCAAAAAAATTTGTTAATATTACTTCGTAAATAAGCATAATGATTGAATCAACAAATATAAAATGTCGGTAACAGACACAATGTACCATTGTTCTCGAAAAAATTGATTCTGAGTGAAAGAGGTCGGGTGCATCAGTTTTAACCTTTAAACTTTAAAGATAATTGATATAGTAGTAAAACAGAACCAAATATCTTAAAATGATAGGTTTAAAAGTTTTATAAGTATCGTTTTATAAATTACAATTATCTATTTAAGACTAGGAAAATTAAAAATATGATGTACATAATTTGGTATGTATTTTTATTAATTTTGCCCTTTAATAATTTGTATACTCTAATTTTCATAATTATTAAAATACAATTCATTTATAATACAATTATAGAGATTATCAATTATCGAGACTCTGTTATAATATATATGTCATATACTTAAATATGTATAAATGGATGATATATATACATAGTCCTATAAATAAGTCCTAGGTCGGGTGAGACTTAATGGTCAGACGAGATACAGAGATCTTATTGCTGTAAGTCTCACTTTTTTTTAAAAGTCTGCATCTAAAATATTATGAGGTCCCTGAAGGCAATTTTCTTACAATAACCATACGTATATAATTACCCAAAATGTACTTAATTTAATATTATTATTATTCTTTCTGAGCATATTCAGCCTGAAAAAATCTTATTGTACACATTATTATACACAATCGTACACATTAATACGTCAAAAATTATGAGATTCTATAAAATGCTAATATTGATGTATGGGTTAATAGATGTATGTTAGAATCCCTACGATTAATTTTAAAGCATATAATTTTAAAGCCTAACCAAATATCTTGTATCCATGAAAAATAATCAAGTGGATAGTGCGTGGTCAGTGCCGCAAATACTGGGGGTGCACGGAACCCCCGGGCCAACCTTAAATCATAATAATAGGCCGGTGGCCGAACCATATAGTAATACTCGATGTCTTATAGGCCTAACGATTTGGAACGTTATTTTTTCTAAATTATCATCGTTACAATTTACAATGATATAGGTCTTATCGGAATGAAAAATAAAAGTAAATTTTAGGCCATCAATAATAAGAATTAAATTATATATTTATTCTCTAAAAATAGAAGGTTTTTGTTTACCGTAATGTATGTCTAGTACTCTAATGTCTAGTGTCTAGTGACTATATAGGTATGCTTATCACACAGTGCAACGCTCATTCACCTATTGTTTTGTAATATTTTATTTTAAAATATAATATTTTCGAATAATTTTTAATTTTATATTATATTAAAAGAATATTTTACTAAAAATTAAACACTACCTATCTGTCCTTTACAAATTAACAATTATTCTACATTATTGGAATAATTATAAAATTGTTTATACTGCAAGATTATAATTAATTAATACATTAATTGTAGTTTATTTGTATAAATTAGGTAAAAACGAACTTGAATAATAATATTTATGGTAGTATTGCAGCAATCGGTCCGAATGTACCCGTTACAAATTTGGCAAAATGTGATCTAGACTTACCAGAACAAAATTGTGTATTACCATGGAGACAGCAACAATTGCATTATGTATTTTAAAGAAATAAATAAAAATGTATTATTATTATTATGAAACTAATAAAAATAACTTATATATATATATATATATATAAAATAAACTAATTTAATTTAAGTTCCTTTTATTTACCCTATTTATTAAATTTGTTAAATACTTTTCAACTACTGAATTTAATAATTATCAATCTTAATAATTTCTAACTTAGGTAACTTAGGTCCTTGTAATTTGTTTACATAAACACATTTTAATGTTCTGTAGCTAAAATATTAATATATTTTGGTGTAGGAGCTTGAAATCAGTACTACATTAAAAAGTTCAGCTGGGGATGTGGATTGCAATGAAATGTTATCAAATGAAGTGGATTTGGATAATGGTATATAAAATTACTATTTACTGTTATTTATTTATTTTATTGAACAATAGAATGTTTAAATAATGTTAT
Source organism: Periphyllus acericola (assembly GCA_949715065.1). NCBI lineage: Eukaryota > Metazoa > Arthropoda > Insecta > Hemiptera > Aphididae > Periphyllus > Periphyllus acericola. The sequence goes on along the minus strand of OX454264.1, from coordinate 7,741,376 downwards.
AAAATGTTAGGTAATTTAATAAATAAAACGAGAAAAATGACTTAAATGCCTCTTAAATTCAAACCAGTTATATATTCAACCTACTATATTCTACCATCTCTGACTTGGCAAGTGGTTTTTATTTGAAAATAATTTTATATTTTTTGACCAAAATAATACGAAGCATGATGGACCCCTTTTTATTGAAAAATTAAATGAATAAATTTATTAGAATTAACCCAAAGTTGAAGAATTTTACGTTTTTCAATAATCAATGTGTATTAAGAATTTTTATTAAATTCATCTGTTCTAATTTATAAACAAATATTTTCACAGGATTGGATTTGAATTTAGAATTTCCAACAGATCAAGGCCTTTTCCTGAGACATTAACTAGTTCAAGTTTAAAAAAAACAGATTATTTTGTATGGCCCATGCAATCCTAATGATTTTGTGTTGTTCTCAAACGCAATGTTTATATTATTATTTTAATAAATATTATTTATTATATTCATACTGATGGAAAAAGTAATCCACGAAGTTTTTCTAGTGACTTTTATAATGCCATAACTAAAATGGGCAGTAAAATATCCCGAATTTGTCGATGTTATTCCGTTGTTTTACAAAAAACTTACTGTGAAACTTGTTGGTTGTTTGCTGATAGAGAGGCATTATGTTTAAGACCAACTGAATTAATGGCATAGATGATTGGCAACATTTAACCCAAAAAATTATTAAACACGAAATATCTAAACAACACGTAGATGCAATGAAATTACGATTACTGTGGGCAAAGAATAATACAATAGATAAGAAATTAGAACTGCAAATTTGTGCAGAAACTCAATTCTAGAGGGATGTCTTAACAAGACTTATTCAAATTATATTTTTCCTCACTGCAGGTAATACAGCTCTCAGAGGAAATTAAGGTAAAGTAAATAATAATTCAGATGGTAACTTTTTACGTACAGTGAAGTTTTTAGCACAATTTGATCATTAAGTAAGCTTTTGTGCACTGAAGAATCTAAAGTGAAATACTTGAGTTGGAAATTTCTGAATCAAATCATTGAATTGATAGCTTCAGAAGCAATGAAGATTGTATGTGAAGAAATTAGAAATGCGTAGAGTTTCATAATTATTATGCACACAATATGTAACAAAACTTGACCAAGTGAGTTAGTTTCATTTTGAGATATGTTGTAGTTAATAATTATGAATTATGACGAATATACATTAGATGTCAAAGAATCATTTTTAGGATTTTATAAATTGACATAAAATGGCGCTGAAGACCATGTCAATTTAATTTATGATGTATTAAATAAAAGTTATTAATAATAATGTAATTTAGACACAAAAAAATGTCGAGGATAAGGCTACGATGGTGCTGCAGTTATAAGTGGTATGTTCTCTGGTGTTCAGAAACGCATATCGGATATAATTCCAAATGCTTCATGTGTCCATTGCACTGCTCATAACTTAAATTTAGTAATTTCAGATGTTGCCAAAAGCTCATTAAAAATGTCAAATTTTTTTGATATTGTCCAATCTATATTTTTGTTTTTTAGTAAAAGTGCTCCAAGATGGGCTTCTTTAGAATTTGGTGATGAAGTTACTTCAATTATAAGAAGTAAAGTTTTAAAAAAAGGCTGCAACACCCGTTGGGAAGCAAGGCATACTGCTGTATATGCACTTAAAGTGAATTATATACAAGTTTTAAAATATCTAACTAATATAACTTTAACTACTAATAAAAACGATGAAAAAAATACTGCAGTATCACTAAAAAAAAAATGGAGTCATTTGAACTTGTAATTTTAATGACTATATGGGAAAAAGTTTTAAAACCATTATCTGTAGTTTTTAAAATTTTACAGTGTCCACAAACTAGTCTACATCAAGCTGTAGAATATTTACAAGGATGTATTGATGATGTAATTCAAAAAATGAGAAATACTTATGAAGAGCTAGTGTTTTCAGCAACAAAATTATGTTAAAAGTGGGGAATATTAATAACAAATGAAAAGAAATTCAAGAAATTCACAAAGAGGCTATATGATAGTATTGATAATCATAAACGATTCAACGCAATTGAAGAAAATGTTCGCATTACTATTTTTTTGCCTCTTACTGATACTATATTTTAATTACAAGAGCGTTTCAAAGGACTTGAAACAGTGTCAAGACATTTTAAATTTTTACAACCACTACATTTAGTTAAGTACAGTGAAGCTAATTTAATTACCTCATGTTATGATTTAATTTAATTTTATAATACTAATGTTTCATCTGATTTGACCAGGCAAGTTATATCATTAAGAAAATTTCTAGAAAATACTAAGATGAAAACCATAAAATAATTGTCTTTATACATTATTGAAAATGATCTGTTATAGTGAAATACTGTAAGTTAAGTATACAGCATGCATAATTTTTTTTGTCTCTACCAGTAACGGTTGCATCGGAAGAACGCTAATTTTCTAAACTAAAAATAATAAAAAATTATTAACGAAATTCAATTTCTGAATTAAATATTCATCATTTGCAAGGAAAACATTTTTTAAAGTAGATATAAAAATAATTAATTTAATTTATGTTAATTTTAAGTTAAATTGTTAAAATAAGTTATTTATATTTTAAATATTAATATCGTACATTGAACTATATTATTATTAATTAGATATAATTTGTATAATTCTATAAATAATAAACCTAAAAATTAACTATAATTTAGATAGTGTTTAATCAACTTATTCTTTAAGCCATCAAGGTGTTTCACAAAGTAATATCATATTATTTTATCCAAAAATAGTAACTAATGAATGCATTAAAATCATAGTTATTATTATAATACAAAATCCTAAATATAACAATAACAAAATAAGAGAAATTTTTACTAACCATTATATTTTTAATTTGGTTATGATGTAACGGCTGATGGTATATTGCATTTTAAGTGGACCGAGAAAGATAATAAACAATTTAAGGAGCCAGAGAGCACACTTTACTCCAAATTATCCGAGTACAGTTCATTCACTGAACTTCAGTGTACATTATTATCAGTATTTTATATTATTAATATAATAGTGTAATTTATCATATACATTTGAATTTTAATGTATATACAACTTGCAAGCGATATTTTGGTCCTGTTAGTACATGGTCATATAATATGGGCCCTATAATATTTTCTTGCACACCCACCAGTATGTATCAAGTTATAAATGTCCTTTTAGAAAAGAACCAGATTTGTACACGTAGCAATCCTTCTGGTACATATCGTGTACACAGGCAAAAAAAAAACATCAAGTAAATCAATACATCACGCAATAAAATCAATACATTTCTCGTTTCACTCAAAATCGAAAAGTAAAAAATAATCTCTTGAGTAAGTAGTAGTTATTAGTAAAAATACATATAATATAGGTAATATCAAAAAGGGATATTTACGACGACGATTTAATGATTGATTTCAAGTGTTACTTCTGCAGTTCAGCAGTACACCAAATAATTATGATTGCAAGACTTTCGTCAGAAGTGGTTTTCAACGAGATAAATAAATGACAAACATCAACTAAATAATGAGGACCTACCAACGTTCATAAATCGATAATTATTAACGGGTCGTAATATTTCTCACCTTTTGTGCAGCTTCAGCACACGACATTCTGCTCAGATAATAAACGACCTGGCAAACACCTCGTATAAAATATATTCGCCGTGAATAATTAAACCAATAAAAATGTTAGCTTAAAAAAGTCAACAAGTTGGGTTTTTCTTCTCACAAAGTAAAAGAGAATTAACGTTTGTCATCAGACACCGTGATAAACGAATGAGCGTAGTGAAATGTGAATTAATTATAGGTATACACTTTTTAAAATTACATTCAGTTCCTCTACGATGTCGTACCTTGTATAAAGTCACGACTTTTCATACTCGGCATCACGAACATACGAGTACGGAGTATTGATTTTAACTTCCCGAACATGTCAATAATCCGTTGCTACAATGGAGTGTGACCAACGGTAACAGGTTACGTCCCTGTCTGGCATTTTCCCGTCTGATTGATTTCACAGTAACATATTGGGACGGGTACAGTCTTCCCGATTTTGATAACGATTGATAACAGCAAACATGATAAGAACCAAAAAAAAAAGCTAATGCCAACCTCCAAAATGTAAATAAAATCCAAATTCCCGTTTCGTTATCCAGTATATAAATGAATAAATAAATTATTGATTTCATACCAATAGTAATTTTTCGAAAAATATATACTGAGAAATTTTGTTTTCTATTAAATAAAACCCTGTTTAGTTAACTTTTAATCGGTGAAGTTAGATTTTTATCGTTTATTATTTTAATTTAATTCATTGATCATACTTCAATGATTTATATCATAGTTTATTTATACTATGTACCACGATCTTAGAAGATCTTCTAAGACCGTGCTATGTACTATAATTTATCAAAAATTTAAGATATTAATATTTGATTCTACCAATGTATTAATTAATAGTATTAATCAATACATTTTTTTGATACTAAGTACTTACTATAAAAGTTTTAAAGGAATGTTTATTAAAAAAAAAACAGATTTTAACTTATTTGGATTTTAAAAACAATAGTTAAGTCAATGGAATATGTACTGTAAAAAATTATTGATATTTAATGATTAATTTCAAATTTATTGAGTCTTAGGATATTTTTCGGTTTTTAATTTTGATCCAGATAATTATATTAGAATCTTCATATTTCTGTATTTTATTAATCAAATAATATATATTTTAATACTTTATACCTATCTAATATCTATATATTTTTATAATATTATGTGCTCCATACTATTTCTTAATATTTCTTAATCTTAATGTTCCTATTATAGCTATCTGAATAATAATAAATTCTTGAAAATATTCAATATATTTTTTATTCTGTTTTAATAAAAATGTTAACATTTTATCTGACAAATATGATTACACATACTCAATTAGAAATTCAAGCTTATCCAGCTTTATATAAACTCATGTTACAATTTGAATTACAAAAAATGATTGCCACCCAATAAAGTTTAAAAAAAGTACAGTAAGTAATAAATGTTATGGTTATAGTTATAATAAAATTTATAAGTATGTATATATATATATATATATATATATATATATATATATATATATATATATATATTGGTCATAAATATAATACTATAGTTGTGTAGACACAGATTATTTTCATAAATTTTTTTATTTGATTTGATAGGTAAGTGTATATATTTTAGACTGGTAGCTCAATACTTAACAAGTTTTTTGTTCATCTGCTTAACAGTTCAGAAATGTATTTTACTTGAATCTTAATTATGATAATTTTTTTAAATTCTACATAATTTTTTAAAGAATGATACAAAATTAGGGATAATTTTATTAATTTTTATAAAGTATTCAGTGTTAATCCAGTAAATAGATTTTTATGAAATAAATTTTAACTGTTTACTTTTAACTTATAACTTCACAAGTATATTGGTGTAAGAAATTATTATATTTATTTATATGTACTTTAAATTATATTAAGCATTGATGTATGTGTTTAGAAAAAATAATAAAATAATTCTGTGAAATTTATAAATTTTAAATAGGTACTAATAAATTTAATCATTTGTTGAGATAATTATTTTAGTACTAATGTATGATAAATAATTGTTAACACCACAGAATAAAACACTTAAAAATAAATAAATATATAAATAAATTGGAGATAAACTTAACTTTTAACAAATTTTGAATATTATAACTATAAATGGCAGATTGCTATCTGTAATGAACAGCTTCTTCACAAATTAAATTAAAATATCTATAATATTTATGTAGAACCGTCACTAACTGACATACTTTTGTCATAAAACTCATAAGTCATAACCATTTCACCGATAACCAAATTTGTCGTAATATTATCGTCACATAACGAGTTTGTTATCATAATTACATTATTACGAGAGTACATATGAATGTGAATATGTATTATTTTCAAATAAAGATAAAAATAATGTCCGCTATTCGGAGGTTGTCCCATTGAAAAGTAGTGAAAATTTCCCCTCTCAAAAAAATGTCCGCTATTGAGAGGTGTCCATTATTGGGAGGTGTCCGTTAGTGGAGGTTTCACTGTATATATATATATATATATGTGTGTGTGTGTGTGTGTGTGAAAATGAGAGACTTTTCTAAATATAATTCTTAATTTAATGTACATATTTTATACAGAATAAAATAGAGATTTTTATTTTTAATCACCAGGAATTCTAAAAATTTACCATTATTTTATCTCAAAACCAAAATTATGAAAAAGTATATGTTAATACATGAATATGTTGAACATCAGGTAAATTAAAAATTTCTAATATAAAATATATTTACTTTTATCTTTTTTGATTTTGATTTAGACATCTTAGATTTTTTAATAACAATTTTCATTTTGCTTGCAGACTTTTTATTCTCATTATCTGGCAATTCATAATCAAAAGGCCGTACAGGTGTTTTTACTTTCTTTGGTCGATCGGTAACAGGAACAAATGGATATACCTGAAATGTTTAACATATTGAATTAGAATAAACATATCTTTTAATTATAAGTTAGTTTTTGTTATTTTAATTACTTTAGATAATTTAGTTTTTGCTTCTCTTATTAATTCTTTTGATCGGTCATTAATGCCAATAGGTTGTTTTATAAATGTAAAACTTTCTATGGTTAATGGGTTTTCTTCAGTCGGTGATAAATCCAATTGTTCTTGAATTTCTCTTAATGACCGAAGCTTTCGATTATTTGGAGAATAGTAATATACATCACTGTTTCTATTAGCCTGATTCATAGATGAAAAATCACTAGTAGTTCTATATACTAATTCTCGTTTCCATCCTTAAAAATAATTCATACTCATATTAAATATAACATATACACTCAAAACTAGTTAATTTTACTCACCACGTTCAAAAGGAAGTTTAAAAATTTGATCGCTAATATCAACATTCAGTTTTTGTCCAGCACTACGACGAGATTTAGATGTTAAAGTGAGGTTGAATGTTGGAGATGTAGGTTCTAATAATAATAATAAGATTAGGTAAATAAATATATGTAAGTTTTAACATTGTTAATCAACTTAAATTGAATATATTTAAAATATTTGATCCATTATTAAAAAAGCTGTGTTTATAAGAATATTTAAACAAATTATTATTATCATAATATATAAAAATAAACCTTCTCTTATTTGACAATTTCAAAATATCAAAATATATAATCAATTTGATAATCATGATAATTATGTACTAAAATTTTAAATTTTTTTGCATTAATATTCCAACTGATTTGTCATAGGACTAAGTCATAGGTTTAAGTTTAATACCTACTCTTATAACTTTCTCACAAGCTATAACAAAAAAAAATATTATAATGAAGTTATTGCATTTTTTAATTTATTTGACTATGATTTACATTTTTTCTACAGTACCTAGGGCCGGCAGGCATGCCCACCAGAGTAGAAACTCTCCGATGTTGATGAAAGTTAATTATTAATAAGACTTAAGAGATCCCAATGTATTTGAAGTCGACAAAGGGATTTTATTTTATTATAAATTAAGAATAACATTTGGTCACCATCTCATATCAATACTTTTATGAAATGTTAAACACTTACTCAAACTTGGCGGAGCATTGGATTTCAAAGATTCTATTGCTTCAGTGCGTACATTATTTTTTTTAATTCTTTTATTAGAACTTCAATTGTGTTTAGTATCATTTGTTTCTAGTAAAGATAATTTAAAAATATTTAAGATAATAAATAAATTAATGTCTACAAACATATTAAATAAATTTTTTACCACTTGATTGGGAGTGTTCTTTCTTATTAACACAATTGTTATGGACAATAGGACTACCTTCTTCATCCTCTCCCATCTCTTCTATTTCACAAATTACTTGTTTTATACCTAAACAAATTATTTGAATGTTATAAGCTTGACATGCTTTTAAAATACTATATGAGAATTAAATTTAAAGATATTCTACTTACATCGTATTTTATTTTTTAAATGGGTTGATACTTCATCATTTATATCAAATCCAATAAAATGTTCTTCTGTTTTTAAAAGTTCATCAGATTTCTATAACATAAATTGGTTACTGTGAAGTTATTTTTAACAAACATAAATATTAAGATTATGATAACAAAAAAGTTTGAATATACAATGCAGGAGCCATCTTATTGTATTTATAAACAGAACAAAAGCAAGAAACTAAATTCTATATAGCACAGGGATGGCCAAACTGCGGCACGCGGGCCATTTGTGGCACATTTATTGTTATTGAATGGCACACCAATGTCAGATAAAATAACATAATCTTATTCTTAAATATTTCTAAAAAAAAATATTATTAAATTAGATTATTATTATTGCGCAGTGGAAGTTCCCGATACGAGAATTATTATGGTACTTCGGCTCTACAGATATGTGTGAGAAAAGTTTTTCACGGATGACTTTTATTAAAAATAAATACAGAACCAAACTAACAAATTCTCATTTAAGAAATTTAATGCTTCTATCTTCAACTAAACTTCAACTAAATTACAAAGAGATAATATCCATCAAGAAAATTCAATATAATCATTAAAAAAAACATTGCAATTGAACTGTCATAAAATTAGTACATATGAAAAAAATCTAAAACCTAAATTCATATATATTATATATGTAAATAAATAAATATTTTTTAAGGCACATTCTCAAATTTGTATATATTATTTGGCACAATAAAGAAAAAGGTTGGCCACCCCTGATATAGCATAAGTATAGTTTTTCCAACTATAGAGGTCAACAATGGATAACATTAAATACATATTCTGTTATATTAAGAGTATGTACAACATTGAATAGTATATTATTATAATTTCAAGACTTACATACATGTTAATTAAGAACTTAATTAATTTTTATACATATTTAATATGAATGAGCACTACCAATTTGATTTATAATATACATTTTTACAAATACTAGTCTAAACAAGCAAAAGAGTATTTGGTTACAAATAAAATTATAAATTCAACCTATCATTAAGAGTAAGGTTTTTTTTGAACTTGAATTATGAAAAAACCAAGTACCAAAAGTACCAAACAACCAAAGTGGATAAGAAAAAGCTTTAGGTGTATACAGTTAGTTAGAGAGATATGTTCAGTGATACCAACATAGAAATCTTTTTCATAATATTTCAGAATTAAGTATACAAATTTTAAAAATTTATGATATACATACTATTAATTGCTGACGAATAACTAATTATTTAATACTTTAAAAAAAAAACAATAAGGTAATTATTCAATGATGTATTGTATAACATACCATTTATAGATCTAAAAGAAAACGAATTATCTCAAGCGTAAAAAGTTTTTCATCAAAAAGTAAGCAATATTTTTACTATATAATATATTACACAATAGGCAAAATTTTAATTATCCATAGATGTAGATAGCTTTATAGGCTAGGAATGTCTTATTATAAGTAAATAAAAAAAATAAAAAAAATAAGCAAAAAATCGGTTTATCTTTATATAATAGCTGAATTATCGAGTATGAAAAATCCGACTACAATCCATTCTAAGCGACCTTTCATGTACTTATTGTTAGCATTTAAGCTGTTACCATATAGAACAATGATATCGACTTCCTATAAGTATACCAAAAATCCAAATACATAATTTAATAGTATCTATATAATTAATATGTTATTGAACTGATACAATTCCTTAAATTAAATGTTTTGTCAACATAAACATATAACTTTAACACCCTGAGAACAACAAAATTATACGGTATGTCATGACTCATGAGTATCAATTCTAGAGAGGGAGGACTACGGCTATTTGATTATTACAATTATTTTTACTATTTTAACTCAATGCGATTAATCGTAGATAATCAAATTTCTGATTTGTCAAATATTCAAAAATTTGATATTCTGATTGATTAAAATATATATTGCTATAGGAGATATTTTAACCGGCCACCAAAAAAAACTAACTAAATTATTTAAGTTAAGTTATTATTATTAATTATTCCTTTAACAATTAACTAAAGCTAAAGGTATTCCGATGTTCTTAACTAAGTAAATTATTTTTCAAATTTTTAATGAAAGATGGATCCTGTTATATACTTGAATATCCTACATTATTATAATTTATATTATAAAATTAATGTTTGTATTTGTTAATTTTTTTGATCATTGAAAAGTGGATTAATCAGTCATTAAAAAGATCAATTGATCATTTTGAATATTAATTTTCAATCAATAAAAACACTGAGTAAAACATGAATTTAATAATCAAGAGGTTCAATAAATAATATGAACAGCCCTAGGCAGGACTAAGATATCTAATAAAATGTCTAAAATAAATATTTACTATTTATCTCATAATTAAATTATATAATTATGTCAGGGACCAGAACTGTAACCGAAATGAATCAGTTCTGGAACCGGTTAACCTTAAAAATTTAGTAACCAGAACAGAAATCGGAAACATTATTTAAAAAAAATGAAAAACCCTAACCTTAACCGTAACTTTAATTATAAAAGGGTTAATTTCAGTTAATAGTAATGACTATTTTATGTTTGCTGGTTCAGGAAAATAAAAGTCAAATTGTTGAATGTGTAATTTAAGAATGTCTTGTGTAAACTGTAATGCATAATAATTAGGTAATTTATTGGTATTGATTTTGGCCAAATAGTAGGACCCGAAATATTAATGCATTACATTAATTATCAGATTTCAGATCATACAAATAAACCTTTAGTCGGAAAATACATAGTTATAATTATAGGGGTATATTATTCAACATTGTAAAACCTAAAGTAGATAGGAAAATCCATTTTATATGTTGTTATCAAATTAGTGAATGAATTATGTGCATTTTTATCTAACCTAACACTTGTTTCATAAAAATGCTGCAATATACCCACATACAACAGTGGCCAGTATCCACTTTTTTTCTTCTTATAACCAAAAGTAACCGATATTTTTCAGAACTGATATTAACTGGTTATAGAACCCCAAGGTTTTTTAGAAAACCGGAACCGGAACCCTTAAAAAAATTAATTTAACAACCTTAACCAAAAAATCTAATAGGTTCCAAACCCTGAATTATGTATTTGTTGGTATTAAAACATAATTAAAATATTATTGTTTTATCATTCAGTAAACTACTTTTTTTATAATAGATTTAATGTTATTCAATTAAATAGGTCTGTTTCCCAAGCACTAATGACTAAAGACTCATAAATAATGTCTTAAGTCAGCGGTTCCCATACTTTTAATCTGTTGGTGTCCTTTTTGGAACTAATTTTAATGTCCCTAGGGCACCACAGTGCAACATTTTTATGAACCGCTGTCTCAAGTAATATTATATAGGTAAGTAAATAATTATAATACTACTTTTTCCGCACAGTAGTTTTTTAAGTAAAATTCATAATTCAACTAATTAATAATATTGTTGTCTTGAAATAAAAGAGAACACATCATAGTATTATAAATTATGTATCATGAGATTGACAGTTTAGCTATACAATAACATTTTCAAAAGTACATTAGATTATGTCAATGCATAAGTTTCAGTTTCTTTATACCTACTATAATACAAGTATTTTAATACTTACTATTAAATTAGAAGATTCCCCAGTATTTAATTTATCCATCATTGATACCTAGGAAAAAGTAAAACAATATAATTAATTATTTTCAAGTCTTTTGCTTAAATCATCATTGCAATATAATGCTAAGCCATGTAAGCCATGAGCGGTTCGCACTAATGCAAATATCAGAACGAGAGATACAATTCAGAAACATGGTAATCACTCCCTACATGACACATTTTTACAGAAGTGACTTTTGTTAAGCGTTTATGACATTAGTTCAGGGAATATGTACATATATGAAGATATGTACTATAAAATGAACCTAATCACTGATCAGTAGACTGCATGTATTATCCGAATACAAGGCATTTTGCTAAAAACAAAATCGGTTAGCGTTGATTGTTTGACAGTATTTAATTCTCAACTAAGCGAAAACATACAACTGCAAGAGTACTGAAAGAGTAAACATATCAAATCAGTAACGGTCAGAGGGTCATGGCGGCGATTGGATACATGCCAAGACCAAAACAGTATTATTCCAGCGTAATCAAGATCACCGCGAGATTAAAGGGTTGCAAACACGTAAGTATCTTCGGTGCGTTTCATTATTTATTTCCTAAGTACAATATGTCATTCAACGTTAACGTTGAATCGTTGTTCGCATACGACGCGATGAAAAAAAAAAAAACTCGACGGTACGTACTTGAGCGGGAATTCTGACGGCAGCGCTGTGGCCGCGATAGGACGGACTGTCCTCTGAAAATCGCAGTGGTTCGCCAGTGAGAGGTGCAGATCGCAGCTCTCGGCAAGCGAATGTGCGACAAACACGTAGGGGACGGTGGTCAGTGACTGCCACTGCCGGGAATTCACATGGATGCGAAAGTCTTCTGTTCAAAACGTACCAATCACAGCGGTGAACATCGACGGCCGCTTCTGTGCGTACGCATCACGGAACACGTCGTAAAATGTAAGGTTTCAACGCGGTGAACGTTGTCGTCCGTCCGCTCGTCCGACACTTGAGCGATATTATATATTGGCGGCAACCGTAAGAAACGCGGCGAGAGTTTAGGGGTGGAAAAAAATAAATACAGAATTGACGCGAACAAACAGGACTACTGCACGACGGCGGACGCGATAGTGCTGAGACATGGGTTGTCGGTGGGCAGTATGGCGGTACGTGTGTCGTGCGATTTTATCTATGCTGTGATACCACTGATACCACCATGATCGAGAGCGGGTACGACGCCAACCGAGTTAACCCATGATGGGACGGGTACAGTCTTCCTGATTTTGATAACGATTGATAACAGCAAACATGATAAGAACCAAAAAAAAAGCTAATGCCAACCTCCAAAATGTAAATAAAATCCCAATTCCCGTTTCGTTATCCAGTATATAAATGAGTAAATAAATTATTGATTTCATACCAATAGTAATTTTTCGAAAAATATATACTGAGAAATTTTGTTTTCTATTAAATAAAACCCTGTTTAGTTAACTTTTAATCGGTGAAGTTAGATTTTTATTGTTTATTATTTTAATTTAATTCATTGATCATACTTCAATGATTTGTATCATAGTTTATTTATACTATGTACCACGATCTTAGAAGATCTTTTAAGACCGTGCTATGTACTATAATTTATCAAAAATTTAAGGTATTAATATTTGATTCTACCAATGTATTGATTAATACTATTAATTAATACATTTTTTTGATACTAAGTACTTACTATAAAAGTTTTATAGGAATGTTTATTAAAAAAAAAAAACAGATTTTAACTTATTTGGATTTTAAAAACAATAGTTAAGTCAATGGAATATGTACTGTAAAAAATTATTGATATTTAATGATTAATTTCAAATTTATTGAGTCTTAAGATATTTTTCGGTTTTTAATTTTGATCCAGATAATTATATTAGAATCTTCATATTTCTGTAATTTATTAATCAAATAATATATATTTTAATACTTTATACCTATCTAATATCTATATATTTTTATAATATTATGTGCTCCATACTATTTCTTATTATTTCTTAATCTTAATGTTCCTATTATAGCTATCTGAATAATAATAAATTCTTGAAAATATTCAATATATATTTTATTCTGTTTTAATAAAAATGTTAACATTTTATCTGACAAATATGATACACATACTCAATTAGAAATTCAAGCTTATCCAGCTTTATATAAACTTATGTTACAATTTGAATTACAAAAAATGATTGCCACCCAATAAAATTTAAAAAAAGTACAGTAAGTAATAAATGTTATGGTTATAGTTATAATAAAATTTATAAGTATGTATATATATATATATATTGGTCATAAATATAATACTAGTGTAGACACAGATTATTTTCATAAATTTTTTTATTTGATTTGATAGGTAAGTGTATATATTTTAGACTGGTAGCTCAAGACAACAAGTTTTTTGTTCATCTGCTTTACAGTTCAGAAATGTATTTTACTTGAAACTTAATTATGATAATTTTTTTAAATTCTACATAATTTTTTAAAGAATGATACAAAATTAGGGATAATTTTAATAATTTTTATAAAGTATTCAGTGTTAATCCAGTAAATAGATTTTTATGAAATAAATTTTAACTGTTTACTTTTAACTTATAACTTCACAAGTATATTGGTGTAAGAAATTATTATATTTATTTATATGTACTTTAAATTATATTAAGCATTGATGTATGTGTTTAGAAAAAACAATAAAATAATTCTGTGAAATGATTACCTATTAGTTATTCTTATAAATCATATGTTTATAGTTTTTTAAATAGGTACTAATAAATTTAATCATTTGTTGAGATAATTATTTTAGTACTAATGTATGATAAATAATTGTTAACACCACAGAATAAATCACTTAAAAATAAATAAATAAATATATAAATAAATTAGAGATAAACTTAACTTTTAACATATTTTGAATATTATAACTATAAATGGCAGATTGCTATCTGTAATGAACAGCTTCTTCACAAATTAAATTAAAATATCTATAATATTTATGTAGAACACATTCTTATTGTATTAAGTTATGGACATATAATGTCATACTAATGTATTTCTCTGTGCATACTTTTATTATGATATACCTATACATTATAAATTATTTAAACAAAATTCAAGAATTTTAAAATGTGAATGTTAGTCAGTATTATTGCATATTTTAATCAAAGTTTGAAAAGCCAAACATACTTCACTGTATAAACAATGGTGTTTCTTTGTACTTGAATAAGATAAATTTTCTGTAGACACTAGATAGTATAATCCATTTTTAGGGACAATGTATAGTATGGAAGCAAACATTAATTTGCTTCCCTTTTTTCGGTAATATTATTGTATGAAATATATAAATTGGTAACCTGTTAGTTTAATTTTTTACTGTTAGCATTTTTCATACACCCAATTAATTTTTAATAAAAATTCCAATGATGGGTAGGTATGTATTTACATAATTCTGACACTTTAAGTTTCTGAATAGTGTAATAACTATATAATATTTATTTAACTCAATATTATTTTATTATAATTAAAACAATAGGTAGTATTGATTTTTTTGTTGCCTTTCAATGTTTTGCCAACTGGAGCAACTGCTCTTTTTGCTCCTCTCTTGATACACCCTAATAAGAAGAGTAGAAGCGAATATTAATTTAAATTTGAAATCAATGATGAATTAATAATATGTAAAAATTTAAATATCATTCTTGTTTAACATAGGTACCTTTCATTGTTTTTGTCCTATTTTTGTTAATTAATCCTAAATTTTGGAAAAATATTTCTAGAGTACAAAGCTAATCTTAAATTTCGATCCAGAATCAATTATTCCTAAGTCCACCACTTTTAAATACAAAGTTAATTATGTATTTAATAATTCTCATCTGTTTGGTATTCTATTATTGTGTTTTATAACAGTTTTTGCAAGACGTTTTTCCCAGTTCCCCACCACACCCACTCAGACGATTCACACCAACACGTCAAAAAAACTGTTATAAATACCGTAAAAAAACATATACATGTTATGACCATGGACCCTCAAAACAAATTTATGCTAATCCATACCAAATCAATATTAAAACACAAAATAATAATAATAATGCCGGTCCACAGTCCACACTGAGTCAACTTTTTTTTATTAAAAACAGTTAAGAATGTCAACGATATAAATGTGAAAATTGGTTATCTAGCTGTCTACCTACATATATTTTATACATAGATAGGCATATCATAACATCATAGTATACATAATATTAATAATAACATATTTTTTGTAGTAATGACTAATTAATAATTGTTTACATTAGGTACATATAAATGATATAATTCAACTTATTTCAATTTATTTTTACATAATTAAATTCATATTTTTTACTTTTCGTTATTTTTTTCATTTTTATACATAGCCTATGGCTACATACCTACCTTATATGGCTATATACCTACCTTAGGTATATAATATTGTAATGTATACATAAGAGATCATTATGGTGACATTTTCTCTGTGTACGTTTTTATCACATTTATCTTTTTAGAAGTACAATTTTCAAATCCATCATATTTATATATAACCTTTCAAGTTATTATAATTTAAAAATTTACATTATATATTTATGTTATATATACCTGTCAATATCTTACACATTCAAAAATTCGAAAATCCAGTTTCAAAGAGCCATAATGTCCAGACATCAAGTTTTTATACTTTCTCGGTATGTAACTTTTTACCAACATTGTTCTGATACAGACGATAAAGTGATGTTTTAGTAACATATTAATATATACTTCTATACACATAAATTTAATCTTTTTAGTTATAAGATAATAATTACAATAAAACGTACAAACCATACATATATTTACCAAAATAATAGTTGTTATTAAAAAAAAAAAATGGTTATAATTACAGTTATTCCGAGTATTTGGAAAATAATTGCTCGATGGCCAATTATTCGACGTTATATTTAAAACTCGACTCTTCCCGGTACTCGGCTTACTACATCTCTTTGTATAGTTTTTGTTGCATTAGATACACATTTTCATTAATACTCTTACCTCATATTATATTCTTTTTTTTTTAGGTTATACCACCAGTTGGTTGGATTCCTCGGAGGAAATCTTATGATCATGAAGATATTATGAACATGGTTATCACATGTCCCAATGAACAAGTAACTAATTTAAAATGAATCATTTTCAATGTTAATTATATTTTATATTCTTTTATCTATTTTAGATTATTAAAGGTAAACAGGGTATATATACCCTAAATAGTACGCATAAGGATCCTCTTTTAGTTTGTGACTATAAGAAAATTACTGAACTGCCATTTTATCAAGCTCCGGAAGCATTTGATTATGCCGCGCTTGAAAGAAAGTATTGGAAAAATATTAATTATAAATCGAGTGTTTATGGTGCAGATGTCTCAGGATCGGTCACAGATCCTGATGTTAATGTATGTTTTAAATTCTTTAAATACCTATTTAACTTACATGTTAAATTTCTTCTTTATTTAAGGCATGGAATATTAGCAGGTTGGGTACAATATTGGACCATTTAAATAAAGATGACAAGTTGACAATCGAAGGAGTGAATACTCCATATCTATATTTTGGGATGTGGAAAGCAACATTTCCTTGGCACATCGAAGATATGGATTTATATAGCATAAACTACTTACACTATGGATGTCCAAAGACATGGTATACCTGTTAACATTTTTATTTTACAAATTGGTGATTTTTATCATGTTATGTAATAATTTTAGGTACGCAATTCCCCCGAGCTCAGGTCATCGATTTCAAAAGCTTGTAAATAGTATATATGATACCAAATCTTGCTCTTCCTTTCTGAGACACAAAATGGTTATTATATCACCTTCAGTTTTAAAATCACAAAGCATATTGACAAATAAAATAATTTATTCATTAAATCATAATTGTAAAAAAATAATTGTTCTACCTATGTAGTACTAGGTTCTATTAATATTAATAGAATTATACACAAAGTAAAATAATTTATTTTTATTTCAGATTACTCAGGAGAATGGAGAATTCATGATTACGTTCCCATTCTCGTATCATATGGGATTCAATCATGGATTCAATATTGCTGAGTCGATAAATTTTGCAATGAGTAGATGGGTCGAATACGGCAAAAGAGCGTCACTTTGTAGTTGTTCTAAAAATAAAATTTCGTTCAGCATGGATACATATGTGAAAACTTATCAACCCGAAAGGTATCAATTGTGGCGTGATGGCCAAGATATAGGATACCATCCTGAAAATCCTAAATATTTTTATTCTGCACCTGTGTCATAACAGTATTATAGACTGCCATCAAAGGTATCTCCAGCTTTCGTGCAAATTTCAAGCTCCAGATTACATGTATAACTATTTTATGATGATACTTGTATTTGTATATCATTCATCATCTTGTCTTTACTCTTTACAGATTCAATGATTTTTTGTCATACTGTTACCAAGAAATTGAGTTCTGTCGTGTTCAGAATAGAAGCCTACTACCTTAAATGTTAAACTAGGCCTCATATTATTATATCCAAGACCTATGAGCAGTGGTTGTCTCTGCCAGCATAAATACTGAGTTTATTAAAAATGTTTGAGTAATTGGATGTAAGCCAATGAAGCAAATGTGCTGAGGTTATTTTGTTATTACATATATGTTAGGCCAGCAGAATGGCACAACCTGAAACTGAGTCATTAAGTTAGGTTGAATTATGTATGTGTTTGATCGCCCAAGGGCCAAGACTCTAATTTTGTTTTTTTATAATATAAATATATATATATATATATTGTTTTTGTTCCTGTTAGATAATTTTGTATTTATTTTATAATTAAAAAACCTTACAGTGGTGTATGTACCAATAGTATTAAAATGTATCAAACATTGTCAAACAGAATAGTACCAATGAAGCAAATGAGTTTAGGTAGCACATTGTTGGTTAATATTTAAGGCAGCCGACAGACGAGACTGGGAAAGTGTATGTATTGTGGTTGAAATGTATGTGCAAAGACCCTAATGTTACGCCAATTTTTTTTGGTTTTTTGTACATAATACAATAGTAAATTCTGGTTCAGATCTGTAATATATCAGAATATATCATGTTAAATTGTAACATATGTTAATTTGTATTCATATACATGTATGGACAGTAAGATTTGCTTCTAACAGAATGTAAAATATTGCTACTTGGTTCAATATGTTTGTAGTTTTTACTCAGTAGTAAATCACTTTATAAATAATAGCGACTTAGAAATAGATATAAGAAATCGTAAATAAAATGTGTACATGTACCTGTTTAACACGACATAACTGTGTAATGTACTATGCATTACTTTTATTTTTATTATAATTAAACCATATTCATGGTAACCTAATAATAGACACTAAATAATAGACACATGTACACACCGGAAATTATCATGTCTTTTAAACCATATTCATGGTCACTAAACAATAGACACATGTATACACCCGGGAAATCTTAGCACCTTTGATATTGCTTACATGCGCAAGGACTTCATCCGAAAATGCATACACTTGCCGAAACAAACAGCGAAGGCCAGCAACAAACAAAAAGGAAGCGATGCAACTGCGTATAAAAGGGGACCAAACAAGTACCAAGAGTTAGACGTATCCAGCCATCCAGTTCAGAAGCTCTGCCTGTCGTTAACATTAAATGTTTAATTTGTGTTTCATGTTGTTTGATTAAATTTACAAGTGTTAATAAACGTAATACAGTACAAGTTCATGTTATCTTATTCTTTGAGTAACTAACATTTTAACACTTGAATATTGTTACTGCTGGCTTAAAACCCGGCACGCAACAACTGATACACTTTTGATGATTCATTAATAATTTAAATTTAAATTAACTTAACGCACAAGTGGTATAAGCTATTATTAAGTATACATTTAAACTAATCAATACAACTCGACGATATTTCTTTCGAAACACCAAAAAAAAAAAGGACATACCGGAACGGGATCAGTTCAAGCAGCATGTGTAACGCCTCCGAATCGACACCAAAGTCAGAAGTATCCAGCCTTTCATTTCAGAAGCTCTACCAGTTATTATCATCAACGTTTAATGATTATCAGTTGTTGTTCTATGTTGATTTGATTATAAAGTGTTAATAAAACGTAGTACTGTACAAGTATAACTTATTTATTTAAAAGTAACTTAATATCTTAATAAAGTCTTTGTATTGTTACTGCTGGTTTCAAACCGGCACGCAATAATATTAAATCTCCCGAGGATGAAGATTTAGTATTAAAACGGAGTAAAACAATATTATCACTGATTACCAATCAGTGTGAATTGTTAACGAACTCGTTATCAGTGCCGAGTGTTATAAAATGGTGATAAAAAACCGACCGACGTATGGAAAAATCGGGATTTTAAGTTTTTGAACTTTTCGATGAAAAACTCGATATAAAACTAATCGTAAATCGAAATCAAGTATGATAACAAACTTCGAAAACCAATTAATTCAAAATTAAAACACATTTCGGAAAAGAATAATCGATTATTAATTAACCGTGAGCTACTTTTCTTCATGCATAAAAATGTAATCAAGTCAGTCGGCTGCAAAGAAGTCCTAATAATATTAGATATAGAAGGCAGTAAGTTTGTTTTCGTATATGCCCATAACTTCGTACATAGAGATGCTTCGCATACATGGAATTTAAAAGAAAAGACTTGATTTGCAACGATCGCCCTATTATGATTAAGTCCACACGACCCTAGTAGAAGACTTTTTTTATTATTGTGTGAGTATTCTTCCTTTTAAAATAATATACACTCACTCAATTAGAACATATTTGCAAAATCGTCAAAATAGATATTTGTAAAATTATAGAATTTAACCTACTGTTAGTAACTATGAGATTAGTTAAAAATATAATTTCTGAATTAATATTGTGTTATTATTTACTTAATCAAGTTTTAAATTATTCTGATTTTTATATTGCGAAATCGAATATGTCATAATAAAAGTTGAATTGATAAAATCAATAACCTATGGAAAAAACTCTTTCTTAAAGATTATTTAATGTTGAATGTTGTATGTTTTTTATCATTTTATGCTGTAGAAAATGTTAACAAAATAAATTAATAATGCTCTTACATATTGTTCTTCGACAGTTTGATCTGTGGCAACTGTGCAAGGAATATGGAACTTCATTATTTGAGAAGCTCAAATTGCGAAGACTGATAATATTTTGCCAGACTCCAACGAGAGAGTAAGTACTTTTTGTGTGTTAAATAATTAGTGTACTAAAGTTGTCATATCTTGTTTTTGTGTTGAAGGTTGTTAAGATATTTTGAGTTCCAACTATCAATATCCATTTGTCTACCTTTGGATTACCTTTGATATGGAAGAACTTTAAATTGCCTTAATATGTTATCACTTAATTGCCTTTGAAGTCCATGCAGCAGATTACATGTTAGTATTCTTTGATAATAATTGTATTTGTAATTTATTCATAATCTTGTTTTAACACTTTACAGCGTAATTCATTTGGTGTCTAGCTACAACTTAAAGGTTGAGTTCTGTTGTCATCAGTGAAAAAGCTTACTACTGTTCATGAACTGGAGATCATAGAAATCCACTATATACAAGCCCATTGCAAAACCGTTGTACATGCCAACACAAAAACTTTTTTTTTAGAAACATTTAAATTACAGGATATAGGCTAATGAAGTAAATGCGCTTAGGTTTTGGTATTATATTTAAAACCTCGAGAATGGCACTACTTAGAAATCTTAGTATCTTTGGTAAAATTATGTATGAGTACTGCGACCCAAGAGACACATCAATATTGTGTTTGTTGGTATATCGAAGGGTTTCTTTATCTTATAAGTTATTTGTTGTACTTCTAAGAAGTTAAAGAACCTAATTGTTTATTTCGATTCCGGTTTGATACCTGTTTATTCATGGTCTTTTAATATCCAAAGTGTAGAAAGAGATATACTTTCGAAAGATTAATAAAAGACAGTCCTCAAGTAAATTCTTGAAATATTATCGCCCCATATATAGTCAAGTGGTTAATTATTAAATTAATGAAAGTTGCTTATTTCTTACCAATCATATCATGTTAAACTCTAATCTATTGGTGTATGGAGTAAGATTTTCTTTGTATACCACTAGTGGTACTCGTACTACAGGTTGGGAAATGCTTCATAGAGAATATAATTATGTATCTACTTACTATTATGTTTAATAAGATTCTAATCTTTTTATAGATGAAATATAATAATTCACTGTTTCAATAATCTTCATTTTATTACATACATTTTTCATAGTGTGTGTAGGTTAGACGTCACACATACATTAAGCCAGTATGAACGGCTCATTTGAGTACTTATAGGAAGTATAATATAAGAAGTTTAGTTTTTTATTAGAAACCTAACTTCTTAGGTAGATGAAATATACAAAACGTTGATATTCGTACTTAAATAAAAATATTACCCAGTGAAACTTAAACTCGTTATATTGGCATAGTATTTCAACTATACTTACTATTGATTGCAGCACCTATCATCTTCCCTGTAACATGAAATGTGATCACAATATATATTATTATAATATTTTTTACTTAAATTAATTTCATTGATTTAGATTTTCAAAGAAACTGTTATGAAAAATATTGAATTCAGTTTTCTCGCTCTTAGTAACTTCAATTAACATTGAAAGCGAATGAATTTTCACTACGAAAATGTAGCGGATGTTAGAGATTTTTGTCGAAATGTTATATTTATTATTTTCTGAGACAAATACTTCACGCCCATATTGTTGCGGTCTTGGTATCATAAACGAATTGAGCACAGAAAGTTTTCAATACGTATATTAATTAATAGGTTATTAATTATTGACGATTGTAATTTATTACTACACGGCCTTCGCTCCGAACAGTGTTGGTCGACGCATAGTCACTAACCTAAAAATTACGTTTTCCTTGCAGTGTCCAGACGCCGTGTCTCTGGTCTAATGCGTTTCTATGTGTTCGTTTTCCTATGTGCGTTTGACGCGGCGTCGTGGCGCGTTCGACGCGGCGGTTGGCATCAAAACCGGTCGAGACCAGTACATCGCGTCAACCACCAGCGTCAAGATGTCAATGATATATTTAATGGTATAGATTGCATTCAAATATTATATGATCTAAATTTAGGTTGCCAACCTTTTCCAATAAGTGAGCTATATTCTTAATTTTAAAACTGATGATCGACATATATTTATTTATTTGCATTTTTTTATATTAGAACATGAAGTTTATACAAGATATGTATCGTGTATACTATATTTTTATTGCGATCGATCTATATTCCTATAAAGATCGACTGATTTGTGATGCTTTCTTAATTCCTGATTTCGATTTGTAAAAGTTTTTTAACAATTTAGAAAAAAATTGACGAAAAATTTGGTTTTGGTCATTTTTTGATTGAATATTTGTAAAAAAATTGGAGCGGTCGCGGCGTTTGGGCGCTGTGTGGAAAACAGTCTTGACGCGGCGTTCAAACGCTGCAGGGAAAACGTACCTTTACGGATTAATATATACCTTATATGTTATTTAAATCCTATCCATGTTTACTTATCCTCATATTATTATTTTCGATGACGTATCCAAATTTTTTTTAGAAATTGTAAATACAATAAAAAGAGTAAGTAATTAAGTAAGTAAGTAGTGCCCAATATTATTTAACAATATAGGTAGATATACTGATTCATTATACATTCTCTATAAATTGTTTGATGTTTCTATGATAGTAAGAATGTAAGATACAAATCATTATATTTTTATGATGGGTAATTATTTTCCTGTGACTGTATAAATTTATTATTCATAGAGTGATATTCACCAATTAAAAATAATCATATTAATAACTTAACTTCAGTAAATAATTAATTAATTTTTTTAAGTTAAGTCTTTACTCAGCTAAGTTTATCTTAGTGTCAATCACTGCAGTCTTGGTATCGGAAACGAATTGAGCCCAGAAAGTTTATATCGTTGTTTACGTAAATGTAAAATGTTAATCATGATGATTTAGGAATTTGCCATCCTGGGACGACCATTTTAAGGTAATTTAATAATGACTGGAACGGCCAAAGTACTGTCACTAAACGTTCTTTTATTTTTCACTATTTCAATAAAATTACTTTTTAATTATTATTTAATTAATAAGTGTGGTTTGTATACATTGGAACGCCTTGTATATTTGAATATTTATTACTTATTAGTTATTAATATTTATATTATTGTTTATATTATATCAAATATAATTTATGCTGCTTGTAAAATACACGTACAGATTGAATAATTTTCATAATATAGAACAACAACAAAAATTAATAAACCATGTATAAGTTTAAAATTCATTTTTAAAAAAAGTTTATTTAATTTAAGCATTATAGTATTAAGATGTAAGATAGTTTATTATTTTTTTTTGTTTTGTGTTCTTGACATTATATACATCAAATTAACATCAACTAGTAGCCGTTTCAATACTTTGAAGTTTGTACCATTGAATAGCTTTATCATCAGAAATAAAAATTATTGACTATAATAGTTATAATATATACCATTTTTACAAATAATATAAAACTAACCAATAAGTATTTATTGAATGAATGATTCTAGTCGTTTTTTTGCGACTTTTCAGAAAAAAAATTATTTAATCGCTGTCAAAAAAATCTTGTGAAAAATCATAAAGTGTAATTTTCAAGTCTTTAGTTAAGTATTAATATTGAAAGTTTAATGAATTTTTACTACCAAAATGTAGCAGATCTTAGTCGTTTTTATCGAAATTAAATAATAAATGCTTAAAAAAAAAATTTTAAAATAACATTAATTTTTTTTTTTAGTAGATTATAGTAGTCACTAACGATAAAAACGCATAGTATAAAACCACCTTTACTTGTAAATCGTAATTGCGTCATCTCCGACACGGAGATTTGTATAGGTATGTTATTTTATAAAATATTATATCTATGAATATCTTTATTTGTTTAAACGAATTCAGATAACTTATTTCCTACGAAGTAATTGATAATATTATAATGAAACAATATTGTCGTTTCTTTATATCTTTTTAAAATGAAAAATGTTTTTCAAACATGAATTGGGCACTCTTAAAATATATATTCACATATTCGAGCCGCGGTGTTGCTCGAGACAACCACTACGCGTTGTATTGCTGCGGTCCTGATATCAAAAACGAATTGTGCACAAAAACTGTTCAACATTTCATGAAACAAAATTAATAATTTAAATTACAAATTAACCCAATAATAACATCAAATACGTAGTACGTCTTATTGTTTTAGAATGCACCAATTTTTAATTTTGGATGTGAGACTTATTTAAAATTGAAATCAATATCTACTAAATTATAAAAAAAATAAGAATTTTGATCTACCGTGAAACTGTTTTTTTTGTATGTTTATAATAATTTATAATCAAAATTTGTCTTTTTTTGTTTTTCTGTTGAATTATGTTGAAGGTCATGATATTAGATTTGAGTATTTCAACTAGCAATATCCATGAATTACATATTGCCATTTTGAATTTTATCTGCTATTAAAATAAATTGTCAAAATATGTTATAATATTTTTATTTTTAAATTATTCATAAACTTAGCATAAAACTTTATTACACTTTCGACTCTTAAATTGTTGATTATTACTTATATTCGAGCAAATAATTAGAATATGATATGTTTCCCTTTGACCTTTTAAACTGAAACTGCGTAATGAGCATTGAGTGTTAAAGAAACTCATTTGTAATGCTTAATAATGCTCACATGATCAAAATCCAAAATCTTATTTGGTATACCAAAAAACTACTACACTAGTAGCAGTAACTAGCCACTACTACTCGTAGTAGCAGTTATTAGCCACACCATATTTTGTTTTTTAGATTTTGCAGCAAAACGGTTATCGTGCCCACAATGAAACGGGTTATGCAAATTCAAGCTAATTAAGTGCTAAATGATTGCGTACAAAATTAAATTAATTCTAACATGAGTACGGGGGGGGGGGGAGAAGCGCAATAATCAGGTTTTTTCGGTAAGACAAACTATGGTTATTGGAGACAAATACTGCGTGTCGTATCGCTGTGCTCCTGGTATCGAAAACACAATTGAGCTCAGAAATTCAAATCGTTATTATCGTAAAATTTTTATTATGCAGCTGAACAAATCATCCGTGATACGTGACAAACTCTACGTAAGCAGCATATATTCTTTTGACAAGCATATTATTAAATCTAAATAACTCATCAATTTATAATTAATATTATGCATTTTAAAACTAGTTGCTGAACAAGTACGATTCAACATTGTGTACACGTGCATATTAAATTTTGATGTGTTTTTATTTTATATTCATTCCAAAATATTAAAATAAATAAAAATATATGGAAGAGTACTGAATCCGTGAAAATTTTGAAATTTTATTGATAACATCATTTCATATCGTAAAATTACGTTTTCTCCGATTTTTATACTTATGTTGTCGAAATAAGATACTATAGTGGATTAGTTCTTACAACTTACAGTGTATCCCAAGTAAAATATAGCTTTTCTGTATTTATTTTCCAATACGCCAACGTAATACTCATCTTGAAATAATTACGTATATATTATAGTGTCTGATTTTTATTTGGCACAGTCGTATAGTACATTTTGGTGTTTCCTTAAGATTGAGTTTAATTGTGTATCATCCTTAAGTACTTTAATACCCATTTCACCCAAAGAATTTTATATATATTATATTTTAGATTTATATTATATTTATATTTATATTTTATATTTATTATATTTTTGGTTTATTTTTTGGCTGGATATACTGTGGCAATGACCGAGTCAAATACTATGCGTCCTATCGCTGCGCTCCTGGTATCGAAAACACAATTTAGCTCAGAAATGTACTCTAAGAGTACATTTCTGAGCTAAATTGAGTAACTAACCAGAGTTCTTTTTTTTAAATTTTTTTTATTTTAAAGTTCTCACATCTTCCAATATAATTATAATTATAAAATAGTAATTTAATACCAGAGGAATAAAATATTAAGAAAAAAAAACGAATTTTAGAAAAATAGGTACATAAATCAACTGTTTGTTATGGCATTTGTGTGACATATACAAATTCCTACAATAGGTAAAATTAATATAATGAGATGATGACAATTTATAAAGTGAAACATTATATTATATCACAATTATTATTTTTATAAATTGTTTTCAATTTATTACATACATTTTAGCTAGTTTAAGTAGTTTAGGTGAGACGTACAAGACGTACAAGGCATACAAGTTTGAAATTGAATCATTAAATCATCATCTCTTTCAGCACCGAGCTATAAAACATTATATATTACATACCTTAAAGTGCACAATATTAATTATAAATTTACGAGTTCATTAGATTTATTGTTATGCTAGTCAAATGAATCGGATGCTTTACACGTTTGCTTGTCACGGATGTGATGTGATGATGTCACAGCTGAAAAATATTTTACGATACTAATGATTTGAATTTCTGTGCTGATTGAGTTTTCGATACCAAGAGCGTAGCGATACGACGCCACGCGTAGTAATCGTCTTGGGCATTGCCATGGTCCAAAAAACACGAACGTTTCGCTGCCCTCTGTGTGAATCAATATACATTTTTACGCCGGAGTGAAGCGAGATAGTTATTGGACTTATTATGATGTTTGAGGTTTTTAATTCTTTTTTTGTAACTGTAAGAATAAGAACAACGCACTGATGAAAAGTAAAAAATAAAACAATATTTACAGTACACTGGTTTTTGAAAAATCGAATTAATTTTTAATCAATATCAAAAAAATAATAATCGTATAGACTTGAAATTTCCATTGCACGGTTGTATCATGGTTCGTTATAGATGTTATAATATCTGTTGTGCCACGGGCTATTTGCTTGCGTTTGGCCCGTAGGCGCGAGCAACCAACGGTGTATATTTATAATGCAGGGAGGTGGTGACAATAAAAATATTAATAAAAGCGTTGTGGCATTTTATTTTGACATTGTGATATAAAATATAATATAATAATGAATAACTCACAGATGTTCATCAAATAATTAATAATAATAATAGATTCAGTGGCGTAATGTATGCACAGCATACAAGATACACTACAAAATCATCCATAGTATTATCATAGATTAAATATACTAGTATATTTAATCTATGGTATTATTCACTTGGTAATTATTTATTTATTTATAGCACATTAGAAATAACAAGTTTTGAATATTGTTAAATATGTTAGCAATTTAATTAACAAATTAATAAACTATTAGCATATTAATAAACTTTTCTGAGATATGGTTTTTGATTGAAAAATGATAGGGACTAGTCATTACGATTTACGACTACGCCACAACATCAGATTTAGCCGTGTGGCAATACTACCGATAAAATTAAACCTATAAGTAATTGCACATTGTTTATTTGTTCATATTTCAGTGTACGACGTACGCAGTATGCATGTTATTGTTCGCATACGCCATACACGTATATTTCAGTAGGAAAATATATCTATAAGGAGAAATGTCTTATCGATATAATTTCAAAACGAGTATATACATTATACACTCGTTACAGTACTCACTCGTGTATGCTGGTTCAGTATCGCATACGCTATCGGTATATCGTATAGGTGCGTAATAGTGCGTTTAGCTTTAGTTGTGTGCGTAATTGCATCATCGTTATATTATAACGTATATTATAGCGATAGCCTATAGGTATATTGTGATAATAATTACCTATATATTTTAATAATTTAATTTAGGCAACGTGATTTTTTTAGCCAGTTTATAATAATAATTTAAAATGAATACGGTGTGTGATTGTCCAATTGAAAAGTTATTTAATTATAACTTAAAGCCTTTCGGTTCACTCAATTTAGACCAAAAAAAAAGTATCTTGGAAGTTGAAGACCAACACCAAAATTACCATTGTTAACAACTAAATCTAAAAATTATATTCGAACATTTAAATACATTTAAATTTAAATACTACAATAATTTTAAGTGGTTATCAGGTTGTATAAAAACAAATAAGCTATATTGTTGGCCTTGTGTTATTTTTTCCCGTGAAGAAAATGTTTGGACTACATATGGTTTCAACGATCTCAATAACTTCCATCAATTAAAGAATCGTCAATAAAAATCACATACAGTGTTTAATCGATTTAACAAAATTTGGGAAAAAAAGAATTGATACTTGTATGAGTGAATCTTTCAAAAATAATATCGAAAAACATAATATAATGGTTAGAAATAACAGATACATATTAGGATTCTACGTGTTTTTTGGCTCAGCAAGACAATGTTGTCGATAGAAAAACAATTTTATTGTTGATAGAGTTGAAAAAAAAAAACGTTTCACGGTGAAGTAATTGACAATTTTCTTACCAAAAATAGAAGAATTGATTTAATTTATAAGTAATAGCTGTTTGGTATTTTGTATTTTGTTTTTGTTTTTATTTTAAATAATATTACGTACCTACTATTTGTAATACACTTTTTTGTTTGTTCATATGACGTGTTAGTTATAATTAAGGTGACCATAAATATATAAAAAAAAACAGGACACTTTATTCGCAATGAGTAAAAAAAAAAATGTATTGATTATCAAAACATGAAACTTACATAAATAATATACTTGCAGGGCCGAAACTACAATGGGGCAACCGGGGCAGTGCCCCGGGGCCCCCAACTCGGGGGCCCCCTGGCAGGGGATGGAAAAAAAAATTTTTAACCCGTTTCAATGAAAAATGCAAAAGAGTTAGCTAATTTTTTGATCATTCAGAATTCGTCATTGTCCTCAAGTTATCCAGATGTGTGCACAGCTTGTCTGATGTTCCTAACTGTCCCTGTCCCTACTGCGAAAGCTGAGCGGACTTTCTCCAAATTGAAGTTGATAAAAAACTATTTGCGTAGCTCAATGGGACAAGACAGACTCACAAATTTAGCGATATTATCCATCGAAAATCAAAGAGCGCGCAAGGTTGACACAAATAAAATGATAGACGAATTTGCTATGATGAAATCTAGGAAAAAGAGATTTTAGTTTTAAGTTTTTGCTTTTTAATGAAACGAAATGTTTTAAGAGCGCCTGTTGAACATAACGAATATATCATGAATATCACGACTGTTTGTAAAAGTTAGTATAAGATGTGAATAAAAATTTTTAATTGACAAAATACTTTTATTTTTACTTTGAATTTGCACAATATTATTGTGACGAGTAATTTTTAGGTGGGGCCCCCAAATTTGGTTTTGCCCCGGGGCCCCTTCAGCTCTACTTTCGGCCCTGTATACTTGCATATATTATAATAATAAAATTGGTGTATGCACGCACTATGACTATACAGTATACTTGTACATATATACGAGTATACATTTTGTTTATTTTATTCTGATGTAATAATTGGAGTTAGATGAATTTATTAAATATAATAACTAATTTTGTTTTAGGAGAAAATTATAAAATTAATTTTAAGAATAATTTTTGAAATTATTTTTATCTATAATTATAGCTTTTTTAGTGTGTTTTATAGTTGTGGATAGAGCATAAAGCATTATTGATGACATTTTTATCAATATCCATCTTTAAAATCACTTTTTGATGGACAAATGGCTTAAAAAATATTAAATTAGGACAGTCGCGTAAAAACAGGACTAAATGCGTCCTGTTTAATTCAGTTGAAAAAATATGACATCAAGCTGAAAAACAGGACAATCCTTTTTAAAACAGGACGTATGGTCACCCTAGTTATAATACCTACCAATATTATTACAATTTAAAATTACGAATTTATTTAAAGTTTTTTGTAGTATAATAATATACTAGTATAAATAAGTGAGATTTAAAAATCAATTTTTGATAACTGAAAGGGGGTTTTAGGGTTGGATCCTACCACTCTTTACTTTACCGAATATTGTCAACGCATACACCTTGTTGAAACCTACGCTACACCACTGAATAGATAGATGATAATAAATATTGTGATAGCCACGGCGGACTATTGGCGACTGGTTAACTCGCGTAACGGCGCTACGGACGTAATCACGTAACCACAATCCGACGACGGACACTCGCACAATCCGACGACAAGTACAAGTAAAGCGCACTGGATAGTGCGAGATCGAACGGATTGACAATTGACCACAAATTATCAGCTAGTCGCACCCTGGCGTGACGGTCACGTCGACGACGAAAAACGGTCGGTATGTCCACACTAGTGCGTTTTTGCTTGCGATAAGCGCATGCGATGACGAATGAAGTGCATTCAATAACGCATGCGTCTATCGAGTTGAACGGAGAAAAGTTTTGTTCAGCACTTCAGCATACGACAAAGCACGTGTTTCCAAGCCCAGTGGATTTTTCGTGCGATTTGATTGCGACTTCTGTAATTATTTTTTGTTTATTTCAGTATTTTGATTTATATAATTTTAATTGCTGATATACGATTGCTCGTATACTGTTTGGAAACTCTAAATAGGTACATAAGAGATGAAAATGAATCACCAGTAGCTAAATACCGAAGTGTTATTAACAATTTTATGTTAGGTGGTACTGCCTCTCTAAATTTGGTATTCTGTTTTACAATTTCAGGCTCGATCATTTTTAATAACGAAAAAAAATTTGTTTTGGACATACGCGTAAAGTTTCCCAACAGGAAGTCTTCGTCCAATTGCAAATCGTTAATAATACCGAAGTTTCGTGTTTTAAAATAATTTTTTATCCATTTGGAACGCTTTTTCTCACGTTTTTTTTCGCATTCGCGATTATATAGTACGCTGCAGAAATACCTAAAAGTAAATTTGAATCTAACATACTTTTAGTTTTAACTATACCGCACGGTGAAAAACGACTGCTGGCGTAGACACAGGTGTGGACAGAAAGAAGCATGCGTTTAAAGCTCTCAACAATCGCATGCGCTTATCGAATAACGAAGAGCAAGTTGAAACACAAGTGGAAGGTGAAAACGAAAACGCACTATAAAAAAAAATAGTGTGGACATACCTGTACGTAAGACGTTGTGACCGCACGCCGCACAAAAACGAACTCATAAAATATTATGTCGTGGCTGCGGCGGTCGGTCGTTCGCACTTTTGGGCTTCCGTCCAAAAGTCATTGATCAGTGATATCGCGTTCAAACAATATCCAAAGATATTAACCGGTTTTTTTAGCTACCAATCGTTTTTTAAAATTATTGATATTCTTGTCGATAAAATGTCGATAATATTATACTGGTTTTACAAAAAATCTTAATATGTAATTACAAAAATTGTCATACATATTTCTTACTGGTTAATAAAACAAGAAAATTCGTCGTTATTAAAAAACAAATTTTTTGAGCGTTTGCTTTTTTAATTTTGATAAAAAGCAAATAATCCGAAACGTTTTCCTAGTTAGAGAATGAGTAAACTTTCATTATTAATACTTAATGATTGAAAATGAGATTCATGATTTTTCATAAGATATTCTTTGTGGTGATTAAACTTTTTTATACTTTAATGTCGCGTTAAAAAAGATTTATAACCTTTACTTAATGAAATGTTTTTTAAATCGTATATGTCAATATATTTTGAAGTTATCTTCGATGCTTATAATATGCCAATTGTATGATACGAAAAAATATCGTTGAAATATTTAAATAAAAGTTTACGATTTACATTGAGATTTTTCGTGGATTTTACTCTACATGAAAAACGATTAGAACACATCTGTGTTTAAATCATTTCGATACTAAAACCGAAACGATACATCTCGTAGATTGTCAAGGATATTGGCGCAATTTGTTCGGCTGAAAAAAACATTTTACGATTTGAATTTCGATTCGAATTTTGATTTGAACTTCGGTGCTCAATTTTGTTTGTGATACCAGGAGCCCAGCGATACAACGCGCAGTATTTGTCTCGGGCAATGCCGCGGTATGTCCAGATGAAAAAAACACAAACGTTTCGCTGCCCCTAGTGTGAATCTATATACATTTTTACGTCATCAATAAGCACGTAACCCATTTTAATTTGAATGACCTGTTTCAAAATTATCACTATATATAAGATGCAATAATACATGTGTAACCTTCTAGAACTTTAGTTATGGCAACTGGTAAATATTAGCTCTGCGCACACACAATTCAAATGATATATTCGTCACTATTGAGTAATGAAGTCCAAAGTTATTAAAAGACAACTAAAATTTATATTTTTAAAATCCATTATTATATGATAGCGTTCATTGCTTTCTCATTTATGAAGTATTATGAAATGTATCGTAAATAAAAGAGTTTTTAAGACTCGGTGCTCAACAAGTTTATTTGACTCAATTTCAAACTTCAGGCACATAAACTAACATATAATATGCTCTTATTGGATTCATCGATCATCAGCTTAAGAGTTAATTGATCGTAGTACATACATGGGTCTTATAATATTTTCAATCACCAGTTAAAAAGGTAAATAAAGGTAAATATTTTTTAACTTCTTACAAATTATAAATAAAATGGTAGTTTCATACCATAGGAATGAAATATTAAAGAAAAAAAATCAAATTTAAAAATATCAATTAGACTAATCAGCTTTACGTTATAGCTTGCCATGTGTATGACGTCTAACCATACATACACTAGGTAAAATGTATATAATGAAATGAAGACAATTTATAAATTAAATTATAAATGTACCACTAGTGGTAGGAAACAATAACTTATTCTCCATATATGTATATGTTACCGTCCAGGTGGACAAATCAGTCATTGTAATACAATGTCCGGACATTGTATACAATGTCTATAACATTTGGGCAAAGTAAATAATACATATTTAATTCCTGTATAGACTAAATATGTGAATATTAGAGTTTGTGAGTGTTGATGAAGTCCCCGATATTCAGTTTTCACTAAGAGAAGCAGCTAGGCTGTTTTCAAATTAAGGAGGCCAAGGCTATGACCGCTGCACTTTGTGTAGCAAAAATGCAACACTGTGTTCAAAAATGCGAAACAAGGAGATGCAAATGTAAAGCTGCTGGAATTTTATGCAACTCTAAACGCCATAATGGTAATACTTGTAAAAATAATAATAATATTCAATAAAAATTAATATAAATAAAATATTTTCAATTTTATTTGCTAATCAAATCTCTCAAAAAAATATTAAATAAAATTATATAGGTAAGTCATTAATATATGTATTTTGTTCACTTGAAACTTGCAGTTCTGGTCATTGTATACATTGTCTGGTTTATGTGAATAATTATCTACATGGCTTGAATAATTCGGACATTATAAACTTTGTCCGGTCAGTGTTTACAATGACCATTTATCCACTTGGACTGTAACATATAAATTACAATTTAACATGATATATTTTGTAAGAAATAAGCATATTCTATAAACTTTATAACAATGAAAAATAATAGGACCATACTATTTAAAAAATTTACACCAAAATAATCGTATATTAATCTTTTGAGTGTCTACCTACATCCATACACTCAATCCTACACTTGGAAAATTTAAATACTAGAATCAACCAGTTACTGATTACAATCAGTTATAACTATTATGTTTTTTAACTATAATAGAAACACAAAAAATATTTAACAAGTACAAACACTTTTTATATTATAACAATCACAAATTTAGAGGTTCAAATTTAGAATCTCTGGTTCCTAAATATATCAACTGAATATACAAACACTTGAGAAGGTTTTGCCATTCTTCTGGCCTTCAATATAATAACAAAACCCTAACACATTTGCTTCATTTGGCTTACATCCTACTACTTAAATATTTATAATAAGAACCGTTTTTGTGTTGGCATAAACAAAAGTTAAACTATGGACTTGTATACAAGTCAATGAGGTCCAGTGACCATACCATGACTGATTTTGCTCATTACTAGGGCTGGCCAATCTTGAATCTTAAAAATTATTGAGAAGTATACTATTTAGTACGTATAATATATATATATATATATACCTACTTATAAGTTATATTTAGTATAATACAATAGGAATATATAAATATAATTTTAATTATATATATAATGTAATATATAATGGTAATTTTTTTTTGTTTTTTGTTATATACTAACTGTACTAAATACACGATGCACAATAAGAAAATAAGATAAGTGTAACGAATCCAATTTTAATTTATTAATATGTTAAAAATGTTAAATTTTAATTTGCATTTTTAAAACAGTAAAATGTATGTACATTTAAAGAAATTGGAAAGTAACATTGGAAAAACTGTAAATAAATTTTCGCTTTAAAATACGTATATTGCGATAAAATTGATTTTCTATAGACTTTTTACAGACAACATCTTGAATAAATCCTGGTTGCGCTATTGTGAAGTATGTGCCCACTAATTACTATAAACTGACTACAATGTTATAAAAACTAATTAGTGGTTATATTATTATTTAACGACTCCATTATAAATATAATAAATTGTCTTCTAATTCAGATTTTAAAAATGTAAAAAAAGAAACTAATTATTTAATTATTTCAAAAATTATATTATTTTATGTTATTTATAAGGACTATACTCTAATTGTTTATATATATATATTGATATGCAAAAAAAATTGAGTACATTTAAGTGCACAGTCCTGGATCTCGGCAACTTGCACAACTTACGTTTGGCCTTCTAGTGTTGTTAGCATTATGAATAAATAGGCAATAGTGTATACTATAAATGAAACATTTTTCAATTTGCTGAAACTTGCATGTATAGCAACATATGTAAACTTTTAATAATTTACTTTTAACTATTGAGCTGTAAGGTCCTACATCATTAATAACCAATTATAATTTTTATTTTTAATATACATAGCAATTGACTGGTGCTCGAAAAGTTGATTTAATTCAAATCTTACTCTCCTTGCATGTATAGTGTATACATTACAAATAATAATTTTTTTCACACTCAATGCGCATTGAGTTAAACTAATTTACCTTATAAGATCAGCTAGAAACATATCATACACTAAATATATGTTTTTACTTATAATATTATATCCATCAACAACATAAGAAACAATTGATCGTATTCCATTATGACATTTCTTTATCCAGTTAATAAAACTAAAAAATTCTAAACTTGTTCCAAAATTTAAAAAAATAATTAGTTCATATCATAAGAATGAAATATTAAGGCAAAAACCAATTTTATACTAAAAAGTACACAAATCAGCTGTTTGGTATGGCTATCTGTATGTTTGATGTCATACCATATATACTAACATATATCAAATAAAATTGATATACTAATATTATGAAGAAAATGTATAATATTAATTATTTCATTATATCTGAATAAAGACAACAATCTTATAGAACTAGATAAAACTAGACTCTTATAGAAGTAGCTACATAAGTATATAATCTATAACAGAATTTCTCAACCTGTAGTACGGACACCATTACTCTGGTACACGAGGAAAATCTTACTTTCCATATATGAATACATAAAAATTTAACAAACATAAGTTTTTTGGACACTTAATGCCCAATGCTCAACAAGTTGATTTGATTCAGTTAAAAAGGTCTGTAAGAAACATATCAAAAATTAGTTCTAATAATAGTACCGATCAACAATTTAAAAGACTCAATGGATCGTAGTTCATACATGGATTTTGTGTTACTCTATTTTTCTAGTTAATGCAAGCAAAAAATTCTTTAATTTTTTAAAAATATAAATATAAGGTTAATAATAAATCATATGAAATAGTTGTAAGAAAAAAAATTCATATAAAAATAATGATTACAAATCAGCAGTTCCTTATGGCTTGCTGTATGTGTCATGTAAGACATTAGACATCTAACCATACACAAATAAAGAAATGTGTGTTTGTTAACAAACATTACAATTTGACATAATATATTTTGTATGCAATATGAAATTTATACCTATTCACTTAATCACAATTATAAGAACATTTGACTATATTCGAGAACTATAATATTATAAGAATTTACTTCAAAATTGTCTTTTATTGATCTTTATATCTCTTGGGAAATTAAAAGACATTCTTCCAAATTATGAATAAATCGGTTGTTTCATATTATATGAAGGAAGTATTAAGAAAAAAAAACCTTAGAAAAATAAGTACATAAATTAACTGATTGATATAGCTTGCCGTGTGTAAAACGTCTGTCAATAACTACACAAGAAAATGTTAATATTCAGATAAAGACCATTTTATTAAGTAGAATATTTCACATTAATGATAACAATTTAATAAAACTTAGTTGCTACATGTTTATATTTTCTTTGAAATCATTTTACAAACTACAGTAGGAGTAATCCTAGGGGTAAACAAATAAAATCCAGCTATCCATACATGTAAACATTAAAAATATTAAGTTATTTTACTGTCAATGCGCATTTTTTATTCAGTTTAAAAGGTCAATCAGAAATTTATCAGAACCTAATTATTTGTTCAAATAAAAGTACCAAGCCATAACTTAAGAGTTGATTGAACGTAACTTTAGATGGGATTTGTAACATGTTCTTTACGTTGTAAACACAGGAAAAAATTTTTAAACTTCTTCCAAAATATAAATAATATGTTATTTTCATACCATAGGTATGAAAAATTAAAGAAATAATAAAAATTTTAGAAAATTAAGTACACAAATCAGCCTTTTAATATGGCTTGGTGTTTGAGTGACATATGACTATATCAACATAAGGTAAAATGTATATAATGAGATAGAGACAATATTTAGAGTAAATTATTTCATTTAATCTAAGTTAAAACTACAATCTTATTGAACTTAGTAGCTAAACATCTATCTTTTCTATGACACCAATTCTAAACATAAGTATGTTTACTACTAGTGGTACAATAAGAAAGTCTTATCATCTGTACATTTTAACATTACAATATAACATGATATATTTTGTATGACATATGTCAAGCTTAATAATTTATTTATAATCATGAGCATTTGAATATGTTAATAGTCTATATAATTGAATGCAATTCTATTTAACTTCAAAACTATTGTTTATTAATCTTTTGATTTTCTACCTCTATCTACACCTGGGAACTGAAAATACCATGAACCAACTAACAGAATCAGAATACACTCAGATTATACTATAAGGGTTTTCAAACAATAAAATAAATATAAGACATATAAACCAGCCAACAGGAACAAACACTTTTTATATTATAACACAAAATTAGACTGTCACTAATTGCTAAAAACATTCATAATTGACCAAAGCTGAAATTTTTTTTAAGTAACTTTCTGATTTAATTAGGTAGCTTTAATACATAATAAATTCATAACTTAAAGAGTAAAATTGAATATATAAAATAATTTTAATCTAACTTGGTAAAATTAATTTCAATAAGTGATAATGATTTAATAATTAAAATTGCTTATTTAGTACTTTTTTGAATTTTTTGATAAATAGTAAATACATTTCTTGACATTTTATTCTTATCATATTTTAGTCCATTGATTATGGCCAATAGATATAAATAGTATCCATAAGGGTGTTTTAAACCTAGAGCTAGACATGACACTGAATTTTCATGGTAGTGTTATTATTGGTGGTTTAAATAATAAATAATATTGTTGTGATTATTTAACTATCTTTAAACATCTATTCAAACTTAAATTACCATTTTAAACAAACAATCTTCTAACTAACTAAGTTAAAAATTTAGAAAATTTCAGAAATTAACATATATACTAGCTTGGTTAGTTATTATATTAAAGTAACATAACTTGAACTAGTTGAAAAAAATGACTAACTAGCCCCGATTTACATGAATCCACTTAACATACAGATACGGTCTCAGATAATGCCATTTTGCAGGCCATACATAAAATAACAAAACCTCAGCTCATTTGCTTGATTGGCCAACATTATAAAAATTAAATATTTCTAATAAAAACAGTTTTTGTGTTGGCATGTACAACAGCTATACTCATGGCTTTTTTGAAGTGTGTATGTAATACTATGAAGTCCAGTTCAATATGTACGGAAGTGAGCTCTTTCGCTGTTGACAGTAGAACTCAATATTTTAGATTGACACCGAATCATTTAAAACTGTAAAATGTAAAGAAAAGATTACGAATAATTTATCAATACAAATATCATATAAGAATAGTTACATTTTTTTTCACGAAGAAGTTACAATTTTCGCTGGTGGTGTATCATACTGTTGACATGTAGTCTGCTGCCTAGGCTTTGCAGTTAAGCCAGTAGTATGTTACTGTATTTTGACAATTTGTACTTCTTCAATATCAGATGAAATTCAAAAAAGCAATTGGTTATTCATAAATACTGCTAGACGCAATGTCTAAATCGAATATTATGACAACCTTCAACATAATTCAACAGAAAAACAAAATATGTCAAATATTGATCATAAATTATTAACACATTGAACAACTCACTTCATCAATAAGGGTCGAATCAAATATTTTCATTCATCATAATTCGAGCATCTGAATAATGTTGTTTGATTTCCGCAGATCAAATCATCTAAAATCAATCAACATGTTAATTATTTAGAATATTGTGTATACAGGAAGAAGGTAAAAAGTATATGATAAAATGATTGATTTAAAATGAATATTATTATACATACATGTATACATTACGATTAAACATGATATATCTTATATAAATATTTAATAAATTGACACCAAAATAATCGTATATAAATCAATCGAGTGTTTACATATAATAAACTTAGAAAATTAAAATACAAGAATCAACCGGTTACTGATTAGTAATCAGAGCAGCTAATATCATAAGCCAGAGTCCGAACTTTATGCAGTTAAGAACAATGAAATATGTGCAGATGTATAAACTAAAAAAACTCAAATAGGCAGAATAATATTTTATTGTAAATATGTATAAATATGTGACCTCATCAAGCCTGAAAACTGACTGATTTCCGCATCAAAATTGGCTCAAAACTTACGATAATACGAAAAGTAATAACTATACAACTAACCAATATGAGATTATAGCTTATGACTGCTTTAAACGGTAGACAAATGGCAGTCGATTTAATTTATTTTACCAATGTTTGTGTAGAGGCCGACGGTTTCTGGTAGAATTCGTAAAAGCGAGAGAAATTTATGTTTATTTTATAAAAAATAGAAGCAGAACAAATGACAGGTTTAGGGGAAAATAATAAGTACTATAACTTAAACTAACAAATGTAGAAATTGCCCGTTAAATAATGACGTTGTCTCTGTAAAAAATACACACGAAATATATAATCATATACTACAAAACCCTCGAATGCAGTAAATTTTTTTGATTTAGTTTCCAAATACATAAAATGTAATAAGTAGAGGATTTCATGGCACTAAAATGGAAACCTCATCAAGCCTGAAAACCGACTGATTTCCGCATCAAAATTGGCTCAAAACTTACGATAATACGAAAAGTAATTACTATACAATTAACCAATATGAGATTATAGCTTATGACTGCTTTAAACGGTAGACAAATGGCAGTCGATTTAATTTATTTTACCAATGTTTGTGTAGAGGCCGACGGTTTCTGGTAGAATGTATTTATAAGTTATGCGTCACTTTTTTACAGAGGATCGATCGTTTTTATTTGACTAGTGGTTTCGGTATCAACAGAGTGAAAAATGTGTCTAGAAATTGATTTTATGAAAGTGTACATTTCCACAGCTAAGATTTCAAACGGAAAATCGTATGTTATTCCACGCATCGCAGTCACCGAATGATCGGATTTTGAATCGAGATAAAAGCGTTGACGTATCGTCATTGCGGCACACGATACGGATGTAGCTTATAGCGCTTGCCACCGATACCGAGGAACTTAAAGTCACTGGAACTATGCCATCTGCGCGCTCGATAGGTCGTACCGATATCTCGTCACACCTGCGGAACGTAATCCGTTCGAAAAGGATTTTTACGAATATACGATCCGTTGTAGAAGGGTATAGCTAAGTGGTGTGCACTAATGTATTTAAATTATTTCTCGATCAAGAATATTAATGAAATTTGAATAAGATATTTGCCAAATATCGAGTGAAATTAATTGAAACGAAATGCTGTATTGAATTAATTGAGTCGCTAACTAAAACCTAGAATACAGGCTTGATATTTAAGATAAAGACGCTACGAGAAAATACCCATTCGACAGTTTGACAATTAAAAAATCCTATAAATAAAAACCGATTGGTTAAAGCGAGAGATAATTATATTTTTTTTATAAAAAAAATAGAAGCAGAGCAAATGAACAAGTGTCGGGGAAAATATTAAGTACGATAACTTAAACTAACGAATATAGAAATTTCCCGTTAAATAAAGACGTTGTCTCTGTAAAAAATACAAACGAAATATATAATCACATACTACAAAACCCTCGAATACAGTAAATTTTTTTGACCTAGTTTCCAAATACATAAAATGTAATAAGTAGGGTATTTTATTGCTCTAAGATGGAAACCTCATCAAGCCTGAAAACCGACTGAGTTCCGGATCAAAATTGGTATAAAACTTACGATAATACGAAAAGTAATAATTATATAATTAACAAATGCAGAAATCACCCGACAAAAAAAAACAAACAAAAAATTAAATTGTATTTTTTTTTTGTGAACAGTTCCGTCTAAGCGATGTTTTATGTTTATATTTAAGAAATTAGATGTTGGAGGTTAGGGCTAGCTTTTATAAGAGAATAAATATAATCATGTAGCATATAA
Organism: Periphyllus acericola; assembly: GCA_949715065.1. Taxonomy (NCBI): domain Eukaryota; kingdom Metazoa; phylum Arthropoda; class Insecta; order Hemiptera; family Aphididae; genus Periphyllus; species Periphyllus acericola. Next base: position 7,699,918 of record OX454264.1, on the reverse strand, counting down.
TATACGTATTTTGAAAAATAGCTATCCGAGCCATGGCGTTTGCGTGCGTTTTAATGAATTTGGCTGTCCCGGCCTGACTGCTAATTATTATTAACTCGAGTAAATACTTGAAAATAGAATATTTGCAGTATTTACTTGTAAATACTGCAAATATTCCAGATGTGGTAGATATAGAGGTTTTCTTGACAAACTCTGTTCCATATTGGCTCTCCTGGAAGGTGAATAGCAAACATTTCTCCGTCCGTACACAGAAGATGCAACGAAGACGAAAAATACGACACCGGTACGCGAGAGACGTTGAAAACGAGCTACGCGGAGGAGGACTTCATGGAAAGAAGCGCACGGTGCAAATGAGCGTTGGGACGATCCACTCTTGGGCCCACGAGCGTTCCCCCCTCTTAAACGTCGGTATCGCACGGCACTGCCGCGACCCTGGCTACGCGCTCCGTGACAGCGCGCGCACAAATCTTTTTATTTTTTACACCGTAACTCCACGCGCACAAGATTTTTTATTTGTTTCGAATTCATCATCGTCATATTTATCGCTATTAATTAATAGGGTACGGATGATGATGTATAAAAAAAGACATGCACAAAATTCATAAATTCACTTTGCGTTTCACCACTTATCGTTATTCTATATACGATTAATCTCATCCACAATCGGGCATGAATAAATTACTTTTGAATAAACTACCTACGCATAATTTTCAGACGTGTGTAAAAGTATGTGATTCTCACACCCATCTATTTTCTAGTTTTTAAAGTTTAATATATGATTGTATAAGCTGAAAATATGTACATGTGTACATAATATAAAGTTTTGTGCGAATTTTAAATATTTTGAAATTAGCTATTTGATATAAACATACACCTACGAGTTATTAGTTTATATGTTAAAAAAATGCCATTATGTGCTCAAACGAATATCACCCGATATTTAGATGTACTTACCTACCAATATATAGAATAACACGTTCATTTCCTAGCAGTAAGCTATATCTTCATTGTATTTTTTTTTTTGCATTTGGACCTGTGGGTTGTCAATATCGCGAAACGTGCCTCTCAATTATTTATTGAGATAATCCCAAATGAAAGCAGAAAAATATCTCATAAAAGCGAGACAGTTATAAATCGTACAAAATATTGAACAATAGACCAAGTCTTTGTTGCTACTAATGGTCGAGCCATGTAAATCACGATTGACGTTTTTCAGTAATCTCGATTTCGGTAAAAATCATTGTAGATTGTATTTATACGATGTATTATATTCTGTACAATGTACATACATTATAAAGCATGCTGATGAAAATGATAATAAGATGGCGTATGTTCCTCTTTTGTCCAGTCAATACATCTTTAGGAGCAGTGTCCCTCGAGGCTTAAACCCGACCATAGAAATTATAACAATAGTTTTACGAAAAAAATCCATATCCTAAGCGAAGAAATAAGTAAGATAAATCTAAAGTAAAATCCTTTTTATGGAAGTTTAGTCTACACGAGGATTAAAATGGCTACACGTGCGATGTCCGTGTCTACAGGCGTAAGTTATATTGTCTGTTAACCGTCTCCGATTTTTCCACGAAACGAACCCATATGGTTAAAACCTCTGCGGGGTATATAATATAATATATTTTATGATGTACACGGTGCGATACTAATATAACAATAAGAATGTTCAAAATAAGTACAAAAAGGACTCACACGTGGGCCGATAGCTGTGTACCTAACCGCGACCCTCGTCGGCGGCCGGTGTTCGAGGAGATTAAATCGCCCGTCTTGGCGTCGTCGTGGCGTGCATTCTTTCGCTCCTTCTGCACGATGGTAGTTGCAGCTGTCGCGACGTTGGCGGTACTACACACAAAAATAATGGAACTCAGATAAAAGCGTTAACCGTTTGTGAAGGTCTTTAAATTTATGTGTATCTTACTGAATACTTTTCTCACCCCCGTGGCCTCATTGTTATTACAATTCCAGATAATGGGTCGAAGCTAAGAGGGACCACGCATTGTACACGACTTGTAGTAGGTACCGAAAAATGAAATCAGCTAATATGTTTTTAACATAGAGTTGAGTTATAAATATTCGAAGGTTCCAAAACTGTCGAGTACTAGAATATTTGCATAGCGATGTACAGGCATTTATCATAAGACGTGGTATAGAAAAATATAAATGAATAATGTGAAAAAATAGAATAAAACATTTCATATAGTGCATATGTTACTATATATAGTGAATATAGTGAATATAAATCAATTAAAAAATTAAATTAATTAAAATGTGATTTTACAGGAATCATTGCTAATATAGTAATATCTAATATATAAATCTAATATATAAATGTGAAAATGAAAACCTTTGAGTGATATGTTCTCGGAAACTACTGAACCGATTGTAATGATTTTTTTTTTAAATTGAAGAACTCATTGCGGAGAAGGTTTATGGCATTTGATCGATTCTCTAACTTTAAAAACAAAGGAGTTATCAATTATCATAAATTCATAAATAATGACCTGTTACGTTGACAGGGTGAGGTTCGCGGTACGGCAACGCCGCAACGGACGGCGGCTAGACGTGGCCGCCCAAACTTCCCCTTCCATATCACCGTTGCGCGAAGTGATAATTCATAATATGAATGTGTGATCCCGCAAAAGTTGAAAGTTTCGACTTGAAACCATGAAAAACTATAAAAGTGTTTATTGATAAATCACGTGCGTGAATATGTAAAACAGCAACTTTATATATATATTTATATATATAACCGAGTTAACGGATGCATTGACGGATCGGACTCTGAACGGACCCGGATCGGAAATGTGTGAAAGGACCTTTATGGTTCTGTAGGGCGTAGGCTACGAAGGACGGACCGACCGACATTTTAAATGAAGCTTCGTAAAAGTCGGAACGCTGTTTAATGTTTGTGTAGTAAAAGAGGATATTGCTTTTTACATATAAACAGTTACATTTAATTGTTCAATGTAACAATAATTTAACTAGCAAATAATCTAAAACATATACAGAGTATCCCGTCGAGATAAATAACCCAGCACAGATCGATATCTCCCGCCTTAATATATATTACCGAATTCTGTTTTTTTTATGAGCACCCCGGGCAAAGGCAACTTTATTGACGATAGTTTGGTAAATATAAGAGTATTATTAAAAAAGTTATAAAATTAACTTTTTATTTTCTAATTTATGGATCGGTCTGAAATAGAGAGATAGCTATTATGACGTAGGCATCTGCTGAGAAAGTAGTTTTCGAATTGATCTCTGAGATGGACGTTTAAATTTTTGGTTATCTAGAAAATATTTTATATTGATTTTATTCATTACCGATTGAGGTATAAGGTAGGTATATCTTATTAAAATATTAATACTATAATAATACTATATTTATACTATATTTATATAGTATAGTTAAATTAAAATGGATTATTAGTCTACATACGACGATTGTGCGTTGTTTTCAACCTAAATTTTTATATGTCACACAAAGCCATAACGAACGGTTGAAAAAAAAGTATTAACTAAGTAAATACAAGATTTATATATCTGTTATGATTATATCATATGACGAGATAGCAACATAAACTTCCATGGTAACCGGTTATCAGCGGTACCGTGTTTTGATGACCAGCTCGATTGTGAATTATTGTAATGATAACGTGACCATTGCACGGGCTACAGTAGAATCGACTCTAGCGTCCGGGCGTCCGTGTCATTTCCTGCCCAAAAGACACAAGAGCGAACACCGGATTTCAAGATTATCATTCGGAGAGCTCGCATTGTGTTGCTAATAGTTGGCAGTGTCGACGACAACGACTGCGACTAATATCGGGCTCGTCACCAATAGTATACAATATAGGACAACGTTTGGACAAGTACCGGTACATGCCGGCTCGACCGCAAACCGTCATCCAAAACAGTGAGAATTCCGTTGGATCTTCAACGTCTTTATTGTTTGTGTATTGCCGCATTCTCATCACTAACACAAATGCATGTGACTTTTTGGCAGAACTGTAGAAACACTATCCTAACACATCTCGACTGCTAGCGATATTGGCGTTTACCTTGTAAGCATTTCGTTCATCGACATTCGATTCGAATCTGCACAGTGTGGACTTCATTGGTGAGTAGGAAGACAATTAGAATGCCTGTACTTTGAAACTATAAAAAAAAATATTATAGTTGGTTTTGCCGTTATCACATTTGTCATCATAAATCGCGTCCCCAAGATATATCGTAGATTTCTTTAATGTGGCTGTATTGTGTTCCTTTCGGCATACTGTATGTTGTCTGGACGGTGATTATTTACAGCTCTCCAGCTCAGGCTGTGACTGAATTTGAATTTGTTAATGATTTATTTTTATGTTTTTTACTTCAATATACCCGTAGTGAATGACACTTCCTATTCGTATTTTTTATATTGGTAAATTATATTCTTAAATTGTGGTACTCATTTGTTATTGGCCTGCCGTTGAAATGACATATACATTTCTTTTAGAAAAATATATAGCTTTATTTTAGAATATTACTATCTATACAGGTGTACAATAAGTAATAATTATGGTAACTAAGAACTAATGATGATATGGTAGGAAATCTCACATTAGAGACACCTAGTGGCTTTACATTTACTTTTACAATTTATACAATTTTTAAGTCTCGGCACCAGTTCCGCTTGAGATGTCTGGTTGGATTTTCGAGTAGTGTTGGTATGGCAAGGTCCCTGATAAGCTGGTTGGGGTTGGATTGAAGTTTTGCGTGGAAGCGTTTGTAGTTGTTGTTACATTGTTGCATTTTTATTACTTTTTAATTGTATTTCTTTATAGAGTGTCCTGTAGTTTCTACAATGTTTGTTATTTTGTTTATCCACAGTAGTATTAGATTATGAGAAATTTACAGCTTACATTATACTTTAGTATGTTACCAACATTTGTTATTTTACAAAAAAGTATCATTTTGTCTGCGTGAATTGAAAAATGGATGGAATGCTGTTGTTGATTGGAGCAATAACTTACGAGAGTCATGTGCATGGATACTAGAAAATATATACAAAGATATATAAATCATATCATTCCTGTTTAATTAATTTCATTACCTATAATATGCCAAGTGGATGGCAGTACAATAACCAACAATACTGGCATATATAAAATTTTCATATTTCTAGTATTTAGCATTGATACATTTTATCATATATATTTTCTATAAATCTTTATTTCTGAATATATTCTATGAGTAAATAATTTAATAAAAAATTGATTAAACAAGTATGATTACAACAAAAAATAATTATCCTGCATATTCATTTACCTATTTTAATCAGTGGCGTCAAAGTTTTTAAAATGTGGTCGGGCAATTTCAGAACTTTGCGGCCTCAATATCTTAATTATTTTAATAACCCTATTGCCGTAAAAAAATTTCAAATTTGGGAGGAAAAGGGTGGTAATTAAAAAAAATATGTATTACATAAAATTATATTGTATCACTTGTACCTATACAAAATTTATTTTTATCGTGTCTGTAGGTTAGTGAAAAAATGTCTACTGGATTCCATCTTGGTTTGACATCCTGTCTCAACAAGGAACACGATTTTACTAAATATTTAGTTGTATTAAAAGAAAAAATAAATAAATACAGTCCATTGTCTTACTAATTATTTAATAAACTTAGAAATTAAAATCCTTAAAATATAAAAATATAGATTTAAGATACTAACTGTTGAAAATATATTTATTTTAAGTTAGTTTATACATAATAATCAAAAACAAATGTTAAGACTAATGACTAATGAAATTAATAAGTTAATAATTTAGTCAAAACTGATGAATTTCCAGCAAAAATGTCTATTACCTGAAAGTAAATATCAGTATTTTTATTAAAACTATTTGGATAAGCAATTTTTTTTATAAAAATTAAGTACAAAATGCAATAATTACTTTATCAATATCAATATTTATATCATGTTCACATGAAATAAGCATTACATTTTCTAATCTTTTTTTTCCATCGTTGAACGTAGCCGTTTTTTATAATTTTCAATTTTGAAAAACTTCTTTCAACTGTACAGCTAGACGTTGGTAGTGTTAAGCTTAGTTTAATTATATTATATAAGTTTTTGAATTCTGCTTTTATGTTGGCAGTATTTATTGTTTCAAAAATGTTTATTAAACTTTCTATGTTTTTATAATTGTCTACTTCTCCATCAATTTCTTCATCGTCACTATGAATGTTGTCTTCATCTGAGTCTGTATGGATTTTTTCAGGTAGCTTAAATAACAATTTTACATCTAAATCTTTAATAATCTCTTTAAACATGATATATTCATTTTTTATTAATTCGTGGTTTAAACCATACACATTGCATATAATTTTAAATGCATCTTGAGGGAGATCAGTTTTTTCTTTCATTCTTTTTAATGACAACAGACCAATATCTTTCATGACTGATACTGAATTTTCATTAAATTTATCATGTATCTGTTGTAGTATAATGTCGATAGTTACAAAATATACTGATACTTTAAAGTATTGAACTGGATTCTCAATAGTTTCATCAAAAGTTATCTCTCCAATTTGTCGAACAGCTTTTTTTTCCTATTCCTGAAGGATCGTAAATTATTTATTTCAAAATCACCCAAATGTTTTTCAGAAAATGTTTTTGCTTCTTCAAAAATATCCTTGAAAACTTCATCAGTACGCATCGAAGTAATATTATTTTCTGCTTGTTTTAAATAACTGACAGCAACCAAAATGTCTAAATCTCTACCTTGAAATAATTTACTTAAAGGCCCTAGAATATCAAACAGGTGCATAAATATAAATGCTGATGCAATAAAACGAGAAGACTGAAAATACATTAATAGCCCATTGCATTCAGTGGCAATTTTAAAATCTGATGGACCATCTTGATTTTTAACTTCCTCCAACATATCTAATATTGCTTCTAGTGTTTCAAAAATTGTTGTTAGTAGTTAGTGCAAATGAGTTTGACATCCATCTTGTGGTACCAACTCTTTTTATTGCATGTACTTGTTTTTTTGGATAAATTTCCTTTTGCTTGTTTCGATAAATGTCCGATCTTTTTTTACTGCATGTTATGAAACAGTAAAGTTTTTCCATATTCCCAAACAAATCTGCTGCTTCTTTACAAGATCCAACAGCAGATAAAACTATTAAATTTAATCTGTGGGCATGACACCATACAAAAAGGGCTTTTGGATTTTCATCAAGAATTTGTGCTTGGAGTCCAGAGTATGAACCCCTCATATTTGCAGCACCGTCGTACGACTGACCAACTTAATTGTTCTTCCAGTTCAAACCACATTTTTCCATTACACATTTAAATATGTCAAAAAGAGCTTTACCAGTAGTTAAAGGTGATTCTGTTAATGCAATAATTCTTTCATGTATTTTAGAATTGAATATGTATCTTGCAATAAATGAAAGCTGCTCCTTGTGTGAAATATCAAATGTTGTATCCATACATATACTAAAATATCCAGCCATTACAATCTGTGACCTAATAACTGATGAAATATATTGTGCAATGGAGTCTATTAAAGAATTCTGTCGATCCCAAGAAATAAAAGAATTTTCTTTCTTTCCTTTGACCATTAACTGATTAATATGAACAGATAGAGTAGGCGAATGTTGAGAAATTAGAACAACCATATCTTTAAAATTTCCTTTTAAGTCGCTTTCCCAATTTTCTTTTGTCCCCTGAATGAGAGATTATGTCTTGCCAAAAAAATTGTTATTTCAATTAACTGTTTTACTATTTCTCTATTGAATGCCACTTTCCGGTTACGGTCTTCAAGTATTGATGGTAGAATTGGTAGGCTACTTTGTTTCAATTTAATTTTTAATGATGCCATTACATGAGTAGAAGAAGTTTCGTGTTTAGTAATTGATAATGATCCATTTTTCCAATGACAAAAACCTACTTTTGTCCACGCATTATTGGTATTTGTATTTTTACCATATAATATACAATAAAGGCAAAATATCTTATTTAATTTAGGAGAATAACTAAGCCATTCCCGTTGTACATATGTGTTATCAATTAATTTTCTGTTGTACCAAGCTGAATGAAAACTTCTGTTTATCTCTATAATTTGATAATATTTAATTATTTAATTTATTAAGTATACCAAGAAATATTTTTGATTGTGTAAATGCATTTCAAATTTTAATTGTAGTAATGTTTAATATATCCACATAAGTAGTTAGTTTTGCACGATTCAATTTATGGTATAGTTAATATCGTTATTAAGAGTTTTTATCGTCAATAAAGTGTTGACAAACAATTTTATATTAATCTGGTCCTAATTATAAAATTTAATTAAAAATCTAGAGAAAAATCTTGTTTAAAAAAAAAATAATCCAAGATATGACTAATTTATCTATTTATTTTATGTACAATTGTTTACAATTTAATCATATACAGTATTACTAATATTTTATAATACATAATTCCATAATCAATGGTACATCTAAAGATATTTATTTCAAATTTTTTTGTTTCTTAGTGTACTGTTGTGTTATCTGCCAATGATGCAGCCGCTCTTGCTTTTCAATTGTTACGCCGTGGTGCCGCCGGACTATGTGACCAACAACCTATGAAAAAAGCGAGAACCACTAATAGTTCATCAGTATCAGGGAGTACTTTACATGAACCAACTGCATCATTAACTTCTTGTAACCATACCCAATCTATGGTTTTGTCTTTTGATGCAAGTGTGGAAACAGATCCATGTACTGTATTCCAAGAAAATCCCATGCATACATCTGACTTATCTAGATCCAAAACATATAGTCAGATTGATAATATTACTAATGTTTGCTCTCTAGCAGATAGTAAAAGTAATTCTTCATCATCTAAAGTAGTCAGTACCGAAACTATGGCCAATGAAAATAATAGTCCCTCCATTACACCATTAGAGACCAGGGAGCAAAAACAAAAAGATTCGTATGCTCAAGTTTTTGAAGAAGAAGTTAATTTAGTTTCCTTAAGAAATACGGATGATCGTGTAAAATCTAGTGAACTAAATGGTTCTACTAAACATCCAATCAGCAAGGATGTTTTGGATACTTTAGATTTTGCTTCTTTGAGTATACCAGATGATTTAACATATGATCTCAAAGATACACACAATGCCCTTATGGACTCTGTAAATTTGAATTTGGAACAAATTGTTTCTTTCCAAACTGGTAATTTGATTAAATTCTATTTCAAATATTTTAAACTTGATTTTGAGTTATACATTAAACAATAAAGATAACATTTTTAAAGTTTTAATTTATTTTCTTTAAGTGGAATCTTAAACATAAAAACTCCTAAATACTACGCAAGAGGTCAACAGATAGTTTTTTAATGACGTAGGCCGGCACTGTGTCAGATTATTATTGTTATTATTATTATTATCTATATTTCATATTATAAAACCGCATGTTGCAGTCATTATCTATCAACAATATATCATACCTACTTAATTTATTTAAATCAAAATTAAACAACCAGTATTGTACTTTTTTTAATTGTATTAGTCAATTATAGGCTATAAGTATTTTATATAGTAGAACAAGTACGCTATGCGTTTACTTTATAAATATTGGAGGTCATTTCTCCACTCTACATATTTTATCCAACACATTTGTGTCATTTATTCAGCATGTTATTTTACATACTTTGATAACAGAAAATATGTGTTTATTTGTATGTGCCATGTCTTAAATTCAACTTTTGTGAAGATAATCTCCTACATATTATTTTCATTCATATAAGCTTATGCCTGAGCATACTGCAGTTTAATTTAGTGGATCATATAAATGCAATAACACATAATGTGTATTTTAAATAATAGTAGGCAACTATTATTTGTTATTTAATGTTTTCAGACATAAAATATCTTAACCAAACCAGTGCGATTGAACTCATAAACAGATGTACAAGTCCTGATTCAACTAATGATCATAATGAATTGCTTTGTGTTCTATATCAAGTATTTTCTACTCCAGAAGCTTTGGGTAACAGTTTCAAGATGCGCCAACAAGATCTTGACAAAGATTTACTGAAATGTTATAATTCTAATATAACTTCATCTCAAACGAAAGAAATAGTAAGTACTTAGTTATGATCTTAATATAAATAATTATATTATATGTATTTTTTTTCTTGTAGGTACATGAAATGGAAATTCCAAAAGAATTGGATGATAACTTTATCGACAATAAAGATGAGGTTGAGCAAGACACTGATGAAAGGCAATTAGATGTTGTCGGATTATCACGAGTATATGATAAAATTGGGTCTTGTAAACATAATGGAATCTATATAAATACCTTAGCCTTAGCCATTGATTCTTTGTGTGGTAAGTATCTTTGTAATAACCATTTCATAATTATCCAAAGTAAATATTCATACTTGTTTTCTTTAGCAAAAATTTTTATAGAAATACAATTTTTCAAGTCTAAATCATATCCCATCAGTGATAAGTATTTAAAGGATGTGCTTCATTCACTCGAAATAATCTACGAATCACCTTGGTTATGTACCTTAACATATGTAGAATCCATCATCCCTAAACTAGTAGCTGCCACAAGTGTTCTTCCAATTTTTGAACAGGCAAAACTTGCTATATTTTGGAGTGAAATATCATCTAAAATAACGTTACAACATATACTGTCTAGTATTCAAAAAACCATAATGTTCCTGCTGAAATCAACTGATAACCCTACAAATCAAGATATTACATATTCTATAAAAACCATAAAGGTAAATCACATCACTGTTTTATTAAATCTAAACTAATGAGCATTGGCTGTACGGTCAATTTTATTTACTAATTTTATGTATCTATAAATGTAATTATTTTAAACAAAAGTTCTCGGAGAACACTTTTTTTTCGTAAACTGCTGAAATTAAAGGATAAATAAATTATATTAAATTATTTTGAACATACTACAATATTTAAGTTCACTATGACTAAACTGATGACTTCATCATTTTTATATACAAATAAGTATCTCTTTAAAGAGAGTGGGGGAGGAAGGAATACACAATTAAATATAATGTATACAACAAAACTTCATGGAATAAAATAGTTAAAATTAATAATTATTTATTTTGATATATAGATTATATATTATGCAAGTATTATGGCTGGTGATTATGACATAGATTTAGTTGTTGATACTAGGGATGAAAATGTATTTGTTGATTTCCCTGATAATCTATATCCAAAGCATAAAACTATGACAACTGATTCTTTGGCTGAAATTTTAAATGTAAGTGCAAAATTGTCATAGATTATAATACATTTGATTTGACCAAAAAATATTTGTTATAGATAAATATTTTGGCTTGTCGTGCCCCTTTAATTCCTATATCATCATTTTACAATACGGAATTGTGTGGAATGATTGAGGTGAATAATGATTATTTAAAATGGAGGGTAAATGGCAATGAACAATTTTCTTTTTTGTCCCATCCGTTTATACTAACTCCACGAATTAAAAATTCTGCGCTGAACATTGATCATCGATTACGCAAGCATGATACAGCACAAATGGTCGCATTACAGAAATTAGATCATGATGAGGTTTCAAATCCTTATCTTAAAATCAAAGTACGGAGAGAACACATTGTTCAAGATGCCCTATTTGAAGTAAGTATCAAGAACTACTGTAATTCCTTAACAGTGGAAAAATATGTGTTTATATTTTTTTTTACAATCCAGCTTGAAATGGTAATTATGCAAAATCCGTCAGATCTCAAAAAAAAATTGTTAGTTGAATTTGATGGTGAACAGACTGTTGACCAAGGTGGAGTTACTATAGAATTTTTCCATCTTATTGTTGAGGAACTATTCAATCCAGATTATGGTAAATATTTTATATTTTAATACATTTTATTATTATTAATTTTGATGTAATTTTGTTGTTTCTGTACATTAAGGTATGTTTCTAAATGCTGATTCTGGAAGTGATAACCTTTCATATTGGTGGTTTAACTCATTTTCATTTGAAACTGCTGCCCAATACTCATTAATTGGCCTTATAGTGGGTTTGGCAATTTACAACATTGTTATAATAAACATCAACTTCCCAATAGTTATCTATCGTAAATTATTGGGTAAACAATGTACATTCAACGATCTTCAGGATTGGAATCAAGTAAGAAGAAGTAACTTTTCTAGAAGTATTGAGCAAAACTGTATACATATGTCTTTTTTTATAGGAAATATACAATGGGCTTAAGAATTTATTGGATTACACAAAAGATGATATCGAAGAAACGTTTATGCAAACTTATAGGATTTGCTATAAAAATGCGTTTGGTGAATTAGTATATCATAATCTCGTAGATAATGGAGATCAGATTTCTGTAAACCATTTGAATAAAAGAGTAAGGATCCACTTTTAACTGTAATTTCTGAGACTTTCTGATTCAATATTCATTTATGATAGGACTTTGTCGACAAATATGCTAATTTCTTACTGAATCAATCAATAGAAGTGCAGTTTAATGCATTTAATCGTGGTTTCCAATATGTTATGGATGAATCTCCATTGAAATATCTATTTTGGCCTGAAGAACTTGAGCTAATTGTGTGCGGTAGTAAAGTAATATTGATTTTTTTTTGTTCTTAATTCTTAAATCTGCTGTCATAAGTTTTTTTTTCAGGTATTTGATATGACAGATTTGGAAAAAAATACGTCTTATGAACTTGGTTATGAAGTAAATACACCAGTTATCAGATATTTTTGGAATTTTGCTCATGCGCTGCCACGAACTTTACAGCAAAAGTTATTACAGTTTATGACAGGAACTGATAGAGTACCTGTTGGCGGTCTTGGTTATTTAAAAATAACAATTTCCAGGAAATGTCCAGACTCTGATAAGTTCGTAACATATAATAATACCTGTCAACTTCTACATATTAGGCTAACGCTAAACCATGATATTTTATATAGACTGCCAACAGTACATACCTGTTTCAATTTTTTATTGTTGCCTGAATACAGTAGTCAAGAAAAACTCAATGAGCGACTCTGGAAAGCTATAAATTATGCAGAAGGATTTGGCATGATTTAAATTCAGTCCATCAGTCAATTGTCCATCTATGAATTTTGCTACAAATTTAATTTTGAGTATAAATAAACATTTTTAGATGTAATTTTGTATTGTTTTTATTATCTGGATAGTGTCCTTTGTAGTGGTATTGTATGAATAAATATTGTTGTATACCGCTCTTTCGAGGGTATCGCTCTATCCTCTTAGTAATCAAAACTAAACAACGGGAACATTAAAAGCAACCTGTATTTCACCTATTCACTGTTTAGTAGTAAGTATTACAAACTGATTTTAAAAGATATAAAAGAAAACCACTAGTTTTATGTTGTACTGCACTACAGTTTTTTTCATATTTTTTATAATTAACTTTTTAAAGAAAAGTGAGTACATAAACAATAACACATACATAAATATACTATTTTCTGAGTGAAGTGATAAAATATATTTCCATTTTCATGCAAAATAAATAGTTTATAAAAAATATAACCCTCAATCGTCCACACAAATGCAAAACTATATGTAAATAAGTAGTGAACACAATCAAAATAAAGATTTTCATGTCTTCGTGTTGTACTTTAAAGGGCACCAATATGTGTATAAAACCGCCCAATTCTGCTTTTTGCATCGAACCGTTTCTGGAAGAAATTTCTGGAACAATTCCCTTTTTCATAAACTTTGGCTGATTTTTGTTTTTGCTTCCCTTCTGTTAAATCCCACAATTTATCGTCTCTCAACAAAATGTTCTTAGTCAAACTCTACGGTAAGACCAACAAACTGTTCTAACTTACCTGGAAATTTAATGTACGAAATTGATGATATGCATGCCATGTTTATTAGACCTGCTATTAGACCTGATTAAAATCCTCGTCATTGAAGGTGTACGGCTCTAGATGGCCGGTCACAAATTATTTCTCAACGGGCAAATAATTTATCTTCTAACTGTACCTAAATAAAAAAAATGGAACACATAACTGTCTTAATAACATGATACGCTGTGCACAAGTGAAAAAATCGAACCTAGTAGCCAAATCTTCATTGTCTTTCTCTCCATAGTCTTTGACAGGTACTTCGGCTACAAGCAAGTCATCTGCTAGCTGATAAGCGGAGCTGAGTATAACCAACCCATGCTTACGCCCGCGCCATATGGATACGAATCGTCAACTTTGACTAGTGATACTTGAAATTTGGAATGAACATAAGGGGGGATTTTCAATACCTATTCAAGATCCACCTAGGGTAAACCTAGTTTCACCATTTTATTAAGAAACAGAATTGGGCGTCCATATACCACCAATTGTGATATGGCCAGCACATTTTCAGTATTCTAATTTATAGCACAAACCTGCAACATAAAATTCAGTTGCACACCAGCATCCAATACTGTTGGACAGGGCTGTGGAATACCTCTTGCACATGAAGGAGTATTTTGTAACCGTGGTATCAAATTTTCTTGCACGTACACGATAATAAATAATATACAGAACAATTAATACAGTAATATGTATAATAAATGTATAAAATAGTATAAGAAATGTACCTATAATGCAATTATATAATATAATATTAATTAGCCTTAGATGGCTCATAAATTATCACAGTCTTGTAATATACTATATATATACTATACAATGAAATAACATAAATAACATATATTTAAGCTACAATTTCAAATGTTCCCTTTGATATCTTTAATTTTTTAAGAATGTCAAACTAAAAATATTTTAAAAATATTCCGAATATTTTAATAGTATTCTAAATAATGAATGTATTTGGAAAACAATTTTTATAAAGTTTTTGAATAAATATTCAAAATACTATTTTTCTTAAGTATTCGAGTAAATATTGCAAATACTGTTTTTTTTACAGTTCGCTGTTTAAAATAATAAATATATCTTTCTAAATTATATTTTCCTGAAATTCTATTAATTCTATTTCCAAGTTTTCGATATTTAACCACTCAAAATATGGTAGATTAAGTTCATTATATGTAATTCTATGTGGATTTATTAAAAATTGAAATCTAGACATCAGACTGTGAAAATCTATTAGAAAACTATTCAGCTGTATTTTCTAATATATTAACATATTTTTAATCTATAAATTTGGTGTCCGTCTGACTATCTTTAAAGTGTTATGAAATGTTTTGAATTTAGGAAAAAAAAAATCTATACAAGGTTTCCTTAAGGACGTAAATTTTGCATTAAATACATCGTGAAAAAATATTAGCAAGAATTAACATTTAAAACAGGGTTTTTGCTGCCTTAATTGGAACGAGTGTAGTACAATCATCGATATTATTATCAATGATTTGTCTGTTATCTCGTTATCAGTGCTGAATAAAATAAAACGAGTATAAGATGTACGCGTAGATTTTAAGTTTTTTTAACTTTTCGACGAAAATCTCGAATTAAACACAATCGCAATTCTAAAGGTATGTAGACACCGGTGACAACTTCTTAAAATAACATTTAAACATACTTCTTCATTCAATGATCTATTATTAATTAACCATACGATTATTTTTTCATTCACAAAATCGACATCAAATATCTCTGCTGGAAGTCATAATATTCAATATCTATGGCAGTAAGTATATTGTCGTATATAATAATTACTTCGTATGTCGAGACAACTGTAGCGCCCAAATGAAAACTGAGGTAAGCCTTAATTTGTCGCAGCCCTACTATTGTTGTCTGGGTCAAACGACCCTAGAAAACCCCAGTTGGTAATCTCTAGTAGAACATATCCTTTAAAATCGTGTATTCTCCATTTTAATCTATGACGACTTAGCTGAATTTGAATATATTTGAAAATTTAACAAAATGGATATTTGTACAATTGTAGAATTTATCTAACAATAAATAATTAAGAGTTTAGATATATAATATATCATTTGTAAACTATTATTCTGTAATTATTCACTTGACCTTCTTTTACATGATTCTGATTTTTGTATTGTGAAATCATTTACATACATCATAATATAAAAAGTTGATAGCAACTATCTAAATGTTACAGAATACCCTACATACATTATACAATTGTAGACACTAAAGATACGTAAAATGTGTGTTTTCATCAAATTGTAAATATTAAAAAACAATGACATAAATTCTGATTTTTATATAGTTCACAGTTTGAAATATTTTTAGCAGAGAAACATATAATGTCCAATGTCCAAAACAACATAATTGCTTTCTCAGCATTTATTAATGGAATTTTAACACTGTAATTGTACATTTTTAACATGATATGTTATAATACTCTATTTCACATTTTTTTTTTCACTATTCACATTTGAGGTATTTATTAAAAATTTGTTGTACCTTTTTTGATTTTCTAAATAAATACATAGTACTAATTTATATAACATTCTGTCTCTACTTATTTATAAAAAAAATTCCAATGTCAGAAAAAAAATATTAATTTGTATTAAACATTACCATATGCTTTTACTGTTTTACCCTTATCATAAAAAAAAACTAACATTGTTACATATTGTTTTCAGATGATTTGATCAACGGCTAGTAATATCGAACAGTTTTATTTGGGAAGCTCGAATAACAAAGACTGGAAATATTTAGCCTTACTCCATCAGGACAGTAAGTACTTTTGGATGTTACACATTTCATGAACGATGTCATATAATAATAATTTTTTGTTGAATTATGTTGAAGTTTGTGAAGATATTGGATTTGGGTGCTTCAACTTCAATATCCATGTTCCTATGTTTTGCTGTTTTGAATTTCAACTTATATTGAAAATCAATAAATTGACAAAATATGTTTTCCCTGTTTTACTTGAAAAGTTCAGGCAGCAGAATACATGTAAATATTCTTCGATGATGATTGTATTTATAATATATTCTTAAACTTTTCTTTACTCTATACAGATTTAATTTAATTGTTGTCAAGCAGACTTATAAAAGATTGAGTTCTAATTTAAACTGTGAAGTAGCTGACAAACAGACATGTTGAATTTAAGATCGTCGAAGACCACACCACTACATACCAGTCCATTGCTTAACTTTTGAATATGCCAACAAAAAAACTGCTTTTATTATAAACATTTTAGTAATAGGATATAGGTCAATGAAGCAAATGAGCTGAGGTTTTGTTATTATATTTATGGCCGCAGGAAAAGTGCAACCTTGGACAATGTCAGTGTCGGGTTGAAGTACATATGTATATGTGTATTGTGACCCAAGACTCTCATAAATTTTGTTTCTGTTGTAATATAAAATGTTTTTGTTTCTTGAAATTCTTTCTTGTACTTTTAAGTAGTTTAAATACTTAGTTATATCTGATTCCTATCTGAAATATGGCGATTCTTGAAGAATTTTTTTTCTTAAGTTTATGTTTAGTGTACAATAAGACGTCACATGTACAGCTAGCCATATCGAAAAGCTGATTTGTGTCCTTTGTAGTTTATAATTTGTACTTTTACCTTAATATTTCATTCTTATGATAGAAAACTTCCATTATATTCATAATTTGGAAGTAGTTTAGGCATTTTTAACTGTATTAAGTGGACAAAGAAAATGTTACAGAACCCATGTACTTGTACTAGTGTTCATACCTTAATCGGTCTATGGGTATTCCAATTAGATTATAAAATTAGGGTAAATTGGGTTTCTGACTATTTAAACTGTATCAAATCAACTTGTTAAGCATTGAGCGATAAAAAAATAATTATTTGTTAAGATATTATAATGTTATTCATGTATAAAAACTAAATAATTATATTTTCCATGCATACCACTTGTGGTGCTCGCAAATTAAGTTGAGCAACTCTGTCATAGATAATACAAATATGTGGCTATCGGGTTCAATAGGATTGTTGGCTTTCTACAGACTAAATTATATAGTTCACTATATAAATTGTGTTCATCTCATTATATACATTATGCTGTATGTATGTACAGTTATATGTCACGAGCCATGTCGAAAATCTCATTTGTGTACTTAAAAGTTAATAATTTGTAATTTTTCCTTATTACTTTATACTTGTGATATGAAACCACTATTGTCTTCCTACTTTGGAAATAGCTTAGGTATTTTCAGCTGCATAAACTTGACATTGAAAATGTCACAAAACCCATTTATGGGCTATGATTAATTGAATCATACATTTTTGATGGGTATTTTTATTAGAGAAAATAATTACTGTCTGGAGTGTAACTGACATTTTATACTGAATGAAATTTACTTATTGAGCACAGTGTGTTAAAAAAACTATTATTTACCATAAATTTCATGTTTTTATTTGTTGGCGCTGAGCACAAGTATATCTTAAAGCATCATAAAAATGTTATTTTTAACTACTTTTGACCTAATAGCTTAACATATATGAATGGATTATCTGATATGTGGTTCTGCAGTTGAGATACTTCTCAGTATAAATTGCCATTACTTGTAAATTACATAATGCTGTAGAATATAGCATTTCCTTCATATTAAATTGCCTATCCGTCGAAAATGAGGGGCACCGCTAAGGACCAATTAATGCTAAATTGTTTATCGTCATCAGCACTTTCATTTTTACGTTTTTTTCACGTATAAGAAGGTAACTGTGTTGAACTGGTGGCTTAATTATTTTTCTATGGCTTAGAATAGATAACGCTGAATCAAAACAATTATTAATTTAAATTTACTATATTTTCACCCGAAATTTGGTCGTTTTGGCCGGCGATTTTGATAATCTTATATCTGTAATTTTTCTCGCCACGTCAAGGTAAATGTGATTCTATCAAATCAGAATAAAAAAGGATCAGATCATTTTTCAATATTTATTTAAATTAATTATTTCGTATCCATGGATATATGTTTGATTTTATATCCAACGGTCGACTTGGACCCGTAATCTTTAAGACGATCGTGATATCTAAAAAACATTTATTTAATCACAAAATGTAAATAAACTTGACAAAACTGTTCGTTTTCATCTGCTCCGTCGGTGCAATCAATAAAACCATCAAACAACGATTCATTTTTTATGCATCGACCAACATCGCATTCAGATTGTGCAGTCGACTCGCATAATCTCGATTGTGAAGGAACATATAAAAGGTTTTATTTAGAAGGTTTTTATTATTTTACTAAAATCTATAAACTTCTATTGATTTTTTTGTACTACTGTACCTCAATAGACAATAGTCAATACCAACGTAAAATTCAAAGAATAAAACAATCTCGGAAAAATTATTAATCATAACATTAGTGTTCGTCAGTCAAAATTATAAAAACAAATCTGTGAAAAAAAAAACAATACAGTTCGTAAACAACAAATCATTTGAGATACGCTTACACAAGACTGGGCATTAACGAGCTATAAAGTTAAAATTAAGCTACTATATTATATTAGTTAATTTCACTTAAAAAGTAACTTCTAAGTTCTAACTAAACGATTTAGGAATTTTTGATAGCATGCCACTACTTTGATCACTGTTGTGTTAAATAATTTTACAGTCACGTTACATTTAAAATAATTCCCAATTTAAACTCGACTTAAAATGGACAAACTGCGGCATGGCCCGAGACAGATTAAGAGAAATTTTAACACTAATAGTTCATTTAATACAATGTTTGTAGGCATTTCTGTTTTTTCATTAAAAATAATATAATAACATAAGATAGAAATAAAAACTTCAAACTCAAATGTCCGAAAGGTATAACAAACTTTTTTACAACATAATTTGTTATAATCCTTTTAACCCTTTAACTGAATGGAAATTTATCAATAACACTAACATGAGTCTTAAGCCGCGTACAGACCAAGAAACATTTGTTGACGACTTTGTCAACAATGTCGACGACAAAATGTTTCTAAAAATGTCACCGACAAAATTTAAAAATAGGCACGTCCACACCAAAGTAACATATTTGCTAAACATTTGTGAATTAACACATGTGAATTAGTGTTTTTTTCGACTTCTAATTTTTCAATATTAAGAATTTTTGAAATTTCACACCACGCATTATTTTTTTTAAATCTATTTTTGTACTCTGGTTGAATTTGGTCCCATAATATTTGTTCTTCGTGATATAAATCAATCAGATGACAAACACTTTCTTTCAAACATTCCATTATTTGATTGATAAAAAAAATTAAATATCCGTTCAAAAGAAATTTACGGGTTAAAATATGCGATACATACAGACGGACGAGGTGAACTGAACGGATAACCAAATATGACGTGTATTTATAAATGTTTATAGACAACATTTTACCGGTCTGGATGTGTCAATACATTGTCAGTGACTATGTTTATAACCATTGTCGCATTTTTCCCGGGTCGATTGGAAAACAAAAATTTGTTGGAGACAATGTCGCCCATACAATTGTTGTTCACAAATTTCAGAAACATTTCTGATTTTTGTCACCGACATTGTCGGCGACACATGTTTCTGACAAATGTTTCTTGGTCTGGACGCGGCTTTACATATTGTTATTAGATGATTTGATCTGCTCCAAGAATATCAAACATTTAATTTGAAGTTTCAAAAAACATACTGTCTGTAATTTATAACGTTTTAATCAATGAACTATGGCCATTGGCCTTATCCAGAAACAAAAATTTATTGAAAAATGAAAAAAAAATGCGGTATATGTATAATAAAAGAAAAGTATTAATATTGGTCTTGCAGCACGACCATAACCGTTTTTGCTCATTACTAGGGCTGGCCAATCTTGAGTCTTAAAAATCATTGAGAAATTACAATAGAAGTTATTATCTTACTTTTATTGTTTTTTTATACATACTATCTGTACTACATGCACAATGCATAATAAGAAAATAAGATATCTGTAAAAAGTCCATCGTTTTTTCATTAGTATGTAAACAATTTTCAATTTAAATTTGTATTTAATTACCATTACTATTAATGTATATTTAAAGAAATTGGAAAGTTACATTGGAAAAACTGTAAACACATTATCGCTTTAAAATTCGTATACTGCGATAACTTTTAAATATTGAGCTGTGAGGTCTAACATAATTAAAAAAAAACTATAATTTTCATATTTAAAATACATAACAAATGACAAGTGCTTTATTGCTCAAAAAGTTGATTTCATATAAATCTTACTCTCCATTCAAGTATAGTGTCGTATTCCGCATTTTCATGGGTATCACTCTATCCTATATTTAGTAATGATAAACAAAAAAATATTAGTTCAATTATTAAGAGTTGATGGGTATAATATCTTCATGATAATAAAATCACCTTCGAGGAATCCATTTAATTGGTGGTATAACCTAAGGAAAAAACAAAATTTTGTGAATGAAGATATGAATAATAGAAGTTATAACTTATAACTTATAAGTATTGATGAAAATGTATATGTAATGCAACAAAAACTATACACAATATACATGTATCAATAACTGTGCATTTTATATGAACAAATAACAAAAGTAAAAAATATATATATATATAATTAACAGTCTTGTTTTATTTCTACAAAATGTATTTGATTAAAGATTTAATTTAATTATAATTTAATAATTTAGTTTACCTTTTTCGTTCACATAACTCATATCTTGTGATTTAACTGTTAATGCAGTGTCTAATATAAATTAAAATATTCAATATTATTGCAATATTATAAAAAGTACATACTTTACTTGGTGAGCACCTTTTGACTCCATGCACAGTATAGTGCTAAAATATGTTTACAAAAAATAAACTTTATAAAATGTCTTCATATTATTATATAATTTATAAATATTGAAGTTATGGTGTGATGTCATACACACAGCAGACACACACAGCTATTTGAATTGACTCATATGGGTAGGTATTTATTTTTCTAGAATTTTCTTTTTCTTTTTTTATGGCATTAAAAATTATAATTCCCATTTAGTGTGTGTGGGTTGGGGGGGGGGGTCGAGAAGCAGAGCACCGTTCGTGTTTTTTTCGGCTGTATAATGGTATTGCCGAGACAAATAATAGGCGTCATATTGCTGTGGTCCTGGTATCGAAAACGAATTGAGTACAAAAATATTTAATATAGTAAAATGTTTTTTCTGTTATTCTACATGAGACGTAACGTATCGTTGTGGTTCTGGTTTCGAAAAACAAAATGTCACGTATCACGGATTTGTTTGTTCAGCTAAAAAAACATTTTATGATAATGTTGCGTGCCGGGTTTGAAGCCAGCAGTAACAATATTCAAATGTTAATACGTTAACTACTCCAAGAATAAGCTAACGCGAAGTTGTACTATATAACGTTTATTAACACTTGTAATTAAATCAAACAACATAAGAACATAAGTTAAACTTCTAAACGATGATATCAGGCAGAGCTTCTGTACTGGATGGCTGGATACGTCTGACTCTAGGTGTCCATTTGGTCCTCTTTTATACATGGTTGCATCCGGGTTGCCGCCCGTCCTTCGCTGTTTGTTTCGGCAAGTGTACGTATTGCGAAGTTGTCTTGTTGGCCTCGGCTTGAGGGTTTAATGTTTTCACATTCTAATTTTTATTACAACTATGTGTTCCTTTGTGTATTTTTAGAGATCTACATGACAACCAGGTTAACCTTTCGTTTGACAGGTATGAGCTTATACTTATATAGTTATCTTATATTTTAATCCCATGAAATATCACGCAGTACATTTTAAACAAGTATTAATATTACTTCTAAGAATTAATGTTACTTCTAAGAATAATAGTAATATACTGGGTATATTACAATAATAACGATTTGAATTTCTGGACTCAATTGTGTTTTTGATACCAGGAGCGCAGTGATACGACGCGTAGTATTTGACCCATGAATCGTCGAGTGAAGCGGCCCATATTCTTTTGACACACATAACAATGAATCGAGTGAACTCATAAATGTATAAGTAATATTCAGTATTTAAGGTATAATAGTTTTTTAGAAGAAGCTTAGGATGATTTAGCTGCACTAATTAATGAAAGAAAATCGACTCTAAAAAAGTGGATTATTATTTATATTTGAGCAAATAATTAGTATATGATATGATTATGGTTGACCTTTTGGACTGAATCCAACTCCGTAATGAGCTTTGATTGTTAAAAAACTAATATTTGTAATGATTACAAGATCAAAATCCAAAATGTTATTTGTCATTACCAAAAAAACTATTGCACTGGCCAGACCTTTTTTTTTAGATTTTGCAGCGAAACCGTTTTCGTGTCAATATAAAAACGTGCCATGCAAATTCAAACTAATTAAGTGTTAAATGATGGCATAACATATTAAATTAATTCTCATAAGGAGTAGCGCAACGTTGGGTTTTTATCGGCTGGACAAACGGCGGCAATGCCAGAGACAAATACTGTACTTTGTGGTATCGAAAACAAAATTGAGCCCGGAAATGTCCATTAAAACCAGTTAACAATCAGATAGTTAACAATATAATATAGATTTCTTTACTTCTTCAAAAATAATTATAAATCAGTAGTTTCATACCATAGAAATAAAATATTAAGGAAAAAAACGAATTTTTATCGCAACGCAACGTCAATAAACACAACCTCAATACGGTCCTGACTTGAACAATGAGAAAAAAGTTTTAATTTGACCATTTTTTGGTATATCATGCCCTTTATTACGTAAATAAAAATAAGCACCTACTACTGAGTACTGACAATAGTGTAAAATTTAATATATATGTTATCAATTTATCATTTATGGTTCGACCGTTTTCACGTTATCAGTGCTGAACATTTTCATAGTTAGATAACAAACAAAAGTATGCATAATATGTCGTCTGTTATCCTGATATATATTTCCGACTGAAAACACGAAATGAATGCGATCGAAAATCAAATTGCTCATTGACGAGTGACGAACCATCAACAACGAACCAATAAGGCTAGATGCACACTTGCGTATTTTTAACGTGCGTCTAGAAATACTAATAATAGCATGAAACGGTGCACACGACGTTGCGGCGACGTACGTCCCCGTGCATGCATTTTTTACCTTACGTTCCCGCCACGCCGCAAGTTCGCCCGGACACGCGTTATCGACCGAAACTCCGGCAAACAGTACTTTGTCATCAATCGTGTGATACACACAGGTGTTTTTTCACGCGCGATAAAATTGATAAAAATTGTTTAAAATCGTATAAAATTGTAACAAAAATCACAAAAATGGCAACAAAAACCATTCAATTTAATATTGATGAGGTAGATATGGAGCTGAAAACGATTGAACACTACGAAAGTAGTTAAAAAACTTGCCTGGATTTTCTCGTAAACCCGAAAACAAAGTAATAAAGCCACTTCTAGTTAGCCTATCATCGATGTAAGGATGTACCCAGTAACGTCTTTTTTTTTAAAACAAATTTTTTGTATACCATGTACACGTTTTTTTTTATAGACATCCATCGCCAACAAAAAAAACAAATACGACTGATGGCATTGTTACGTATCTTACCACGTTTGTATTCCACCACACAGCGGTGCTGCACGTTAAAACAACGGACATGTGCATGACTTTCTGCGGCCACGAAACGGTGTCGCAGCGGCGCCGCACGTTAATTATCGCAAGTGTGCATCTAGCCTAAATATAACAATGATACACACATCGGAGAAATTTTGTCGATTTCAATTTTTTATTTCTCACCAACGCGTTGCAACGTAGTCAAATCTGAGAGCTGTCTAGAAATAAATCATAATAAGAATAAATATCAATGGCGGATACTCAATTTAGTATATTCTCATACACGTTGATTACATCGTTCAAGACATACAAGTTTGAACATAATGCAATATAAAGTAAGACTTGATTCGTCCGCTAGCAATGTGGTGATTTGAGGGCACACGACCACTAAAGTAATTTCCTTTCATAATATTACAAATATACAACTTATAATTAGTAACATATAATTACATAGATTTGAATACCTTGTGCAAAACAATCAAATACCCTTTTTATAACAAAATCTATAAATAATATATTTTATAATAAACGTTAGGGAGTTTGCAGATGATGGCTGTTAAAGAAGGTTTGTGCGAAAGAGCCGCAAGTTGGTAGTACTTTGGTTTGGTCAAATACTTAATCGTAAAATAATATAATTCCATCTTCTAAAAGTTATTGACAAAGGGTTAGATTTTGGATATCATTCCATAATTTAAATAGTGTAATTATTTACTTAAACTAATTTTAAATGAGTTTTGTACTGCAAAATCAAATACATAATATAAAAAGTTGATTATAATAGTTCCTACTTAATGTTACCCAATATATCCATTATACAACAGTGGAGAGAGGTGAAATGAACATTTCTAGTACATTATAAAAAGTTACAAAACAATACATTCATTTTGCTTCTAATACCACAATTTCCAGCAGAGAACATTCTATACAATACCTACCTAGCATATTCTTTTACTATACATTGTATATTATGTAACCTATGAAAGTAAATGTACTATTTAGCTATGATAGATGTAATTAATAAATAATAATCATATGTTATTGTTTTAACTATAATTAATATATTAAGTCTCTTATATAATCTGATTTCACATTCAAACTAACTTAAAATAATATTAATTATGCATCAATTTAGCCAAGATGAATAACGTTCCAAATGTCATGGCCTTTAGACCAAACCAAGAGAAATTTCAAAATTTTGGTACTTATATACTGTGCATGGAGTCAAAACGTGCTCACCAAGTAAAGTATGTACTTTTTATAATATTGCAATAATATTGAATATTTTAATTTATATTAGACACTGCATTAATAGTAAAATCACAAGATGTGAGTTATGTGAACGAACAAGGTAAACTAAATTATTAAATTATAACTAAATCTTTAATCAAATAAATTTTGTAGAAATAAAACAAGACTGTTAAAGTAATTATACGTATTGTATATATACGTATATAACGTATATGTACGAAAAGTTATAACTTCTATTATTCATATCTTCATTCAAAAAATTTTGTTTTTCCTTAGGTTATACCACCAATTAAATGGATTCTTCGAAGGTGATTTTATTATCATGAAGATATTATTAACATAGTTATCCAATGTCCAAATGAACAAGTAACTAATTTAAAATTAATAATTTTGCAATGGTAATTATATATGTATTTCAGTACAAATCATTCGTGACAACGTTATTTACTACGTACATTAATTAGACAAGCATAACAATAAATCTAGTGAACTCAAAAATTTATTATTAATATAATGCTTTTTTAATAAGCTTTTATTATGCTTCGGTGACGAAGTTGATATGATTCAATTATGATTCAACACATATATGATTAAAAATTAAATTTCAATGCGTTTTTATTTTATATTTATTCCAAAATATTAAAAAAAAATAAAAATTTGAGTAAGAGTACAGAATTCATGAAGTTTTTTAAATTTTATTGATAACATATTGTAACAATTTATACTTTATTTTATGTCGTTAAATTACGTTTTTATCTGATATAAAATAGTTAAAAATGTAGTTTGATTTTCATAGATATGTAATCGAAATAAGATTCTACGAGTATAACGTATTAGTTCTTACAACTTACAGTGTGTACCAAACAAAATATACCTTTTCTGTATTTTCTCGTATATCCAATGCGCTACCGTATTATCTCGCTGAAATCATTATAATATTATAATATAATGTCTGCTTCTTATTTGGCACAGTCGCATAGTACATTTTGGTGTATTAAGATTGTGTTAGATTGTGTATCATTCTTTAGTACTTCAACTATAGATTTATACAAATTGATGTTATTTCATACGGGAGACAGCAAAACGTTCTTGTTTTTTTCGGTTAAATATACCGTGGCGATGGCCGAGTCAAATACTACGTGTCCTATTGCTGCGCTCCTGGTATCAAAAACACAATTGAGCACAGAAATTCGTTCAAATCTTTATTTCTGAGCTCACTTGTGTTTTCGCTATCAGGATCGCAGCGATACGACGTATAGTATTTGTCTCGGGAATTACCGCGGTTTGTCCGGCCGAAGAAAACCCGAACGTTGCGCTGCCCCTCACCCACCATCGAAACCTATAATTTGAGAATTAATTTAGATTTGTAGGCTATTATTTAGCACATAATAAACCTTGAATTATCAATCCGATCCGTTTCATCATTGGCATAATAACGGTTTTGTTGCAAAATTAAATTATTCCAATCATAACATCAAATACGTAGTACGTCTTATTGTTTTAGAACTTTTAATTTTGGATGTGAGTCTTATTGAAAATTGAAATCAATATATACTAAACCATAAAACAAAAAGAATTTTGATCAACTGTAAAACTGTACTTTTTAGGTGTTTATAATCATTTATGAATAATATTTTTTTTTTGTTTTTCTGTTGAATTATGTTGAAGGTTGTCATGATATTAGATTTAAATGAAACACTAACAAAATATATTTTGATATTTGTATTTTTAATTTATTCATAAGCTTGGTATTACACTTAATTACACTTTCGACTCTTAAATTGTTGATTGTAACTTATATTCGAGAAATTAGTTGGTATAAGATGCAATTTTGCTAGACCTTTTTCAACTGAATCAATCTACGTAAAAACATTGAGTGTTAAAACACTATTCTTTGTAATGCTTAATAATGCTAACATGATCAAAATCCAAAGTCTTATTTGCTATTACCAAAAAACTAGTAAAATAGCCGCGCCATATTTTGTTTTTATATATTTTGCCTCAAAACCAAATGATAACAAATTAAGTGCTAAATTACAGCGTACAAAATTAAGCTAATTCTCAAATAATGGGTGGTGGGGAGAGGAGGGCAGTGTAAAGGTCGGGTTTTTTTGGCCGGACAAACCGCGGCAATGCCCGAGACAAATATTACGCAACGTATCGCTGCGCTCCTGGTATCGAAAACACAATTAAGCCCAGAAATTCATATCGTTACTATCGTAAAATGTTTATTTTGCAGCTGATAACTTGATAACTGATAATAACTGATAATAGCTTATAACTTCATGAAATTAATTAATTAATTTGAAATTCATAAATAATTTTTAATGAAAATTAATGTAATTATTAATGTTATTATTTTTGTTACAAACTAAATATTATAAAATTTGAAATAATTTTTAATTAATTTTTGCACAATTATTTGCAGTTTCGATGTTTTATTGATCAAAAATGTAAATACGTATTTTTATCGGTAATTTTTCATCATAAAGCTTTATTATTTATTTAAATTGCCTTATACAAAAAACACAAAAAAAACCAAATGTATGCTCTAATTTGATTCATCCATTAACAATTAAATTGTCAATTGATCGTAGTCAATACATTGGTTTTATGGCATTTTCAACTTTAAGTTAATGCAGGTATAAATTCTTTTATCTCACCCAAAATATAAATAAAATCGTTTTTTTCATATCATAGGAATTCAATATTAAGGGAAAAAGAAAATTCCAGAAAAATAAATACCTACCCATATCAGTCAATTGAAATAGCCCTATGTGTATGACATCACACCATAACTTCAATATTTATAAATTATATAATAAGATGAAGACATTTTATAAAGTTTATTTTTTGTAAACATATTTTATAAAATAATATATAAAATACATTCTAATAATCTCTTTTGTGATACACAGTAAAACACAGTAAATACAAACACAATAAATAAATACAACACAGTAAATACACAGTAAAATGTTTTTGATTTTTCAATAATAATACATCCTATTCTTTTAAATATGTAATTTGTTGACATTGATCTAACAATCGTTTTTTTTATCTTTTTTAGTGACTTAATCCTAAAAAAAAAATGTTTCTAGGAAAATGGAATTTTTTTCCGGTTATTCCAAATATACCATTCTAACAAAAAAAATTGTATGAAGTAAATATAACATCACACTTGTGGTATTCTTATTAAAATATACTAATAAGTGATACTTTGAGCACCTACTTTGTGTTCAAATAAAGGCAAAGCAATTGTCAAAATAACCAATTAAAAATGTTAAATATGTCACAAAAAAGTCAAATAATTGTAAAAATATACCATATTAAAAAGATAATATTGCTACAAGAATTCATAAAAAATTTCATATCCTTGTAAAGCTTAATTTTTTAGTTTTAAGTCTTGTAATGAACATTAAAATGTGAATGAATAAACTATTTAGATTTCTGTATTACCTCTTTAATATATGCACAAGTGTAAAGTGTTACATAAATATACTAAAAAAAATATCTCATATATATGTAACACATAATGATAATTATGGTTTCTTTCTTCAGCGTAGTCAAAAAGATTTCAATACTTGTTATATTTTTGAAAAATGTATATAATTAATAATCATTATAACAATTATAAAATTGTTTATACCAATATCTAATATTTTTTAAATAAGATTTTTTTAAATTCTGTAGTACAAAGTTGGTTATAAAAGGTACAAGAGCATACTTCATACTTATACGAATATTATAATAACATATAAACCTTCTAGAGGCATAAAGAGACCGATGCTCTTATCCTTCCTAGCTCTGAATCGTCTTTCGAAACCAATTGTACATTGATTTAAAATTTATCAAATCATCTGACTTAGGTACAAAAATCACTTTCTACGCATCTATGTATCTTTATTAGTCACAGACACATAGTACAATTTGGTGTTTCTTTAAGACTAAGTTAGAAGGTGTATCAGCTTTTAGTAACCACGTCTACCAAAAATTTAATTTCAATTTTTAAAAAACTTACTGTCCATAGTTTATAACGTTATATTCAACAAACTATGGCTTTTTTCTGAAACAAAAGTTTGTGTATAATAAATGTCAAATCATATAGTATTGATCTTGGTCTTGGTCTTGCAGTAACACCATGACAGTATTTGCTCATTACTAGGGCTGGCCAATTTTGAATCTTAAATATAATAACAAAACCTCAGCTCATTTGCTTCATTGGCCAATATCCTACGACTTAAATATTTTTAAAAAAAGTTGTTGTGTTGACACGTTCAATGGTTAAGCAATGGAATTGTATGTAGTGGACTGGTCTTCCACAATTTAAAGATCAACAGGTATGTTAGTCAGCTACTTCACAGTGGAAATTAGAACTCAATCTTTTATATGTCTGCTTGACATCAAATTAATTAAATCTGTAAAGAGTGAAGTCAAGTTTATGAATATATTAAAAATACAATCATCATCAAAGAATACTTACATGTATTCTGCTGCCTGAACTTTTCAAGTAAACAAGCGATAACATAATTTGTCAATTTAAAGTTTTTCAATATCAGATGAAATTCACACCAGCAAAACATGATATATGGATATTGAAGTTGAAACACCCAAATCCAATATCTTTACAAAATATATAATATTACATAATTGAGATTGCAATGCATGCCATTCTATTAGAGTAGATTTTAAAGATATTAATTTTAGTTGGTTTTTATAACGTAGGATTTCATAGTTCACAGTCACAAATTTATTATTAGAACTGTGTATGTACAAAAGTATTTCCCAGTACAAATTGCCATATAATTTATTATCAAACTACATTTTAGATGCAGAATTTTTAAAAAAATGTAAGACTAAAGCAAATAAGATCTCTGTAATCTCTGTGCCTGACTGTTCAGTCTTACCCAACCTAGGAGTATCGCCCAATTGTACATAATTAAATATAAGAAATAAGACATAAATTATCTTAAAACATGGTCTCAATTAGAAAAGTTATATATCTTATTAAGATATTAGGTTCGGCTATTTTATTTGTATATATTAAACAGGCATGCCCAGTTACAATAATACACATTTATCAAATGTTACATAATAATTTTTTTACTTTGATTTTTTGCTTCAATTCTTTAAATTTTAAAGTAAAGATAAATGCAAATTGTTAACTATTTAATTGTTGATTTGTTTTCTTGTGTTTCTATGGATAATTAATGTTAATGTAATATGTTAACAAAAACTTTTATTGTAATTTATTCTTAATTATATTCACTGTGTACTATTTATAAATAAACGTTCACAAAACCACATGTATTATACTTAAACCGATACACTTAACGTTAATATTACATTAATAATGTCATGTATTTTATTTAAGATAAATCAGTCACTGTGAAAACAAAATGTCTTTGTCATTCTAGATGTATGTCTATTATTGTAACTGGGGTGGCCTGTGTTTATTATTTTTGTAATAAAAAAAACAGAAGGGTTTCTTGATAAGTCCTTAGCTTTTATTTTAAAAAACTGAGAGCTACCAAAAAAGTGTATAATAAATACCCTAAATTAGTGTGAAAACGGGGCTAAAGTTACATTAAATTAGCAAGAAATATTAATATGTCATATACATTATGTTTCTCTACTAGAAACAAACCTTGTGTTATTAAAAACAAAATTAATGTATTTTTTTGGAACTTATTAAAACATACTAGAAATGTTCATTTCTCTTCTCTCTACTGTTGTATAATTCTAATTTTTTTTCATAGTAATTCACATTTTGTCAAAGTATTGATTTTGTTATAAATTTCTGTTTACTAATTTTTCACTAGCCATTCTGAGAGTTTCTCTAGTATTATTGACTGCTTCAATTGATTAAAAAAAAAATAGTCTACATGATTCTAATTTGGTTATGTTGACTGGTGAACATCTACGGTTGGACTGAATGTATATTAAGTTTAGGACTATATTTGATTCAGTAATAATGTATTTAAAATATATAACTGAAAAAAAAGGAAAAACATGCGAAAATAAATTGTATTATTGGACTCAGTAGAACGAGAATTTGTATCCAGGTCTGCATTACACTGGATTAATAGGAAAAATATGCAATTTCATAAACATTCGAGCCCTAGCACTCACTCATAACGCATAGTCAAAATAATTATTTTTTTGTTAAAAGCAGTTTCAACAAAACATTTCTAGAAATTGAAATCGGTCAGATTTACTTGGAATTCTTTTCTTTAAAAATTTAAACCATATTTTTGTTTGAAATAATGCATTTTAATAACACTAAAATAATTCTAAATACTTTTTTGTCCTATCATAATAATGCTATCATAAAATACATAGGATTGTAGTTAATGTCTAATATTTATTATATTATAACCCACTTTATTCTTGCTTGAACATAATGTATTTGTGTTATAATGACTTAGTGTAGGTAATTCATTATAATACAACCAAAAACAATAATAATATTTACATCACTTGATTCCTCCAAACTCATGTAACAATGATAATTGAATCGTAGTCATTTAAGTATCTGCACCATACCATAAAAAACATACATTGTGAGGGTAATAATATAGGTCAATGGAAAAAATGAATACAATGTCTGTTAGAATGTTTATAATTTGAAAAAACAATTAATTAGTATTTCACAACAATTTAATTAAAATTAATGTTGAGATTAAGATAAGATATTGAAAAATTATCCACTCATAAAACCTCCATCTACGTACAAATTCAGACCGTTCACCATTTGTGAATAGTCGCTCAGAAGAAATATCACTGCATCTGCAATCTCATTAGGTTCTGTAAAACACATTATATTATTTTTTTTTATGTCAATAATTATGATTTACAAATATAATTTGTTCTATTATAATATATAGTATAATGGTCATCTATATTTTGTAACAAACCTGCAAATTTTCCTAACGGTATTCTTTGCATAATTGGTCCAGATTTTGCAGGATCACTCCAAGCTTTCTTTCCCATTTCAGTCAATACAACAGTGGGATTCACATTGTTTGTTCGTATGCCAAGTGGTCCTAATTCAATTGCCATTGTTCTAGTAATCTGGTTTACGGCTCCTTTTGATGAACAATATGTAACGTGATCGGGTATTGCTCTCTAAAATTGGTTTTAAATTATATACCATTGCTTATACGATGATCCACACATATTTATTGTACTAAATGTTATTTCAAAGATGATATTTTAAAAAAGTTGGCTATTGTTATTATTTTTGAAAATATTGTATTTTATTTAGCTCTGACTAGTTAAACTTAACCATTGATTTAGTATGAGGTATATACATCATACACTAATTGATTCAATATTTTACATCTTTTTTGAAATGATATAGCGGATGGTACGACACTTGGGTGCGGAAAATTGGGCGCAGGCCATTTGGCCAGAAACAATTTCATAATTTATTCCAATAGTGGTATAAGAATAACATATAAAAGAGTACAGAACATTTTTATAATTATTTTATATAATATGTTAATTTATTGATATACCAACTAACAATTACAAAACTAGCACTTGTCTTAGTATGTATAATTTTATTTGTGTTGTACATACATACCAAAAATATTAGTTAATTAATATAATAAACATGTGTCACACAACTCGCAACCATATTGATTGTACTGAGAGACAATATTTTAAAAATATAACAATAAAAATATTACGGTCGAACGGACTTCCTATCTAACGTTTAAAGACTTACTATGAAGAGATTAGTAGCTGTTCAACCATTGATAAATAATTTACCTACTAAGTATCAGTTCAAAAATAATAAATTTAACTAAGAAGAATTGACGAATCAAATTTAATCTATTATTAATATTAGTTTTATTAAAACGTTTAAGAAAGTGTATTAAAAATTATAAACTATACTAAAAAATAGTTTATTAAAGTACTTATGTAAAAATAATTATAGTAAAATAATTTAAAATCAATCCGCACCCAATTTCCAGCACTCAAATTTCCCTTGCCAAGTATCTGTATAATAGTATAATGATAGTATAATACAACTTTGTGAACAGTTATTACATGACATGTTACAATATGCTCTCTGTTTCACTATTGAGAACATATTATCTACTCGTTTAAGCATTCCAAGGGTTTTCTAATAATTCTACTTATAATCAGAACATAATTTAAAATATGATTTTATCTGGAAAGGTTTATACTATAAACTATTTGTACATATACAAATATATATTGAAAAAAGGTGATAAGTGTAAAAATAACCTCCGATATAGTAGATGATACATTAACTATGGATCCTTTAATTTTCGCATCAATCATATTTTTGGCCACTGCTTGACTTATCCTCATCATTCCTCTAGCATTTATGTTTAAGGTACTAAAAACAAAATAAAAATAATAGTTATAATATAATATAAAATAATAATTATATATACAAATGTCAAAACATATTTTCTAAAAAATTCAGTATCTTATATCAGTAGTTTAATTTTTAAATCATCTTCTGAAGGCTTAAAGTGTATATCATGTCCTATCTTAATTTATACATATAAAATATAAATATATGAACGCAAATAAAATTTCAAAAATAGTAAAGCGATATCTTATAATTATTGTTGTTTGAAGATATATCAATTTTTTATTACCCATCAGTATAACTTGTGTATGTAAAATAAACTAACTTAGGTACTTGAATAATAAAATTTTTTTGAGGCATTCCTTGTGTATTCAAGGGTTATAAATTATAATTTATAATAATACAATGAAACAATGAATTAGCATAGATTATTCGTGAGTTATTGGTGTAAAATAGCATAATCTACTAGATAATATATCTACAGTTGTAGATTTATATGCAGTACCTACCGATAGATATTTTTAAATCATAATCAATCATTTCTAGATATAATATATCAAACAAATATTAGCTTACTCATCCCATCCATGTTGTGTTGTATTAAGAAAAGATTCGATGTGTGCCACTCCTGCGTTGTTTACTAGTCCATGGACAGGCCCAATTTCTAGGCCCTTACAATACGCCGAGTCCCAGTCGCCCACGTCCACGTTTACCATGGTTAGTTTTTTATTAGAAGAGCCTGGTAATTTCTCCACATTTCTTTCAACTGCGAATACATACGCGTCCAGAGCTATTAATCGTTCGGTGATAACTTTGCCCATTCCTATTAACAAATGTCATTCAGTTTCAAATATACAAATACAAAAAAAAATGTCTAATTTTATTGAAACATCTTCATTACACAATTTTTCGAAATGTAAATGTCAAAATAGTATATAATATATCATATAATATAGTATAAGGTCGGTACTTAAATTATTTTATATTTACCAGCACCGGCTCCTGTAACTATGAAACGTTTGTCTTTGAAATATTCTTCCATACTAGGACGTTGTTGAGCTATACCTCTAGATAGAGTCACCGCAACAGAACGGTTGTTTAATTTTGTTGATAACTTGTAGATTAAGCCAAACATTATGCCGGTTTTTTGATCCTTTCTAAAGAAAATATTATTTGACAAAAAAAAATTGTAAAAACTTAATATGTTTTATTTTTTGGTATAATATTATAACATGTAATAATGCTTATAATATCAGTTATTAAGTCACCTTTTATCTTCTCATACATTTTTAAAAAATAGTATAACCACGGACGTTTTAAGAAATTTTCTTCCCTTGGACAATAAAAAAAAGACGAGCACTTTCAAAAAACATAGTGAATAATAAATAAGTTGTGCCTAATTTATAAAACTATTATATTAAAATGGTTAATAGAAAATGGAAAAGTTAATAAATTATTTAAAACAATTTTAGTTTTAATATTAAATGTAGGAAATAAGAACAACAATTTATAAGAATGAAAATCGAAAATTGTAAAAATATCCGGTGTAGATTGTGGTAATAAGATGTCCCGGATTTCGCTGCTAGTTGAAAACCGATGGTACGTAGTGCCAAAACAGTGAATTCTTTGGCGGATTAGAGAAGAATATAAAACCGTCGTTTAGACGTTTTATACGACTGACGCCGAGTCATCGTCGTTAAACCCGTCACGAAAGATATTAATACAATATAAATATATAATAAACGATTGATTAATAATATAAATACTGTACCGTATTACAACTCAAATAGTCGTGTAATTTCTAGAGCGTACTGAGAGTTGGAGACCGTTGGATTCACAGAAAAGTGTTCATAAAAGTTGATCGTAGACACGTGCACTGCGTAATTTATTTACAACAAAAGTCAAAGGAACAATAGGTACGGGGAAGCCGGACGCCGTTGTGCGAAGAAACAACGGACGAACCAAGACCAAAGACGCTTTGGAAATGATGAAGGGAGGTTGTATAGTATGCCAACATTAATCTTGTTATTCTGGTTATGCTGTTCCAAAGCATAGAGAGAGAAAGAGAGTTGAGGACATTTCCGAAACTACACACTCGCAGTTCATGTGGGGGAAACAAGTGTGACCAAATTACGAACGTATATTTTGGGCTGTAAAAATTATAATAATACGTGAACGGAATTTTGAATTTATTATATAAATAGTCTGGGGTTTTTTTTATTCATAATTTTTATTAAGTACTTCAGAGAAAAGATTTTTCTTTTGTATATTGTATTAAGCTGTGATTTAATATTGAAAATCTTGATTCATATTAACACAATTTGAACTTTTTATTCTCATGTGTATGAGTACTGTTACTGTAGTATTAAATTGACATTGTTGAATGTGTTTTAAAATAATACAAGATAATGTTTCTCTGTTCCACTAAATATAATATACATATTTTTTTTCAAAAGTCGGTGATTAACCATTACTATTCATAAGTATTAACAAAACAGTACCATGGTTGGTAATCAAATTATTTGTCTTCAAGGAAACTTACATTCGTCGAATGCATCAGCTAGCTGGTTAATAAATATATATAACAAATTATTTAGATTAAAAAAATGTTAATATTTTAATTTTTTTAATGTAAAATGTAGATGTGAATCAGCTCATTAATTATTTACTACTCACAAAACTGCAGAAAGAGATAGTTTATTGAATTCATCAGTATCCCGTCAATATATTCTATGTTGCATTATAATCGTGTACCTTTTTGAATCTATTGTTTTAAACGTTGGTTGAACGATATACAGTGATAGTATAATTGCTGTGTTTCAGTCTTGTAAATTACTTGAGTAAAAGTATTTGAATCAAGGCCGAAGCCAAAGGGGGGGGGTTTCAAGATTCAAACCACCCCCGATATTTATTTTTTAAAGTCTTATTATGATTTGTTAAGTTGCACAAACTTCATTTAAATAACAGTATTTTTTATTATTGAAATTATTATATCAAAAGATATTATATCAATTTTATATCAAACAGATTTTGTAAAGATTTTTTTCGTCATAATACATCATAATTTCGTCATAATTTAACCCCCCCCCAAAAAAAAAAAAATTATATGCTGGCTACGGCCTTGATTTGAATACTTTTATTCAAATAC
The DNA here is from genome assembly GCA_949715065.1 of Periphyllus acericola. Taxonomy (NCBI): domain Eukaryota; kingdom Metazoa; phylum Arthropoda; class Insecta; order Hemiptera; family Aphididae; genus Periphyllus; species Periphyllus acericola. The sequence goes on along the minus strand of OX454264.1, from coordinate 7,662,662 downwards.
GTATTTTGAATACTTTACCAGAATATCTGTATTTAATATCAAATTCTATTTTCAAATACTTTTTTTAATCCTATCACATTAAAATAATAAATAAATTGGCAAATTTATATTAATAAAATTTATCAACCATTTTCAGGAAGTGAAATATTAGTTTTAGGTGTTAGTAGCGTTACCTATGACCTTTGTATCAAGATAAATAAACTATACATATTATACAACTAAACTATATATTCAGTCTTGTATAAGATACTCTTTAAAAGTATTCAAACACAGATACAGAAACTTGATTTCAAAAGTATTTAAAATACATATTTGAATACTTGTTAGAAAAAGTATTCGAGTACGAATAAAAATACAGATTCAAAAATGTATTCATAGATACTTTAAATTACTTAAAAAATTTAATTATGTGGTTTACCTTAAAATCATAAAAAAAATTAACGCATTTTAAAAATATATTCATGTATTACATCAATTATATAAAGGAGGGTGTGTCAAAGAACCATTGAGATATACCTATTCTGTACATAAATGATAAATGGTATAGTTTTATAGTGTAAACTATGTATAGTTTGCTAACTATCTGTGTTCGAATATAAAACAAATTTAAATTTTCTTATGAAATTGTTAATCGATATGGGTTAAAATATAGTATACTATATTATTTTATACTATTATAGATAATAGTCATAATAATATTATAGACTATAAATAAGGTTTTTCAGATTCTGTTATTTGGAATGAAATTATATAGAATTGGTCTTTATTCTGTACAGTGTACAGTACAGCAATTTTTTATAATCACATATACTCATAAATATAGATTTAATTTACAAAGCACGGATAAATGGTTGATAATTCTATTAATATTAACTTACTAATTATTTTTTTATTTTAATGTGATAGGATTAAAATAAGTATTTGAAAATAGAATTTGATTGTAAATACAGACACTTTGGTAAAGTATTTAAAATACTAAGTCTAAATAATTTTTTCAGAAGTATTTAAAATACGTATTTGAGTACTTAAAAAGTATTTGAAGACGCTTATTCAAGTACTTTACAAGACTGTATATATCAGGGATGGCAAATCCATGGCACGCGTGCCTAAGGTGGCACGCGAAAAGATTTTGAGGGCACGCGAAAAATTAAAATATTTTTGGAAAAAAAAATTCGTTTTTCTGAGAAATGAATTAGAAGAAATTCAGCGTAGTAGGGCGATAGGCAAATTGATCGTAAACATAGGGAACAAGATTTTGAATATATGGAATGAAATTCCAAAAAATTTTTCCACTTTAAAAATAGTAATAGTAGCATTAGCTGTTTTGTCTATTTTTTCTTCAACATATTCATGGGAGTCACTATTTTCAGAAATTAATTTTATAAAATCTGAAACCGACTAACTGATGAATGCAGTGCAGCTTAGTACTTTATTAAAAGTTACTAATTATAAGCCAAATATCAACGAATTGGCATCAACTATTCAACAACAAAAATCACATAAAAAAAAAAAATTAACAAAGTAATAATATTATATAAAAATTATTATTATTATACTATTTTATTCATGTATTAAAGGGTTCGTCCCGTATTGTAAAATAAAATAAAATAAATAAAAATAATAGTATGTACCTAAACCAATCTTTTTTATACTAATACATTATTATACAATCAAATAACGATAATTTTTTTTTTACAATAATGAATATAACAAAATATTTTTCATGGCACGCTCGAGCAAAAAAAAAAACGTAATTTTTGGCACGTAGTGTTCAAAAGGTTTGCCACCCCTATATGATATAATATGATGTATAGTTATATATCTCGATGGTTCTTTGTCACATCCATTACATAATTGATATAATACATGAATATATTTTTAATATGCATTACATTTTTTTTTAAGTATTTGAAAGTATCTATTAATATGTTTTTGAAGTATCGTATCTGTATTTGAATAAATATAAAAAGTATCTTTTACGAGACTGCTGTATTTGTAATTTAAACTTAAGACCAATGAACCATTGTTCTCGAAATAACGATTATGAGTGAAAGAGGTCAGAATGTCAGATGCATCAGTAGCAAATAGCAATGTTTATTGATAATTGATATAGTAGTAAAACCAAATATGTTAGTAAGAAAGTTTTTTAAGGGTCATAAGTACCTATTTAAAACAAGGTATATAATAATATTATATTTTTTTATTTTTGCCTTTTTTGTAATTTATATACTATAATTTTAATAATAATTGAAATAAAATTAATTTAAAATATATGTTATAATTAGATTCATAGAGTCTAATGGAGACTCTCTTACAGTGGCGTAGTGTGGGTGTATCCTGTGCATACACAGCATACACCCACAAAATCATCCATAGTATTATTCACTTGGTAATTATTTATTTATTTCTAGCACATTAGAAATAACAAGTTTTGAATATTGTTAAATATGTTAGCAATGATTTTTCTTTTTGTTAGCAAACTTTTCTGATATATGGTTTTTGATTGAAAAATGATAGGAGCTAGTCATTACGATTTACGAATAAGCCACAACATCAGATTTAGCCGTGTGGGAATACTACCGATAAAACCTATAATAATAGTAATTGCACATTGTTAATTTGTTCATATTTCAGTGTACGACGTACGCAGTATGTATGTTATCGTTCGCATACACGTATATTTCAGTAGGAAAATATATCTACAAAGAGAAATGTCCTACGTAAACGCGACGAACGCGAAATTCGCGTCGCGGCGACTGAAATAATCAAATCTATAAAAATAGATGGAAATGTCCAACGAACGCGATAAACGCGGGCGACGCGAGCGAATTGATTCGTTCGCATTCGTCGCACGGCTTGAAAATCAAATCGTTTTGTTTTTGGTCGCGCGTTTAAGCTAAGAGACGTCTAAATAACGTTCTATTTATTTTTCATTTATATATTCATATATTATATTTCATTATATTTTTAATTTTATTCATTTATACGATACGAGTAGATAAACAGGTAATATAAATTATTAAATTATAATATATAGTAGTTAAACTATAACATTATAGTATATTTAATATTTATATATAAAACAAGTCTATCCTTATAAATAATTTAATTTAAATCTGATCTTTTTTTTAAATATTTTTTTTATAGTAAATATTTTACTTCAGCACTATCCAATATAATAATTAACTTTTTTGTTTGTTCATATGACGTGTTAATTATAATACCTACCAATATTATTACAATTTAAAATAACGAATTTATTTAAAGTTTATTGTAGTATATACTAGTATAAATAAGTGAGATTTAAAAATAAATTTTTGATAACGGAAAGGGGGTTTTAGAGGTGAATCCTACCACTCTTTACTTTACCGAATATTGTCAACGCATACACCTTGTTGAAACCCATGTTACGCCACTGCTCTCTTATAATATGTATTTAGTTCATAGACTTTATTATGGTTAATAGTTTGATACTCCTAGGTTGGGTGAGATTTCACGGTCGGGCGAAGTACAGGGTATTGCTGTAAATCTCACTTTTTTTCTAAAATATCTGCATCTAAAATGTAGTTTGATTCGGAAAACGAGTTATATTATGAGGCCGGTTCTTAGGGGCATTTTTATTGAATTCTTATTTTGTCACTTGTAAGAATTTTGTGTGTTTTATACATTTTCTTCGGAGCTATGTTTGAGTCTACTTTGAACATATCAAGAGCTCGTAATATTATCTTGTTTAATATATCGAAATTTACTTCTTTACCTGGTCAATTAAGCAACACTTCTTCTATTTTTTTTTTTATTTATTTAAAATCGAAAAGACACAAATACATACATTATTATTGAGTAACATTTTCGATTATCTTTCTCCTTTAAGCAAAGCTTGTGTTGGAGAAAGAAAGTTATTATATATATAATACAATTATAGATTATAGAATTTACATGATACAGAGTAAAAGTTCTAAGTACATATAAAACTAAATACACAAATATAGTTTTGAAATATTATCAAAAAAAAAAAAATAATATAAAATGTACATGATAAAGAAAGAAATATACAATAAACATATTAGTCTAAGAAACACAAAAAAAAAGAGAAAAAAAATAAAAATAACTAAATAAATAAAATCTCACAGATTAATGTTTAACAGCTTAAAATATAAAATAAAATAAAAATTAAAGCAATTCATTATTTAACTCTAGATATAAATATTTATATACCAAGCCTTTAATTTCAACCCTTTCATCACTAAGTATTTTTTTTTAAATTCAAAAGGCATAGAATTGAAAAAGGTTGGTCCATGATAATTTACAAAACCTTGACCAAAAGATTTATTTGTATAATTAACAGTCAAATCATATTTCCTCAATTCTCTTTTATTGCCTAACTCTTTATGATAATTATCTAAATTAAATTTCTTAACCAAGTACATAATAGCAATTTTTTTAAACAAAAACCTTATTGGCAACACACCAAGTTCTTTATAGTTGGATTTCGTAGACCCTTCTAAAGTGAATTTATTTAGGCAAATTCTGACTATATTATTTTGATTAACTACTAGTGCATTTAATATGTTATCCCGAAGGCCATCCCATACCAATAGACCATATGGAAATTTGATTGATATAGTGCAAAATATACTATTTTCATTGTTTGTTTAGGTACCATGTTTTTTAGTTTGATCAATTTAAATGTAATAAAACGTAGCTTTCCTATTAAGTTATTAATATGAAAATTCCATTTTAAGTTGTTATCAAAGATATCACCCAATTATTAAATTTTTCCAACTATTTTAATTATTTTGCAGTTTTCCTGATTACATATTCTTTTATTGCTGCAGCCATGTACTGATAAAATATTGAAGTTACAATCTGTTTTATTAATTGAAAATGGCATAAACAGTTTTATCAACATTTAGTGATAGATTTATATTGTTTAAAATGTTTATTATCTGATTGAAACCTCTGCAGGCTTTCTCATATACCCCATCCCAAGATTTGTGTGAGAATAGAAGACAAGTGTCATCCGCATAAGTAACTATCGACCCATCAAAATTAATGTTACAAATGTCGTTAATATATATTATAAATATAATGGGTCCAAGAACACTACATTGAGGTACACCATTTGTAATTCCATATGTGCTACCATTTACTTCATTAATTTTCACTGACTGTTTTCTATTATGCAAATAGCTTTTAAACCAGTTTAGGCTCGAATTATTAATTCCAAAGCTAGGTAGTATGTTTAATCAGATTTCATGATTAACTGTATCAAAAGCCTTGGCTATGTCTAAAAATATTGCTAATGATTTATTGCTATTATCTAGATTACTATATAAAAATTGAGTGACTTTATAAAAAGCATTCTCAGTACTTAACCCCGGTCTAAAGCCATACTGGTTTTTTGATAATACGAGTAAGCTATTTTTTTCTAAGAACAGTTATTGGATCATTTTTCACATTTACTTCATACTCATTATTTTTTAGTTTGACAATGTCATCTTTAAACCTCAATTTAGAACCTGTAACTTCGTTAGATTCCATGTCGTTTTTGGGTTAGAACTTGCATTTTTAAATTTTTGTTCATAAAAATTATTTTTAGCTAGCCTTGTAGTTTTTGTGAGATTATTCTTGTATTTTTTATAATGCAAAGCTAATGTTAAATTATTTGGATTTTTTTTGCATTTCATTGAAAGAAATTGTTTGCGACTGGCTAAGGTTAATGATCCATTAGTCATCCATTCTTTTAAATGTATGTTCTTTGATCTCAATATTATACGAGTAGTAGATTTATCAATTGCATTTTTAATTATTTTATCAAAAACATTATAACAGTGATTGACATCATTATAGGCATTATATACTTCGGTCCAACTTTCATTGGCTAATATTGACGTAATTGATTTATAATCAATTTTATGAAACATTTTTTGATTATTAACAAAATTAGCATTACTTGGAATTGAAACACAAACCGTATAGTGATCTGTTATATCAGTGAGTATTACTCCAGCATTAATTTTACTTGTGACATTATCATTACTATTAATAAAAATGTGGTCTAAACAAGAATGATTAACACCCTTTGGTAATCTGGTGTAAATGTTTATGAAAGAGATAAATGCATTTTCCGACAACATATTAAGATATTTATTATTATATTCATGCACACTGAATATATTGACATTCATCACCAGTTATTACCGTCAATTCATTGTTAGTATGGAAAATAATGTTTTATTTATTTAACAGATAAAAACTTTGAATTTGGATTTCTGTACCTCAAAATATATAGAAAAATAGTCCCAAAGAAATACTGTAGTGAAAATGAGATGATTCCATTTGAAAAACAAAACTTTGTATCTTCACAGGACAACCCTGAGGTGGAATGAAAAAATTTTTTTTGGGAAAACATAGTTTCTATGATAACTTGAACATTGCAAATAAAAAAGGGGTGAGCATGTATAAAAAATATAACGGTATATATGTATTAAACAATAAGACCAATTGTTTTTTATTATCTTTATTTGTCAATATGCTACGTGATTTTAACATAGAATGTGATATAAGTTATTGACTAGTCTCTGAAAACAATGCCCTGAACCCGGAGAGAAATTGTATACCTAAAATAAAATACATTACTAATTTGTAAAATAAAAATGTTAAAAGTTGTACCATGTATTTGAACATCCATTATGTATATAGTTTATACTATAAAAATCCATGTCTTCTGTGAGCCAAGCAAATGTTACTTTCCACATTGTGACTCGTTCTGCTTATATTCCATGCCTTAAATGAAGAAGAGATTTACATGTAACTTAAATAGGTATTTAAAGAGTATAACACATACATTAAAATTTGAATCTGTTGCCGATCCTGACACATCAGCACCATAAACATCCAATTTTTTAGTAATATCTATCCAATGTTTCTCTCAACCTCAGCCTAATCAAATGCATTCAAAGCTTGACAACTTGACTTTTCAGTTGATTTCTTATAGTCATAAACATGAACATGATCCTTGAGTACTTGTTAGGATATATATACCCTGTTTATGAGTAATGATCTAAAATAAAATATAATATAAAATATAATATTACCATTGATAATTTAAAAGAATTGTCATTGTATTCAAAAATATTGTAGTTAAATTGGCTGTTACAAGGTATACTTAACCATTGATTTAGTATGAACTATTTACCTTTCTGGTTGGTATGTTTTCACAAATGTACCCATGCTAAATTATATTTTGTTTTCATCACAACTGCAAAGCAACATTCTCTTGCAATATTCCAACTAACTATTCATTGCAAAATTAAAAGACTCTGCCATATTAATACTATGGTCGAATCCCATACGAGTTGAGAATGGGGATGTAATCATGAATTCTCCATTGTACTTGGTAATCTGAAAAAAAATATAAATAATTTTAACTTGTGTTTAATTTTTTAATATTGAAAAATCCCAGTACATGGAGAGAACAAATAATTTTTATAATTATGAATTAATGAATAAAATTACTTTATTTGTCAATATGCTATGTGATTTTAACATAGAAGGTGTTATAATAACCATTTTATGTCAGAGAAACGTAAAGCAGGACGTAAAATTGTATAGGTAGTTGACTAGTCTTTGAAAACAATGCCCTGACCCTGAGGGAATTTTGTACATAAAATAAAACAAATCACTAAATTATTGTAAAATAAAAAATTGTAAAAGGTTTTACCACGTCTGTGGACATTCATTATATAAATAGTTTATACTATAAAAATCCATTTCTTCCGTGTGCCAAGGAAACGTAGCTTTTCGCCTACCAAAATAGATATACGTGGTAAGACATCCTTCAATTTCCAACTTGGAATTTTCATTCATATGGTCTCATATTGTGCCCGTTCTGCTCATATTCCATGCCTTAAATGAAGAAGAGATTTAACATGTAAATTAAATAGGTATTTAAAGAGTATAACACATACATTAACATTTGAATCTGTTACCAATCCTGACAAATCATCACCATAAACCTTCAGTTTTTGACTAATATTTATCCAATATTTTATTTCAAGCTCAGCCTAATCATCAAATGCATTCGAATCTTGACAACTTGACTTTTCAGTCGATTTTCAATAATCATAAGCATGAACATGATTCTTCTTAGTACTTGTTAGGATATACGATACATACCGTTTACGTGTAATAATCTAAAATAAATAAAAAATATAAAATATAACTAACATTACAAAATTATTAATTTTTAAATAAGTTACTTGTCCATTTGGACATGGAATAACTATGTTCATATTATCATCTTTATGGTTACAAGACCTCCTCCTAGGAGTCCATTTGACTGGTAGTATAACCTAAAGAAAAAAGAAAATATTTTGAATGAAGATGAAAATGATATAAGGTATTAGTATTGAAGAAAATTAATATCTAATACAACAAAAACTATACACAATACCCATGTACCAACAACTGTGTATTTTATATAAACAAATAACAAAATATGCAGAGTAAAAAAAAATATATAAATAATTGATAGTGTTTTTATTATATCCAAAAAATCATATTTTATATATGTATTAATAATTTAGTTTACTGTTTTTCATAGACATAACTTATCTTATGTTTTAACTGTTAATGCACTGTTATTACAATTTAATATTTTCAATATAATTGCAGAGTTATAAAATGTACATACGTTAGCCAACCTAGCATGGTGAGCACCTTTTGACTCTATGTACTCTATATAAGTACCAACATTTTTTGATACAACATTTTAATAAATACATAAAACCAGTTTGTATACAGAGCTAACGTCATGTATAAATGTTAAATATACTATAACAGTGTTAAAATGTCATCAATAAATCAAGTCATATATACTGTTTTGGGTATAGGACATAATTAGTCAACAACATATTGTAATCTTATTACAATACGCTGAAAACACACATTTCACCTCTCTCTCTGCTGTTGTCTAATATATGTTTTTATAGTAACATTTGGAACTTTTGCTTTGAACTATTTATATGATGTATTCAAATTCGTAATAAAAATATCAGAATCATTTAAAACTAGGTTAATTAATTAATAACTCAATATTATTTTAGAAATAATATCTATTAGTTATTACTAACCTCATAGTTATCGATGGTAAGTTAAATTATAAAATTTTATAAATATCTATTTTGACGATTTTAAATAAATGTTCTAATTGAATGATGGTATATTATTTAAAAAAAAAAGAATACCTAATAATAAAAGAGGTCTTCTACTAGGCCACTATGGTCGTGAAAACTCATTCACAGAAAGGATATTGCTGAGGATCAAGTCTTACCTTCATTATTATTTAGGCGATACATTTGTCTCTATAAATTGTAAATTTAGAGAGACCTTTTATAAATTCAGCACTGATAACGAGATCATTTACAATTAAATTAATGTACACACCACCATGATTCATTTTATTTGGTAAAACTTAGGCGGAAAAAACACTAGGTTTTGAAATGTTAATCAACTACTTGTTTAGCTGTAAAAATTAATTAATTTGAAATTTTTTTTTTCAATGTTCAAGCTACTATGAAAACTAAGTTTTCCACTTTTTTTATGCCACCTTGTCCATGTCATGTGGCAATAGAAACTTTCGTTTTTCAAATGAGAACACCATATTTTTATGGAAAATATAATTCAATTATTTTTTCTGGAATTTTTGATGTTTCGTAGTGAAAATTCGGACCAATACTTTCGGAGTTATTTAAATTTGAAATTTCATATGAAAGTAGAAAATTCGCGTCATCTCGAATTATTAGAAATCAGCGATAACATGTAATTACAAATTATTTCACAATATTAGGTACCAATGTTAAACCTATTTTTTTTATGCCTTATTCGAATAATTCGAAGACAACTCATTGGAGTTCGCGATTTCGGTACATAAAAATTCACTGAAAAGTCATCCAATTGAAATACTCCGGTGAAAATGAGGTGTTCCCACTTGAAAAACAAAACTTGAATAACATGTACAAGGTGGCATGACAAAAAGAATTGCGAAAAACATAGTTTTTGTGGTAACAACTTGAACATTTAAAAATAAAGTTTAAATGTATGCACTTTTTATTTTGTAAATAAATAAATACGTACCAACAACTGATAATATGTAAAATTGAATATACTATACTTGAAAGTACTATATACTTATAATTATTAATTGTATATAATATGTTATCATAAATGGTTCGTTCGTTTTCACGTAATCAGTGCTGAACATTTTTATGAATAGATAACAAACTATAGTACACGTATGCCGTCTGTTGTCGTGATATTATGTACTTCCGACTGATAACCCGAAAGAAACGCAATCGAAAATCAAAATGCTTATTGACGAATGACGAGTGACGACCATTGATGAACATTATTTTGATACGCACATCCAGTGGCGTACATACGGGGGGGGGGGTTCGGGTTCAAACCCCCCCCAAGACCAAAAAAAAAAAATGTGATATCATTGTTGAATTTCTTATTAATTAATAATTATCATCCGTGTATACACGAACCCGGACAAACAATATGACTATTGAGTAAACACTATACTTTACCAACAACGAAAAAAGATTTCATAACGAAATTATGGTTGCCGTATATCAATCAAAATAGGCACTTGATCGTACATAGTCAGTTAATTGCATATTAATATTTTCATTATCTAGACCGACTCGATCAGACAACGGAGGTAAAATCGATTACGTTATAATCGTTGAATTTCTCGTGAGCGACAATAATACGGTGAAATGGATTCTATTTTTATAGCACTATCGTAAATGACCATGTTAAAATATTTAATTATAAATTATAATTTCGTTCATTTTGTTCTATTCTGGCTTCTGCCGTTGGAGAAGTTTATGTCAACAACCATTCTTTGAACTCCATAAACCAGTATTTAGTTAAGATTAATTTGAATTTATAACATTAAAATTAAAACATTAAACGTTTAAAATATTAAAATGAATTATAAATACACAAGGCTGATCGAGTTAATGATTTTTTTTTTAATTCAGTTAAGTTAATATGCATACACATATAGTATATATTGTATTTTTAAGTACATAAGTTACCTAATAAGTAATAACTAATAAGTAATAAATATTAATAAATAAGTATTATATATTTTAGTTGTCTTTCAAACAGATATTATTTTTATTATAATCACAATTATTATTATCACATCATTATCATTATAATTCGATTTCGATATATTTTAGGTTTTGAAGTTAAAATAAATAGTAATCATGCCTGAAAAAAAAACAATCGAAAATACAATCATTTTTTTCAAAACCACCTTCAATAATGAATTCATTGTCAAATTCATTGAATGAAACTCAAACAGTTATAAGTTCTAGTTCCTCATTACCATCAACTGTATCTGTATCTGATACACCTATCACTCAGTTCACACCTTCGACTACAGATATTAATCGTACATCTTCCAGTTATAATATTTTTGACATTGCACATTACACAAATAAATTGTTAAAGCAAAGTGAAACAGAAGACATTTTGAGCATAATTTGGGTCCCTGATATTAATTACAATTTTCCTATTAAAATATGATAGGAATAATTGATACATAATTGATTGTTAGGAAAATAGGTAGTTTTAAAGGGAAGGTTTTAGTGTTGGTTATTTTTTTTAAACCCCCCCCCCCCCAGATCAAATTTGAATGTAAGCTACTGTGTATATCTATATTTATAAAATGGTTTCAGATTAAAACTGATACCAATAATGTAACTATTCAAAATTTGTGGCTATTGTAAAAAAAATCATTAAAAAAATGATTTACTTAAAAAGGACTCACAAAAATATTCTGTAAATGAAAATTTTATATAGATTTAAAAAACTAAATTCTTGAAACTCCATTGGTGAGTGATAAAACCCGCCCCTGGTTAGTTGTATATTATATTAATATATTATGTAATATTTTTGGTACATGCATGAATATTAAAACTTTCAAATTTACACGAAAAAAAACTAGTAAAAATAATTAAATAATTAAAATTTATTTGTTCTACTTGAATATTTTTTTTGTGCTAATACAATATTGGCACATTTCTCCGGCTACAATTCACCGATCAACTTGAAATTTTAAAAAATATAATTTACATAGTACACTGATCAACCAGTGTAAATTGCAAATTAATCGGATCTTTAGCTTAGCCTATACAGAGTAGTCGGCCTGTTTCCGTAAAATGACGTAATTTTACTTCCTATTCGAATCTGCGCCACATGATACTGATTGTTGATTAATATTGTTATTTGTTATTGCCGATTGATAAGTGATAACGCCAAACAGATAAGTACTCGTACGGCCGGCATGGTTATCGTCCTATCAATTTTTTTTCACGAATATCGCGCAACCTTAGCACTTTCAACAATAATAATATTATTAAGGTGTACCGTAATATTTGATATACTAATTACTGTATTTTTTCTCCTTCTCAGTGAACGTTTTAGTGGAACCGTACACGTGCAACAGCAGTACGTCAGTTCGTGATCAGTGCGTTCTCCGAGTCTTATCAACAACAGCAATATATTTTGTAGGCCAACCCGTTGAGCATATTATTTTGATTTTTCTAAGCTAATGCGATGACCCATTAATACCTTGCTCATCATTGCCGATCGCACTCAGTCAACCGAACGGTGTCGGTCGATCAGTGTCATCCAACATGTATACAAGCAGAGCTGGCTCGGTTCTACGTAGCAATTTCAAATGTTGTCTATGCGCACCGAGGTTCAAGCATGACGATTCACAGTCGAACCGCCCTCGCAACTTCTACGACCCTGACACTGTTAACGAGCACCCGATGGATAGGTGTAAGAGGTTTCTTAAGAGAGACTTCAATGAGCTGGTGAAAAAAATGAACGACCCTTTCGACCAGTATGAGGACCATAAACTGTTCCCTAAAACGGTAGACGTTCTGATCATTGGTGGAGGTGTAATAGGTTCGTCCATTGCTTATTGGCTTCAAAACAAATGCAGGGACGGATTAACTATTGCTGTTGTTGAAAAAGATTTATCGGTAAACAAAACTGTTGTAACTCCTCAAGAGGTATAGTAACTAGTCAAATATAATTATCGACAATACTCTTGGTAATGGTATTAATATTATATTTTGATTATCACATAAGTATTGTAATGGGGTCGAGAATTTGTATATTTAAGATCTTAACATAATTTATGCATTGTACCTATTCATTTTACTTGATAATTTTTTTTCTTATAGTGATATGGTTATATATATATATATGTTTGCTTACCTATCTATTAATATTATAACTCTTAGAAAACTACTTGTTTGTCATATTTCTTAATATTAGAATTAATATTTTTATTAATTTAATAATATGAGAATTAATATTTTTTATTAATTTAATAATATGAGAATTAATATTTTTTATTAATTTAATAATATGAGAATTAATATTTTTTATTAATTTAATAATATGAGAATTAATATTTTTTATTAATTTAATGTATAAACCTTTAAATATTAAGCATACTGAATTTTGGTTGTTTAAAAACTAATTTTGTTTAGTGAAGAAATTATTTAATTTTTTATTCAGTTGATCACTATTTTAATTTTAATTATTTTCCATTGATTTATTCAATTTTAAAAAATATTGTATGCATCATAAGTAGTTACTTACACTTTTATTACTAGGTTTGATATTTTGATATCTAAAAGGCAAAAGGGCATAAGAAAAAATTTAATTTTTTTTATTTCTGTTATGTAATGTGTATGTTACAAACAAAATTAGAATGGAGTATTTTGAGTTCCAATAAAGTTTAATTATTGACATTTAACAAAATAGTAAAATTATGTTTTATATTATTTCCAACATTCAGTTTTTATGTTAAACTATTTCTTTTTTAACTTTTTAATGATATTTTTATATTTTAGTATGCTAAAGCATCCTCAGTATTATCATGTGGAGGAATTCGTCAACAATTTTCACTGAAAGAGAATATTCAGTTATCTCAATTTAGTGGTGAATTTCTACGGGATATCAAAGATTACCTAACTATACCAGAGCATGATCCACCAGAAATTAATTTCAATCCATCTGGTTATTTATTTTTAGCCACAAAAAAAGGAGCAGATACCATGTTAGAAAATCATCAATTACAAAAGTATGATCTATCTTATAATTTAAATATGGTTTATTTTTAATTTTTCAATATTAATATTTAGAGAATTAGGAGCTAATGTTGAGCTTTTAACTCCAGACATGATAAAGAAAAAATATCCTTGGTTAAATGTAGATGATATTGAATTAGGAAGCTTTGGAAGTTTAAATTCTGGATGGTAATAATTGTAACTATTTCACTATGCATATTTATTGTTGTAAAAACCAATTTTATAGGTTTGATCCGTGGTCATTGTTAAATGCATTCAGAAATAAAGCTAAATCACTGGGAACATATTATGTTGAGGGTGAAGTGGTTGATTTTGGTTTCAAATTTGATCCAAGCGTTTCTGCAGAACAAGATCCTAATAAAGAATATGAAGGGATTAACAGTGCAAAGGTATGTGTAAATTGGCTATTTTTTGTAGATGTGTTTAGTAAAGTTATTACATTATGTTATTTATTTTTGAACAAAGTAGTCGAAGGACTAGAAATTTTATTTCTACTTGAATATTTTGATAATATTTGTTATTGATATAGATTTTTTTAAATTGACTATCAACGTTTTATTGACGTATATGTACCAAAAGTATTAGATTAACAAGACTACAAATTTTTTTCTAGGTAAATTTAGCGAATGGTAAAACCCAACAGTTAGTTTTTGGTATGTGTATAGTAGCAGCTGGCTCTGAATCAGGAAATATTGCTCGAATGGCTAAAGTTGGTGATGGAACAGGATTTTTATCAACACCTTTGCCTGTTGAAGCTCGGTAAATTAGAGTGTTAAAATATTAGTTTTAGTCAAATTTTATTTGTTTTTATGATTTTTTTTTTCCCATAGTAAACGTTTTGTTTATTATTACCATGCTCCTAAGGGTCCTTCGTTGGCCCCAATGGTTATTGATCCATCTGGAATTTACTTCAGGTAGGTACATTTTTTTATTTATAGCATTTATACCTGTTACCATGTAATATAAAGGTCACTTATTTATTGAAAAATGCATGAAATGTTCAAGTAAATTACTTATATTTAGAAATATATCAGAACACTGATATTTGTTATATTAATTAATATAAGAAGACTTATTTTAATTAATTTATGCTTAGTTCATATGACTTGTCTTTGTGTTTATATATATATTTATATCAATTTGTTGTAAGTTATAAATATAAGTATATCAATTACATGCCTAGTAAAAAACTGGCAATATTAAAACAAAAAAAGGAATTATACCTTATTAAATCAATCTTCAGTTGAAACCAAATAATTTTACTTAAAAATATGTCTCATTCCAAAACCTGATGTGCATATGCTATTCATATTTTAACCTTTGATTTTGGTTTGAAAGTTAGAAATACAATGCAATGTTTTTAATTTTTAATGTAATCAATAATTATATTTTATAATTATTTTCTAAAAGCAATGAAGGAAGGGGTGTATAATACCATAACTTGTTTTTCTTATATTGCTTTTTCATTTAATTGTTTAGGATTTTAACAATGTTCACTTCCCACACAATGTTTATTCAAATTTTTAATAGATAAATATGGTTTGTTGTTACTGTACATCAAAATTATTATTTAATTATAAATACATTTTTCTTAAATTAGTTATACTGTATGTCCCCGGTTTCTTTGTTTATTACTATAAAAAAATGTTAACTGTTTATTTGTAGGCCAGACAGTTTTGATAACCATTATATTTGCGGTAAATCGCCAATGCCAGATGATGAACCAAATACAGATAATTTGGATGTAGATCATGAATTTTTTGAAAAAGAGATTTGGTCAAGTCTTGCCCACAGAGTTCCTGCATTTGAAGAAGCAAAAGTAATTATCAAAATTAATCCAACAAATATTTAATATCAATTTAATACTGGTTTTTGTTTATTTTAATATATTATACATAATATATTTTAATTTTTAATCAAAACATTGCAATAAATCTCCAAAATTGACTAAAATTATTTCAATTATACTAATAAATTTCCCTTGCAGTATAAATAGTGTATCATATTATTCCAGTTTTTTTTAATAATAAACAATTGTTTAATAATAAAACTTGATTACAGTTCTAATTGCTTTATAATATGTCATAAACAAAAATAGTTTACATTTATATGCAAAAAATGAATTAAAAATATATTGATTGATTATAAATATATAGATTTATTAATAATGTATAAATTAATTGCCTCAGAACAAATATTTAAATTATTTCAAGATTTAATATTTCATTTTCATTAAGCTACAATATAGCCAATTTAAATTATTGACAAAATTACAGGTATTACAATGAATATAATACTACTCAGTATACATATTAGTTATTACTATATATTCTAGTGTATTGTTTTACATTATTAATATAACATTATTAATAATAATATGTATAATTGATATGTTAACATATTATAATATAATTTACTATCACAGTCAGTTTTAATTTTACAAATTATACTTAAGTTGAATTTCACATAGTTAATTATAATAAAAGTACTATTTTTTCCTTCATTATATTTTATATAATAATTTATATTTCATTATATTATATTTCATTATATTTTTAACTAATACGTAATTAACATATTATTGTATTTTTTTTGCTTATATAATTCTATTGAAAGGTTTAAATACTGTTTTTACTTTTATATATCTGATTTAAATCACACCACTTCTTTAAGGTCAAAACTTTTGATAACTATTAACTACGCTTTAATAAAAGTTGTTTCTCTCTCTCTATTGCTATAAAAGAGTATTGAATATACTATATATACTTGGTGTTATTTCTATAATAGTGTTATTTTAATTTTAAATTATACATTGTTGTACTTTTAATCATTCGTTTAAATAATAATTAATTTAAAAAAAAAAAATGGAAAATATAAAGAAATATACTGCAGTAACAGAGGATGATTCTAGTGATGTAAGTATACCTACTTAAAATATAAAAACTATTTTTTTATTATTTTGTTTTTATTATTTAAGTATACAGAAACTGACGAGAAAAGTAAAACTTCAAAAAGTAAATCTAAGGTCATAAAAAAAAGAAAAACACAACCATCGAAATCATTATCACCAGCAAAAAAAATTAAACCATTGAAGGTACGTTTTAAAAAAACTTTAATAAAATATGTTTTTCTAATCCATTTTTTCTTTTTTTAGATGAAATCTTATATGGACAAAATTGAAAAATTCATTGAAAATGAAAATACGAGTGTATTTGATGAAAAAGAGAACTCAATTACTGTAAAACAGGATGGATATAATTTCACGTTTAAATGTCCGGTAAATAATGGAAAGGACTATTGGGTATTGCAACATTATAAAATGAAAGACATAAAAGATATATCGGTTAATGACAGGTAATATATAGTTAAATCATTTCTAAACAAAATTAATCTGTTTAAATTTTATATTATGACTTCATATTTGTAAATAATTTGTGATCATTTCCATTATCATATTTCTATTTAAACTCCTATGATACGTTTTTTTATTAAACAATATCAGTTATAATAATAATTTTGTATTATTAGGTGGAAACATTCAAACTGCTCAATTAAAGTATATACATCAAATGACAATTCTAGAGATGTGAATATTACAAATGAATTTACTAATTTGATTGAAATAATAACAGGAAGATTCACTTCTGACCCGGAAAGAAAAGTAACAAAGCGAAAAAATGATAAATTATGATTGATTGATGTAGAATATTTTTAATTAATTGTTTGAAAAATAAAAAAGTACTATTAACATTTTATTTTTTTATTATATTGATAACATACTTATACTAATAAACATACTTAACATATTAATAATAATTAATATTATTGAAAAATCGAAATTATAATATAAAAAACAAGTGATATAACACGTAAATCTTTTAAAAAACATGTCTAACAATAATCGTCATTGAAATATTACAATTAAAAAATAAAATATTAATTTGCACAACGTAAATCATAACTAAGGTTAAATTAATAATTTTGAACGCATGCATTTAACAATTATTCATTTCTTTAAAGTCTTATTGGTAAAAGTTAATCGTCTCAATTGGATAATGAAAAAACTCAATCGAAACATATTATTTGTATATTTCTTTTAATACCATATCTGAAATTTTTTCACAGTGAAACTGTTGTAATTCAAGAATAAAATATTTATCTTCACAGCGCACATTACTTAAATTGAATTCATAATTTTGAACATATGCATTTACTAATTCTTTCTTTTGACACGATACTGGTAAATCTGTAATATCTTGTTTGATTAATGATAATACTAAATCCAAACATGTTTGATACAAATTCAACTGTTTTTGTTTTGTAAGAATACATGCATTAACACAATATTGTAATTGTTTTAATCGTGATAAATTGTAGCGAGATAATGTTATACGGTTGTTATCGACTCGTAATGTAATAGTTTCATTATTTGCATTAATTGAATAAAAAATATCATCGGTTAGTACAGTTCGTTTAGAATGAGTATAAAGTTTATTAAGAATCATATTAAAATTAGATTCAGCCATTATGTGATTCCATTTTTCTTCATCTAATTTCAAAGTCTGTTTTGTTAATTCACACTCGAGTAGAATAACAATTGTAATTTGATAATCAACTAAAAATCCAATTGAAATTTTTTTTTTATTATTATAAGGCTGAATACTGAAAATTGATTTACATACCACTGTTAAGCTCATTATTTTTTAATAATATATTGTAGAAAATAATTAAAAAATGTTAATAACCAAATTCATCGTGAAAACGTATTGGTGGTTTTGAAATCCTTGTAGACTTCCTAATAGTTTCAGTTTTGTTCTCTAAATTATATTTTAATAATATAAATTTTTTTACATATATATTTTTAAAATCGACACTAACAACAGTATTAGAAGAAAACATGACTTGTAAAAAAATAAAATATAATTTAAAAAACCATAAGTAAATTATTTGTTGACTAGTAACAGCATACTGACTGATGAACTTATTCTAAAGTAATAAATATTTATAAAAAAATAAAAATGTATAGATATATTTAAAAAGTTATATTATTTACAAACGACATCTAGTTAACTAAAAAATAATTTTACCGTAGTAAAAAATATCTACCAATTAAACAAATTGCTGAAAATGTATTATTTTTACAAATATTACAAAACTGTATAAGAGTATAATCCAGGTAGCTATCGTCAGAAGTAAAATAATATAAAATTGTTAAATTATATAAAAAATAAGGTAAAGTTAATAAATTTACCGCAGTGAAACTAGCTCGGCAAATAAAAAATTTGAAATAAAAAAGAAGCTAAAACACGATTGAAAAAGAGGCTAAATTTCGTAAATTTACCGCAGCGAAACTACCTCGGAAATAAATAAGAGAAGCCAAAATCATAATTGAAAAAGAGGCTAAAATTCATAAATTTACCGCAGTGAAACTACCTCAGAGAATAAAAAATTTGAAATAAAAAGAGAAGCTAAAAACACGATTGGAAAAGAAGCTAAATTTCGTTAATTTGTCGGGGAAAAACTACCTCGAAAAATAAAAACTGAAAAACCATGGTCAGAAGCCCTATATTATTACTACTTACATTAAGACCAATATGAAATAATAATTCTGGAGAAATAATAAGGCCATTTAATAAGTCATATACGAACATAATATCTGCCACCTTTCTCCTCAATTCACAAGACGAGATCCCCAATTGGGAAATTTGCAATTTATATGATTCTCTTGTGATGGGAATATTTAATTTAAAGCATAATAGTTTTAGAAACTTATACTGAACATTTTCGATTAGACTGGTATATGAAAAATAATGTGGTGACCATACAATTGATGCAAACTCGAGATGAGACCTAACCAGGGAAAAATATAAAATTTTTAATGCATTGGAATTTTTAAAATTTATCGTGCTTCTATTAATAAAGCCAAGCATTTTAAAAGCTTTTTTAATGAAGGTTTTAATATGGATCGAAAAATCCATATTAAAATTAAAAATAATCCCTAAGTCTTTAATAGAATCAACTCTAGAAACTGTAAAATTATCAATCGAATAGTTAAAGTTGATTTTATTATTTATTCGATAAAATGTTATCACACTACACTTATTTTCATTTAATGGAAGGTGATTAACACGACTCCATTCAACAAATTTATCTAAGTTTGACTGCAATTTTAATGCATCATTTGGTGATTTAATAACTGAAAACAGTTTAGCATCATCAGCAAATAAAAGAATATTAACTGAACTATCAATAGTTATATTATAATATATATATATATATATATATATAATATATATTTTTATATATATTATAATCTATATTATAGATATCGTTATCTTAATTGCTACGATTACAAACGACCTCCACACGACCACACCATCAAATAAACAATAAATAAACCAAATAATATTTAATGTTAATAATAATTCGTACCAATTTTTTTTATAATGGAAGATTTTCTTCGCGTACCACTAGTGGTACGCGTACCACAGGTTGAGAACCGCTGCTTTAAAGAGTTAAAAATATTTTATTATTAATTGTTATTAATTGTTAAAAATGAATGGTTATTATGCATACAAATTCATACAAATTACATACTAAATCCCTGAGAAGGAAAAATTTGAAAAAGTCGATTTTTTAATTTTGGGAGGGCTGGGGAAACGTTTCCCCAGCCCTCCCGTAAGAAAATTGATTTTCCCAGAAAACCCTCACCATACAAATTCCAAGTATGGGCATACAAATTCATACAAATTACATACTAAATCCCTGTGAAGGAAAAATTTGAAAAAGTCGATTTTTTAATTTTGGGAGGGCTGGGGAAACGTTTCCCCAGCCCTCCCGTAAGAAAATTGATTTTCCGAGAAAACCCTTGTCATACAAATTCCAAGTATGGGCATACAAATTCATACAAATTACATACTAAATCCCTGTGAAGGAAAAATTTGAAAAAGTCGATTTTTTAATTTTGGGTGGGCTGGGGAAACGTTTCCCCAGCCCTCCCGTAAGAAAATTGATTTTCCGAAAAAACCCTTGTCATACAAATTCCAAGTATGGGCATACAAATTCATACAAATTACATACTAAATCCCTGTGAAGGAAAAATTTGAAAAAGTCGATTTTTTAATTTTGGGAGGGCTGGGGAAACTTTTCTCCAGCCCTCCCGTAAGAAAATTGATATTCCGAGAAAACTCTAGTCATACAAATTCCAAGTATGGGCATACAAATTCATACAAATTACATACTAAATCCCTGTGAAGGAAAAATTTGAAAAAGTCGAATGGGGCGGGCTGGGGAAACGTACGTGGACGATATGCGGTGCAAACGAACTCGGACGTTACAGGACGCGACGGCTGGTCGCGTAATGACCAACTGCGCGAGAGTTCAAAAACGTCGTAGCACGTAATATATTATGGGGCTGTATAAAAGTGTGCGTTTGAAATATTATTGGCAAAAAGTAATTTGCGTCGGCCGAAATGAATTGAACATAAACTGTATTGGCTCTCATCTCGTACATCTCGTACGAACATATAATATATTTTATACGTTGGCGTCCGATGGCGTTTTATTAGCTATTTTTATTTATTTGTTATTATTATTAATTTTTTTTTTTTTCGTATCGATCCGTGTATTCCCGGGGAAATTCTTCGTCTTCGCGCACGGAGAAATGTCAAAGCTTGGACGGGAGAAAATTTAAACAAAAGCAAACATTTTCGCATCCGACCACGTGGAATGTAACGTAATACATTATCATATTGATATTATACAACATACGTGATCGTGAAATCACCGCTGAACGTGGATGGCGTTTCCCTCAAACACATGATGAAATATATTTATTTATGGTATTTTACATATTATGCTTACACAACGATAATATCATTGCAGCCCATACATACAAACATACATCAAAATACTTGATGTATTATATACAAATACCTGTGTGTGTGTGTGTGTGTGTGTGTGTGTACAGAAATGACGAGCTTATCGTATCACTTATGTAAGTATATGATGGAATGTAACTCGACTTAAACGAAAAAAAAAACCCTTCCAGTGAAATATATGTTATTTTGAATCAAACATGGTTTTTTTCATATTTTTGAGGTCCCACAACATCCGTGTCACGTAATTGTATTATTCAATTTTATTTTCATTCTCTCATACATATACGAGTAAGCACTCGAGTTATATTAAATCAATACCCTTTAAGTGAATTTTGACCTTCACATTTAACCGTATGAATCCGAATCCGTTGTAAAATGTTATATAAAATAAACTCCGAACTGTACAATCCGATTATGTCGGCTGCCCAAAACAGTCAACGGTGACCACACACATGCGAAAACCTTCGGCTTAGTGCTTACTATTTTTTTACAATACATGTTATCGCCATACTAGGTGTAGGTGCCGAACAGTGCGCCGAATACCACGTATATTGGTCTTACCCGAAGTATAAAACATGTTTTTTCATTTTTGTTGATAATAAAAATCCTCTTATAGAAGCGCGCATACCATGTTTAAATAGTATAATAGCCAAATTACTTACAGAGGTATGTGTGTACGATAAACGGATAATTTTCCTAAACTCTTAAAGTATTCCGTATTAAACACAATACTTTATAGTTTGACTAGAGTATTAAAATGTCAGTTTATACAACATATAATTAATATTGTAAACCTTTGGTAATATTTGATTTTGAAAATTTTACTTTCTGTTTCCATTATTCAATGTTAATTATTATGCCACGGAAAGCGCAAGTGATTTCGTAAGATGTAAAGGGTAAAATTGTAAATTATTAATTTTAAATGGTTTTAGAACATATCGGCAGAACACTTTGTATTACGCACCATATTTATAGAGCCAAAGACGTAAGAAAGGACTTTTGAACGGTGAAAATAAAAATTATGGATCTAATGGACAAAAGCACTCTCACAGAATGGTGTGATCTTCAGTTGGTAAATACGTATACGTTGAAGTAAAATGTTATACTATATAAAATATGTCTGCGAAAAAATGATTTGGCAATGGATGCGGTTTATGTAGGGAATGTTTTATGGAAAAGAAAAAAAAATTTTACCATACGTTACTCGGTACACCATATACACGTACCTATACATATCTGCATCTACATATATAACACGAGAAATCGTTTTCTATATATATCTGCTGTGTTTATGTCATATGCACGGATAAAGTATAGCACGCGTATAATATTAATTCGTTTGTAAATTTATTTTCACCCCCGCATAGAACGTTTGTGTACAAGATAACTTCTATTTAATTAGTATATAAACGTTCGCATGTTAAATTTATCGGGGAAGCGTAAAAAAATGTTATAAGAGTTTCCACGATACCGATTAAACGACGTTAGTTACTCTATCGTAACTCAAAATAAAAAAATCGTAGGTACTTGAAATTTCTACAGAACACTGATATAAACATTTTATAAATATGGCGTGAGTCTCAAAAGAAACAATTTTTAGGCTATTTATAGGTATTGAAATGTAGATAAAATAGATGAAATGATAATCGATCATTTCTTTTTTACGATGATTCATGTATAAAAAATCATCCTTTGCCTTTCTATAAATATGAACATTTTAAGCTGATGATCCTTTCACTGAGAATCGTGTTTTCGAAAGCAACGGTGCATCATGGGTTTCAAATTTAAAAGACCAACTCAGCGGTGTAATCCGCCCATACCCGTAACTCACCTTAGCGTGGAGTCTCGCCCGACCTAAGAATCTCGTCCTTTTTCGTTGTTATTATCGTGATTATTATGATTATAACGTTCGCATAACGCGATCGTTATGGTATAGTATGTGGTCGTCGCGGTCGGTACAGCCACGGCGGCGATGTTGCGTAAGTGCACATCCGTCCTGTACACCCGAACGACAGCTGTTGAGCCGGCCGCACCACTGCCAGCTGTTATTACAATAACGCGGAGATCGGACACGACTGTTACCCTCCCCTACCCACGCCCGTGCGTGCGGTGCGTGCGCGAAAAATGTTTGCCGTGTGAACGCGCGACGCTGTTGCGATCAGGCCGGTAGGGGATGACGGCGGCGGCGGCGATGGGGTCCGTCGCAGTGCACGAACACTGCAGAACGTGCGCGGTTCGCCGGATGTACCCCCCCTACGACGGGGTGGCGGATCTCGGGCGCGGCCGAGGGACGGTTCGAGATCCGGATATCTCTGATATCTCCGGACGGCGAGCGGGCGATGATGTACCCGCAGGGACGTACACAGGGGGGTGTTTTGGGTGTTCAAACACCCCCCGAAATATTTGGTTTTTTGTATGGTTATTTATTTATTCAATTTTAATATTAATTTTTATATTATACTTTAATAGACAGATATAATATTACGTTGTGTTTGTGAAAAACCGACTAAAGCAAAATAAAATATAATATATGTATACTAACAAATTTATAAATAAAATAAAATGATGCCTACTGTGTATTGACGTGGGTATAAAAGAATTCTAAAATGTACACGGACATGGGAAATACCTAAGCTATACAGACGGGACAACTACTGCGAATTGGAGTGTTAAAATTAATGAATAATGACGTTTCTGTTATATTTTGTTATCGACATTATCATTCATGTTTTTGTTTTGTATCTGAAACGAGGCACGAAAAGTGACAATATTATACTGTTTTATTTCTTAACTCTCAAGTTGGTGTATAATATTATACTAATACAAAGTATGGAATCGTAAAAAAAAGAAACTACTTTCTTATTTCTCAACAAATAAAAATCGAACTGAGAATAATGAGGTGTGTATTAGTTTTTATTTTTTTGTTTATTAATATTTTAACTTGTTTTATAATGTTGATTGTTGCGCTATTTAGGCACCAGCAGAAATATAAATTGAATGTTTAACATTGTTAAATGTACATAGAGACATAGAAGTTAATTGTGAAGATATTCTTAACATAATGGCTAAAACTTCACGAAAATTAGATTTAGTATTGTAATTTTTTTGTTTATATTATAAAAAAGTATTGTAAGTACTAAGTAAATATAATTTTCTTAAAAAAATTTCGTATGTTTATTAAAAAAAAACTTTTCAGCAACTGATTTTCAAAAACACCCCCAAAACTTTTTTCTGCGTCCCTGCGTACCCGTATAACAATATTACCGAGTTAAGATTCGCAGTAGACATCGCGCTTACGTTACGCGCAATGACATCGGCTGTACGTGGCGGCACACCGGGCTTAACGAGCTATAATTAAAAAAAAAGCACCCGCAAAGTCCGGCGGCTACGTGTACGCGTACCCTGATGCACATTTAGTATTTAGTCGTCAGATGTGTAATTAGAATTATTGGTAGAGAACGAAAAAATATCGCGTTGGAAATGAAATGTTTTCAAGCGATGTAACGAATTTCATTTTTCCAATCCGCACGGTAAATAGATTATAACGTATGTATATCGGTGAAATATGAGGAGTAAATGGATGCACTCGATATTCATGTATCAACTTCGAGTCTGGGACGCGGGTCAAACGTAATATATTCATTAAAAATTGTTTGTAGTCAAGTCGGTCTGTGCATGTACACAAATTTATAGAGCAAAACCGAGGTAAATGAAAAAAAAAAACCGTATTTCCGTTAAGTGACACTCAACGCAGGGGTCGGTGACCAGCGGATAATTTAAAATACGCCTCAATATCGAGATATTTTATTTTATATACAAAAATTATAATAATAATAATAATATATTATACTTTTGTTCGGAATATTTTTTATATTATTACTGAACAGTACTGAATAGTAAACAGGGGGACTTTGGACTAAATTTCATTAGGGGGAGGGCATGAAAGACAGTTGAAAAAAAGGACTCTTTCCTGCGGATAGGTTGCTGACCTCTGCGGTTAAACGTACTTTAATATTCGTAGACGATTCGTCGTTGTCGTCATTGTGTGTTACAGGTTTATCTATACGCGTTATTATTAGAGAACGTCGCGTAGGTCCCGCACACACGTGATATTCGGCCGCTATATATACACGCAATAACGAAATAACGTGCAAAAACTGTCAAGAGTACAACAACGGTACTAGCGGTTTGGTTTGGTCTCGTTTGAAAAGCTCGCAGGCCGCACTGAAGTCACACCTTTTTAAAGGGGTGGATGGGTATTTATATGACGCATGTACGTGCTCAGGAAGTAATAACGCACAATAAATTAGATAAATACGAGTGTGTTACTTTTATCTAAAAAGGTATTAATACGTTTAAAATCGGTACACTATCAATGTGTTAAAAGCGTAGTACTATAGCGTAGTATGCGTAATTCGATTCTCTGTGTCGCTTAATTATTTGGTAGGGGGGTGTTATAATGAAATCACTTTTTTTTTTTTTTTGTGGTCCGGCGCCACTGCTCAGGCGCAACAATATTGATGCAAGCTTTTTAAAAGGGTTGTTAGCCGGTGAAGTTGATTCTTTAACCTTTTACTCTCCTTTTCAGTTATTTCCCCGGCGGTTCTCGCGTTCCATTATTATACTATAAGTTTCATGCCCCATTGAAGATACTATCAAGACATCAAGTACACATCAAATGAGCCTGTATGTAAGCCGCAGCAGTGCGTCGGCCCGTAACCCGTGGCGTATAAAAGGCCACGGCCGCGATTTTCCTCTTGGGCTACAATTTCTTTTATGCTCACGTTTAACCTTACATTGTTCGACACGAGGGGATACTCGAGGAAAATATATCAGTAGTATTTCTACGTATTTTGATCAGCGGACAATACGTGATTGCGGGATAGGTCCGGGGGAAATAAATCTCTGTCTTGCAACAGACCTACGCGTGTATGGAGGTAAAATAATAATTACATTGCGACGAGCACGTACAATTATGCAGTTGACATTTAAAGCAGAAACGTGTATGTTCGCGGTTTAATAAATTGCGTAAGTATAACCTTCCGAACCGTTTTATTCTTCGACAGAAAAAAAAAACGCAAAAGCCGACACCGCACACACATAGGTAATACGTTTGATGTCTTAAGTCAATACGATACCGACTCACTATACCGTTGCATAATAATGTATTTCGATTTTTTATTTCAGTTCTCAGCCCGTTTGGAATACCGTATGGATTTTATTTCAAACGTGCCCCAGCGTAGCCAACCTTGAATCTCAAGGTACGGCTCAGCCCGTAATAAACGCATCGGTTAAGTGTGCACTGAGCAACGTCGGTACGTGTAAAATCCCGTTAACCGTTTTCTCGCTGTGTAAATGTTAGCGTATTATGCGTAGTGCACACGAGGGCGACCGCGCGAACACTTCTATCATAGGGGCACCGACGCAGCTGACCGCGATTTCACGGTAATGACGGGCGGTGAACGTGCGATATTGCACACTGTTTGCAGAGCTGACGGCACCCAACCCATGGGCCGCGGCCCACTTGTGGGCCGCGAGCAGCATGGTACTGGGCCGCGAGTCATAGGTATAATATTAAATATTATATATTATAAGTTTATGAAAACGTAAATAGGTATGCTATGGGTGGGCCTCAAATATTTTTTTACAAAATTAGTGGTCCGCGAAACTAAAAAGGTTGGGAACCGCTGATCTATAGTATACATGATCGCTCTATTGTTTGAAACGAAACGTCTGTGAAACAATATAATAATTAGGGCTGTGAATTTATAGGAAAGTGCATTTTTTTTTGGTGATTGTAAATCATAGCTTTGTAAGTACATAAATTGAATTATGTAACTACGAATCCATCTATGAAACTTTTATTTTGCATATTTTTGCATTTTTTGACGTTTTTAATTTTTTAGGTCATTTTTTTTGCATTTTTAGGTCATATTTTGCTTTTTTAGTTCATTTTATAGTGTTTTTAATCAAATGCCATGAATTGACTTGTTTGAAAACATTTTTTTTTATTTTACACAGGCTGTATATTATGTCAAATTTATACTTTATTAAATAATATTATACACGAGTCAAGTGACAGAATTTCAAAACAAAATTCAAGAAATAACAAATGAAAGAGGAAAGATCGTTCAGTTGAAATTAAAAAATGTATTTGAAAAAAATACGGGATTTAATACAATTTGCAATATATCGAAAATTCTCGAGGGAACGTCTCTCCCAGATGACCTCAGCTTTGATGACATGGCTTTTATGCGACACGCTCCTATTACGTCTGTAGATGTTGAAAGGAGTTTTTCGGCATTTACAAATTTGTTGACAGACAATCGGCAGTCATTTTTATTTGAGAATATCAAACGAGCACTTGTTGTCCAATGCAACAGTAAAGACTAAAGATGAATAAGGTAAATAAATATCTGCAAATGTAAATTCAAATTCAATCAACATTTTTATTATTTTTTTTTTTTATTAAATAAACACTTTTTTATACTAATGTATAATATTAATATAAATATAAATATAAATAATAAATATGCATTTTATACTATAATTTTTGGCATTTTATATTCCTTTTTTTTGCATTTTAAGTGCATATTTTATTGCATTTTTTTGATATTTTAAATGCATTGTTTAAGGTTTTTTAGTGCATTAAATTCACAGCCCTGCTTATAATCTTTACTTAATTATTATAAACATTCATGTCATATTATGATATTATTAACAATACATCAATATTCGTCATCAATAGCCGCCGGCCATACGCTGTTATTGCTCGTTTTTATATATTATTTATTTTCATTTAGACTCTTTCGGATTATTTCCCACGACGCCCCGGCTTGTACGCGCTGTCGTGCGTTTTTAACGGTCGGAAAACCGACGGTTGGTCGTAATACCGTCGTCGTCCGTCCTAGTTTTTCTTTCCCGCGAGTCCTCCGTTTATTCGGACAGCGCGCGCAACGGCCTGTAACAATACGCTGTGCACGCGCGATATACGCGTTAGACCAGAGATTTCCCTTGGACTCACTGGACAGAGCTACGGAAGCGCACATAGCGAATGGCTCGATCGTCACCACTGCGCATGCGCGCTTATTGTTTTTCGCTACAGTCGTTCAACGTCCCTCGCTATCTACACGACAGACGCATGCGTGATGGAAGCTTTGGGGCCAACACTCGACCGACTGCTACAACGCGCTTCACGCACCGACTACGCGTGATGTAAGCCTATATATGTAGCTATCTATCCAGTGCGCATGTTACGGTCCAGGCGTACAAATGGTCGTTGTAAACACCGGGACAAAGTTTATACAACGACCGATTTGTTCAAGCCCCGTGGACAATTATTCACATAGAGTGTAGACCATTACACAATGGTCAGTACCAAAAGTGTCCAGCGAACAAAGTACGCAAATAAATGACATTATTAAATGCTATTATTGTATATTGACATTTTTCAATACCATTATTGACACCATCAAATACTTTTATTGTACAGTGATATTTTTAAATACTATTTACTTGCACTAGTGTATTACTATATTGTGGCATTTAGAGTTGTACAAAATGCCAGCATCTTTACATGTACATATCCTCGGCTCACATTTTGACTACAATCGCAGTGGTCGGAGCCTTGGCCTACTACATTTGAAAACAGCCTGTAGCTACTTATCTTAGTGACGAGTTACGTATACAATAATTTTTATAATACTCGTATTATAATATAAATAGAAAGTCAGGGTACAATTAGTGGGAAAAATGGCAAGTAAGTTTGCTATCGAAGTTTATTCTTATTTTATTATCGGTTTTTACTTTTTTTTCCTTGTCTGCGGGCTGGATGTGGCCCGCTGGCCGCCATTTGGTGACCACTGGTGTATACGAATAATACAATTAGGTAACACCATAGATTAAGTAAACATAGATAGCGCATACCGTGTTAAAATATGGCAACCAAATATACGGGCATTTTGGACCCCGGCGGGTTAGTACAAATGGACCCCGACTGGGTCAGTAGTAGTACTTAAATCTGCGCATGCGTATATTATACCTATTGGACTCCGCGCGCACGATATTTTTATTACTCGTCACATTTTATCATTTTACTAATCATTAATCTACTATATACTTGTAGTTGTCCATGATAGCGACTCGTATCGCGTTTATTTATTGATTATGATTTTATATAGTTGCCGTGTAATATTGAACGTTTATTAAAGGCACGATTTAAGATTCCCAAATTATTGTTATTGGTTAATAATTAATATAGTGATTAGTGATTAGTATTAATGCCCAAAAAAATTTCCTGGTTGATGGAAAACACAAAATATCTTCAGTGTAATAATACACATTTTTCTAGTGTTTTTTTTTAGTATATTCCTAAATTCTACTGGTAAAAGATTTTATGCATATTTTACGATTATAAAGTCATAGTTTTGTCTTCTCAAGGCTTATTTTGTTATTTTGAAATTACGAATTATACACTTACGTTAATATTTTTAGGAGGAATGTCTGTTTTTCACTTTTAAAATTGTAAAATAAATTAATCTAAATTTAGTAAATTGAAAATTGTAATTTTTCAATAATTATATGAATCATCTTTTTAACAATATTCCAAACATTTTTTTGGTAATAGGTAATATAAAATCAAACTTAAATAACTATAATTATTTTGTATAAAATATAATGAATAAATTGTTATACTATGATGTGTTGTTTACAAAATTCAGCTAAGGCCTAAGAGTAAGGAGCTAACCAAGCTAGGAATAACTAATAAAAACTAAACTAATTACCAGTAAAGACAAGGTGTAAATAAATAAACATAAA
Organism: Periphyllus acericola; assembly: GCA_949715065.1. Taxonomy (NCBI): domain Eukaryota; kingdom Metazoa; phylum Arthropoda; class Insecta; order Hemiptera; family Aphididae; genus Periphyllus; species Periphyllus acericola. The sequence continues at coordinate 7,631,776 of OX454264.1, read as the reverse complement.
AACATAATGTAAAGTATCAAATTTATTGTTGAAAATTAAAAATAAAAAGTAATTAAATTAAATAAGAAGTATTTTTACTATAAACTCTTAATTATAAATACATTTGTTATTATTATTACTTTACTGGATAGTTTAAAAATAAAAACCTATACATTTTTTAAAATTTTTAATTTATTTTGGGTAGATGTATTGGAATGGCTTTTAAAATGTTTAGAAGTCTAATTAAAATGTCTTAATAATTTGCAATAAATTAGTTTTTGAACAATAAAATCAAAATGTTGTTCAGTTTTTATCAAAGTTTAAAGAAGAAAATAATTTATTTTTAATTTTTATTTGAATTGTGGAGTATAATTTTTTGTAATGAGGGTTATGTTCTATGTAATCTTTTAAATATATTTGAGCTGCGGTAACAAACTTTGTAAAAATATCTGAGGGCTTTTGTAAACTAGATTTTTCAGGGTCGATACTTTCAAATTGATTATAAAAAATTAAATATTCTCTATCCTCTAAAAAAAAATCATTATTTTTAAGTATAATTAATTTAAATTTAGGACATTTTAACTGATCAAAACACTTTTTAGCCAAATATCCTGCAAAATATGTATTTGAACAATATTCTAATGTTATTATTTGTTCTTTATCATCAAACAAATATTGGACATTAGAATCTTTGGAAGATGATATAAATGAGTCCGAACACTCTGAATCTGAATTGATTAAATTATTAGAAGTGGTAGGATGTGTACTATTTTTTCTACTTAGATCCAATGAATTAAAGTCATAATCAGTTTCAAAATTTGATAAATCAGTTGCTTTCATGATGTTATGTGTAGCTTGAAATTTAAATGATGTTCTGAAAGTACGAGCATTCGGATTTCTATTAAACCCACCACGTTGACGAAAAATTGAAAAGGTATTTTCTATTAAATCTTGATTTAAACGATTTGTAAGAAGATATTTAAATCCTACATTTTGTTGTTGCATATATATCATACTAATAGAATTTATGGTCCACATCATAGCATCGAAAAAGGGAACAATTTTACCATACATTTTTACAGGGTTTAACAACTCTAATTTTTCATACCACTCTTTGGATTGCATTAAAAAATCATATATTTCGGGTTTATCTGAGTATAAAGCACAAGAATAAAAATTTGGACTAAATAATGTTTTGCTATTAAGACAATTGAATAAATTATTTAATTCTTTAACAAATTCAGAGGTAGCAAAAGCAGTTTTAGATTTAATTTGGCCTGTTGTAATACATGTTTTTAAAACATTTGATACAGAATTACTAAAAACTTGAATAGCGAGTTTACAATTCATCTTTAGAAATGGGCCAGGATTCATGTGGCTGTCAGTTAATTTTAAAAGGGCTTTACTGGTATTACTAGATTTATCAATATTATATGCCGATTTTATATCTGAAAATGAAACTTCTTGGTCTTTAAACTTAAAATTGTTTCGGAAATTTTTAAAAATATGTGGTACATCAAGAATAGAAAATACTTTTTGTCCTTTAATATTAATGACAGGGTTGTCTTTGGTAAATCCTAATTGTTTTAAAGCTGAATAATTATTAGTACCTTGGTCACAAACTAGTGTCACCGGATTAAAACCTAAATCTATACATTTTTCTATGACGTCTTTTATTAAATCTTTTAAGATCGAACTATTCATTGAAGATCCCGTTAAAAAATAAGCTAGAGATAACTTCCATTTACTATATAACCCTCGAACTATAAAAACCATAGCCTGGGAATCTAATTTTTTAGTCCTACCTTTGTGCCCTAAATCTTCAAAGCCTTCTACCATATCGAGATATTTTGAATACTCTAAAAATGATTTTATTTTCATTTCGTCAATAATTATTACACAATATTTCTCATTATTTGACATTGTCTCTAATTTATTTTTTATTTGTTTAAACCAAAGACTATTAAAACCCAGTCAAAATTTAGAAATGCCTATCCATCTACGAATTGTTGACCCGCATGGTAAAATAATTTGTTGTTTTTTTCTGAGAATTTTATAAGTGGTTTGGTAAGATTTATAGTATAAATTAATAGCAACATTTTTTTCGGATAACTTCCACGGTAATTTTGAATTATGTTTACGAAATATTTGCATTTCCGCAATTATTTTAGAGCCTAAACTAGAAAATGCCATGTTACTTTTTAATTTAGGATTAATTTGTGAACTGAACTTTTCATAATTGAAATCGAAAAAAATGAATGTATATGGAATGTAACAAGCAAGTGTTTTATGGATCGACTTAAAAAAAATTTAATTATACAATAATTTGATAATGCAATAATAGAAAAAATGAAAAGCACGTAAATCACCCGAAATAACGCTCTTGTATGGCGCAAACAGTTTTATGGTGTAGATCAGACTCAACCTGCGGCCCGCCAATGGTTTATATGTGGCCCAAACAGAACTCATTGAATTAATAAAAACATTTTAAAACTTATATAAGTAATAAGTAGGGAGCGGATTTTAATGCCCTAAAAAAAACCTAAAAATGCCTTAGAAAAAATGCAATTTTGACCTAAAAAATTCAATCAATGACGTAAAAAAATGTACTAAAAATTTGAAAAATAATTATAAAAAATGCTCTAAAATTGTTTTACTTTATTTGATCAGTGCTTACAGCTGTTTCTTGATTCTATGTTTCTTGTATTTTAATGGTCACGTTAAACTGAAAATTAATTTTAAACCATTAAATTAAAAACAGTATTAGGTACTATACTATTGACTATAAACAGTCAAAATTTTAAAAAAAATCTAATTTTTTATAATATTTAAGTATTTTACCTTGATATAGTATGTGATGGTTGCACTGCACAACAATATACTGTTTAATGTGTTCAAATGACAATGTTCTCCGATTATCAGCTAATATTTGTTTATAAATTGAAAAACTTCTTTCGAAATCTACAGAGGTGATTGGTGCAAATTTCATGTAGGTCATATCATCAAACGTGAAGTCTTCAGGTATCCTCATCTCGTGAAACAGTTTTTCCCTCTAAAATGTTCTTAATGTTTTTAATAGCTTTAAATCCGTTATTCTTTTTCAATACAGCTTCAAGTTTTTTTTGTATTTCTTTACCTTGACCACTGTGCTTTCGATTAATAAAAACTTCAGCTTCATCAACTATACTTATTGCATCAGTTAAAGAAAGTCCAGAATTTTCAAGACGTGTAGATGCTCAGTGTTACTTCTTCTAAACTCGTCTGATTTTGATCCTGTTTTGTGTCTCTTATATACAACTGTTCCCCTTATCCGGTCTAGTTTTTAATAGATTTTGTTATCTTAATATTACTCTAAGAACTATGCAAAAACTCTTCTATCATTGTCGCGTAGGTATTAATGAAAAGGCCTAAGATCAATTCGTAATATCGCGTAAGATGTCAAGATGAACTCTCAGGTATAGGTCATCATATTAGTGTGTGTTAGAGACATTATATAACATGTTACATGTAGTCCCTTATCATATTGTGTATAAATAGATTATTACGGTGCGAAACCGCTGCAAGGCTGCGGGACGCAATACTGTGTTGGTGAAATCGGCCCATAGAAGTGGATTTTACTAAATTGTCTATTGAAAAACCTCATCCTCAAGTATCACATTAAATAATAATATTGTAAATATGTATAAATAAATAAAGATGACCTTTTTTTTTTTTGCTTTCTCCTATGCACTGCGGCCCGCTAGATTTTAAAGTACTTAAAAGTGGCCCGCTAGTTACTTTGAGTTGCCCATCCCTGTTATATAGTATTAAATTATAAAGTAAAAAATATTCATAATATGAAATAAATACCATAAATATAAAATACAATAGAAACCGCTTATAAGAAACGCTTTAGAACCAAGGCAAAATGTGACAAATAACCGATTGTTCCTATTCCTAATAAGCGATTGGTTTGATTGGTACTCTGAAAAAAAAATGAAAAATATATGTATGTATGTAATGTATATTTAACTATGAATATTGTTACGGAACGAAGTTGGTTTGGTGAGGGACCAGTCATGAAGTGACGAGATAATATATACAAATTGTTGCGCCCGAAAGTTGGCCTGGGCAGGCAATTAAATATACAACGCCTACCTGATGGTGACTAGGCAACTCAACTTTCAGGCACCGTTCGCCCGGCGTGACGGCGGCAACGGTGATCAGATAGGAACGGGAAACAAGTTATATAATATAGTACAAGGGAGAGCAGGAAGTAGAATCTATTTATAAGCGGGGAGTCTCTGTGGTCGGATCGTTTTGGTGCAATGACACACAGAGTTCACAGATAATCGGAGACAATACTTAAATCTAAACACTCAGGGCACAACTTACACTTAACTTAAGAATACGTGACGATGAGGTGATGGTAACGATGGCGGTAACTGTAATGGATAAATGGTCTCGACGTCCTGGACGGCCTCTCACACGCCACACCGGGCGCTGGTGTGTGGCGTTGTGTGATACGACGACCCGAGCGGCTGGTGATCAATGACACCGCGATTTATGTACAGTTGTATGATAATAACTCACGAGATTTTGGTAGATGGTGGACACGCAGCCAAGAATAAATTACAATGACGAAAATGAGATATTTTGTAATTTATTGGTATCGAAATGCTCGGTGAATATAATGTATGATTATAATTCACAATTTAACATTACATAAAAATGCCACATCGGTGAGAATAATAATAATAATAATAATCACGTTGCCGCAATGGCAGACGAGTAAAAAAAGGTATAATAATAATTTGTTTCCGCAATGGCGAACAAAGCATAAAAAAGTTATAATAAATCGAAGATCGGCTTCCCTAGCCATAAAATACAAGAAAAAAACCTAATTTAAAAATAGGAAACCAACGATGAGGTGCTGTAAAGGTATGTTTACACTTGTGCGTTTTTACATGCGTTAGATGCATGCGTCATAGCGCACCACGAGTAGCACGAAAAAGCTTGCAATAACGCATGCCCTTTCGAGTTGAACGGCAACATATTCGTGACGCACGCTTAAACGCAAGGACTTCCGCGCTCCGTGGGAATCCGTTCAACACGCCGTGCTTTTTAGCCAATTACAACAGCATTCAAAACCGTGAGCAACATAGTCGATATGAATGGCTTGGAAACTCTAAACAAGTACATTAAAGAGGAAAACGAATCTCCAGTTGCTAAATGTCTTAGAGTTATTATTTATTAACAACTTAATTTTAGCGGGAACAGCCTCTCTAAAACGAGTGTTTTGTTTTACTATTTCTGGTTCAATTATTTGTAATATTGAGTAAAAATTTGATCTGGACATTCGCGTAAAGTTTCTAAATAAAATATCTTCGTATAGTTGCAAATCATCTATAATTCCAAAATTTCGAGTTTTTAAATAATTTTTAATCCACAAAGAACGCTTTTTCCTACGTTTTTGATTTCATACGTTTTTGATCTGACACCAAGAAGTACATGTGAGTCCGACATGATTTTTATTAACAAGTTGCAAAACGATTGCTTTGTGACGTCGCTAGTGTGAACAGAAAAAAGCATGCGTCAATAGCATTCAATAAAGACATGCATTTGTTGAAAGTAGAATTGAATGTTGAGACGCAAGTTGAATTGAAAATTGAAGTGAAAAACGCACTAGTGTAAACATACCTTAATAGCGAGAGACGAACGACGACAGATAATAATAATTAAATATAAATCATAAGAAATACAAAAACAATGATAATAATTTATATAATGACCAGATTAATAATATTAACAACAGGGAGAGGAAGAGGACGGTAGGATTGGAATGTCGTCCACGGAATCGGTACAAAGTCGCATCTACGCCATGACTCCGACACACACACACACACACACACACACACACACACACACACACACACACACACACACACACACACACCTTTTACGCTGATTAGCGTGAACAAATATTGTATAATTTAAAAAAAGTATGTTCATGTATATTGTATATTTAATTCTGTGGGTATACCTATAGTATAATTTAAAAATTATTTATATTATTTAAAATATGTATCTATCGATACGTCTTTTTTTTTTTGCATCGAGTAACTCCATGACCATATTTTCATAGGAGTAGTGCCGCTCAAAGCCTTTTCCATCCACACGATGCTGGACTGATCTCCTGAGGACACTGAGAACTTCTACAATCTCTTTGCCTGTTGGGTGTGCCAGGGATACCACGCTGTTTTCTTCGACATTTTTAACACCTTTACGTACGCACACCGAAGCTGAACTTCAAAAGGTACGTACAGAAAGAGCATTTTTAAATGTATAGGTACTGTATTTACGATAATGTAAACGTAATAGAATAAATGTACTGACAGCAAAGATAAGATTAAAATGTAAAGTTCATTGGTTATTGTCGGATAACCGGTTTATATGTCAACTGACTTTCGCCTAGTTGTTTCAAATAACCTATATAATGTTTTAATAATCCGATTTAGTTTTTAAGTTCCAATATACGGCCGGTTCGTCCCGGGACATTTTGTTTCCATAAAGCGATTGTATCAATTATCCGTGTTCCTAATAAGCGTCTTCTACTGTATTCAAACTGAATGTATAAAATCATTATTAATAATAATTTGGAAACTGCGTCTTGCATAGCGACAAAAAATATTAATTTATAAATTTAAATTTAAATTACCATTTAAAAAGACAATATCGATGGATACAATGTCGTAACTCTCACTTTGGCCGAAAATTGGGTTACAACGGAATATTAAATCTCTTATTATGTGCTTGTGTTTAACCAATTGGCGTAACCCATCTGTTGTATATGCCAACTAGGCCAAAATGTAGTACTGTCGTATACCGCACTTTCGTGGGTATCGCTCTATCCTCTCTTTAGTAATCAAAACTAATAGATATTAGTTAAATTATTAAGAGTTGATGGGTTTACAAAATAAAACAATAATTCACACCAAAAGCCTATTTTAATAAAACACAAAATAAAGCGTGGCGTCGTAGTCTCTACACATACGTGCTTCGACCGAAACACACCCACTCTGCCCAGGTCTCGTCCGACCGGCTGTCTTAAATATTAATTTACAATATGTTACCTAACTAACCTTAGCTAATTTGCTTTACTGGCCTATCTTACTAATAAACTTTGTCTATTTAACCATTTTTATAATAATTAAATTTTCGCCTAGCTTGCATATATATATACGAGTACAACACATCGTAGGCTTTAACTATTACAATCTTAATTTAAGTTTTATTTTAATGTCGTAAGCCAATGATAAATAGTGACAAATTTTGTATTTATTAAAATATTAACGTGCTAATCAAAAATTTGTTGAGAAAAAAGTAAAGCATACAAGTTATTAAATATTTCTGTCCTTAATGTATCAATAATTGCACCACATTTATTCTAAGATTTCATTTCTGAACATGTACATATTTGGTAATAATACTTTTTCGTCAACTGATTTACCGTTTTTTGTTTTATATGATTTTCTACTTACTTTGTTTATGGCATTTAATTTTCTTTTATTCCCAATTCTTTTTTTTCCCTTTCCACTTTCCCCAACAATAAATTGATCATCTGTTTCATTAAAAAAATATGCAAAAATCAAAATACTAATATTAATGACTACCATTTTCTAATAAAAAACAAAAGAAAAATTAAAATTTTAACTAATTTTCAGTATTTTCGAATATTTTTATACAACATTATAATTTACAAGTATTTTAGCATCTGAGTGTAGCGTGAAATATTTTGGTTTTACATAATGATGTATGTTTTTTATTTTTGTGTACCATGATGTCTACCAGCAGATATTACTCTTAAATGTATATTAATATTTTTAATATTGAAATTATAAGTGTACATAATACAAACAAAAATTATTTTCGATATTTTTATATTTCTCATTTCTCATTGAATGTGAATAAAAACACGGCAAATACGTATACCATTATTTTTAGAATTGAACGTACATACAAACCAAAATTATTTATTATTTGTTATGAATGCTCCTTTAAACGTATTTTGAGAATAAAATACGATAACATTTTTACAAAATTTTTATTATATTAAAAATAATAATAATAAACTTCAATGTTTACACTATGCTGATCATTGGAAACTTGCCTTTTTCATTTAATTTAACTTACTTTCTATTTTAAATTTTAAATGTTATAATTTCTATATTTTTTTTTTAATGTCTGATTAGTTACAACATGTATTAACATGATTTATTTGTGATATTAGTATTGTTTGAGCATGAAAATAAACTATTGCTACACATTGTCAGCATTTTCGTATTCGTTGTCGTGTAATGATGTGTATACCATCGATAAAAAGAAAGAAATTAATTTACAGAAATATATCAAAGTTTATAATGTAATTTTAATCGGAATTATCGGGTGCTAGTTAATAATCTGTGACGGACGAAAGTAACGGGACAACCATAAACGATATTTTACCGTTCGAGTAGCGGGATTGTCGCGCGATAGCCGATAATCACACCGCTAATCAAAAGCCACTCACAATGATCATGATTCGAAATATATATGATCAATTAATATTTACTGTATATTTACCGTATACTTTACCGTATATTTTACCGTTATGAACCAGCCACAGCTCCCCCTTTTTTTGTCTTGCCTTTTTCCGATATCATCGAGACTAGATCTCGAGAAAAGGCATAGACACTCACTCTCTTCTTGTCCCGACCGCTGAACGGATCACTTGTGCCGGACAACGTAGTTTTCTTATACTTTATTTTTCAAGTCCCAACGGATGATGGAGCCAAATCACTCTCCCGGCGAAAACAAACTGTGGGCATCGCCGACGACAGATCGGGGGTGAGTACTGGTGTGCCCTCCAGAGGTAATATGTTGTTTCTTTTATTCTCTATGTATATTTATTTTGGCCGGTATATCTCATTGTTTTTATGTTATAATTTTAATTACGTGGTAATTGGTCGTCACAGTGCACGAACCTCGGCAGCCCCTTCGGATGAGGTTGTTCTAATAAAAGTTTAAAAATCCTGTGTCATGAAAGTGTACCCAACCTCGTCATGTTTTCACAATTGTAGTTATAATATATATTATGGATCCATTAGAATGATTTATTATTAATTTATTTAAATATTATTTGAATGGTGTTTTATTATAAATCTCGTGTGCTCCGGCTAAGGCCTCGGCCACATGCGTAAATTAATAGTGACGACAAGACATTGATGGTTTTTGAATAAAATTAGCGATACGTACGTAATACGCAATAATAAAGTTTCTACTACGTATTTGGTACGTACCATAAAAATGGTATTAATATACATGGTGGCTGTACATGCCCCCGTATATGCATTCAAATCTCATATGATATACAACATATGATAAAGAAAAATGTTTTAAAATGTTCCAAATGTTCTCCAAAAAAGTAAAACGTTTCTCGTCACAAATGTTTAATAATAACTTTAATACAAAAAATGTATTGAGAACATCATTAACACTGTTAAATCTTCAGCATTACGAAAAACAGCAGTTTTGAAGAAAAGTAAATATTTTGTCTGCAGAGAAATAGGTATAATATATTGAAACACTTCTAAGTTGTATATTAATAGTGTTGGAAATGGCTCGTTTTACAACGAATAGAAAAGGTTCTTTTGGAAATTGACTGTTGATGTAAATTGACAGCTTTGAATAAAATATTAGTTTTCAAATCAAATTTAACGTCGGAAATAGTGCATTTTTGACAAAAAACAACTCGGTTATTCGATTTGGCGAGTATCAATCATCGTGTTCTGATGTATAAATCAATTTAGTCAAAAATGAATAAAGGCAGTTACCGAAAATAACTCCTTGCTTGGTTTTTTATACTTAAATTCAGATTCTGATTCATTTCATTCACGTTGTACTTTTTCTAATTCTTTTACATCTATATCTCTATTTACCATTTCCTTCAAGTCATTCGGAATTTGTGTTAAAGCTCAACAATTATCTGCATCGCAATCTCGCATTTGCTCTTCATAAAGTTTTTGTAAAGAAAATTCTTTGTCTTCTCTTTTCTATTATAGAAATCGATCTTTAATTGGGTAAGAGTAAAATGCTGTTTTTCAACAGGTCATTAACATCAGAAAATTGAGAATTTGTTCAATATTTTTTACTACTTTTCGATACTCCACACTTTTGGTTGACATGTAAATAAAATTCTTAAAATCTGTTCAGTTGCAGATCACCCATAAAATATTTATTTACATTAAAATTGTAAGTTTACTTTTTTTAATGGATTATTGTTGATTTAATGACTCCTATCGTCTGTACAGTCGTATTTGATAATTCCATGTGTTTTTTATTGTCTTTTATATCACATACATTAAAAGGCTCATTTACAAATTTCTTTGATGCGGTACTGAAATATTACAATTTTATTAGATTTTGCCATTTTGATAACGCTCAATATTCTAGAAAACCTAGGTATCTATATGATTTTTTTATTATTCTTATAATTATTAAAATTTTTATTATATTATTTTTACTTACGCTATTATTTTTATATAAGTATGAGTATGGTAAATTGAAAAACTTATCCGATTATTTTTAAACATTTCACGGTTATTGTAAAAAATGTTCAAAATGTTCCTTTTTAATTATTAATGAAAAATTTGGTGACTCACCTATTTGAATTCAAATAAAATTTATATTAAAAATCATGTTTATAACTAAAAATGTACTTGTATAAAGAGAGATCTCCAGTACCTACCTAAATATTTTAAAATTGATGAAAAACGTAGACAAAAAAAAATGTATGTATAAACCTATATTACGTTATCGTGATACTGGATGATACGGACTTACGGACTTGGCAGTAAATGGAAAAGTAGATAAACGCCCAAGCTTTCGTAAAACATCGATGAATCCATTTGACCCATAACCTTTATATATACCCTTGTGCAGAATATCTATATTTACACCACTATACATATGTAATATGTAATTTGATAATTTGGTGTGTACAATAACAATAAGTAAAAATCACGTGTTGTCGTGCGAGTACAGCGTTAAATAATCTAATATTTAAAAATCAGTTTTTGCGCGCTCGTGTGTTTTATAAAAAGATTCTGACAGTTTTATAACAGTGAAAATTATCCCAATAAATTAAAATAATAATAATAATAGTATTAATAAATTCACGGTGATTCGCGCCCACAATTTATAACAACCATACAAATATACAAAATTCACAGGACGTAGTGTAGCACGAGTGGTTGACATGACACCCACCGTCGTACGTCACACACTATACAATATTTTGCATTTAATATACCCATTCTAATACACATTATATGATGAACGATAATAACTAGGTCTAGAATTTCAATGCTCAAAAATTCAGTAAAAATACAAAAATTACTAAAAAAAAACAAAAAAAAAGCATTTATATTTTGATGATGTGTTGACTTTGGGATGACTAACCTCTAGACTCTAGAGTCTAGACTGTGGCAAATGCATAAGCCCCCCTCTCCAAAAATGACGCCCCTGATTTAAAATTAACTCTTTGGCGAAAATTTGAGTGGAAAGGCTTAGTTAGGATAACATTTTTATCTGTGATAACTTATCGTACTCTATAGAATATAATATAGAATATTATGACAATGGTGATGAAATCATTGAATTTTAATCAATAACGTTTCGAACCTTGAGTGTAAGAGTTAGTCATATGGCCCCTTTGGATAATCTAGATTTTGGGATGACCTACCGAATCACGAAGGAAGTTGTCATTCAAGTTTTATAACACATCAACGATAAAATATCTCCAGTAACCAATAGGTAAGTTGGTTTACTAAAAAAAAATATTCAGTGTTTAAAAATAATTTGATATCAGTTCAATATATTATTAATAAATTTTTAATTTCGTACAAGATCGAGTGTTGAAAAACAGTAAGTAGTATAAAAACTACGTGTAATTATATCAAACCGCAAAATTTTATTATATCGATTTTTGAATAAAATCTTATGCCAATACGTATTGTACGTTTAAAACATAAACATAGTTACGTTCATACGTGTAACAGTGTGAAAATTAATAAATACCAAGTGTCAGTCTGTGGCGTAAACTTAAGTTTTGTCTGGGGAGGGGGGGGATCTGTAGAAAATATTCTTACTTATGCACACAAAAATTGTTTTAAGATTTTTATTTGTAGATTGATTTGCTCGGTTTTTTTTGTCTTATTTAAACGTTTAACTGAATTAGTTATATCTGAAAATTCAGCCATTTCTGATGATTTCTTAGATTCATCGGGAAATTATGAATCTAAAATTTCCTGATGAATTTTTAGAATATTAAAATGCTTTTGTAATATAGAGATGGACGTAAAAATACAATTAAATCAATTTAAAATTATAAGTTACCTTTGCTTTTTTAAACATCTCTGTTTCGATTTTCAATTACTTGTATATTCCTAATTCACAAAAAATGTAATCGTCACTAAAATTGTATAAGTATATAAAATTAAACTTATTATTCAGGTATTTAAATAAGTTGTAAAACTTTAAATATTATTTTTATAAATGATTTAATGATAGTATAATTTAATTATCATACAATGATAAATTAATGTCATTAATGTAAATTATATTATTATTATTATATTATTTTAAAGCTTTTAAGCATTTAATATATCAAACTTACCTATCTTCATCTAATATTTTTACCATCCCAGGTTCCCTATGTATACAAATATTTAAAACACTATCAGCTTTTAATAATACTTGTGATATTCACGGTCAGCATAGTTTTTCAAGGTCTGATAAATAAACATAATAAATATAATTTATTTGTTATTATATTTTTATTTTGTGTAACGCCTGATTGGGAAATTTACATACAGTTGATAATGAGTAACCAATGGTGTTCAAATCTAAGATCCTTACCGGAGAATAATTCACTAGAACCATAACCCGTGGATTTATATGTAGAACATATCCCGGAAGTATCCGGGTGAAACCTGGATACCCATAGACCATATTACTTGCAACACAATTAAATAATTTACACCTAGTCAAATAATAAATATTTATACTAATTAATTAATATTAATAATAATATATTTTTATTTATATTAATTATATTTACACCTTATCAATTCATTATTCTTAAATTACAAAGTAAATTGAAGGATGATACATTTAACGTACAATAACTCACTTTTACTAATCAAGTTAATGCATTTTCAGAATGTATCGCATACCTACCATTATTTTATTTACATATATAAATACATTTTTATTAAAATCGAATTGATTGAAAAGTTAATGATAACAAAGAAATTATATTTTAGTGTTTAACACGAGGTTACAAAAGAAACAATATTTATACTTTGTTGTAGTATCTGATATATTCTATAATAATACAGTTGAGTCCCGATAACTCAAAGTTGAAGTGGGATAAAATTAAGTTTGAGATTTAACATTAGTATATACTATGTTTATTAAGATTGTTGAAGTATTTGAATTTATTTATTAAATTATTACTTGAAAAAAAATGATAAAGTAAGTTGAATACATAGATATAATTGATTTCGCGAACAGTATAAAAATTTCTTAAGTCCTCCAAAGTTATTTTAATTCCGATATACGTAAATATATTATTGTTCTTTACAAATAATCAATATAAAATAATTCCATTTGTTATTTTAAATAAAATCAAAAAGAAAAAAAGAAACACTAATAGGTAGAAGTGATAGAATTTGATGGTATTCAAATATTGTATACATACAAGATGTACTTCATGTAATCACACATGATAGGTATATTTTTATGTACTTGCCACTGTTGGGATATTGGTCCTCAACAAATTTAGATTTAACCAATTTTATTTCCTCATCTGTATTACTAGCAGGTAATAGACTTTTATAATTTAAAGTTCTAGATATTATTTTCAAATAAAATGACAAAATAAAATTATATTTATACATAATGTATGATACTTTATATAATAACATTATAGTAAAAACAAATGTTTTATTCATAAAATTAAGCCTAAATTATTATGAATTATACCTATAGTTACTTATCTACAAAATATAATTAAAAAATAAAATAATCAATTTACTATAAATTAGGTTGTATATATTTATAAGTTCTTATTTTATATATATATATATATAAGCTAATTAATATCTCATAAGAAGTTACAGAATTGATTCCTTGAGCCCATACCCATATTATATTAGTTTATATATGATTGGACATGAACTAATGACATCTTCATTTGACCTAGCTTTATGTAGTACACAAGTACTATTCATATTTTTTATATATGAGATCATAGTTTTTATTAAGATATAAATTGGATGGTGGATACCTTGTGTTTATGCAAAATGGCTTGAGGGTCTTCGATTTACATTCACTTTCGCACCATTCAGTTGTCAGCTTCTGAAATTCAACTTGTGTTGTATTATAACCTATAACAGTACAGTGTATTTTAATACACTGTAGTCTATAATTTGGAGTTATAACTTTGAACTAATAAGTTTGCATAGTATTTGTATACAGGCTACAAGCAAACTATAGCTTTTTCAATGATCTATTACTAGAGGTATCTCGAGGTAGTGACATTTCACACAATAAGACTTACAACACAACACCAAAATCCAAGTGTATGCAATTAATGCAAGACCATTTTTAAAATTCTTCATAAATCATGAAATTCCTTGTACATATCTACCTATATTTCTGTCATGTGAACTTACTTTCATTGTTGCCACCAGTTGAGTTTTTGGTATCACAGAGAATGTTCATAAATTCTGTTAAGTTTGATCCGCAAATATGGTACAATGTCATTTCGCGATCTAATACACAAAGTCAATAATCAATTTTATAATCAGAAAACTTTTGTAATTTGTAAACTTTAAATTTAAAACAATATAATATATAGTTGAATTTGTATTAGATACTAATAGTTTAATAACTAATAATTAGATACTACTTATAAGGTTTAAGATTCGTACTTCATATTTATTTTCCAAAACATACAAATGTAATTAACAATTAAGTTATAGTAGCTAGTTAATAGCTATGATGTGATTTTTAACCTCAAGCAAATATAGTGTATTAAATATTATTGGATAATATTTTAAATATTATTTCTATTGGATTTTTTTCTCTGATTTTCTCAAAAACCTTGGTATAGCTACATTGTCTATTAGATGATATGGCATTATTAAACAAGCATTAATATTTAATTATGCAGTTTGACCATAGATCTGCTTTAACATCAAATTCTTTCTGACTTATCATCTCAGGCACCATGTGAATGATTCACAAAAATAATTATAAATATTAATAATTATTATTAATGTTAAATTAGCACGGTTAAATATACACATTTGAAACAAGATATAATACGGTAATATTGATATTTTAAATTATTTACAGTACTATTCTTGCAATGTTATTACGATTGCTATAAATAGGTAAATTATAAGAAGTACTAAATAAAAACCTCTCAAGTTTAATGAACAATGCATCATCTGATTTAATCAAAAACATATTATCCAGCTTTGATTAAAATGAGATATATTATGAGACCTCATGTATTTTAAGCTGAGGCTAACATGACATGATGTTTCAGAGGGTCTACGGCATTTTTTAATATAATCCATTAAATTACTACCATTGCAATATGCTTGTATGATGAAAACATAACGTGGATATCAATCATAATCATAATCAATCATTTTAACAATATATTTTTGGTTGAACATTTTCATTATTTGTACTACAAACCTTTTTCTTCAGGGCTTGTTAAGTTAGCTGGCTTAGTAACTTTTACAGCAACAATTGGGTCATTAATCTTAAAAACAAAATCAAAATAAGAATAGTTAATAATTTCAACAGATTTAGGTTCGTCAAATAATATAATATAAAAGAGTTTAAATTATTATTATGAAATAATTATATTTATATATATAATGGGTGTTATAAATTTTCCATTGGATAATAGTAAACACTTGGTTTCTCTGTGAAAACAAAAGTTATTTATTACTTATTATTTACATTTTTTTACAAAATTACAAATTTACCTGTGAAAACAAAAGAAACAACAATTTATGTTACTATTGTCACTCTTAATTATTATTAACAATTGAAAAAAACAATATTAAATTCAATTTTCTTGATTAACATTTTAACAATCTTAAAGAAATCCTTATATATTATTATTATCAATTTTACAATTTTATCACTTTATCATCTTATCAAAGTTTGATTATAATAATAATAGTAATATTTAGAAGAAAGTATTTTCTTTAATATATATATATATTTGTGTACTTAAAAATATGTAAAGGTCATGGCCAATAACACGTATACCATGACAGTTTAAGTTGAACATAATAATGATATCATTTAATATTAAAATAATTATTTAATACATACAATTTTATTCGTAAATAAATGATAAATGTGTAATTCGAATAGTTTTGTTTTTAAATATTTTTTGGTGACTTGGTGTGGTTTGGTATCCAAATTATTGAACTGCATGCAAATTCTCATATCCACTCTAATGTAGGTGGACAATATTTTCGAATATAATAGTCATCAAGTTGAAAGTTGAAAAAACACAACATTTTCTGATTGTTAAGTCTGTTATAAGTTGCTGTACAAATATAAAATGCATTCAGTGGCTTTCACTAATCTATTTTTAGCTTATAAATATTTATCAACATTGACTTTTATACAGGTTAACTAAACGGGATTTTGGTAAGTTAAAAATTATAAAAAATAAATTATATTCATCACTAAGCCAGGAAAAATTAGAAGCATATAATATGATGATGAATGTCTAAAAAGAGTTGTTGGTGGAAGTATCATTTTTTGATATTTTAGAACATGTGAAACAAAACTCACCTCGGTGGGCTGCTAAGCTGTGTTTTCTCCTGAGCTGACAACCTAGTATGTCTCTTTTTACGACATATGATGTTACAACACTTACACAGTATTTGCTCGTAAAGATCTACGACAAATTGGGCAAGTATAACTCTGGGAAAAAAAATTATAAATATACTATATTGCATATCATTTTCTATAGAAGTTATGTGCATTTAAGAAGTGATCACAAGGTGAGATTAATGTATTCAGTATTTAAAATAAATGATTTAAGTATTTAAAGTCAATCAAACAAATTCCAAATAATTAATTAAAATATGTAGGCTCTTTTCCCATTAATAATGTGTATACTACATTCCAGATTTTAAAATTATAGACATTTTCAAGAATATTCAGATTCCAATATTAGTAATACATTTTAAACTATTTTTACTTAAGTTACTGTAAGTAATCTAACCCAACCTAACCATTTTTTATCAAATTACTAAGTCAGATAAACTCTGTTACAAATGACAATGACAATAATTGTTTTTTTTTTAACTTTTATTTTTAAGGCGTAGAATCTGTAAATTAATTATTACAATAAGTATGCATGCGGAAATATATATAATAGCTTGACATAGGTACGTGATAAAATCAGCCACCCAATGGCAACATTTTATAACATGATTAGGTTAATAATAAAATTTACCTTTATATGTTTTTATATTTAAATCTATACACCACTTTCTCTTTAATCGACAAGGGGGCTTACCAGGAATGGTGTCGGAATATTTGTGTTTGATTTTTTGGCTGCGCCCCATAACTGAATACCATATGTCCAAATAGGCATTAATAAAGTTTTATATAGAAGTAATTTTGTTTTTGTATTAAGTTTAGGAGGATTTTTTTCTTTTTTATGTGGTCTTTCCAGGTTAAATCGTTGATCTAGAAACAAGCCCAAATAACGAGAGCTCAAGGATTTTGGAATATTTTGGTTGTTTAAATGTATAGGTGGTTTGTTACATTTAGTACTGTTCCATGTTTTAATGTAAAAGTCAGATGGGTAGATTTTTCGTGATTTATTATTATTTTCCACTTGTCGTACCAAGAAAACGTGAGGTCTAGGTGGTTTTGTACATTCATGCCAACAATAATTTTAAGATACATTTATACTCATTTATAAATTGCAGAAAATACAGATCTACTAAATATAAAAAAACATCCAAAATTAACTTAAAATTATACTTTATTTCATAAAAATAAAATATTAAAGTTGATTTATTAAAGAAAAAAGATTTTTTAAGAACAAAGTAATTATTCCTATAATTATTGTATAAAACAAATTTCTTAAAATCATAAAATAAAACAATTTAAATGATCCACAAAATATTTGTGAAGTACATTCTAAACCACCATAAATATATTTATATTATATTTTATATTTTAGTGTAGAACAATGAAAAAGTTAAAAACATACTTGTTTTAACCATGGTACAATACAATCCTCATGAAATAAGTGGCGACAAAGTAACTTCTTAACCTTTTGATCCTTGATGAAATTCTCCAAACATATTACGCATTGTAGATTATTATCTAGAAAAACATGACCATTTTATTATAATTACATAAATAAAACTTGTTATTCAGTATCCTTTTATTTAAAACAATTATTAATGTAAAAATGTATACTAGGTGTACTGTTATTCTTTTTACATTTTTCATAAATTAATAAAATTTTAGACATTTTACTTCAAACCATAAGTAAAAATATTTTTTTTTTAATGAAGTGTGTAAATATGAAGAATTTTTAATAAGAAAGGACAATCTTTACCTAAGTGCTCTTGAGAAATAATAGCTGTTGGTATTAATTCAATTTCTCTCGCAGAAAATGGATTTAGCGTAAAATGATTATTTTCAGGAACCAAACTGTTATAACAAAACAAATATTCACGTCAAAAGTATTAATTTATGTAAAACAATAAGTAAAGTTAGAATCTTATAAAAATTCAAACATATCATTTCCTATTAAGTTTCTTAACATTATCTCTGAAGCTGAACTGATTTGTCTATATTTATATCAAACAAGAAGTATTAGATTTGTAAATTAGACTTATTTACAAATATAAGTAAAAATTGTAATTATTATAAAACTACAAATTGTATCATTTATCGTTACATTTTAAATATATTTTAATTATCTAATAACTTGAATATTTTTAGTTTACGGTTGTATATATGTTGTCATTACTGAATCCTGTGTACGACTTGGTCTTGCTTCAGAATCATTGACGTCTGATGAGCTATAAAACTAAATAAATAATAAATTAGAATAACTTAAATAGCATAACAGAACATTGAAAGTTATAAATTCTTTTAGAAAAAATAATATTTAAAAGTTATAGTAGTAAATAAATTATGAGGTTTCAGAAATGGATAAGAAATGTAAAATACAATATGGTTAGTGCTATACAGGTAATTTTGTAATATATTAGGTAATTATACTTTCTAATGTAACATTGGAATATATACTCATGGCGAGGAGGGGGAGGGGAAATATAATAAAATTAATTTACCACAATATCATCGATTCTAGGTCTAATTACTGGCTGCAGTAATAAATAATTTAGTGCATCTAATAAATCAAGTGAGGATATATCTTCTAGAAATAGTGGATCTTGAATTCCATGCCATACCAAGTGGCATGTTGGGCACGTCATGTCCTAAGAGAAAAAAAATATATTACCATAATGTTATTCATAATTTTTTATTTAATTTTAATACCACCCGCTTAGACATACATTATTACTTTGAAAAATATTTACACATCTGTAGCAATATAAACGATTATTTTCACTCATAATTGAAGTATATAGATGTACGATAATTAAGTTTTGCGCTTCTCTCCAAAATATTTTACTGAAACATTTTAAAAATATTGTTAGCATACAGTATAATACTCATTTTATAGCCATTAGTAAATTGTGTGAGAAACCTTACAGAATACCTATTAGTATTCCTGTTGTGATGTACTTATTTTAAAATGTTTAAAACATAACATATTATGAGGATTGAGAATTTCATGCACTTAAAATATGCAAAGACGTGTACTTTGAATTCTTAAAATACAAAATATAAATTTTTACATAAAATAATATTAACACATAACTATAAAAATATTCTAAGTAAAACTTTATTTAAATATATTATACGTAAATAAAAAAAGTACAACTTCAATTCAGAAGCTGATAATTTATACATCATTACATAATTTTTTTTTAGAATCTAGGTAGGTTTTTTTATCCATCGATAAGCACTATTAGTCAGATAAATTTGTGTCTGATTAATTATGTTATTATTTTTCAGGTCTATGGTCCAAGCCAATTTTACCGACTATAGAAAAATATGTATGTATGTACTATATGTATGTCACTTATATTTAGTTACATAAAGCCATCAAATATGCTTACTTATTAAACTGTCTATAGTATAATGCCATTGATAATAGAATAAACAATATTCTATTATTATAAACAAACAAAACCAATGCCTTTTATTTTACAGCTAATTATAATTTTGCAGTTGTGACATTATTATAACTTTTTTTCTTTGATTTAGTCTAGTTTTTATTATATATATATATTTTTTTAATGGCAATGGTAACAACAAAAAAGTTGATTAAATCTAAAATGCATTTTTGAATCAAAAATATGAAAAAAAAACATTAAGTGATTGATATATTGAAGATTTATCTAGATAAATTTATTTGTGACGCTCAATAATATTGATGAGAATAGGCTTACAAGTTATATTGAATTTCAATTGACATAATGTGCAGTCGACGTTAGTACTCTACAGGCTCTCTGAGTCTTAATAACTTAATGTTTCGAATGCCAAGGTCTAAAATTGTTATTAGTGTTAGATCAAAGGAAATTATTCATATGGTTTACAATCACAATACAACAAACGAATAATATAATTTGCTGCACAATAATTGATCTGATGTTTATCACCCATCGAGGACAAGTAACTGAAATGGTGCTACGATTGGGATTGCCACCGATTAAAAGATTAACACCAAATAAACTTTGGATGTATTGAGCTGATCCTCGAAGAGCATTTATACTTATAATAATAATCCCATCAAAAGTATATACTTATGGGTAAATGAGATGGACGTACATTAGATCATTTGTGTATGAAAAATAAATACTTACTCGCTGGTGGAAAACCGGTATCGATGTAATATAAGGCATAAGTGGTTATCAACAAGTGCGCACTACGCGTTAGTAACGGTCAACAGTGGGATGTAATTATTTAACGAAAATCAACTGGACAAGACTCTAAAGAGAAAACCGCAATGTACACGACGATGAAAATGAAATTATTATCATGCACGATAACGTAGTTGTGGTGGTCTATACGTTTTCCCCGTGTGATTAGAGGGAGAGTGATAAGGGAACATTTTAAAACCTATAAAAAAAAAATACCAACTGTTCGGAATTGACAGTTTTTTTCAGATGTTAAAATTGCTTTGAAGTATAATGATTTATACCCACTTAAATATAATATGAATTTCACAGATTTAAAAATGAACAACAGTAACATTTTTCTCTACCTGACCATAGACTTAACAGAGGAATATGTAAAATATAAAATAATGAAATACAAAAACAATTAAAATTTAACGATACCTAGACATTTTATACATAATTTATAACAAATAATAATGTATGCTATTTCATTTAGTTTCTCGGTCATTACATGGGTTACAGTATAATATTAAAATGTCTAAAATCCTTAATGAATTAATTTATTAATTACTTTTTTATCATTATTAGGTAGAAGGACAAGACTCAGCTAATTGGCCATCAATTATAACTAATATATAATAATAATATATAACAATTATAACAGTCAACTACATTTAATGGGTAAAAAAATATATATAACTCTTTTTAACTTTATGAATTTAACGTTAACTTTATTTTAAAACTTTTAACAATTTATGTACAAATTATAACTTTACTTAAATAATAAATCAATTCTTCTCGGTTTTATAATGTGAAAAGTTAAAATACCGGAAATTTTTTTTACATTTTGTTTTTCAATAAAAGTATACGACCCAAACGATTTTACTAATAATTGTTCAATAATGCATTTATAATAATTATAATTTATACTTAAATTCACACTTGAAGAACATGAAGGCAGATCCATTTCCATTATAAAATAATTGAAAAGTGTATACAATTTAAATCTAAAACATTCCAATTACTAACATGAAATTAATCTATCTATCTATACTATATATAAAATTGTAAGGGTTTTTCTTCGACCGCGCTAACCGAGAAAACTACTGGACCGATTTGGCTGAAATTTTTTTTGGCTGAAACCTGACACTTTGCTGAAGGTTTTAGTAACACTTTTGTCAGTAAAAAAAGTTCATAAAAAATGTAAAACAATTGTACCTATATTTTGCGGCACACATCTCTTTTTTTTAGAAGTAAAATATATTCCTCATTATGGAACAATTTTAAATGATTTTCCAAATTTCTTGCATGATTTCCTGTCCGTTTTGGATGAGCTTAATCGGATATTTGACAAATACTCTCATTAGTATTCACATTGTACTCAAAGTAAATTTGTTGTACGGGATTTTAAATTTATTTTACCCACGTCTCTTAAGTCCTAATAATGAGAAATTTAAAATTTGCCAAGATATATTATGCATTTATACGTACTTACAATCAAAATAGTTGGTTGCCACTAGTACCGCGTCTGTCAACGATGATGAAAGAAGAAATATTAACACTTTTGCTGCACCGTTCACCAAGACATTATTACTTATTATATTATTAACAATTAAAATAATAAATAACCAGATTCAACCTTACAGCTACAGAATAAAATTGAATAGTTAACAAATTATCAAAACTGAGTAACCAACACGATTAAAGAAATCGTGGTTCGATTAATAATAATTAATATCCTACATAATTTTCATGGGATTTACAGTCTAAATCATAGAAAACAGATTAAATAGAAGGGCGACTCTAATAGGTTTTGATATCAACGCTACTACTACCGTTTCCCGTGGCTGTCTCACGTACTAAACGACAATCGAATTGTAAATCGATCTAGTTACAATCGATAATTACTATCGATTTAGTTACAATTGATTTTCTCTACATCGATTATCATCATTGATATTAGATATAATTTAAAATATTGTTTGAAAAAATTAAATTCCAATTAAAGGTAAAAATATGTTTTATTCAAATAATTTAAATTAGAACATATAGTATAACAATAGTCACAAAACAAAAATAATATTATTTACAAATTATACATAATATAAAATATTTAAATAATTAAGTCTCTTGTTGGCTTAGGTATATAATAGTAATTATTTTTTCTTTAGTTTTGAAAATAATAACATATAGGTAAAACAAGAACAAATTCAAAATGTTACATTGGTATTTACAAAATATTATACATGGTTCACATTATGTCTTAATAAAATTTTCTACTTATAAGGTTTAACACTCGTACTTCATATTTATTTTCCAAAACATACAAATGTAATTAACAGTTAAGTTATAGTAGCTAGTTAATAGCTATGAGGTGATTTTTAACCTCAAGCAAATATAGTGTATTAAATATTATTGGTTTTTACTTACCAATGTTATCAAGAGACCGAATTCCCGAAGGGGTATATACATTATAGAGGTAGAATTTAGTTGGCATTCCTTCAGCATTAACCAATAGCAACAAACTGAAAATTCTGTAACATTCAATGATCGAATTAGCCAACCAGACTAATATATAAATCGGTAACACATGAATTTAACCAAATTTAAATTGAGTGCACAAAACTATACTACATACCTATTATACCTAACTAAAATACTACCTAGTACCTATTCGGAATTACGAGAAAATATAAAAATAAAACACAGAGTATACAATATATGTTAGTCAATATAATACAATATGACTCGTACAGTAGTAAATAGTCAATTGTTTAGCTATGAACTTATAAATATAATATGTGTATACGAGTATATACTATAATAAAAATAAGTAAATAAAATAATGCAATTATATATTATACCTCTTTTGAAAAATTTGGCGTCTGATCGTAAACTAAATTATTGTATATTCTAGATTATGATAGGTACAAGCTCAAAATTCGCACATTCAACGAGATCAATTGATTTTAACTACGTAAGCTTTTATGAATTATACTTACATTTTTATCAATTCCATTCTATTTGATTTTCCCACTGTCACTGTAAAAAAAATGAATAATTATTATACGAGTAGATACATTTAATGAATAAAACCGTTTATGTTTTATCTAATTTGATTATAAGGTCACGTAAATAATGACAAATGGTTTTTTGAGACTATACTGCAATGGTGGTATGAATATTATATAAATTAATAAAGAATTATTAACTATATAATTAAATATAAAAATATAGTATAATATTAATATAGTATTTTAAAATGAAATTTAATTAAAATTTTATAAAATTAAGGTATTTTAAAATGAAATTATTTAATGGAAATAATTTCAGATTGTAAAGATTAATTCTATATATTATACGAGTACAGTATTTTTATTTAGACAAATTTGTTAAAATGTTGTACAAACATGATGAAATATTGAAATAATATTGTTACGCAATGAAATACTTTTTTTTTTATTATTATTATTATATCGCAATTATGTAAGAAAGAAAAATTGTAAAAAAAAAAAAACTGTAAAAACTGTATAAACATTAGTAGCTTTACATAGCTATTATAGCTAGGAATGCCTTAAATTAATAAAATATAAAAAAAAAATGAAACACTGTCTGTTATCAATTAAATTACTAGTAACACTTTTATGATGATATTTTAATTAAGGAAAATTTAACTTATGATATTATATTTTTTTAACACATTTATAATTATTATTTGCTATTATTAAAAGCAGCGTTTGTTAGTATATGTGTACGTGTGTTATGTATGAGAGTTTTATATGTTTGGTGTGTTTTTGAATAATATATTCATACCTGTGCTATACTATCGGATAAACTTGAGCAGTCATAGTCGTTGCAAGGACTGTCATTGTCATCTTTGTCGGTATCGTTCGTCGTGGGTTGCAGAGATATTACGGAGTTTTGAGGACGATAACAAACATTCTGTAAAAGCCCATTCAAGTCAGTTCAAATCTATACATATATATGTATGATGGATAAAAGATTCGCTTAAAAGCTCGTGTAAATTTCAAAAGATATCAAAAAATGTTTTGTCATTAATAGGTATTTGAAATGTAGATAAAATGAGAATTAAGTATATACCTTTTGTGAGAGGATCCCTTTTGAAAAAGTTAAATTAAATAAACCATGTTCATACCCGTAGTTATCGTATTATTGTACATAATTAAAAAATTTAAATTGTCATGTCGAAATAACATCACCGATTTGTTTTAGACCAACCAAAAAACGTCTGTATTTACTTGCGAATGGTAAGACTACGAAAGTCTGACGGAAACTGCTTTTACGGAATGGAACTCTTTACTGCTGCTGATATAATTGTTTTTTCCTAGGGACGCAATCGCTATAACGGACCATTTCATCTTCAAATCGGACCCTGTAATAGAACACGGTTCGGTTGCTAACGTACGCATTCAAATGTGTAGCACGTGGGCGTGTCAACGAGGTACCAATATTATGCATATTAATGGAAACGATGGTGTTCCGAAATCTTTTATTTTTTATATAGATACAATGTTGTTACAACGACGCGATCGAATATAAAAGCGTAAAATAAATAAATAATTTTTAATCTTACGTGTTAAAGTCCTTGATGTGGAGGAAATGTATAAAGATCTGTTTTTTCCCAAAAAGACATTTCCAGTTTTTGCATACGCTGAGCGCCGTAGTATTCTTCAACGGCCAGGTCCAACCACTCCCAACGGATTTTGTACTTTTGAAATAACTCAAAATTAACCATCTGTACAGTATAGTAGTTTTCTATAACGCGATCCATTGGTTCCATGATTTCTGGACCGTAAACTCTCGACGATTTTTGGTATAACAACTCCACGTCGCGGTCGTACGTATGTTGTGTGGTTCGAAAATATCCCCAATGGGCCAAATCGTAATTAGCGATCACGTCCATTATTGCGCCGTAAGTTGAACCGTGCTGTGGTCTCTGTTCCAGGAAAAGTTTCACAAAGGAAAGGAACGTACTAATTTCTTCGCAGTCCTCTGACTCGGTGGAGTCGATGTTGTATATCGACAGCTCGCTCGACGAATTTGTCGCTGGCTGGCGACTTATTCCGTCGGCCAGATCCAAGTAAGCATTTCTGAATGTTTTCTCTGCCTCGCAGTGCCTTAAGCATACGAGGTACGCAAGCTTCTTATAGTAACCGATATCGCGCAAAGCGATATCCGTTACACCATAAGTCAACGACTTGCTGCGCAGATGGTCGGACCAAGATTTGTGTCCGCTATCCGGAGTACGTATGTACAGCAATTCGTAATACTCACGCATTGCGATCTCCACATCAAAACAACTGAAATCCGTCATATCCTCTATCAACCACTCGGACACACCGGTCAAATATTGCCTTAAACACGTACGGTGTCTTATATATGCTGAGGTATATTTTGATAGGTGATAATTTTTACAGTGTTCTCTTCGTTTTTTCTTGCAATTTTCGCAGAATTGGTCAATCGATTCACAGCGAAAAAAATATTTGCGGTACAATTGTTTTACACCGAAAACCCAACTGAAGTTTTTTATGTAATTCGGTGCCTTTGGAGAAACAGCTAATTGTTTACAATTAACGTTGTACATCACTAAACATAGATAATATACATATTTGAAATATACCACGTGATTAAGATTTATATATATTTTTTTTTTACAGAAGGAAAGAATTATATAAAACCGTAAAATATTTAAAAAATCTCGTCGATAAGTATAACAAAGTCTCTACTCACTCAATCGCCATGACGCTTTTAAAATATTTAGGTCATGTGCGACTGAGATCAGGGAGGAGCATTGCTATAAAGTTTATAGTTTTACATCTTAGTATGTGTATTCATCGACCACCTAGAAGCAGTCTATAGGAACGACTGAAGACTTCTTATGTTACTAAATAACTTAATATCTAACCAATTAGTATTAATTATTATAACATTAAATAATTTAAATCTTTATAAATGGTAAAATCGAAAACGATACCTATATCATCACCTGGCATAGTTGTTATAAAAGTTACAAAATATTTGGACATTATAAAATAAATAAAAAAAAAACTTATACAATGGAAATATTATTTGGAACTTTACATATCGATGAGTGGATGTAGTTGGTCAGACTTTGCATACATATGGAGAGAATTATATAAAACCGTTAAATACTTAAAAAATCTGATAGAAAAGTATAACAAAGTCTCTACCCAATCTCAATCGCTATGACGCTTTTAAAAAATGTAGGTCATGTGCGACTGAGTTCAGGGAGGAGCAATGCTATAAAGTGTATAGATATACAATTATACAGAAGGAAAGAATTATATAAAACCGTAAAATACTTAAAAAATCTCGTCAAAAAGTATAACAAAGACTCTACCCAAACTCAATCGCCATGACGTTTTTTAAATTTTAGGTCATGTGCGACTGAGTTCAGGAAGGTGCAATGCTATAAAGTTTATGGTTTTACATTCATACAGAAGGAAAGAATTATAAAAAACTGTAAAATATTTAAAAAATCTCGTCGATAAGTATAACAAAGTCTCTACCCAAACTCAATCGCCATGACGCTATTAAAAAATGTAGGTCATGTGCGACTGAGTT
This sequence comes from Periphyllus acericola, assembly GCA_949715065.1. NCBI lineage: Eukaryota > Metazoa > Arthropoda > Insecta > Hemiptera > Aphididae > Periphyllus > Periphyllus acericola. Next base: position 7,604,066 of record OX454264.1, on the reverse strand, counting down.
CAGGGAGGAGCAATGCTATAAAGTGTATAGTTTTACATCTAAGTATGTGTATTCATCAACCACCTAGAAGCAGCCCATAGGAACGACTGAAGACTTCTTATGTTAACAATACACTAAATATCTAACCAATTAGTATTAATTATTATTAAAATAATTGGACATTATAAAATAAATAAAAAAAAAATTATACAATGGAAATATTATAATATTATTCGGAACTTTACATATCGATGAGTGGATGTAGTTGGTCAGACTTAGCATACATATGGAGAGAATTATATAAAACCGTTAAATACTTAAAAAATCTGATAGAAAAGTATAACAAAGTCTCTACCCAAACTCAATCGCCATGACGCTTTTTAAAATTTTAGGTCACGTGCACACCGAGTACAGGAAGGAGCAATGCTATAAAGTGTATAGTTTTACATATAAGTATGTGTATTCATCAACCACCGAAATGCAGCCCATAGGAACGACTGAAGACTTCTTATGTTACTAAATAACTTAATATCTAACCAATTAGTATTAATTATTATTACATTAAATAATTTAAATCTTTATAAATGGTAAAATTGAAAACGATACCTATTACTTAATTTGGCATAGTTGTTATAAAAGTTACAAAATATTCTGAAATTTTAAAAAAAAATAAAACTTTTATAATGGAAATTTTTTTGGAACCTTACATATCGATGAGTTGATGTAGTTGGCCAAACTTATCTTACTTAATGAAACAATTATATAAAACCCTAAAATCCTTAAAAAATCTATTCGAAATGTATAACAAAGTCTCTACCCAAAATCAATCGCCATGACGCTTTTTAAAATTATAGGTCATGTGCGACTGAGATCAGAAAGGTGCAATGCTATAAAGTTTATGGTTTTACAATCATACAGAAGGAAAGAATTATATAAAACCGTAAAATCCTTAAAAAATATTGTCGAAAAGTATAACAAATTCTCTACCCAAAATCAATCGCCATGACGCTTTTTAAAATTTTAGGTCACGTGCACACCGATTTCAGGAAGGAGCAATGCTATAAAGTGTATAGTTTTACATCTAAGTATGTGTATTCATCAACCACCTAGAAGCATCCCATAGGAACGACTGAAGACTTCTTGAGTTAACAATACACTTAATATCGAACCAAATAGTATTAATTATTATTACATTAAATAATTAAAATCATTATAAATGGTAAAATCGAAAACGATACCTATATCATCACCTGGCATAGTTGTTATAAAAGTTACAAAATATTTGGATATTATAAAATAAATAAAAAAAAAACTTATACAATGGAAATATTATTTGGAACTTTACATATCGATGAGTGGATGTAGTTGGTCAGACTTAGCATAAATATGGAGAGAATTATATAAAACCGTTAAATACTTAAAAAATCTGATAGAAAAGTATAACAAAGTCTCTACCCAAACTCAATCGCCATGACGCTTTCTAAAATTTTAGGTCATGTGCGACTGAGTTCAGGAAGGTGCAATGCTCTAAAGTTTATGGTTTTACAATTATACAGAAGGAAAGAATTATATAAAACCGTAAAATATTTAAAAAATCTCGTCGAAAAGTATAACAAAGTTTCTACCCACTCAATCGCCATGACGCTTTTAAAAAAATTAGGTCATGTGCGACTGAGATCAGGGAGGAGCATTGCTATAAAGTTTATAGTTTTACATCTTAGTATGTGTATTCATCAACCACCTAGAAGCAGTCTATAGGAACGACTGAAGACTTCTTGAGTTAACAATACACTTAATATCGAACCAAATAATATTAATTATTATTAAATTAAATAATTTAAATCTTTATAAATGGTAAAATTGAAAACGATACCTATTACTTCATTTGACATAGTTGTTATAAAAGTTACAAAATATTCTGAAATTTTAAAAAAAAAAATAAAACTTTTATAATGGAAATTTTTTTGGAACCTTACATATCGATGAGCGGATGTAGTTGGCCAAACTTATCATACATAATGAAAGAAATATATAAAACCGTAAAATCCTTAAAAAATCTATTCGAAATGTATAACAAAGTCTCTACCCAAAATCAATCGCCATGACGCTTTTTAAAATTATAGGTCATGTGCGACTGAGTTCAGGAAGGTGCAATGCTATGAAGTTTATGGTTTTACATTCATACAGAAGGAAAGAATTATAAAAAACTGTAAAATATTTAAAAAATCTCGTCGATAAGTATAACAAAGTCTCTACCCAAAATCAATCGCCATGACGCTTTTTAAAATTATAAGTCATGTGTGACTGAGTTCAGGAAGAAGCAATGCTATAATGTGTATAGTTTTACAATCTTACAGAAGGAAAGAATTATTTAAAACCGTAAAATCCTTTAATAATCTCGTTGAGAAGTATATCAGAGTCTCTCAAATATCGCTCGTCTTGACACATTGTTAGTTCAAGTGCCCGATAAAGTTGTTGGGTATGCTCGATCACCAATTGTATAAAATAATTTATACAATAGCTTACTATTAGTTACTCATTTTATCCTAAATCTTTATTCTATCTACATTTCTATCCAAATTATAAAATGGAATTATAATTATTTGAGTACATATTTTTTTAATATTTATGGCCTGCTTATAAGAATTAAGATTATTGAATAATATTAGTTTAATCGTAAAAGTATTTTTATATTAAAAATAATAATATAATATTCATCAATACTTTTATTAACAAAATAGATATAAGTTATTTAAATTCATGTATAATTTAGACTTTATTTATTCAAACTCAAACTTTTTAGAGACATGAAAGCATTCATAAAACTATTAATCTATAATCAAAATAGAAGCTATGACAATAAGGCTTTTAATAAAATACAATTCATGGATTTGGATAACTTAGTGTATTTGAATGAGATCGATGCTATTGATGGCAATGAATTCAACTTACATTATTATAATTATATTAAAACACAATGCTATAAAACAATATTTATTTTTGAATTTTAACTATCAGTAAAATTTTTATTGAAATGTTTGTTTGTAACTACATGTTGTTGTAAAGTTTATCGTATTGAATAATATTCCTTTGGTATAATTATTGCTCATTGTATACAAGATGCTTGATTTAACACAAGTCGTGTGGTTTTTATAGAAAAGGAAATATAACGTTAAATTTTTTACCCAATACATAAATATACATAATTTATTATAACAGAAATGTATTATTTTTTATTTTTTGATATTTCTAAAAAAACAGAGCTTTTCTGCAGAACATAATTATATGCCAAGTATATACAAAAAAAAATCATTTGACACACATATAATACTTTTCATAACTAAAATAAAAGATATTGTTGATAGTTGAAACTCCATAAATTATAAATAAAATTCACTATGTGTATAGTATTACATTTTGGAAAAATATTCTTCTTCTTGGTTTATTATTTCAAATAGTTCTGTGAGTATACAGTATAATTCATATATATAGTATAGTTCTTCATAGTATGTCTTTTATTAAACATGACCATAGAAGAGTTGTAAGCAACCCAACGGAAATGGTCCAACGATAAAAATAAAAACTTAATAATACCTTGCTTACCTACTAATGAAAACTGACCTATGTTACTAAAGATATATTTTATGGTTCACATGCTGACACTATAGTAGACTTAAATGCACTAAATAAAAAAGTATATCTGACAATGAAATATTTCACAATAATTTGTTATGAATATACAAAGTGTATATTTTATATATAAATATATGTGCAATTGATTTTGAGTGATGCTGAATAACAACAAAATCACTTTTTAAATATCAATCTTCTCAGCTTCTAGAATATTATTATTGTTCTCTTTAGTATAATATATTATATGTTGATTTGTATTGTTGAAAAATCAAATGATATACATTAGAAGAAAATATTTCAAAGTTTTGTTAAAAAGATAAAGTAACAAAATTTTTCCAGAAAAATGGTAAATAAAAATTTCCTATTGTTTTGGAAAACCTAATTTTCAAATCAAGTGATTGTTCCATAATACGACATTGATGTCTGTGGAATAATATAATACGATATTACGGTTCACGACGATGAAACGAGATAAATAAAATTAAAATAAACCAACTTATTGGATTTATATTGATCACACGCAGTATATGAAACGTACAATATAACCTAACCACTAATGAGTAACCACTAACCTGAAACTGTTAAAATGTTGTCGTTGATGAAACTGGACGGATCCGAGTGGAACAAATAGAAAAATTCCAGTTAGCTTGGCAAAATATTCTCTAAATGAAAATAATTCGAATTACAAATTTATAAATGTAATATAATTTTTTTTCCTACAGAACTAGTCGTGTAAGAAACAAAAATCAACAAAATAAAACAAAAACATTACCTTCATTAAAAAATGTCAAGGGTCGAGACGATTTTGAACAGCGCGATGAAGCTGTGTGATGACCATGAAACAGTAGAAATTTTAGAAGTGCAGACCCGAGCAGTGCAGACGTGGAGAGACACCAATGTTTTCGTTGGCTGGAACGCAAATAACGGCCGGACAGCGATCGTAACGGCAGCTTTGCCGAATACGGTTTCGATGCGTGCCTAGCGGCGAACACGAGCGCTGAAAACGACGCTCGTCATTGGCCAGATGGGAGATGAGGGCGGTCTTGCAGGACTAAGATAGGTTCGTCAATACCGTATGTTGCCGGAGATTAGGAAGGGTCCGTATAAAATGAATGGATGAGGAAAAGCGTGCGGGACATAGCGATTGCTTTACGCCGAGGGTGTTTACGAGTGCGTTGATGTGTGTGCGTGTATGTGTGTGTGTGTGTGTGTGTGTGTGTGTGTGTGTGTGTGTGTGTGTGTGTGTGTGTGCGCGCGCGTGTGCGTGTGTGTGTGTATGTGTGTGCGCGCGTGTGCGTGTGTGAGTGTATGCGTCAGTGTGAGTGAACGTGTGCGTGTGTGGGTTAGATTATTCAATTCGATATATGTTCATAGTGTGGCCAGGACGCGCTGCACTAAAGATCCACACATCAATGCGTGTAATAGAAATTATAATATATACGTATATGCGTACAGCGTATATAATGTATACTACACGTGTATGGTACTCCACCGACGAGGTCTGAGTCAACAAACTACTAAAAGTCGGTCGGTCGTTGATTGACAAAAAATAAGTGTTTCTCCTTCCATACACGGTTAGGATAGGTTCATCTATTAGGAAAAATATTATTCGTGCGTAACCGTAAAAGTCTCGAGTTACATTCGTCCAACGTAATAATATTAAATTTACGTCGAAAAAATTGTATTTCATGATTCTTATTCGCATATGTTCTTCGAGTGTTTTATTCCTTCAATTGGTATAGCGAATATCGACGATGTGCTATAGCTCACGAATAGCGCTCTAAATAAGCTAACTAAGGCAGGGCGTATAATAGATGCCAAAAAAAATTTGAGTGCCCGGATAAGCGAAATCCATTAGGTCAAGTTTTCCATAGCGCGCCACTTTCACGGCGCTCTAAGTGTTCCGATCGTCAACGATTAACAATTTAAATGTATTTGGCTAATAGGCAAAATAAACTCTTCTTGACAAAATATATATGACATATAATATAATCTTTTCTAAAAAAATAATCGGTATAAGACGTTTATTGTATATTACAAAATAAAAAAATCGTGTGGAGAATATATAATGTTGACCCCATGACCACCGACACCGTGGCCACCACTTTTAAGCAGCCACCCGGAGCTTCTCTGCCACCACAACGTCGCCGTACGTTAATATTCGCTAGATGCGTTCGTCAAAACTTATTACTCGGATACAGTGTACATATAGGAGAGAACAAAGTATCTTTAGAATATGCTGAACGGGATGCTATTCATGTACACCGTATACGAATATAATGCTCGTATACAACGTAAAGAATCAAAAGGTAGGTTGGGATCCGTCGATTCCCCTCGCTGTTGCAGCTGTCTCACCCCCAGCTGCCTAAACGCAGCTGCCTCGGCCGCAGCTGCATCAGCCGCAGCTGCATCAATTATAGCCGCCATACAATCGCTCATCTCATCACATAATACTCCTCGTAACCCTGGCTTGTTTACAGACTATATGATGGACTATACATTTATTTGGTTATGTTATAATATTGAACAGCTGAAATATTATAAATTATTCTATTGGAAATAACTAACGATAAAAATGAGACTAATTTACTTTGAATAAAAAATGTACAACGAGTGTATCGTATTTTTTTCTTTTAAGCTACAGGAGAATCACGTCATAATAATGATATATTTTTTTAGTTTGTGATATTTTACTGTTAAACTATATCTAGAGTTTAAATGTTATCGCATGAATGACCTATATTAGGAAGAATATTAATTTTAGTTTCCACGTGGAATGGGGAATCCATTGATAATGATATCGATTTTGAAAACATTTCCCTAAACTTTGTAAGAGTATTTGCTGGCGGTATAGAAATTGATTGACAAACATTTACTTTATGTGTTTTTTTTTTAAAAAATAACTATTATTTCAAGTACCATAATAACTATCTCATTTGCTTCAAAAATAATAATAGTACAACCCTATTATAGTAATAGATAACGCTCAAAAAAATGAAAATATTGTTTGGTTATTGTACGTAAATTACGTTCAATATTTATTATATGAGTGTGTATTATGATTTATTTATTAATCTATTCTATTTAGATTTTCTTTTACGACTATATTACATTATATAATATATAAACTCAATTTACATACGTATAATATTTATATTTATATAATATTTAAATACATATACAATATTTTCAAATACAGTGAAACCTCCCTTAACGGACACCTCTAAATAGCGGACGTTTTTTCGGGGACGGGAACATTTTCACTATTTATGTATAGGAAAACCTCTAAATACAGGACACTCTAAATAACGGACACTTTTATGACGTTGATATTAGTTATTTTTATCTTAAATTAAGAATTATTTTGGAATACCTGAATAAAAACCTGAATTGTTAAGTTATCTTATGTGTACATTATTATACTGTATATGAAAATCTTATCTTATCCGTTCAGTCATTGAAATATTATCGCGTCAACGAAGTATTATAACTAATGCATTGTCCTATGTGCGTTGTTCTCAAACACAGTCCAATTAGAAAATGCCTTAACATACGAAATAACTACGCCTGCAATTAGTAAACAAACTAAAGTAACAGATTTTTTTCAGAAATGTTAGTTTTTATTTTTTTAAGATGTAATTAATTAATGTAAAAATAAAATAAAAATTTAGGTAACTGTTTTTTTTTCATAAATGTTAGTTTTATCGTGTATTCAATTAATGTAAAAATAATATAAAATAAAATTATTGAATTTATTTATTTGTTAAAAAAAAATGTTTTCCTCTAAATAGCGGACACCTCTAAATAGCGGACAAAATTTCGGCGACCGAGAGTGTCCGCTATTCAGAGGTTTCACTGTAATATATTGTATATTTAACGAGTGCATGCGGCGGCGTATGTTCATTGCGAAGGTCAGCGTCCATAAATCCACGACGGCATCACACGAATACAGATGGCAAATACGGAAATAGGTTGAGTGTGTTGTGCATTCTATTATTTTCGTGACTATATATTATTGTGTTTTTCAATTAATACAATTTTATAGTTTAATATATTCGAAATTATACATTTTGTAACATGATACGCGCATATAGAGCTATTTAGTTATTTTTTTTATTCAAACATTGTAAATATAACTTCAATAGATGTAGATAGCATACTTAGCTGGGAATGTCTTGTACGATAAATCAAAAAAAGTCAAAACGTAACTTCTTTATAAATAATATAATGAAATAAGAATGAACAATTCAAATATAGTATGTGGTTGCCGATTTAGATTACTCTTGCTGGTGACTGCTCATTAATGTATTAATGCGTGTTGTCAGTCAAGTATCTTCTTCGTAAAACTGGAAGGAGAGGGTATTAAAGAACAACTCAATTTGAAAGTAATCATTACTTTTAAAATGTATTTATTTTAAGTCAAATAATTGTATTTATTTATCAAACTGGCGTGAAGGCGCTCACAATGTTCGGACTAAAACACATCTAACTTTGGTCAGTTCGAAACTTGTTCGAGACTAACCCCGTTCTTGTGTGGTACACAAGTCCTCACTTTTCCCTGGATAATATTATGCTTAATAACCAAACATGGTCTGGTTATTTTCTAATCGGGTTTCACATTTTAACGCCTTACATCTGCTAAGAGTCATATTACCACTTTCCACATGTTTCATCAACAACAAGGGGAAATCGTGTTAAAAGGAATAGTTGTGTTTTCCCACTATCCTTTAGTCGTTCAAGCGTTTTAATGGTGGCTAATGTACAATGATTATAATAAGAGCTATTTGTATGCAAGCTCTGAACGATGTTTATGTGATCCCCTGTGTAACTATAATCGTAAGGCCTTACATTTATGAATGTCCATTACAGTATAATAAAACAATACAATATTATCATATTTGTGTAGGAAAATGTATCATGCATGCATTTTATTTTTACCAAAAAAAAAAATGTAAAATGTGAATAATGAATAAAAACACACACCTTAAGTCCAGGTTGTTGAAACTACACCAAAACGTGTACGTTAAATAAATATCGTTTTATACTTAGTTAATGAATGTTATAACTTATAATTGATGATGTATAGGTTCTTGCAGGGAATACGATTAGAGAAAAATCGAATAAGAAACCGTTTACCTTACACTACATACGATGACGTACATTTTATCACAAAATATCTTATTCCTAAAACGTCATCAAGTGGTGTTTAACAACTAATGCACATAAAATGTATATATATTTTTTCAATTTGATTTTAAAGAACTAGTTTTCAAATAATGTTATGGCAGAGTCCCGGGTAAATATGATAAAGTTGCGACTCAGATAAGCGATTCGCGAGACATAGTTTAAAACTCCACATACTACCATGTCGGCGTACTGCCCCTACCACACGCTGTAGCTAAAAATTAAATAAATAATCATCACGTAAACACACAAGAAGTAAGCGAGAAAGAAAATTTCACAATTTTCATATAAAACAATGAAACTTGACCTATGTGTTGTCACCGACGTGATTGATATGATAAAAATGAAGTGCTATAATAATAAAAAAAATGTCAATGGTACAGGTTCATAAAATGTCGCAATAAAAATGCGTTACGTCCGTACGATGTGCCCGCGACGGCAGAGGCGAGTCATTCTGATTATCGCAAAATAAACCTACGATAATTGTTTAATAATAACATTTGCCAAAGGCGGTACAACTAAATTCAAGTAATTATTGAAACATGAAAAATTGCAGTGATTCGCATCAACAATAAATCCATAACTGACGTGCTACTTATTGATGTGTGCTCGCGATTTCACTTCACACGCAACACACAGATAACGAGGCAATATTGACGGATGGTTGGCTTTTGACACAATACCGCGTAGTTCACGCACATATAGCACATAAAAGCACGCTAATACATATTATGTGCTACAGCGTATGAGTAAGTGCTCGAGATTTAGACCACACGATTAAACGAAAAAAAAAGATTAAAATGCCGAAAAAAATGCTTTCAGTTCGCTACACAATTACATAATTCACACACATATAGAAACGATAAATACAAATTATTGAAATTACTAATTAATTATATAATGTGCGTATGAGACTGTGTGTGTACGTAGCAGAGTTTATAAGAGTGTGTGGGGGTCGGTGTAGTAATTCTTTATTTTTAACAGTACTGTTTTTAGTCTAAATTGCTACGTCTCCTGCAAAACTAACAACTTTAAGTTTCCCTATGAAGTCCGCGATAGATAAATCTTACAAGACTTTAATTGTATGCATGTAGTATCTTTATACTTTTCATATAAGTTAAGCTTTAATCATACGTTGTATTGGTACCTAAAAAAAATAAACACTGATATACTCGTATAACATATTATCATACCAGACCGAAAACGAATCGTTCGGATTTTATTTTTTAAAGAGAAAATCATTAGTCACCGCCAAAAAGGTATTTTTAATCGCATATTTCCGTGTCACAGTGTACACTAAATATGCGGGCTTTTAATATAATATGCTGTATGCACAACCGGTCGCTTCATATTTCTACGCATTTATTTATTATATTATATATAATTGAGAACGTGTAATTTTTGAAAACGGTCTTATTAGTGGTCTCCATGTGTAGTCTGATAAATGGTAATAAACATTTTTGTTATCGTGTGTAGGAATGAAGGTTATGACCGCCCAAGTCGAATGTACCGAAAGCCGATTATCGACTCGAGTCTCGAACTATTGATCACCTCTGAATAAAGATAAAATCACTAACATTACAGTGTATACAAAAATTATATTATTAGAAACGTATAAAAAGCGTTTCATTCACAACATTTTTTTATAAACATATTTTACGTCCTATATAAATTCAATATATATAATTGCAATTATTTTAATAGTGAATATGGAAATAATGTTATTAGATTATACTTTAAATTTCTTTGTAGCAAAATTAAAATAGTTAACATCACTATGACGAGTTAATGACTTAATGTATATTTGTTTATACCCTAGTGTTTTCGATGTAATACAATTATTTCCTCTTCAGTTGATTTTAATTAAATATAATTAGTACCTATAGACTGTATATAATATTTTTCTCTAACTAAATACATGCTGCAGTTTCACTGTACTTTCTACTGTAAGTAACGTATTATATTGTATATTTTTTTTTAAAATTTTTTTTTTTAGCTATTAGTTACAACTATGACTATTTTATAATTATATATATAATTATAAATAATTGTTTGAGACCACAATTACATACTTAGATATGGTGTGTACTGTGTACCGTGTACACTGTTGGTGTACAGATATAAATTATATATTATTTTTGTTAATTATTATTCATATATGTTTTGTTAATTATTAATTAATTTAGGTCGTCAAAATGTTATACTGTTTGGGTTATATTAACCGAATTTTTATTTACTTTGTGTTGTTAAATTTAATTATTACCTGTAAAATGTATTTGTGCACTATTGGGCATTGTGCCCGTTATATAATAATAAATAAATAAATTAGGGAATGCCAGTGGAATATCGATATTATTATTCTACTGAAAACACGGTACTACGCGCTAAAACAAGCCAAGTTGGACAACGAATAGGGGTAGTGTAATCTTCGCTTTTTCTACAGCTATTCGCCGTTTTTGTACACATGGACGATCGTTATTTAAGTATATTCTAAAATCGATGGAGGATTTATTAACACACATATTTCTTTAATTTATTTTCCAAATTCAAATACATTGGTTAATCTATTAATATATTTTTATACATTTCTTCCAGGTCATTTCAGTTATTTACAACTTGAACTAGAAACACGTACTATTTACGATGAATATAAAAAGTAGTTATTCAATAATACCACCTGTTGTGGGGAGTTTTTCTATGGTTGGAGGAGAAGGTCTCTATACTAAGAACTTTTTAGGCGTCTATGGTGGTTTTGGGGAATGGTGGGAGAAGAGAGTTGTGTTATGAGTGGGTTTAAATTGTTGAGAAGTCGTTTATGGAAGTTTTTATATCAATATATGGCTGTTTGTTTAACTGTGAGGAGGTGAATTTATAGTAAAAAAAATAATCGAATGCACAAATTGGTGACGAATTTCAATACTTCTTTAGCAATTCAAACCAATTCTGATAACATTTTTGTCTAAAACGCTGAATTAAGTATTGTGACACTTCAAAATATGAGCTCATAATAATTAGGGTTTTATTTCTGCTATGGTACGCAACTATGTAGATAACAAGGTGACCCTGGGCTTAATTCGAGAGAAATTTGAATACGTAGTGAGAAGGAAATGCTCTGTGTATGTCGATGAAATACGCTAATGTTATATAATAAAACTAGTTCTATGAATAGCTATGCAACATTAGTATTTAAACAATACACCAGATAAAACGTCTCCCGCTCCTATAATATATTGTGATAACTGAAGTATTCGTATTGTGTAATGTTCAATGCTTCGTAAAGTAATTTAATAATTTTAATGCATTTATAGTATGGTCGAAATATTATATTATGTACACACACACACATCTAACACAAAGTATTCATTAGACTCGTTATAATTTCATATTTTCCAGACCCAAGAGTTCAGATGGGTCAAGCTTGATAGTATGTTCACTATACACGAAACATCTATCAATAGTGCTGTTCACATATAAATAACATATTTTTAGGCATACATATTGTGTGATATTTATAACATCGTACGATAAGTAAATAATTTCAATACGTTTATGATAATATGATCGTCGAAATACTATATTTTTATCTCGCGCTTGCACACACACACACACACACACACAATACTCATTAGTTTGGTATTTTTCAGTTTTTCAGACTAACAAGTTCGGAGAGGTCAAGCATGATAGTATCTATGTAATATTTTAATATGAACGAGGTCTCAGTCGATAGAGTTTCACGTTCTCTTCTGAATAATAAAATAATATATTGCAATATCCATGCATTATCTATTTTACTTTACTGCTAACATTTTGTGCAACAAGGTAGTATAAAACATATTATAATTGTGTTTTTCTTAACATACAAATCAAATTAGCAATTGGTATAACGCATAACATTTATTTACACGCTGCGTATCCTTTATTTATTATATTTCGTTTACTTACTAGTGACACATACATACACACACTCACACACACACACACACACACACAGTTACACCAGGCCCTGTCAATCGCAGGTTCGGAAATTTATAGTCTTTTGAAAAATCCATGTAGATGATGTTTTTCTACGACAACGATTTTCAAAGAATTCGATAATGGATATATAGTATAGTATATATAGTATAGTATAGATATATAGCAGTGTACATTCAGGACTGGTTTCTTTTTTTGCCTTTTACATTTTAGTACGGTCGTGTCATATTCTTATTTATGCGTGTCTAATCGGCTCGGACATAAAACCGATCTTCGAGGCTTTCAAAGATGTGATATATAATAAAAACCATATTTAATGCAGGCAATCACGTCAATAACAAGTATTATAAGGATAAAATTGTATTTCTTTAGTTGTATAAGTTATTGCTCTTCACAGCGGGCCAAAAGAAGCGGCGTGGGACCTTTTTGGGGGTGGGTCTCATAAATTGCTATTTCAGACGGTTGTGTTATTTTCTTTAATTTTTCATAAGGCATCTAATTGTAACTACACATAATTGACAGCCGTCTGAACCTCATGGAGCCACCGCCATCGCCGCGCCCACGAGGGTACGATAATATAATAATAAACTATTATGAAAAAACTCGAGAAACCCGATTTGGTAGGAAATAATAATCATCTTTACACCCGTGCAACACAATACATGTAGTTAAAGTGAATATACTTAAGTACGAATAAGCATTTTGAAAAAAAAAAAACCAAAAAAAAGTTTTTTAAAAACCTTCGTATTAGATTCAGAGTGAACGAGGAATACACTATTGTCATTTTACCATGACGAGTGTGATTTTTTATCAATGTATACATTTATTAATGTATATATATGCGAGTTTGTGTGTGTGTGTGTGTGTGTGTATGTGTGTGTGCGCGTGCGTGTTTAGGTATTGTTTAATGGAATGATTACTAATACCGTTGTATACTCATTCGTTAGATCACTCATCTGACACGGCTACTGACGGTCGATGTTAATATTACAGATGGATATAGATTTTAATGAAATAATTATACGCCGAATGCTGACGTGAATGAATAATAATATTATATATTATATGTATTTCACAGGCAATAAAATATGTGCGCACAAGACAAGATAAATTATATATTATCATTCCCAGTGGTGTACATACGGGGGGGGGGGGTTTCGGGTTCAAACCCACCCCAGGACCAAAAAAAAATAATGTGATATTATTCATGAATTTCTTATTAATTATCATCCGTGTATACACGAACCCGGACAAACAATATGACTATTGAGTAAACACTATACTTTACCAACAACGAAAAAAGATTTCATAACGAAATTATGGTTGCCGTATATCAATCAAAATAGGCACTTGATCGTACATAGTCAGTTAATTGCATATTAATATTTTCATTATCTAGACCGACTCGATCAGACAACGGAGGTAAAATCGATTACGTGATAATCGTTGAATTTCTCGTGAGCGACAATAATACGGTGAAATGGATTCTATTTTTATAGCACTTTCGTAAATGACCATGTTAAAATATTTAATTATGAATTATAATTTCGTTCATTTTGTTCTATTCTGGCTTCTGCCGTTGGAGAATTGTATGTCAACAACCATTCTTTGAACTCCATAAACCAGTATTTAGTTAAGATAAGCTAATGTGTTTAAGGATTTACACATACTCGTAAATGAGGCAGTTAACATTTTTTATTACAATGTTTTTAAAACTATTAATAGTAACTGTAATAAAATAACATATTTTGCTAGTAAACATCCGATATGGTTTAGTTCGTTTTTAAAAAACTTAATTTATAAGAAAAAAATTGCCCACATGTTGTACAAGCAAAATCCCTCGCAATCAAATTATAATACTTTTTCCAACTTACGTGCTCAGTGTAAATCTCGATCCAAATTAGATTATAATGATTATACTCTTAAAATTCAATCCTCTTTTAACTTTAATCCCAAAATCTTTTGGAATTTTGTTAATCAAAAAAACAAATTAAACTCATCATTTCCTAACACAATGACTTATAACAGTAGTGAAATAAGTGGTGGTAATGATATTGTTAATTGTTTTGCTAGTTATTTTTCTAGTGTATATGATCATAATTTAATTACGCCAACATCTACAAATAAATTATCATCCACTTTTTCAAATAATATAGTTGACATTAACTTACATTCTTGCACACTAAGCATTACCGATGTTCTGAATGAATTTGATACCATTAATAATAAAACGTGTCCTGGTCCTGACATGATACCTAATTTATTCTTTATACAATGCAAATTTGTTTTGGCTGTTCCTTTATTATATTTATTTAATTTATCTATTTCTTCAGGTGTTTTTCCCTCCGAATGGAAAATTAGCCACATTACACCGATCAAAAAAGGAAATGATTTATCTAATATACTTAATTATAGGCCTATTTCCTTGATTTCTATTATACCTAATATATTCGAATCCTTAGTATCAAAACAAATTTATCCGATACTTGCACCAATAGTTAATGAGGATCAACATGGATTTATAAAGGGAAAATCTACAACGACCAATTTATTAATTTTTCAAGCATTTATTTTGGATGCTTTTGCAACAGGATTTCAAGTAGACGTAATTTACACGGATTTTTCAAAAGCTTTCGATAAAGTAAACCATTCCTATCTTTTTGAAAAACTTTTTGCTATTGGCATTCGTGATCCAATGTTATCGTGGCTTATCTCATGTGTAACAAATAGAAAACAGATTGTCAAAGTCAAAAACTTTACTTCATGTCCTTTTAGTATTCCGTCTGGAGTTCCACAAGGTTCGCATTTAGCTCCTCTACTTTTTATATTATTTATTAATGATTTACATTTCGATAACTCTAATAAATTACTATTTGCTGATGATGTAAAATTTTTTCGAGTAATAAAGTCATCCTCAGATTCTGTTTTGTTACAAAACGACTTAAATCGTTTATCAATCTGGTGTAAAAGAAACAAATTAATGCTGAATGTCGATAAATGTAAATTAATGTCTTTTTCTAGGTCTCGTTATCCAGTTATTCATAATTATTATTTAGATAATATTTTACTTAATCGGGTGGTTGAAAATTTAGATTTAGGTATTACGTTTAGTTCTAATCTAACTTTCAATAAACATTATCTTAATATTTCTAAAAAATCATCATCTATTCTAGGATTCATTAGTAGGACATGTAAAGATTTTACAAACTCCTTCACCCTTAAGATATTATATTTTTCATTGGTACGTTCTATCTTAGAATATAATTCAATTATCTGGTCTCCTTCTGCTAATACTCATATCCAAAGCCTTGAAGGTATACAAAATCGTTTCCTACGGTTTGTATCGTACAAATGTAATATCCCACGTCAGCGTCATACTTCATATAAGCTGTTATTAGATACTTTAAATATGAATAGTCTTGAAATCAGGAGAAATATCAAATATTATTGATTTAAAGTTCCTATATAAATTATTAAATGGTTTTATTTATTCTAGTAAAATATTAAATTATTTAAATTTCTATGTCCCAAAATGTCAAACTAGATCCACTAACACTTTTTATTTGAAATTACAAAAAACAAATTATTTAAATGATGCTCCTATTAATAGGATTATGAGGTTAGCTAATGATACGCAGGTCGATTTTTTTAGTTTTAACTCTACTGAGTCTTTTTATTATTTTATTATTAATTATTACCTGTGAATTATGCATTAATATTATATATCTTATATATGTTAATTCTATTATTATACTTAATTATTTTATATATATATATATATCTATTAATTTTACTCTGTTTTAATATTATATTATCTGTATTTTCTCTTTTCTTTTATCTGTAATTAATTTGTTCAAACGATTATTATTATGTTATTATGTCGATTTATAACTGTTATAGGGCATGCCCGTTTAATTATATAAATAAAAAAAATAAAAAAGATTAATTTGAATTTATAACATTAAAATTAAAACATTAAACGTTTAAAATATTATAATGAATTATAAATACACAAGGCTGATCGAGTTAATGATTTTTTTTTTAACTCAGTTAAGTTAATATGCATACACGTATAGTATATATTGTATTTTTAAGTACATAAGTTACCTAATAAGTAAAAACCAATAAGTAATAAATAATAATAAATAAGTATTATATATTTTAGTTGTCTTTCAAACAGATATTATTTTTATTATAATCACAATTATTATTATCACATCATTATCATTATAATTCGATTTCGATATATTTTAGGTTTTGAAGTTAAAATAAATAGTAATCATGCCTTAAAAAAAACAATCGAAAATACAATAATATTTTTCAAAACCACCTTCAATAATGAATTCATTGTCAAATTCATTGAATGCAACTCAAACAGTTATAAGTTCCTCTAGTTCCTCATTAGTCATTAGTGATTACTTAGGAAACATTGCATACTATAATATTAAGATGTATACTGTATATATTTTAAGAAGAAATTACTGTAGTCAGTGCCCACAGTGTGTTCGGGAAGGAATTTGTAGGAATTTGGTCAAATGACCATCTGAGGAGACATCACAAGCGATGTCACTATGTCAGACAGTACGAATAGACACAGAACCTTCCTTAGTTATTCTCATAGCATTTATTACATAGTATTGTACATTTTATCATGTAAACTTTCAGAAAAGTATATTGTTTTTCCAAATTGTACAAAATCTGTCTTGTTCATTATTTATTTCTGGAATCTTGTAAATAGTACAAATTTTTATTTATACTGATTTCATTTTGGCATTTAATGATTTATTGTCAATTATTTGTTTATGTTATTAGATCCTAGTTTTAATACCAATGAAGCTTTTAACATGTATGCAGAACATGACTTCACAGAAGATTGCTATGAATATGTTTAATAAATGTTTTGACTGAGTGATTGTAGAACCAATTTCAACATTTTATAACTTTTTAAATATTTTCTCAAGCTAAGTAAATATCCTCATTCTTTTTCTGTCAAATTATGTATGTATTTATCAATTTATAAAATATTAAACACTACATCAACAACTTTAAGCTTTAAATAAATAATTTTACTATTGTATTTCGATAAGTGATAATAACATTGTCCCTGCAAAGGTATTGTCTATTTGATATAGAAATGATAAGAAAAGCTGGCATTAATTTAATTTTACCTCGCTATAACATAGTTCAAATTCATTGACCATGACATATTTTCTATACTGTTGCTTCTAAGTCTAAAATGGCCAATTTGTGTAATAATTACCATGCTTTTTTTTTTAGGATTAAAGTATTCATTTCATATTTTTTTTTTATTCAACCTAATACATCTTTTCACATTTCATAGATATTTGTTGATGTTAAACTACTCTTGCTGAATTAAATTAATATACAATTTTAAGATTACATATGAGTTGTTAGAAAATTGAGAAGAAAACAATGGAGTAATAGTTACTCGAAAGAAAAGTTGCTTTGATAATATTTCTGTAATTTTGCAGTAATATTAATTGTTTTTATTAATTTTATTGGGGGATATATATATAACATATAATACACATGTAATATAAAACATCAGATTTATTATCAATTATAGGTTTAATCAATTTTTCTTTTCCCCCAATTGATACAACATCATATTTACGTATAAGTCTATTATTCGTTACTGTTTTTTTTAGTGTTCCAATTTTTAATTCTTTTATTTTTTGAATTTTGTTGTTATTTTCTTCAGAACTAAAATAAAATATGTTGTCACCTCTCTTTTCACTGCTGACAATCTTGTCAATTGCTGCTTTAAATTTGTTCTCCATACTTATTATATTATAATTAAATACAACTATAACAGTATAATTTAATCTTTATTATATTTTGTTCACGTCGCATATATAACTCGCTATAATATGCCCGTAGATACTAACTAATAAACTAAAAGATTATCTCATATTATTACAAAAAGACATAAAAGTATTGAAAATCATTCTCCAATTAAACTGGTGATTGATGACAATAACCGGGGAATGTCTGCATTTACAACGTTTACCAATTTTTAGGTAAATTATGTCATTTACCGGTGAATGACGTCTTTTACCACGTTTACATCATTCACCGTAACATATATATATATATATATATATATATATATATATATATATATATATATATATATTGTATTGTATTCATTCGCAATCATAATCGAACATCATATCAACAGGCAGTAGAAGCCCTACACGTGATGACGCTAACATTCCTGGAAATGGCCATGTTAATGAGTGCTCTATGTACTCGTATCGTATCGTGCTAATCTTTCCGTATTAATTTAACATTTTAAATAATATAGTCTTATAATTCCACTTCGACATATAATAAGGGGAAGTATAAGGGGAAGTGTAGTGAGGTAACCTCCGAGTAAGACTCGTTTATTTATCTATGTATGGATAGGAGTGGGGGAACAACATGTGCGATAATAGTATGACATTTCGACCTAAGCCTTAGTTTTTTCTAAAATAAATGAAGGGGGTATAATATATGAAGGTTACGTAAACGATTGGGTGGTGCGAAGAAAAATGAAAATTGGAGAAAATATGGAGGGGATATATTATAGGTACATAGGTTACGTGAACGATCGGGCGGCGCAAAAAAAATAAATATCGGCGGTGGCGGCGGCTGTGGGTGGTAGCTGTGACGGTGGCTGTGTGTGTGGGTGTGTGGGCACGGGTGTGGGTGGATTAGAACCGCCTATTTCTATCTACTTGTGTACAGCAATTTGTAGAACTCTCGTATTGTGACCTCCAAATGTAACACCACGCACGTAACAACTAAATTCCGTGATATAATTTATAAGCCATTCAGACACACTGGTCAAGTATTCCCTTATAGATTGACGGTGTTTATAAAATTATGAGGTAAATGTTGACAAATGTGAAATGATATATTTTGCACAATTGTCTACGTTTCTTCGCACATTTCATAACATTTAATAACAAGAATATTGATCGGTCGATTCGCAACGAAAGAATACTTCAAATACAACAGCTTCACACCGAAAACCCAACTGAAATTTTTAATGTAATTCGGTGAAGACGGAAACACAGTTAATCAGTGGCGTACATTCAAATTTGATCTGGGGGGGGGGGTTTAAAAAAAATAACCAATTCTAAAACCTTCCCTTTAAAACTACCTATTTTCCTAACAATGAATTATGTATCAATTATTCCTATCATATTTTGATAGGAAAATTGTAATTAATATCAGGGAGACAGGGACCCAAATTATGCTCAAAATTTCTTCTGTTTCACTTTGCTTTAACAATTTATTTGTGTAATGTGCAATGTCAACAATATTATAACTGGAAGATGTACGATTAATATCTGTAGTCGAAGGTGTGAACTGAGTGATAGGTGTATCAGATACAGATACAGTTGATGGTAATGACTAGGGCGCGGATTTCAATGCAAAATGCATTTTTTTTCCTAGATCCTTACGCAATGCTCAGTTTGGCAAAAATGCGTTTCAAGTGGTGTAGATTCATGTAATTCAATTTTTATTTTGCATTTTTTTGCATTTTTTGTCGTTTTAACTTCTTTAATGCATTTTTGGTAATTTTCGCTACTTTTAAGGTTATTATTTTCATATTTTTGAAAAATGTAGCATTTTTGGAGATACATTTCAAGTACGATTTATTTCGTATTTATTCAAGTATTCAATATTTTTCTTTTACTTAATATTATTGAAAACTACACTTTATCGTCAGTGTCATATATAAATTATGGTAAATGACAATAGTCGATGACGATAACGTCGATAACAATAAAATGGACTACGTGTGTATAGTGTACATAGTGGGCCTAGTCACACTATTAATAGTCCCGTCAGTGGACAGAATTTCCGTTTTTCAACGAAATATAGTTTTATACATATTGTTGTTCTAATCAGCTATTTCTATTATTGCTATTTCTAGTATTCAAACGAAAACAGTCGTGTTTTACCGAGTTACTGTCGACTCTGTCGTGTGTTGTACTCCGTGCGTTTGATGTTTGTAAATAGCAGTTTTATTTATTTTGGTAGATACAATTAAGTCTTTTTCATCCTTTTAGCATTATGCCTAAAGTTAAGCCATCATCATCACTTCGTTTACGTGCGTATATAAACGAATTTGGTGAGGATGATTTTTCATATTTTTAGTACCTTTTTTTATGTCATTAATTAAATTTTAATAAAATAAAAAAAAATTTGTTCTTTTTTTTACATCATTTTTCACATTTTTAGTACATTTTTTTACGTCATTAATTGAATTTTTTAGGTCATAATTGCATTTTTTCTAAGGGATTTTTAGGTTTTTTTTAGGGCATTAAAATCCGCGCCCTAGTAATCATCATCAAAAGTACTGTATAATAGGTTAATAAATGCATGTTTTGACTGACTTCATAGATAAGGAACATAGATAACTCTGTTAATATAACTATTAAATAATTTAAAAAATCAATTTGCATAGGTAAAAGTGTCACTTGTATTAATAACATTGTTGATAAAAATAACGGTACAGTAATTATTAATGTTACGAGGCCATAGGGTATACATTTCATATTTAATTAATGTAATATTGTATAAGACATTGATTGAAACCTTTTTTTTAATTTAAGTCATGTTATTATGGTCTAGCATTAAAAGAGACTAATCTACGATTAAATTGTAAATGTAAAATACAACAATTAAAAAATGTACAATACAATAATTATATAATATACTATTCAGAATTAACTACATAATTGGTAGGACAAAAATAATTTAGATTAATGATACAATAAATTTAAAGAATATTTAATTGTACTCGGTAAGGTTTTAAAAATTAAATATGCTTCATTGGTTGACGATTAGTCAACTAGTGAATATAAAAATAGTGAATAGCACACATGTACATTTTGGTGATCTTTTTTGAATTTGTAGGCTGTAGTTGCATTAACCCTTCAGCGCCTCGCGTAACCATATGGTTACAGTAAACATGTTTTGTCCCAACGCCCGTATTTCTTATCTTCAAAGTTATTTTTAGTCAAAATACACAAATATCAATTGTTTATTACTCGAACAAACCCGTGTAATTATTTTTCGGTATTTTGTGATGTTCATTTCATTTTGAACACGCCTACAGTAATTGTCGATATTCCGCGAACAAAAATAATGGATATACCTTTAGCGTAAGTAGAATATTTATATGAACCTATTATTTTTTCGTAGTATTTTTATACAGTCGTACTCAATACTAGTATTATAAGACGTTGAATATATAATTTGAACATTAGCAATTATTTTCTTTCATACAATCGTATATGAACCTGAGTGTAACTATATGGTTACACTAGGCGTTTATAGTACGTTCAGAATATTATGTTCAATGTGATACACGCTGTTGGGCGTTAGAAATATGTTCATGTGCTGTATACGAAAAATACAATTTTTATTAGACTCATTGATGATTTAATTACATATTATATTGTCTAACAAAAATATATTTATAATTGATTTAGTATATTTTCGTATTTTATTTTTATGATATAACATAGAAAAATTTTTGTAAATTATTTTGAACAATAAAAAACATACTACACTTGTAGTATTGAAGACACATAATATTATATATTTTTCAAAATAAATAACTATAAGAATTTTTCGTTAACATTTTTAGGAATGATTTTACTTTAGAAGAACTTTTAAACATAATAGACAATGAGCCCGAAATTAGCGAAGAATTTGGTACTCCAGATGTATACATTACGCCCCCTAATCCGAGTATACTTACTGACGAAGATTCTGGTGATGAGGAAGAAGGGGGAATATTAGATAATTTATCTGGTCCCCAACTAGCTTCAACTGCTGAACTTGTATTTTCTAATAACTCTCGAATCGGAGAATTTATAAATGATCATAAAAAAACAAATGAAACCATAAGAGTAGATAAAAAAAAAACGCCAGATATTGGCTGAAAAATCAGCTCGTAGATCCGAACCAGGTGCATGGGTACAAGGAGATCTTCAATGCAATAATTTTAAACCATTTTCTGTCACTGATTATTCAAAATTTTCTTTATACTCTTGCGTTGAACTTTTTGAACTAATGTTTACTAATAACATTTTTGAACATTTGGTGTCCGAGGCAAACAAATATGCCATGTTTTGCAATAACAAAGACCCTAATATCACAGTAGAAGAATTAAAATGCTTTATTTCCATTCTCATTATAAGTGGTTATAATTCACTCCCGGGTAAGCGATATTATTGGGAAGACGGAAAAGATATGAAAAATAAAATGGTGAGTAATGCAATGCGCCGTGATCGGTTTCTTCAAATTTCGCGGTTTTTGCATTGTGCGGATAATATGAATATAAATACTACAGATAAAATGTACAAACTTAGACCTTTAATTGAAAAATTAAAAGTGAACTTTCTCAAAAGCTTTCAACCTTATCAATATTTATCGTATGATGAATCTATGATTAAATATTACGGTAGACATGGTTGTAAACAATTTTTAAGGGGTAAGCCTATTCGTTTCGGATATAAAGCATGGTGTTTAACTACAGATTTTGGATATCTTCTAAACTTTGATATATATCAAGGCAAATCTCCGAATCCAAACACAGCTTATGAAGATGAATATGGTAAAGCTGCTACCCCATTAATGATTATGCTTGATGATTTACCAGAAGAAAAAAAAAAATTACCATATTCTATTTATTTCGATAACTTATTCACTGGATTTAATCTCTTGGTTGACTTACGTGAATGTGGTTACGGAGGAACAGGTACAATACGAGACAATAGTATTCCAAAAAGTTGCCCTATTATTAAAAATAGTATGTCTAAGAAACGAGGAGAGTATAAAAGTACTATTAGCCGAGAAGATGGATTGATTGTCGTTCGTTGGGTTGATAATTCAGTTGTTTCAATGTCTTCTAATGTTCATGGAACTGAACCCGTGTCAACAGTCAGACGATTTTCTCAACAACAAAAAAAATTCATTCAAGTTCCTCGGCCAGCAAAAATTGCTAATTATAACAAACACATGGGTGGAGTCGATCGAATGGATGAAGACATAGCCAGATATCGAGTAGGAATTCGTGGAAAAAAATGGTGGTGGCCTATTTTTACTTGGCTCTTGGACGTAGCAATAAATAATGCATTGGTTTTGTCAAAAAAAAGTGGAAGTACTTTTACAAAGTTAGATTTCAAACGCGAAATTGCCTCTACTTATCTAACTAAATATGGACACACAGGAAAGCAGGGAGGACGTCCATCTAAATCAAAAACATCCATTTCAAATGCTAGAATTTCCGATGAATTGCGATATGACCAAATGAATCATTGGGTAAGTGAAGTACCAAACAAGAAAAGACGTCGTTGTGCTGGAGACAACTGTAAATCACATGTTCGAACTATGTGTATGAAATGTGATTTAGGACTTTGTATTCCATGTTTTCAAGTATTTCATGAAAAATAGAACTTATACATTTACTTTGTATCATCATTATAATTCTAAATTCATTAATAATAATAAAGAAACATTTTTACAACATTTTATTCTTATACTTGTAATCATAGTACCATATAATACTAATAATATTTTTATGCAATGTCAGCGCCTAGCGTAACCAAATGGTAACACTTTGTTCTAAAAAAAGTATAATTGATTTATATAAAAACTTATTTTTTTTGGTTATACTATTGTCTAATAAAACTGATTAATGCCAAAAAAACAAAAATTTAAAAAAAAAATTAACTCCGGCTCTGAAGGGTTAACATACTTCTAAGATGTTGAAATTAAGATTCTCTATTGTCTGCAAAACAATAACCAGTTAAATCTGCAACAAAAAAATGATAATATTAATTATTAAAATATATAAGTTATATAATATAACATTGTAAAATAGATGTACTCACACATGTTTTTAGTGATTATTGGTTTTATTCATAACAAAATTATTCAGTATATATATAACTTATATTTTCATAAGATGATTCTTATGTAGCTTAACATTTTGTGAAAGTCTACAATGAAAGTAATAAATGTTTGTATATTGAATCAAATGGTCTAAGCAAGCTGACTAATGTTAGAAATTGACAAAATAACTTTCTAATATTGAATATAGTATAAAGCATCAGTCCAATAACTAAAAAATAAGATTAACACAAAACAAAAAAAAAATAAATTTATATATTCGCTAAATACCAACTAAAATATTATAAAAATTACCCTGAAAGTTTCTGTGGAGATAATTTAGGGATTCCTTGTCTTATCGAACGCTTCAAACATGACCATATAATATTCCTCCTCATCATATTATGTCAAACCTTCATATGCATGGGACATATTTTATTCATTGATGCTTTACTACCTATTAAAAAATATATATTATTAGGCAACAAATGAATTAAGTTTTTTTTTTTTTGTATAAATATTATTTTCATAAATTATGTTATTATTAATTAAGTTTAGGTTAGTTTAAGTATTGATTACAAATATTTGAAATATTAAATTTGTTCTTTAGAAACTGCACTGCCAATATGCCATTATGAAAAGATCTTTTTTTTGTGAGACCACGATATTTAAAGTATTATTAACTTAAATTATTTTAAGTACAGTGAAAATTCTTTATAACGTATCTGAAGGGACCAAGAGATTTATTTCGTGATAGAGAGAGTTTAAAAGAAAATTAATTATGTATTAAGGTATAAATGTATTGCATACCTATTTATTATTATTCACCATACACATATTATTTTTACATCATAAAAGTATTTAATTACATATTTATTAGTATTTTATAAAGTTATTATACATTTATTTATTACCTACATTTTACACAATTATTTAAAATAGTCTGTCATCTTTGTTTGAACTTGTTTACTCTGCCAGTATTTTTTAATATAATTCTTTATTTTAAAGTCAGTCTTAAAATTCTACCTAACAAAAAAAGCATTTCATGTAATACTTCCAAAATAGTTTTAAGTTAGTATCTTAAGTAGGTACCTAATTATTTAAACATAGTTATAAAAGGTACTTATTTTTAATATTTTAAATTTCATTAAATTTTTAATTTTAACTGTTATAGCACTTCTTTAAAATTGTTTAGTAAATACATTCATTAATTTAAAGGACTAATTAAATTTAATATATTTTTATTATTTTTCATTTTAAAGACTCATCTCTAATATATCTTTAAAATTGTCTAATCTAATGAATAAAATAAAATATACATATGTATAAAATTAATTGCTAGTAGTGCACCAAGGTGGGCATTATAAGCCTTTAATAATGAAATTTCTACTAAAATCCGTTCAAAGGTTTTAAAGAAAGTGTGTTCAATAAGATGGGAAGCCCAACATGATGCAATATTTTCTTTATAGAAACGTTTCATAGATGTACTAAAATTGCTGACTCTTTTTACAAGTATCGAAACATCAGAAAAATCATTAGCTTGTGGATTAAAAAAAAAGTTGGGAACGTTTGAATTTATTTTAATATAATGTACATGGGAACCAATTCTCCGTTCTTTAAGTGTTGTATCAAAACGGCTACAAAATATAAATATGGATTTGGAAGCTGTTTCATATAATATAATACAAATGGCTGACGTCAACTCAAGATATCAGAGACAACAATGAAACCATTTTAATCAATGCTAAAGCATAATGTAAAAAATGGAATAAACCAGTTAAATATCTCAATGAACATAATAGACATACAATTAAATATTTTAATGAAAAAGATGGCGATCGTAGACTTAATACAATTGATGATAATTTTGAAGTACAAATATTTTTCCTGTTATAGACACGGTTCTATCTTCTATCGCAACTTGTAGCTCGATTTAGAGGAACATGTAAGGTAGTTGAATTTTTTTATTTTTTAAACCCAACTTCATATTTATCAAAAACAGAAAAAGATGTAATTAATGCATCATATGACTTCATATTAAAGTATAGTGATGATATAAGTACAGATTTTACTTGTCAAATGTTAAGTTTAAGAGCTATTTTACCTAAAGACCAAGTTAAAGCAATAAAAAGCTTGGCCATTTATATAGTTGAAAATTATTTATCTACTATCAGTAGCATTGCAGTGTTAAATTTAGAAAGGGAAAGGACTAAAGAAATCAATATTTCACAAATTATTAATAGTTTTTCTAATGTCAAATCAAGAAGAAAAACTTTTTGAAGTAAATGTATTTATGAAATTATAAAAATTGATAATATGTATTATACTCTTAAGTTATTAATTAAATATAAAAATTACTACATCATACTAGAAGTGTAAAAATGTCGTTTGTTATAAATAATTTTTTGATTTCTTTATTGTACTGTAGAAGTAGTCAATATTTGTAAGGTCTAAATATTTCATTATTTTAGAGATATTTTAAATGGAGATTAGATTAGAGATTTTAAAAAGCAATTGACTCACATACACAAATCACAGCCATCTCCATTTCGCTTGACCGCAAGACATGTTCGTTGTTTAACAAAAAATTCCTATTTACAGTAATAGATATTTACTTTTGATAAGTATATCAATGCTCTATGCACATAACAAAATATGTACAAGACAATACTAACACTCTTTAGCTCGACGAGGAAAAAACACTTCGGTCCGGACGTACGAATTTAGGAAATCACGTACTCTGTTCATCAACCAACTATCACGTGATGAGTTACGCTGAAAACACTCTTTCCACAATCCATCACACGTCTCATCTGCGAACTGCGTTGTAAGTGGTTTGGGCTCAATGCTGGTCGGTCGATATTCGGTGGATGTCGCCTGCGTGGTAAAAAAAAATCAACAACAACACAATTAAATATTATTATACGAATTACTCGATCGACCATCCACCGTTGTCGTCCGCAAGTCCCGGAACTTCAGTGCTCAAACCTTCAGACCCGTAAGTGATTGATTGCTTGTATAATAACTACGTCTGTTATCACTTAATAGCAAGTACGTCTGTTATCTTTGTATATTATTCTATAGTCATCGGCTGCGTAATCGTTATCAATGGTAATAACAACAATCTCGGACAACAGCACAACAATGATAATAATATTTTGGTTATGGTACGAGTAGTGGTGTGCAGGAACCAAGTATACTTACAGAAGGGTGGCAATAGAAAGAAAACACTATGAAAGGTTTTGGTGAACAACGGGTTTTATTTTAAAACACTCGACGTTTCCGTATGAAAAAGACAGGCGGATCATCTCTCGTCGTAGTGACCAGGGCCGTCCCGAACAAAATAATAAGGGGGGTAAGATATATTAATTTGCCAACTCAAAAAATTTTTTATCGCTTCGCTCGACAACTATCTGCTATCTACAGGTTACATGCATAGTAGTCAGTTAACATATTTTACACAATATTTGTGTTGGACAGTTGGTAATTGGAAAATTAACTTATAAACCTTCATAATTATTATAAATTACAGCATATTAGTAAATTATTATGACGTCATATTTGTACTTTGTAGTATTTAAAAAATTATTTATAAATTGTATAAAGTAAATTATAATTTGCCGAATGCCAACTCAAATACTTAATGTATCAATATGCCAACTGACAAATACATATTGTACACTTGTGGGGGGGACATCCCCTAGACCCCGCCTTCAGGACGGCCCTGGTAGTGACTCGGTCGACGGATCAGTGGCGTGAGCGAGCTAGGCTCCCTCCACGTATCGTCGGTCATTTGTTACATAGGTGGGTAGAGCTTTAAAAATGCTAATACATTTATAAAATTAACATTTGACAAAGAACAGGTAAATAAAATGTAAATATATCAATTAGTACAAAAAAAATAATTAATGACAATGATAACAATGATGTTTTCGTGTAACTTGCGAGTGGGGTTACTCGCCGTATCCCCACAGTATTATGTTAACAATATTATAGAAATTATTTATGTGATTATTTTTGATTATTAAACTTGGATTTCCGAACGAATGTATCTAAACATACGTTTAATAATATAATCTAAACATACGTTTCGAATAGTTTTAGTATATTCCTAAATTGCAATTTTATTATTTATATATTTTTACTATTATTTGTAAGGAATGTGCATTTTAGGTAGCTGTAGTTGGCCAGTCTGCACTCCACGACATTATTGTGAGTTTTTAATTATTTATTTATTTATTAATTATTTAATGTTTATTTATTGATTTTTATGCTAAAAGGGCCATATCCTGTTCATTAACCTTTTTTTTCCTTTATTAAATCTTCATAAATTACAATAAACAATTTGATAGTTACAATTGTATGATTATCTATCTATTTTAAGCCTAAGTTAGAAATAGAGGGTGTAACAATATTTAACTAAACATTTAACATAAAAAAAAACAAAGTTAATACAATTTTCATTCAAATAATTAATACACTAAATTATTAAAAGTATATACATAGAAGTGGGAGAAATTATAAATGCAAAAGAAACGATTGGATTTTAAAAAATATTACAAGACAATAGTTTAAACTAATTCTAAGAATAAATAATTATATACAAATTTTTTAGCACTACTTTGATGAAGATGGTTATTATTTTAACCTCATATGGCATTAAATTGAAGTACGTGGGCCCTAAATAGGCAACATACAGTTGACCAAAAGATTTTTTTGTATATAAGACAGGAATATTATAGACCATAATTTCTCTTTTATTTTCAAAAAATGAAGTATTTTTTCTTTTGATCGAATCGTTTACATATAAACATAATTATAATTTTTTTATAAAAATAATTTATTGGTAAAACACCCAAAACTACATGGTTACTGCGGTTTGACCCCTCTAGAGCAGCGTTTATTAAACTGTGGGTCACCAGTCAAATTTTGGGGGGTTGTGAAAAGTTTTGTAATTATACAGATTGTATAAAATTTATGTTTTTTTAAATTGTAAAGAGTCTAAAAGTATTTTATATATAGAACAATAAAAGAAGTATAAAGTAATATAAGAGTAATTTAATAAAAAATAAGAGAGGATTTTGAAAAATTTTGATTTTAAAGGGTAAAAACTATAAAAATATCCATGATTTTTGGATGGGAAAAAATATTTATTTGTTGATTCGTGGGTTACCTTGATGATAAAAAGAAAAATCGATGTAAATTTCTTAAGACACCGGCCACCTGTAGTATAATAAATACAATGTGACGTTTCTACAACAACAATAAATTCATTGATATATTGGACAGGAGTCAGTTGCAAACATTGTACGTTCTCATATATTTAATGAGAATTTGAATGAGAACAGCAACATAAGAATACGAGGCACAAGATCGAACGTTAATAGATTCGAGAAATATCTTGAGGTCTTTGGAAGTATCCTGCTGACTGGTGATTTTCGCCAAATGCGACCATTAAAATATTCCATAATTCCATGATCAACAGTTGCTGATAAAATTAAATAAATAACACTTACCCGATACACATCTTATAATTCTTTTATAATTTAACTTTGAATTTACATACAAACTTAAGTGGTAAACGCTATTTGGTCAGCTAGATTAAATATACATTTAAACTAATCAGTTATACTCGACGAAATTACGAAACACCTATAAAAACCAAAGGATAGACCAAAAGGATATCAGTTCAGCAGCATTATTACAGCTCCAAATCGGCACCAAATTCAGAAGTATTCAACCATTCAACTTTGCTAATTATTGTCATCAACGTTTTATTATACTCGGTTGTTTTTATGTTTGTTTATTTAGAGTATTAATAAACGTAATACTATTAAAATTTGCTTTATTCATTTAAAATCACCAAATACATTCACACATAAAATATATTGTTATTGCTGGTTTTAAACTTGGCATACAACATGTTAAATTGTTTTTTTTTTGTATGATCTTCAAGTTTTCAATGATTTTACAATTTTGGTAGTGTGGTTATCATAAGAGGAACAGAACTCAACCGGCTGAAATTTGATGACATAAATATTTGTATCAGGTACGGGGTAGAAGGTCGAAGATCCACTATGAAATTGAAAGCAACGCGTTCGTGCCTCATATATTTATTTTCAAAATTCTTTGATAGCTGGAGCCCTGCAAAACAGAACAAATGTCGATATTTAATAAAAGTTCAAGGTTTGAATAAAATTGTAGAAACATCCCGAACATGATCATACATATATCGATATAAATTATCAATTTTTTCATTAAAACGAGATTAACTAATCAAGGAACGTTAAATATTTCATCACTACATAAAAATACTGTGTAAAATATATATATATGTTATCATCGTAGGTTATAGGTGCAAATACACAAAATACTGGAACGTTAATTGCTTATCCTATCCCAATACTATACATAGCTTCATTAAAGACAGTTGGGTAGAAATCTATTGAAAAAAAATTTTACGAATTATATATTAACAGCCCGTTAAAAGTTTGAAACAAAGTTCTTTGATCCTCCATTAAAAACAACTCTGATAGCTTTTGTGATAACAAATCAAAGTTCAAATTAAAAACAAAAAAATTAAATAATTATATTGAATTCATTTAAAATTGTTGACATATCTATCGAACACTTGATGGTTTTCCTCCTCCGTCATTTTCTTCTAATAAATCTGTTTAATTTTATCATATTTGCATAGTGTGCATGTAGCACACATTCTATATTTTTGAATTATTTAAAAAAAAAAAAAAGGCTAAATACCATAAAGTTTACGAAGAAGATTGACAGTGTACACTTGGTTATTTCCAAACACGCGAATAAACTGCTTTTAATTGTGCCTACAACTTTTATGCGTCATTGGCCCTGTTATCACGCTTTTACCACACGGGAAACAGGAAAATAGACAACATAGTAGTAATTATTAATCAATATTCAATAATGACGATGAAATGAGGGCACAATCGTTTCGGATCGGTTATCGTAAACCTCACACTAACCGGTACGTACCGAGTTATCGTTGGTTATGTGCGATTAGGAGTAGTAACAACTAATAATAACATTACTTACCGGTGCACTGGTTACCGTAATACGAAGGACAGTAAACTATTTTATATTCGTCCACTATGTCGAATTCTTCTACACAGTCAAATTTCCATCTCAAACCAATGTACGTCGATTCAATGATCGTAGCCCAACTGTTTATCACGGTGTAGCTATTCTTTACACCTACATGAAATATTATAATAAAATGCAAATCGACGGAAATAAACGATGCATGGATAGATAGGTAATTAATAATTATTATGGTACTTACCCTCGTTGTCCAGCGGCTTACACGATTCCCATACCCTGACCGTTTTGTTGCTGTTGAAGCTGTTCCTCAGCCGGTTGGCACTTATTGCAAATACATATTTGTTTCCGGATCTATCATTCGGCACGGTAAGTTTGTAGGAACGTTCCGATCTGGGCACGTGCAACCAGTTCAATTGGTCCTAGACGTGCGCGAAAATTACGAACGGTTATGGGTAAAACGTTGAGATCTGATGTACCCGATAAACGGTGTATAGGTATGGCACAGTGGTGTCTACGACATAGAAAGCTAGCAAACATTTAATTGACCCATTTTATTGTGTTATGTGTAATTGCTGTAGGAACAGGTCAGTTTCAATATTTTAATTTATGTAAGTTTACAAAATAGGTTATAATTTTTCGTTTGTTTATGATAACAATATGAAATTCAAGTTCACTCCCAACTTTTCGAGTTTTCACAAGCTTTTTACCATTTTCATTCGAACAGAAAAAAATAAAAATATTTTACTCTTTTTTATTTATTAGTTTCTTTTTTTTAGATTCTGAGTGAAAAGAAGAATATATTGTTTTTTTTTTATTTTGCAAAAATTAAAACATTAAAAGTTCAACCTACCTCTTTAAGAAATTCGGTTCTACTAGGTATCAGCTGATCCAACCGAGCTCTGTCACTCAATATCGTTTTTTCGAGCACTGCTATGTTGGTTTCAAGTTTTAAATACCCATCCCTATATTTCACCCTACTCAAGATATTATTTTTGCGATTTAATTAGGATTTAAATTATAAATTTATTGTTTATTGTTATCATCACTATTAATATTTATTAGAATCGGTATTATTTAACCGATTTTCATGTGCTAAATAAATTGTATAAGAAGGTCATGAAAATAATCGATTGTTAAAACAATACTCCTGTTTCGAACCACATTAATTATGATTCGCGTAATTCATTAAGAACTAAAAGCTAACGAAAAATAATTATTTTTCGAATGTCGGCGGCTTATTATTGTAATTCAAGTACTTACAACGCATTGGTGTATATGTTCCGAGTCGCTTACGCACCAATACAACGTGTAATAGTCCAGTTGATTGCCCTCGGAAAACTTCTTACTTCCGCTGATCGCCCATGACAGATCGTACGTGTAGGAGTAGTCTGTCATGTGTCTTACCGATTTGAACGATGACGGTTCTTCGAGTCCTATAACAATGACAGTTCGCAAAGGCCCATAGTCGAAGCGTTTATGTGATGAAAAACATTTTCTGTCGCACAAATGCTTACCATTCGATTCGCTGGACACGTACAGGCTGGCATGATCCGCCGACAGGCCTCCTTTGTTGGCGGAGAACACTTGGAAGTGGTAAGCCATGTCCGTCCTGAGTCCTACAAACCAGGCTCGGTTTTTGTTCGTCCCATTGCTAGGGTGCATGCTATATATGTGTAAGCCAACAGTGTATTACTATAATTATTGATTAACGTGCTGAGGTGGAGATATGTGTGATGAAATTAACGTATATGGTTTAATGATTAAGGCTGCTCGTCTAGTGATGATAACGTATTTATATATTCCCAAAAATTACGGTAGGTCAATTTCGGAATGCGGTTGTTATCGACCAGCTCTAAACCGGCAAAATAACAAAAAAAAAAAAAATTGAAATCATAGGTATTATTGATAATCAAAATATATTTAGAGTCATATAATTATTAATTGTAATATTTTTTGTTTTAGTATAAATTATTATGTAAATTATTTTAATAAATAAAATAATTTGAAAATTAGTTCTTTTTTCTGTTTTTAAGAATCCCGAACTTTTTTCGAAAACTCGTAATCACGGGTGCACCATATTCGGTTAATGATACGCGATGACGGGTGACGACGTACAACAGAAGTTGACGGATGAGTGAGTGACGAATAAAATATATATCAATATAACCAAGGTTAATTATTATTTAATAATTCGAGATAAATAAATTCATTTACGAATTAAGAATGCATTAGTGTATTTTACTTACACATAATGATTTTCTTTTGTTCTGGTTATATAATAAGCGCGATACTCAAAAGACCAATCGCACATTTCGATTTCTCGAACTGTCTGCCAATAAATGAATATGTCTCTTCTTGTACCATCAGCTGATAATCTCACACTTTCGTAGTTCCCGGCAGCAACTAAAGGAGGTCTTGTTGGCACTAAAAAAGTCATAGTTATAACAACATTTTATACTCTCTGAGAGGGAAGGGTTAAAAACAATTAAAATAAATCCTATATATGTATTTAATTATGTTAACAAAACTTTAGTATTTATTTTACATCAATTTATTGTACTTGGCCCCATACCAAATTCCCATAAGTCATTTATTTTAGGCCATTTTCCGAGTATTATTATTGATTCATGAAAGCTTGAATCAGTGTTTTTATTAATTTTCATTTACGGAACTTATCAGTATGAAAAATGATCATGAAAATATTATCCCTTCTCCTCCCTGATAATCACACATCAGGCATTCGCCAACTTTGTTTACCTAAATATTAGACTGTTTTGAATTAGAAAATTAAAAGTCAATCGTTTGCTTACCGGAATGCGAACCAGCTGGACAAGTTAACATGGTTTGCGACCAAACAGACAGCGCCAGTAAAGAGAATAATATTAATTGAGTCCACATTTTTATAATCTCTTGTTGTTCTAAGTAACTTCTGTTTCCGTTTCGTACTAGTTTATAACAAATATCAGTAAAAAATCTATTAATTGTATGTTTTGCAAAATATTTACAATCATGAAGACACGAAAAATTCAAACACTTAATAAATCTAAATGAAAAGATTCATATTTATAAGTCATAATAATGTATATTAATTATTGTAGATAAAAGCGAATTGACATTAGCGTACCTATTCATGATTATTTAGTTTAGTTTATAAATTTCGAACAAATGATATATTCTATAACCATGACAGTCTCCTCCAAAATCAAGATATATATATTTTTTATGTGTAGACAGGATTGGGCGCATTTCAATTACAGTAATTTGTAATTGGTATTTGCATACATCATTTGAAAGTTATTTATAATTTGTAATTAATTACCTAAAATTTGTGTAATTTTTAAATAAAAATTATTGAAATTAATTTTTTTTAAATGGAATAAGCTGGAATTCCGAAATTTCACCTATGGCTATATATTATAATACGTATAACTAGC
The DNA here is from genome assembly GCA_949715065.1 of Periphyllus acericola. NCBI lineage: Eukaryota > Metazoa > Arthropoda > Insecta > Hemiptera > Aphididae > Periphyllus > Periphyllus acericola. Next base: position 7,568,874 of record OX454264.1, on the reverse strand, counting down.
AATTAGGTAATACAAAATAAGTTCAGAACACTGAACAAGGGTAATTTTAAGATAATCTTGATTGTTTTCATGCCTACTCTTGTGTGTGCTAACTAGACAAACAATAATACTGCGTACAAACTACGAAAGCAACATCAATATAAAGTACACGGAGCTCAGATGTTACGCTAATATCGCGAGGCAACTGTAGCACCTGTAGTGTATACTCCTCACGCCCCGCACCGAGTTTCATACGATTACTGTTATAATAATACACATTATTATCCGTGTCGCTCCATAAACGGTTCATAAAACGTGCTATTGTCATAATATGCTCGTCGAAACGTCATAGATCACGACGATGCGACTTGCATTATTATAATAATATCACAATATGAGTGCTGTTACAGTATTTTACCAGTACAATAATGTGATACGTCGTCACTCACGGTTTCACAGAGTACACGAAATTCCCGAATTGTCAGCAGCACGCATCGACTCGTGCACATTTCATATTATAATGCATAACTATTATCATAATGCAGCATTTTCGTTCACGAGGAACTATGACTGGGATAATATTATTACACTATATGTGTATTGTGTATTAACCATTGTCTACACACGTTTACCATGCGTCTGCGGTGGCGTAATTATTGGTCGACGAGATGGGCAGTTTCTAAGGGTTGCGCGGTTTAGGAGGCGCATTTGAGATTGTTAAATTATAGGATAGAACGTAAATAAACATTAAATTATGCGATCGGTTCGATTTAAAATTTTTTTTTTTCAACCAAGTAGCAGAGTTTCCGATTTTCATCGTAAATATTAACATTTTTGTTAGAATCAAAAATGTAATGTAAAATTATTGCACAATAGACGACGACTTGATGATGTTTATCGATAAGTGTGTGAACGAAATATTTCAATACTTACTAAACTATACACACACCGTCAGAAAGTTATTTTTTTTTTACCTTACTCGCGCCATGATTGTGGCGTTGGACATATTTACTATGTAGGCTTATATAGAATACGGGTGTTCCTTTTAGACCTTTTATTATTATATAAATATATATATAATAAGAAACCTCTGCAGAACGTGAGGCTCAAAGGACCAACCGCTCTCATGGCATACAATGGATTTCCGGAATTCGGCAGACAATAAAGCTAGAAATCATCCTACCAATCGAATTTAAAATACTTTACATCACATTTTCTACGTGTATTGATTCACTGAAGATTGGGTTTTAAAATATTATTCACTATACTTGATGAAATAAATTACACCGTGAAAAAGATGGATCTTAAATAAACTACTAGCGTACGATATAATGATCTAACTGTGCGACATATTTCTCGCGGTTCGTTATGGTTAAAAGCACATCACCGAAGCAGTAAACTGTTTCTTTCATTTATAATCTTAACATTGTAAAGCCACATCACGGCTTATAAAAATCAAAAGTATATTAAATTAGAATTAATAACATTGAAATTCACAAGTAATTATATTATACGTGGAATTTCGAAAGCATTGCAAATAATGAAAATTTATTTTTATTGAAGCAAATTGATCGTGGAGTTTGAAAGCTAGACAACATTTAAATCGTTTTCATTGACGACTCTTGTTGTGTGAATAAAAATCAAATTGAAATAAAAATGTAAAACGAAGTGAACCGAACCAGGGCGAAAATACAGTCTATACACGCACTTACCTCGATAGAATTGCACTTTCTCTCGGCGTTTGTTCACGTCGGCAATTGTTCTGTGGTGATGCAACGTTATTGGTAATTGATCATGCAAAATTCGAATTAACTATCATACCAAGAGGTAAAAACAAAAATTTAATTATAAAAATAAAAGGTTAGAAAGCAATAAACACGTTGGAAATATGATGAAACCACATTGAAGTCGGAGATGCTAACTGGGCACAATAGCTGACCACAGGACGCCACGAAGCGAAGTGAAACGGAAATGTTGACCCTGCGTTCCTGCGATCTACTTGTCGCGTATGGACGGGGAAACTATATACTGGCTAATCCAGCGCTGCAGTGGTGCAATGTAGCAAAAATATATGTCGCGCGGGTAAAATTTGAAAACATTTTACCATTTTCTAGGAACAATATTTTGATAATTTTTTTCAAAACTGAATTGCAACCTTATGAAAAACGGTTTGATGAATGACAATGATTTTAATACAAATTAATTCATACATGGGTTGTATATAAACTAACAACAAATTAATCCTGCCAATATTATTGATAGCTGTAATGCATTTTATAATATTAGTAGAATTTTTAATTTTTATTGATTTTAACAATAAAACTTTACATTACGAATATTTAACAACAGATATTTGATCATAAAGAAGAAATATTAATTGTATCATGTTTTATAAAAACATTTATTGTTTTCTTAACACGGGGTTAACAATAACGTGTTACTTTTAAAATATTTTTACCTATGTACTCGTATATTAAATAATTATGGTTTAAAAACTAGATATAGTGAAATATTATAAAATAAATCACAAAAAATGTTGTGTAATTTAGGTATATGTATATCAGTGGTTCCCAACTCAACAATAGGCACGGACCACTTTTATACATTTTTCACCGTCACGGACGATCGTCCGTCACTACCTGATTTCAATCCCCCCACCCCCTCTTTATATCACTTATTTTTTTATACTTTTTTAGTTTTACAGTTTTATAGTTTATAATTTCTTGATACCAAATAAAATCAGAATTACAGTTTATGTCGAGGAAAAATATATCAACTGATTTATTTTTTCTTTCCACTTAAGATGAGTCCACGGACCACCAGTTGGGAACCACTGATGTATATAAAATCCACAATGGAAATTTAACTAAATAGTCAAATAATGTAAATATGTAGTTATAGTTGTGTTAACATCAAATGAAATATCAAAAATAAATTAGTAAATAATACATCAATCCAAAAGATTATAGAAATCGGTAGTCTTGGTTTGTCGTCAAAGAAATATCCATAAGAAATATGATCTTAACATTATGACTTAGTAAAAGAGTTGCTGTCATCACATTCACACAAAAAATATAATTTAAACAATTTTTCATTATTCATTATGTTTTCATTGTTATGTAAAATACAATAGCAAAAAAGGTTACGATAAATTGTAATAAATTGTACTAGATAGATATAATTTCAGATCATAAGCAGGATAAATCATATTAAGTTGCATATTTCTACAATAGATTAAAATAACTACAAATTAATAATTTAGTAAATTTTAAAAATTAGATTCAGAGGGTCAATAATTATAAGCACATATGCTTATTTTAGTGAATTGTAATGGTTATTTGTGAATTAACTATAGTTACAATGACATACTTCATTAGTATTGAAATTAGAAAAGGTTATTAGTATTTGTTTAACAATGACCATTTAAATCTGCAAAGGAAGCATTTTACAGTTATATTATACAATGTTAAACATATAATATTTCTACATTCGCTCAGATAAAACACTTATTTTGCTGAGTCATTGCAATCTTTTTTAGAGCAATGATCTGCATGCATGTTAACAAGATTCTTATAAATATTGAAACTCAACCTCCTAAATGACTATTTGACAATACATTTTCCAAAGCTAATAATTCTTTAACAGTATAAATAATTATCAAAATTACTCTGTAATAGTTTCATTCACCGTTTTGACATACTGCATAGAACAATAACAAATTTAATACCTTAAAAATAATAATTATCATTTAAAAAAAGCAATTTTTATTGGTGAAAGAAAAATTTGTATACATGAGTTCATTGATAAGAATAATGGTACTGTAATAATTAATCTTCCGAGATAGTAGTGTATTTTTATCGTATCTAGTAATTGCACGGATGGAATCAAAATACTTGGCAGTGTATTTTATTATTTTAAAGTAATATTGTTATATTATAATCCATTGATTGAAATTGCTTTTAGTTAAATCCATATTACCTCTAAAAGTTATAGTCTAGTTAAGATAAATTATGTTCACGTTGTTTATTTATAATACAAAAATAAAAATTATTTTGATAAAATAATTATTTAAAATACAATAACATCATTTTTAGGACATTAATATTGTAGCTTAATGTAATAATAACAAAAAGAATCTTATATGGTATTCAGTACATTTAAAAAAAAAATGTGTATTTTAGACAATTTCTTAAATGTATGCGCAACCAGAAAGCATTAAAAAAAATTATAATTATATACTTATAGTAATGTAGTCTAAATACTCACCTAGTATTAATTGATTTATAAACCCAATAGCTAAGTGTAACTATAATATTACTTTGTAATTTAACATATTTTATGTAGAATGATCCTTAAATTAGAACTGAGTCTTACAAATTAGTTAATAATAATAGCTTTACCACACAAAGGGTAGAATAAAGCCAAAAGGACAACCCTCCTAACACATTGTTTTTTATATTGTGTAATGAGTTGTTTATAAAAAAATCAATAAGTTCAAAAACTATGACTAAAAAATTACCCTTAAATGTATATAAAAATTATTCTTATCACACCTAATTTGAAATTCATTCTGTTGATGGTATGTTCATATTGTCTATCAGAAATACAACAGTTAAAGTAATTTATATTATGTTTTTAATATAGTATGTTTCATAATATTCCATACAGAAATAAATAGCTTAACCTTATATAAAACATTTTTTTTATAAATTAGACACTGCTGAGATGAGTTCTACGATCACTTGAATAAATCACATATTTCGCTGATTCTGAATAGTCTTCTTTTGATCCACGGTCTGCACGAATGTTAACAAACTTCTTCGATATTAGCATTAAAAGTCAATCTCCTAGAAGAGTACTTGATAAGAAACCGTTAGAATCTGAAATTAAATGAATGTACACAATACTGTATTAATATTTAATTCATACACCTTTTTTTGCTGAATTTATAATGTGAAAATCTAAGTAAGAATATAAAAATGGATTTATTCCTTTAAATGTATGTAGAGAGTCGTATTCATATTGCATGTATGAACACTTCATCTTGTTACAACCATCTTACTAAATTATTTTAATAGGAAAATAAACGGAACACCACAATGAACTTACATTAGAATTTTCAACATCAGATTTAATGTAAAACATCAATGAATGCATGTAAATTTGTGAATGCTATTGATAACTATACAAATCCATTTAGTCAATATGGCTTGAAGCAGGCAACTCAAAATCAGACAGGAATAGACATCTTTCATGTATTTGCTAGAGCAATACTGTAATAAAATAAATAAACAACATTAAAAACAACAATTACAGATTAAAAGTTAGTATTTGTTTGTCTGATTATTTAATACTTAGGTGTATAAATCATAGATGTTTACAGGTTCTTAGTACAATGTACATTGTACATCATCTTACATTGGTGTCAATTATTGATAACAGTTAGACATATGTAAATCTAAAAAACAATGTTGGTTTCCAAAATATACAGAAAAAATTAGTAGAATGTAAAAGTAAATATTTTATTTATTTATTTTATTTTTTTACTTTATTTCTATGAAAACCTTATATATAAAGAAAAAATACTGAACATATTTACTATCAGTTTGCTTTGATACAATTTAAATAAATGTTGATAATCATAATATTGTTGTGAATGAATTGTGGAAAAAATTACATTGATAATTTTTGTTACTATAGAAAAAATAAATGAATACTACACTTACGTTTGATACTAGGTTTTCATTAGCAGTCGTAAATATATGAGATATAATGTACGTACTGGATGTATTCTCATATCATAGTATTAATTTATTACCTATAACATTATGTCGAACACATGAACAAACATTCAACGATTCTTCTGCATTTTACATGATTTGTTATCAGCTAAATACTTTAACACACAGTAGGTATAGTAAGTAGGTATAGTTCAACTTTACTACAATTAACTAATTTTGGTTTTGTTGAATTCAAATGTTGTAAGTACTAGTTTAGGAAACCAAAACTAGTGAAATTCGTTATAAAAATGCATTTGCCGAAGTAATCCCAAGCGGTTTGTTAACAATATAACTAGATTGATGAAGCACATTCCTTCCGAAAGTATATTTAACTATGTAAATGCATCCAGACTATACGTGTCAATATAACTGAAAAAAAAATATAATAATTAGTACATAGTGTGTGGTAACAAGTTATAGCGAATGACAGTACCTATTACGAATCACTACAAAAGGTGAAGGCCGACTGGTTTATCTAGTCGATGCTTACCGCCAATAGTTATACGGATGAAGATACACGAGGCCATTTCGAAAATTGTTTCATTAGAAATGCGATGTTACCGAAAAGTCGATTCCAATAGCCAAATTAATTTCGTCATGACGAGTGTTGTCGAAGCAGCACACTGGAACGCCAAAAAATAAAAATGAAATAAATACGAAAGCGCCGAATGATAAAGTAATCAATGACTGACAAATCTTATCAAAACATAGTTTTGAAATCAACTGCGCGGTTTAATTTTCAAAAATCAAGGGAAAACAACTGGATGATTTTGGTCGCAATTTATGTACCGCAATAAAAACGATTATAATAAATATCTGGAGACAAACACACGCAATGGTTAGCCGCAGTCGCTGATGACTGTTGCGGTGAAGCTAGCCATACACGATCCGGTTTGCCGGAGAGTTCGGACTTCGCAGGCGGGCTGCAGAGTTTTTCCGGAATGTGTGTGTGACAAGTATGCGCAGGTTCCGGGATTATACAGGCGGCTGGAGAAGAATCGAAAATCGATTCTTTTGGCCTCTGCACAGTCAAAACCGGAGCGTGTGTGTTCGTGTTATCGTTCGATTCAGGGCCGGATTAAGGTTTTTGCCGCCCATAGGCTGAAATAAATTTACCGCCTGACCTACATAGGAATTGATATTTTACTTCTATAAGTGATACGTAAAAAACCCTCCACATATAAAAAATTATCATTAATAAAATAAAAACATAAAATCAATACTTCATGTATACTATTATTAATGAATGAAAACTCCTTAAGCATATTACAAAAAAAAAATACAAACAAATAATTATTTTTCATATTCTTCAGATTATAGACTTACGTCTTGATTTTTTTTTTCGCAAAGTCTTCAATGATGTCGTCATATGATAACTGATTAGCTAATTCATGTTCAATACTTAGTATAGCAAGTGCATTTAATTGATCCTATGACATCGTAGATCGGAGATAATTTTTTATTCTTTTCAAGTAAGAAAAATAACGTTCAGCTGAACAGTTAGTCACCGCAGTAGATGTATATATTCAGAGTGCTATTTCGATGTTGGGATATATTGAAATTAAGTTTTTTTCATGTAAAATTTGAAGAAGTTTGGGGATATTTTTTTGCTTATCGTCAGCCAGTTGTATTATGTGTGCTTCTAAATGTAGACATTCATTGTTAATTCATTTAAATCCATAGTATATTTTATTAAGTTGTGTAGCTCCTTTAACAATATCATCGTGTGATAGACTTTCGAGCATTACAATAAAAGCAAATGGAAAAAAAAATGTTTTCCAAATTTCCGCCCGGTCAAGGGTCGACTATTGTAATATTTATATATTGTTATTTATCATATATTTCTGTTACACCCTGTGTACCATTTTAGAACCTACACATTTATTTTTTTATGCTTTATAACTAATAATATTACTTCATATATTATATGATTGCATGTTTTTATATTTTATATTTAAAAATAATATCTCAACGTAGTTTTTGTTTCACACCAAAAAAAATTTGCCGCCCTAGGCTTTAGCCTACACAGCCTAAGCGGTAATACAGCCTAACCCTGGTTCGACTAGCTGGTTCGTTTTCACGGAATCGTACTTTTTCTGTTTATTACATTTCGCTTACTTAATAAAAATATGCCATTTTGAGTACTATGTACATTATATAAAATTATATAATTATTGTATAAAAAAAACTGTATGGGTGCCATCAATGGTACAATAAGCAATGTTATAACCTAAAACATTGTGGCGTTAACCATTACTGTGAAAATCCGGGTGTTTGCGCCGAATTATTCGTCGTGGGTGACAAAGTCCACCGGCGATAGCGGCGTCCCGTTACCAACCGTTTAACTTATTTTTGTACTTTTTACCGGAACGACCTCAGGGCTTCCCTTCAAATATTTAAACTCTACTTCCTGCACTTCTGTGTAAAATTAACTTGTTTCCCTATCCTTCGTGGTCATCGCCGCCGTGACTGACCGTCAGTCCGTTAGTTTGCCTACCCATAGCAGTTGAGGCGCACGTTAAGGTTGCTTAAAGTTGAAAAGTTTTGTAAATTTGGTACTGACTATTTATATCAGGGGTGGGCAACTGGCTGCCTGCGGGCCGTATCCGGTCCTCGTACCATTTTGATCTGAACCACGTTAGCTTTTAAAATTGAACACTATGTTTGAAATCAAAATTAATTTGATTAAATATTGAGTAAACGTTTATCCACATTCTATATTCAATGTCATAAATGTCTAAATATGACATGACCCTAGTTTATATTAATATTATATTAATATTATACTAATATTGTTATAGCAAGAATTGTATACGTCTCGTAGTTCGGTTGCAGTTTTAGTTTTCGTTTTCTGGTCCGCTAGATTTTAAAGGTCTAAAAACTGGCCCAATACTCACTTAATGTTGCCTATCCAGCATCCCTGATTTATATGTTTCTTTTTGGCGAATCATTATACATTTGTTTTTATCGTATCGCATACCCGGCAAGTAACTTTTTCTATTAATTTATTTCAATCTTTTGTTTAAATATTATCTAATCCAATTTATGCTATTTAAAGTTATAATGTATAAATCACTGATTGAAATTGTTTTTAGTTTTTTGACTAAATATACATTTTTATGCACGAAAAAACATTGAATATAATCACCTAGCTAAAAAAACTACTGGTGACAAAAAAGAGAAAAAAAAAACAAAAAACTACCATTATTCCTATGGTGCGCTATTGTGCAACTCGATTATTGTGTGTTAACGGTATTTTTATATTCACGATACATTACATATGCATTTATATACATGCATTGACGTTATATTATTATGTAACTGGCGTTTTCTCTCCTTGAAAACCACTTTTTTCATTATTTTACTACGATATGATTTTTGATAATAGGTAAGTTTTGATTAATTTTGTTTCTGTAAACAATTTAAGAGTTTTGAATTTTAATTTTCTGGTTATAATTTTTGTAGAAACTGTTACACATTTTACTGCTAAAATTTCAGCGTTTTATATGTGGATATACTTACCTTGTCTCCATCGCTAATAACCCGGATAATCATACATGTGAGAGAGTAGCAATCCTTTAGAAACCTCTCTAATTTTCTAAACAAACTAAATTTCGATTTCAGTTTTACTCGCTCTCTAACATTTTTATAAAGTCTTGTATATGCAATTCCGATAATCATTTAAACTTGGCAGTGACAGAATTATTGTTAAAATATCTAAAATGCTTTATATTTCAATACAGAAACATAAAACTATTTCCAAGATGACAATTTGTCAGTTGCATATAGAAAATTAAGAATAAAATATGTATAGGTACACTGAAGTCCATTAGTAATATATAATTTAGTTTTTAGAATTATTTGTAAACGATTACTTCATTAAAATACCATCACATGATGTTATAAGTTTGTCCTTATATTAAGCATAGCATATAATGTATAATTTATGTTTTACTTTACTTTCAATCCCCTACTCCTCTTTTTTTCAGAAAGAAAATCCGGCAATCCAAAATCTTCAGATTCTCCTAAGACACGGACATACTTCACGTATGCCCTGGTACTTTTCAGATGCATCACGTCTTTCCACAATGTAGATTCTTGTTGAGCTAGTTTTTCTTTTGTTTTCTCTAATTCTTTTTCTAGATCATGTTCTTCTTCTTCATCTTCTTCTTGACTTTCTTCTTCATTTTCTCCTTTTGCTTGTGGATCACGGTCACTACGAGCTTCCCTTTCACTTTTATCAAATCGATGGATAGGCAGCTCTTTGGGTTCGATTACAATATTTTCTCGCAACGACTTGTCATATGTAGACCAATCGAACAGTTGGACTAACATATCGGCAGTGGGAAACGTTTCGTCCGTATAGCAAACGTTTGCCAATTGTTCGTGATACTTCCTGATGGCTCCCTCTTTTTCAGTCTTCTCCTCCAACGTATCGTCATCATTCAACTCTATCATATATTTTTTCTTGTCCTTTTTGTCTGGCGGAGCTATGAGCTTTGAATATAGATTCTTACTTTTTGCCCGCGAATTTGCTATCTACAAGACGACGGCGTGTATAAAGTAATTACAGTGATTACACCATGTCACCATGTATCATACAATTGTTATTATAAGATTAAATAGAAAAACCTGCCAACAATCGCATTACCCCAGCCATAAAAGTAAATTAAACAAACTAACAAATAAACTGAAAAATAACTCCAAACATTCAAAACTAACCAATATCATTCGTTTTTATCCTCACTAACACCAAATAACGGCTCTTTATGGAAAACAATAAATAATACAACCAAAATAAAAGATACAATTCCTCCATTACTAAACCTTGATAACTCATTAGCCATAACAGATAGTGATAAATCAAACATTTTCGGAAAACACCTCTCTGAGATATTTCAACCGCACAGACCAAAATTCAAATACAATGCATATAGAAAATGTACAAAATTTTCTCAACAGTCCGTTACCTAGTCACTACCAGCTAAACCAATCACACCTCAAGAAATAAAGTCACACATTATTAAACTACACAATAAATAATCTCCAGGTTATTACCTAATCAACAACACAATACTCAAAAAATGAACAAACAAATCCATTATTTTTCTAACCCATATTTATAAATTATAACGCAATGCTTAGGTTATCATACTTCCCCCCATTATGGAAATTTGCTACCATAATATTAATCTGTAAACCAGAAAAACTTAAACATTTAGTAACCTCATATCGCCCAATAAGCTTAGTACCGACATTAGGGAAACTATTCGAAAAATTACTTCTTAAAAGAATTATCCCAATTATCAAAGAAAAGAAAATCATACCAAACAATCAATTTGGATTACGTTCTCATCATTTGACAATCCACCAATAACACAGAATCACCGACAAAATATCTTCAGCATTCAAAAAAAAAGAACACTGCCCAGGTGTTTTTTGAGATATCGCACAAGCATTCGACCGCGTATGGCACAACGGTTTATTGTTAAAACTTAAATTATTCCTACCAGCTCCATATTTTCTAATAAAATCCTATCTCGAAGACAGATTTTATACTATAAAATATAATAACCCTTATTCCCATTATTATAAAATAAATGCAGGAGTACCACAAGGAAGTGACCTACTCTAGTATATACACTACAAATGTCCCCAAAACAAGTCACACAACTTTAGCAATATACGCCGATGACACCGCAATGTTAGCATCAAACAAAGATCCAAATATAGCCGCTTACTATTAACAAAACCACCTAAACCAAATCTCCAATTGGTCAAAGATATGGAAAATCAACATAAATGAAAAAAAATCAGTCAAAATAAATTTTGCCCTAAATTAAATAGAATTCCCACAACTATACCTAAACAACATACCAATACCAATTCAAAACGAAACCAAATACTTAGGAAACCATCTTGCAAAAGACTCACCTGGGCTCAACACACTAAAAATAAAAGAAAACAATCCAACACACATCTACATCTCCTTCGTCCATTACTGTCCCGTTCAATGAACTTAAAAGACAAAATTTTAATAAACAAAATAATTATAACTCCTCTCTGGTCATACGGAATTCAAATCTGGGACCAAACCAAACCCTCCAATTTCAAACCAATTCAAGCATTTCAATCGATCTGCCTCAGGCAAATAACAGGAGCCCAGTGGTATATGACAAATAATCTTAATATCCAAACTGTCAACCAAATAGCAACTAGACACTACAAACAATTCCACGCCAAACTCTTTTCAAATTCAAATCCTCTTCCGAATGTTATCAGTCACCATCCCTAACAACCAACCAAGAAGACTAAAAAGAAAATGGCCTAGAGACTCTCTAAACTAAAAATAATTCAAAATTAATTCAATAAATAATAATAAAACGGTTAACCTAAAAAAAAAAGAATAACCCACCAACATAGGAGGTGCTGTTACTGAATGGTTTCCCCCTCACGTTAACCACGCCATTTTTTTTCAACCGCCAATATTGTATTATCATCAAATTTAATTATTGTGCTGTTTTGTATAGATTGTAAATAAAATTTTTTATAATAATAAAAAAAAAAAGGTTAAATGAAAGTACCATTGCTTTCGAAATTACGAGCCTAAGTGAAAGAGGTCGAAAAGATCAGTTTATAATGATTTTAATTATAAAATAGATAGTGAGCAGTCGAAAAGATTGACGACGTTGTTATTTTAAGGCCTTAAAGGTCTGATTTAAGCGCGTCTGAAAATTATTTTTTCTATGATTTTGACGTTCAACTTTCAGTTTTCATATGGATTATGATTTTTAATAATTTTTTAGCGAAGAAAAAATAATAAACATTATTATTACATCGTCATTTTTCCAATGCTTTTTGCTGATCATGTTATTAATTATTATTATTTAAAATTGTGTACACAATATGATATTTTCTTGTTAACTAGAAAATTATTAAAAATCAAGAAGTTAATGAAAATTGAACCGTCAAAATGTTTATAAAAATAAGTCCTAAAAATGTCTTTTTTCGAAATGTATAAAAGTTAGAAGCTAAAAAATTAATTTTTTACTTCTTCAATAATACACTTATATTTACCAAACTATTGTCAATGTAATTTCCTTTGTTAAGAGATGCTCATAAAAGATCAGAATTTTATTATCTCTATCAACTTAGGATATATCGCTCTGCTTAAATCCCGGTGGGACAACCTGTGTATACAAGGTATAATACCGTGATAAGCCGCAATGGAGATTGGCAATTATATATTTTCACATTCGTATACCACAATGGTGAATTCGATTTAAAGGATTTTCGCCACAATAACGAATGAGCGTAATTATTTTAATTGGTAATAAAAAGCTTTTTTTTGGAACAAACAACACGCACACGAGAGAAAATAGTATAACGACGAAAAGAGAATGACACCGAATTTGGTTAAATTAATTATTACAAAAACTGTCGACGGGATATACAATTGTATTCACATAATTTATAAGTCAAGGAAAATTAATATGGAGTTTGACAATAATGGACGGGTCCGAAGGACAGAAGGGTGCGTCGTCTAAGTTGCACTTCGATCGGCGTCTACCCTGTGACACAAGAAGAAAGGTACGAATATACGATTCAGCCTCCTATTACCAAGATGATGACGATATCCAAAATCATTCCTAACTTATTCATTTTAAATTTATAAAAAGAGTGGATATTTCATTCCACTTACTTCTTTCGAATTTTCTTCACTAGCCATAATTTCGTAGATTAGTGAATGTATTTTGTTATTAAAAATTGTTGATGTACTGCCGAGTTATATTTATAATAATGCATATACTCGTAATATAAACAAGTATATTTATATCGTTGTAACACAAAAAAAATAAACATTATATAAATCAAAGAGAGTAAATTTATAATTATTTTAGCCAATCTATAACACTGAACAATTTCGAAAAGGTATATAAAAAACCAATTTATTATTTTTATTTTTTTTTAATTAACAATAAAAAAACACACCTAGAAATATTTTCTTTCTATAGCAAGCGTATACCATGGTTACCTGTCCGATAGGTGATAAAATATTTATGTAACTTTCAAACCCGACAATTGGGCCCAGATTAGTAGCCGGGATAGTGACACTTTAGATCAGTGTTTCTCAACCTACAGTAGGCGGAAAGCTTAGAGGTGGTACGTGAAGAAGAACCTCATATAGAAAAAAAATTCTAATCCCTTTTGTGTCAACGTATCTGAATGAAAATACATTTTATCACTTATATTATATACAAAAAATAAATTTAGAAAACGGTGGTAGCCGTAAAGTTACGTTATCGACATAATTTACGTTATTGAATAAACAAAACATCACCAACCATCTCATTAAAATATATTTCTAATAATTTAATTTAGTTATAACTGATTTTAATAATAATTGTATACACATTTAATTTAATTTTTGATCATTAAATGCAAATATTTTCATTATTATGTAGTCCCGAATCAAACTTAATAAAATGTTCCGTACATTACAATATATAATATATATGCCGTAGTACATTTTTGATTTTTGTGTTCCAAATTAAAGCTTACTAAGTTAAATGGTACATGATCATTTTCAAATTGTATAGGTGGTACTCGGACGTTAAAAGGTTGAAAACTGCTGCTTTAGATAGATAGGTAGATCATAGATCATAGATCTTTAATATTTCCGAGCGATAACAAGTACTGTAGGACCGCCGCCGCAACATGTACAATGTACATTGTACACATACATGGAACTCAAAAAGTGTAAGACGATAGGGTCGTTATATTTTCGCGCACGGCTGCCGAGTCAGAAGAGTGCACAAGGCTCAAGATGAATACGACTTATGTAATTGAGAATTGAATTGTCCGTGTGTTACCTTGAAACGATTCCGTTCGTAAAACGTTATTATACGATAGATTTAATTCATACTGTTTCGGTAATTTGCACTCGACGAAACGAAATAATTGATTAAATAATTATTTTTAACATAATTCCATTCGCTATTTTAATATATAATGAGAAGTTATTATATGATAGCCTATAATATAATATTAAAATACAATATATACATATATAGTTCGCGGGGAAAAAATTAATCGGAATAAACGTCTGTTTTGAAACGGTCGAATGGAATTACTATTTTACATTACACAAATTTACATAAAGTTCAAGAGCCTTTATTTTGAGCGCTTTATTTTTAGAGCCTTTTATTTGTAATATTTAATCAAGCGATATTAATTGAATCGTACGATCGATTAATTAATTCAATACCCACAGTGTGAGTCAATAGCCGTAACTCGTAAGGAATTGTTTTATAAAAAAAATGCATTAGCTTTAGTTATCGTTTACACGTTATACACGGTTTACCTGTTTGAAAAAAATAAAATGTAACAATTTTTTTCCTCATTTTGAAATGGCTTTTGGTGACAAAGAATGACAAAAAACACATAATATAATGTTATATAAATTGTAATAAATTATAATGTTAATAAATTTTATAAATAAAATAATCTATCCAATTATTCTAATTAGAAGTTCATTTGTAACGACCATTTTAATAACAAAATGGACAAATTTCTTAAAACGAAAACATGATTCTGGTACTGATAATGCAAGTACAAATACAAGCAATACCAATGACGATACTTTCAATAATGAGAATAAAATAAAAAAAGTCAATAGACAATATTGCAATGATTATTTATATTTTGGGTTCTCTTATGTTTTCGAAAATGATTGTCAAATTCCCCTTTGTGTGGTTTGTGGAGAAAAGTTGTCTAATAGCGCAAAAATCATCAGGCACAAATATCTCATACAAAGTATTCAATTTCAAATTTTTAAATTTTTTTTAACTTTTTTTATTATATTATTATTTTTTAGTGACTAACACTAACATGTATGCCATGCAAACAATTTTATGCTATACATTCATTGATTAATGTATTAAAAAAATTAAAAATGTATATATTACTATTTTATTTTACGGTTGTGTTCCGCGAAAATCTTATAAAATGTTAAGTGTTCCGTCATTCGAAAAAGGTTAAGAACCACTGTTCTAGACTAATGAAAAATTTCTTAAATGTGTTCTTCTAAATTTAGATATCTAGTATTTTTACAAATAACCATAAAAAATGAAATCGTTATCTTAGCATAAAAGATATTATGTATAAAATGATTTTCTTAATTTTAACATTTTAAGCGAATACTAAATATATTATACATGTAACAAAATTAAATGTAAATTTAAGCGATTATAAAATAGTATGTAAATTAATTTTCTAGATAGTTGAATTTTAATGACATCCAATAAGGAAAACCTGTTATTATTTGATAGAAAATGGTCACAAATTGTAAAAGAGTTTACCAAAAAAAACACCATCTAAATATTATAATCACGAACAACAAAAAATCTTCTGTCATGTAGAAATTCATCATCTAGCAAAATGAGCACTACATTTTGAATTACTCCAAGATTTAATTATACGTGGACATTGAATTTATTCTGGTGTTTTAAAGCCAAACAAAAGGAAATCCCGTGGTAAACAAATTTTCTACTCGATGGTTAGTTTATAGTGCGTAAAAGAGAAACATTTTAAATATTGTTATATTAACTAATTTATAATGGTTAAGTAATTAAAATTCTAAACTATATAAAATATCATCTACATTGCTACATTGCACCATTAGTGTTTGCCATGAATCACTTGAATAACATGCTCAAAGTTGATTAATGAACTGATATTACACATCGCACGTCAAATGCCATAAATTATTTTGAGATAAATCAGTTATATGCTGCTCATTATTATTGACACATAATATTACCATGTTTTAACATATTTTATGTCTTAACATTATGTAAATAATACATAATTGTAATATTATAATATTGCACTAGTAACAGTAAAATGTTTCTCATGGCATCAATGATAATTATGTATAGCCTAATTAACAGGAAATTATAATGTAAAGTCAAAACAACTTGTGAATTTCATTTATGACTTTTATTAACAATTCTAAATGTATTTTGGTTCCAAAGAACGACAAAATACATACAATACAGAATAAAAAGTATTATATTAATTAATTCTTAATTCTGGTCTAATGAATATGTGTTATGTTAAATTATATAAACTTAAACTAGTACAGGATTATTTTCATAATTTTAACTATTTTACGTACGTCGTATATATTATTCACAGTTTCAGTCTTTGAAATTATAGTTTTTATAAATATAATATGACGCTTTAAATATACCTTTTGTTTACGTAGAACAAATGTATGGTCTTCGATTTACAAGAATATTTGCATCATTCATGCGCCAGTTTCAGGAACTCGCTTTTATTTATATTCTGACTTCAATCAATAGACGTATATTTTATAATACTGTATACTGTAGTAGTAAAGCTATACAATTTGTTTGAGTGGAAAAGTTTGTATAGTATATTAGTATCTCTACAATCTACTATGTTTAAAATATAGAAATGGCCACCTGTGTATTGTGTATAGTTAGTTTCATGTATGATAGTATTACACAGTATTTTCGGGGAGCGATCTCATAAGTACCATAATAATATTACACAACTGGTTGACACTCGTACTGTTAAATTAACCAAATTTATTTCTAAACATTAATCAATATATAAATAGCAATAGCTAAGTTCATATAGGCAAAGATAATAATGGAAATCGAAATAAAACACCACAATATTCTTGTATAGTTATCATAAGTGTCACAATCATCAAAATTCGAACAAAGCGACGAGCCAAATAAGTAGTGTAGTATAAATAAGTAAGTATACTATTTTATTAAGTTCCCAAGACATACTGCATTTACTCTGATCTGCTCTCGGACTTTTGTGACCCCAAATGTCCTCTATAAAATAAGGAGCAAGGTAAACGACTCGTCTACTTAAATGTCTTTAATTTTCAGTAGTTACAACCATGCTGTGCACGTTGTTTCGACAAATGTTTTCACAATTTTACACGATGTGCATAATAACATACGTTTTCTTTTAAGAACCTTGTGATGGACAAAAAAGTGTAACAATGATAAAATGTACAAGACAAACTTAAGTGGATGAATATTTTATTACAATATTACATGATATATATTTTTACGTTTATACATTGTCCAAGTTTATTTTAAACTCCGCACCGAAGACATATGCGTAATCGTACATAGATTATAGATATAATATTTTTATAATGAAATCCAAACTTTAAAATAAAGAATGAAAATGTATGTGAGTATTGAATGATAATAACTAATAAGATATTGTGCAAATAAAATGGTTGTGATAATAATAATAAAAATACAAATTTTAAAGAATCACACAAGTGGATTGATAAGAGCGTGACTACTTGGGCGGAGCTGTGGTTGGGGCCGTGGTTGGAAGAGTAGTTTGGACGGTGGTTTCAGCTATCTGGTAAGGAATGTGAAGGAATAGGTCTGTGGTATTTGGTGGTTGTTCTGTAGTTGGTGGTATGGTCGACTGAATAAATCTGATATCTTTCTTCGGATAGTTCACCCTCCGGGGACAACACTTGGTCATGATCGCTCTACAAGATGGTGATGATAATCGATATGATGGATCCGGGTCCTGGAATTTAGGGCAGAACCGCTCCATCATACAAACGCCCGGGCGCCCGTCGCTGATGGCGCATTCCGTGCTTGGAAATAATGGAAAAAAACTATATAATAATTTATTATCATATATAGGTACGCATCGTACACGATCAATATAATATTGTTATAGGTATATTGTTATAGTAAAAAAAACTTATGAGATATCTTTGTCGGGGGACTTTTATGTGTAAGTCGATGAGAAAAATATGTACGCCGCAGACTGTATATTGAGCCGTTTTGCGAATTTGAGTTCGCGGAATCCGAATGGTTTTGAAATCTTATCGAAAAGGCTTTTATGTAACACGTATCTATACTACACATATACTAAATATATTTATTTTAACATAAATAACATTTAACAAATTTATCAAGTTTTGGTATACATTCACACAGCAAAGGTTTCGAACGGAATATCGTATGTTATTTTACGTCGTCGCAGTCACCGAATAATCGGATATAGAATTGAGTTAAAGGCTTTGACGAATCGTAATCGTGGCACACGATACGGTAGCTTATAACGCTTGCGCCCGATATCGTGGAACTCAAAGAGTTACTGGAACTATGCCATCTGCACGCTTTTCTCATATAAAAATTATTTTTTTATACAAAAGTCAGTTTGCTATAAACTACTGTTTCGATACATAGCAAAACGCAAACTCAAGTATTGCTACAGGTACTGTTATACTTAATTAAGTAATTTGGAAAATCCCATATAGATAATTCTGAAAAACTAAAGTTATTGAAAATTATAGAGAAAGGAAAAAGTCTATTTATTCCGTTCAGATCGTATGAAACTTATCAATATCCGTAACTGGGTAAATCTAGAAAAATAGTTTGAAATTTTAAAACTGCATCAAAATTATAAAAACCACGATTTATTATGATAGGTTTACAAAAGAATCAGAAAAATAAAAATATGATATATGCTAAAGCTTTTAAACATTGTAAATTAACTAATATAAAAGTTATTCTAAACTCTGTTAATTATCCAATGATAATTATTCAAATTATTTGAATTTAGGTTTCAGTAAAAAAAAATTATGCATTGTTATATAATATGTATACGTTATTTCAAGAATCGTATTTTATTTTATTGAAAATATTTAGGGAAAAAAATGAGCGTAGAACATATAAATACATACCTAATACTTATATGTTCAACCCCTAAATCCTATCCCTTTTGTCGTGTACAAACACAACGACGGGGCTTGCTATCACGTCGGCTAATTGTGTTCTGTATCTATAAAAATAATAATACATAATAACAACAATAACAATATAAATGAGACTACGTCGTTATTACATTGAATGCCTTTGTTGTTATTTCCCCACTCTCACTATATACTCGTCATTTTCATTTTAAATAATATCACTACTTTTACACGCAAGAACATAATATAATACATTTTATTTTATATCTACTTTGTGCTAGACAACGTTACGCGATTTATACTGCAATTATTATTTATTTACTTTTGGTTACTAGGCACAACGAATACAAAATCACTACCCGAGATAAGTGTTAGAAAAAATACAAACCACATATTTCATCGCATTCGTCTTTTGTCATCTGTAGATCTAAGTTTTGTTCGCAGTGGACTATGCCGTGTTGGGAGAACCATGGACGGCAAGAACGGAAAACTTCGTGATAGTACCACCCTGCAAAAGAGTATTTCAAAATAGGTTCGATTGCAGCTTTGCATTCCTTTATGTGCATATTCATCCAGTGACACCTTGGATCTGTGAAAACAAAATGAAATCAGTATAATTTTCATGACGATATATTGTATATATAACACTTATATAGTAATCGGCATAACGCACAAAGTAAATAATTTTAGGCACGTATTTTATTAGTCCTTATGCATATAGATAAAATATCAAATTTTGTTTTGTTTTAAAATTATATAGAAATCTAACTTTTCTTCTATAGTAGATAGACACGTATGGGATTACTGCAAGTTCACAAGCACTGGTTTTAGAAATCGGCTAATTTCCTCCCCTCCTCCCACGAGTATTATTTTTTCGTTTTTTTTTCCAGAAATTATTATACAACTAAGCGTGCGCACGAAGACACTTTTGTATACGACGAGTAGAAAATGTATTGCAACTATGTTGGGGAGAGTGAGGTCAAGTTTAAATCTTAAGAATATCTGACTACTGCGACTTCCCCTCTGACGGAAATCGTCGTCTCATTTTTCCATTGGGCGTTAATACACACGCACATGCACATGCGTGTATACACAAAACACGCATGCACTGTGCACACACACATAAACCCACACAAAAACCGCTCTTTATCCCCTCGTCATTCGGGTATAAATATTATTCTTTTTTTTTCAACATTCCTGAAGTTATATGCTAACAAGGCGCGTGCACGTAGATGCTTCAGAAAACGACAAAGGGATATGTTAGAACTACCAAATCGGAGAGAGAGAGAGAGAGAGAGTGAGAGAGTGAGAGAGAGAGAGAGGAGTCAAGGCTAAACATATCTCTTATACACGCACGCACCCACGCACACACATAACACTCACAAACACTGCGATGGGTTCTTATATATCGTCACGTATATTCTGACGGTTGGTGGTATTATACACATATATAATACACATATATAATACACATATATAATACACATATATAATACACATATATAATACACATATATAATATAATAGAGAACCAGCTACGGCGGAGAAAATAAATCTTCACAAAATGTTTTGATCGTTTTCTTTCGACGAATTTATACATTATATTATTATTATCAAATACATACGCTCCTAATAAAATATTTAATGATCGCGTTTCATAAGTAAACATAAACGTTTTCACTGATTATATAACTGTGGTTTAAAAATGTTATTCTTATTTGAATACAATTTATACAGTATTATATTTCGACAATGAACTTATGACACATCGGAGATAATATCATTATATATTATTATTATATCATGCTATGCCTTATCAAGTTTTCTTATGCGTTCAATTAGTAATACATATTTTACTGTTGATTATGATTTCATGCAACATTCTTGACGCACAAACCAAAAACATTTCATAAGAACAATAAAAACAACAAGGTATAATGAAGTTATTTGTACCTGTAATTATCGTTGGAACCAAAATGAAAAATATTACAAACCGAATCGCTCGTTATCGTTACGAGCTTTTAAATAAGCACACTAACCGATGTTATCATACCGCTTTTCAAAAACAAAAATAATAGAGCATTGATTTTCTTTATCAGCTCCTCGGAATTTGAAGTCGCATAAGATCGATAATATTATACCTACTACTGCTCTTACAGCAGTATAAATATAATACAGGTGGTGTGTAAAAAAACTTTCCATAGAGAAAAAAATTGAAAAACTTCAAGACGCTTGGGAATTCAATTTAGAGCCTTAAACTTCCTCACAGAGACAATATTATGATATGCACAATACACGGCCTAGTAGTAATAAAACTGCAATATTTACCTTTTCCTGGTTGAAGTGTGAGTGGACCACCGTTGTCGGTGCCGGTGACGCTGCTCATGACGGAAGCCAACACGACGATTAATATCACGCGTTGTAGAACGCCAACGATAGTCGTCGAAGATGTCATGTTGTAGATGGTGGTGTACAACTGCAGTCGAATATCGAAGTCTGTGGTGTGTATTCGACGGGCCGGTGCTGATCAAAATGTTTTACACGAACGAGTGTGTTTGAATATAGGTCGACGGTTTCTTTTATATGTGACGACGTGCATGTGTGCGAGTGCTTGTTTTTCGTGAGCGTGTGTGTGTACAAATACGATAACGTGCATGTGCGTGCGTGTGTGGGTGCTGGTGTGCGGGTGTGGGTGCGTGCGTGTGTGTGTGTGTGTGTGTGTATGTGTGTGTGTATATGTGTAGCGTGTAAAAGATAGGTTAAGCCTTGACTCCTCTCTCTCTCTCTCTCACTCTCTCTCTCTCTCTCTCCGACTTGGTAGTAGTTTTAACGTTCCCCCTCGTCGTTTTCTGAAGTGCCTACGTGAACGCGCTTTGGCCTTTGTTAGTAAATATCTACAGGAATGTTGAAAAAAAAAAGAATAATTCGAGTGACGAGGGGAGAAGGACCGGTTTTCGTATGGGTTCGTCGAGTGTGCGTATGTTTACGCGAGCGTGTTTGTGTGTGTGTGTGTGTGTGTGTGTGTGAGAGAGTGTGTATTATGGGATGTAAGAGATTCGAAAGGTTTAGCCTTGACTTCTCTCTCTCTCCGGCTTGGTAGTTCTAATGTTTTCCCTCGTCGTTTTCGAAAGCACCTACGTGCACGCGCTTGTTACTTAATACCTAGAGGAATATTGAAAAAGAAAAGAATATTCCATGTGGTGTGGGTGAGGGTGGAAACAATAACGCTCATCTCAACCGACGAAATCCGATTGATAAACCTAATTGATGTAACATAATTGTTATGCAATTAACCTCCAATTGGCAATTACCATGCACTCCACCCCATGCAGACTATGATGACGATGTACGCACGCGCGTCCGGTCATATTATTTCCAATGACCATTGGAGCAAATTTATTTGAGCTTGTATGCAATTATTAAATTTGAATAAAAGAATGTCCACCGCAGTTTCACACGTTATTTTTTATTTATGAAGAGGACCAAAATTATTGATTTGTTTTATTCAAATTACAATGGCCATCTCGGGGGACCGAACTGTTAGTTCGGTATAATGAAATACTTTTTACGATAAACTTAATAAAAAAAACTTGTATTTTACACTTACTTATAAATAATTCACATAAGAAATTGAAATGTATGATATACAGGCTTCCGGCGATGTTTTCGACTTTGATGGACAGCGAGAAGCATGAGGTATTTAAAACTTTAAAACTTGGCTATTGGGATTTATCTTATTCTATTGGATTCTACCCGTATTTAATATTTATACAGAACATGGGCATGACGTGACTCTTACGCTAGGGGATAGGTTAATTTAGAATGTACGTGACTGCTGCTATGATTTTGAGTATTACGTAATAAGTATTTCGGCGGTTCGTATTATCGAAAATTGTTGATGATCAGACTAATCTATAATACTGAGGATAGTTCCTCATCTGGATATTATAGATATATGTAGTAGTAAACACGCATACGGTGTATTAGATAGACACGTATGATCTTACTACACTGGTTTACCGAATCACATGGTATTTCGATTTGACCTTTTGGCAACCGAAACCGCAACCGGATGCATTATAGTTCATATTTACAACGTTCAAAGGACATTCAATAGATTATTTGATTTCGTCAACATAGCCGGAGTAACATATGTAGGTGTTTGATTTTCCCCCTTTATCACCTAGGTCCTAGGATGATGTGTTGACTGTATAATTTATTAAAAAACGATTGGTTTGGAACAATAAATGATGTGATTTATTAAGTACTTATTACGCGGTTAGTGTCAGTATGACGTTTACTGCGTCTTGGTTGACGGAAACCGAAGAACTAACTAGAATACAAAATAATATATTGGCCATTGGGGAGCCCGCTTTATCTGTAGTCTTATCGCTACTTCATGATTGCTCTCCCCAACAGTAGCTATGTAACTAATGTAGTATCTTTCTATGGAAATTATAATAGTTTTTTATGGAATAATAATATGCGTTTAAAATACCCGTAAATAAAAAATATAATGACTAATGAGTTCTGACCATAATTTAATTTCATTACACCCAGAACATTTTTACCCAATAAGATAAGTTTCTTATGTACCTACCTAATTTTGGTGTGTAAGGAAATATAAGGTTTTTTTTATATAAGTAGAGTGAAAAAAAGAAATTATGAGCAATTTCAAACATTTTACTTTATTTTTGTCTATATACGGTAGATTTGTTGTGTAGGAAAAAAATGGCTTAAATGGTATTCTCAAATCGTCAAATTAATATCTATAAGCTCTATTAACTGGCTATTTTCATGAAATGGCATAAATTGTAGTAGTTCTGTTTGAAGAGTCTACATAAATTAAAATATTATATTATGGCAATAAAACATTAATATAATACCTATTAATCATGTCTATGTCATCATTTTCGTATAAAAATGCATTCCATTCGCTCTTGAATAAATAATAAATGTCACGTAGGTATCGACTATATACACTTTGACTTTGACCTGTACTCGTATAAACTGGTTGACGTTTTATTTAATCACTGTAGCATATATAAAACAGATTATTATTATTATAAAAGTAAAATTCGATGAAACAGGGTGTATGGTTTATATGTATTAATAATGTAATTCGTTAATTTATTTAAAAACATAGCCATAGTGACTGATAAATCTCAAGTATAAAATTATTAAGTAACTGAAATATACCTATCAATAAATTGCATAAGCCCCACTCCACACTGCTATCTGTGCCGTCTATCTATACGTTAATTATCGAAATAAAGAAACACCAATCTATACAAAACCATTTAACCAAAATCTTAATGTTTTTTTTTTCCCTTTTTGTTTATATCGTTTCTCTCTTGATTAATTCAACTGTACATACTATATATCTATAGTTATTTACCTATAATGTAAAACTAATGTATAAACAAATTTGCGGCTAATGACCCATGTAGTCGAAGCCTGTTTCTTTATAATAAAAAAAAAAAAAATTATAGAAACTGTGTTCAAACCGTCTTGGGCTGCAAGATCGAGGATTGTAGTTTGCTTCTCGTAGTGCTTTGCACGGTCCGGTCTGGTCCGGTCTTATCGTATTAAAATAGGTGAAGGATCGGTTCGGTCCGACTCAATATTTTTATGAAAGATTTTGGTCCGGTACTGGTTTAAACTATAACCATTTCGGTTCGATCCGGTTGCTAAAATATAATCAGATCGGTCCCGATTAGTTTAAAATTTACGGTTAATAATACGGCTTGTTTAAAATCTACTATCTAATATCTATTGAACGATGATTTAAAATTATAAAGACATTATTTATTGAATTAATAACACGAATATTATCTTTATGGCCCATGGGAATCAATATTTTACCCAAGCACCGTCGTTTTATATACATTTCATGTACTATCATGTATATATTGTATACATCTTAAAGCTGTTCATGGTACCTGTTGGCTATTAATAATTTATTACAGTACATTTTTTCAAGAACAATTACTATTATTCTCGTTATAGTGCGGGTAACGAGAAATTGTGGAAGTGCCACGCCACGCCGTCCAAATATATAAATGTATACAACTGCCAATGAAATACTCGCACATTGGTTTATATTAATTATAATTTATCTATACATTATTTTGGGAAACTGAGATTGGATATTAAATGTGTACTTCTAAATTTCTATCCATTATTGTTGATGATGCCAATATGGAAAATAGTCGATTAGCCAGGCAGCAAGTAGTTCGATATTTCCACGTTATTTTTAAAAACGAATTATGTGTGTCGTATTTTCGTATACATTGCTAATAATTTTAATATTGTTACTACCGTTTTAATTTGTGAACTTTATTATTTATCATTCGTGTTCTGTACTGCATTGCCGACTGTCTTAGCGCTGTGTTTACTATCTAAAAAAATTTAAATAGGTCCGCGGTCCGGTCCGGTCCGGTCCATAAGCTTTTACAGTCGGAAATTTGTAAGTTCGGACCGGCGGTCCGGTCTCGGTCCACTCTAACAAATTATTTTAAATTTTCAGTCCGGTTCGGTCTAAAATTAAATTTAGCAATCGGTTCGGTCCGACTTCGGTCCTTTGTTAACATTTTCAGTCCGGTCCGGTCCCTAAAATTACGGACCGTGCAGAGCACTAGCTTCTCGCATTTAATCAACACAATTTTTCGGTGAGTACTTGGAAATATTAATACAATTTGTTTTGTAGTTTAAATATAAGGCGTATGAAAACATTTTAAATTTATTTAATAATGTCTTTTAACTGAGTATCCGATTAAAAATTGATAATCAATTAATAAATTTGACCTAATGTCAATTTTTCAAAAAAGACTATAAATGCAAATGATTCGATATTTTTTTAAATTTATTTTTATTTTTTATTATCATTATTATGCTGGAAATATAGGTAGTATTTTTAATAGAATTTATAAATAATAGTATTTTTCATAATATTATTATTTTATTACGGCACAAATGCACATAAATTAAGTTTTTGACTATATTGAAATCATTTTACATATTTTTATCATGTTGAAAATTATATATATACATATATATATATATAAATAATATAGGTATTATTAGAAACGTAACCAATTAAAATTTGGGAAAAATCGAAAATCATAAGTGATCATAATTATGTGTTTTAAAAATAGAACAGATTTTATATAAAATATTATGAAAATTATTAAATGGCCTAAAGTATAAAATAAGTAAAAGGTACATTTTTCGATTGTTTGAATTGCTACGATTAATATTTATAGAACAGTAACCAAATATTTAATATCGTATGGTTAAAATTCATCTAAGTACCGTAGAATGGGGTATCATTGGCCCAGATTTCGCTTTTTTTTATATATTTTGGTGAATATTGGTAACATTTTTGTAAAAGTCGGTTACCTTATATTTTTTTCTTTTAAAATATGAATCAACTTCTTTATATTATAAGTCATTTTGAAATTTCAACACTTGAATAACCTACAATTTTTTTTCAAAAATTTGGGCCAATGTTACCTGCAATTAGGGTAACTATGTCCCACACCATTAAATTCATTGTAAACAGTGTTATTTATGATTTGGGCCAATGTTATAGTAAACTAATATACAATAAATATTAAAGCAATCAAAATATCAACATTTATTTGATTAAAAATAATAAAAAACCTTTTTTTTATAAACAAAATTAACAATTTATGTTTTAAACCTAATAAAAAAAATAAAAAACAAACTTCAGTCTCAAAGTTATGAATTACTTAAGAATATACCCAATTTCGTCTAAATTTAATTTTCGATATTCAACTGTTATAATTACAAAAAAACTGCTGTGCATCTATACCTATTCTTGTAAATAATTACTTAAAATAATCAGTATAAAACTGCCCTACCGTTAACTGTTAAATATTTAAAAGTGCCTTAAAAAATATTTTAAATTGATGAACGAAATATACACACTGACAACGTAATAAAAAAACATACATTACGTGTTATATTTCAAATATGTATAATATCTATGTTTAGCAATGTACAACGTTAATTGCAAACAATTAACTGCAGTGGCGTACATACGGTGGGGGGGGGGGTTCGGGTTCAAACCCCCCTAGGACCAAAAAAAAAAAATGTGATATTATTGTTGAATTTCTTATTAATTATCATCCGTGTATACACGAACCCGGACAAACAATATGACTATTGAGTAAACACTATACTTTACCAACAACGAAAAAAGATTTCATAACGAAATTATGGTTGCCGTATATCAATCAAAATAGGCACTTGATCGTACATAGTCAGTTAATTGCATATTAATATTTTCATTATCTAGACCAGTGTTTCTCAACCTTTCATAAGTTACCACCCCCTTGAGCAGCAATAATTTTTTTAACGCCCCCCTATGTGGAATTCTAAAAATTAAGATGATACGGTGTAATAAAATATAATGTGTACGCACAATTGCCAAAATAATAAGGATAGTAAATTGGAAAATAATCAAAGATAAGTTATTGTGCATTGCTCAACATAGTACCATTGATTATAAATACTTTTGGAATTTTGTTAATCAAAAAAACAAATTAAACTCATCATTTCCTAACACAATGACTTATAACAGTAGTGAAATAAGTGGTGGTAATGATATTGTTAATTGTTTTGCTAGTGTATATGATCATAATTTAATTACGCCAACATCTACAAATAAATTATCATCCACTTTTTCAAATAATATAGTTGACATTAACTTACATTCTTGCACACTAAGCATTACCGATGTTCTGAATGAATTTGATACCATTAATAATAAAACGTGTCCTGGTCCTGACATGATACCTAATTTATTCTTTATACAATGCAAATTTGTTTTGGCTGTTCCTTTATTATATTTATTTAATTTATCTATTTCTTCAGGTGTTTTTCCCTCCAAATGGAAAATTAGCCACATTACACCGATCAAAAAAGGAAATGATTTATCTAATATACTTAATTATAGGCCTATTTCCTTGATTTCTATTATACCTAAAATATTCGAATCCTTAGTATCAAAACAAATTTATCCGATACTTGCACCAATAGTTAATGAGGATCAACATGGATTTATAAAGGGAAAATCTACAACGACCAATTTATTAATTTTTCAAGCATTTATTTTGGATGCTTTTGCAACAGGATGTCAAGTAGACGTAATTTACACGGATTTTTCAAAAGCTTTCGATAAAGTAAACCATTCCTATCTTTTTGAAAAACTTTTTGCTATTGGCATTCGTGATCCAATGTTATCGTGGCTTATCTCATATGTAACAAATAGAAAACAGATTGTCAAAGTCAAAAACTTTACTTCATGTCCTTTTAGTATTCCGTCTGGAGTTCCACAAGGTTCGCATTTAGCTCCTCTACTTTTTATATTATTTATTAATGATTTACATTTCGATAACTCTAATAAATTACTATTTGCTGATGATGTAAAATTTTTTCGAGTAATAAAGTCATCATCAGATTCTGTTTTGTTACAAAACGACTTAAATCGTTTATCAATCTGGTGTAAAAGAAACAAATTAATGCTGAATGTCGATCAATGTAAAGTAATGTCTTTTTCTAGGTCTCGTTATCCAGTTATTCATAATTATTATTTAGATAATATTTTACTTAATCGGGTGGTTGAAAATTTAGATTTAGGTATTACGTTTAGTTCTAATCTAACTTTCAATAAACATTATCTTAATATTTCTAAAAAATCATCATCTATTCTAGAATTCATTAGTAGGACATGTAAAGATTTTACAAACTCCTTCACCCTTAAGATATTATATTTTTCATTGGTACGTTCTATCTTAGAATATAATTCAATTATCTGGTCTCCTTCTGCTAATACTCATATCCAAAGCCTTGAAGGTATACAAAATCGTTTCCTACGGTTTGTATCGTACAAATGTAATCTCACGTCAGCGTCATACTCCATATAAGCCGTTATTAGATACTTTAAATATGAATAGTCTTGAAATCAGGAGAAATATTATTGATTTAAAGTTCCTATATAAATTATTAAATGGTTTTATTTATTCTAGTAAAATATTAAATTATTTAAATTTCTATGTCCCAAAATGTCAAACTAGATCCACTAACACTTTTTATTTGAAATTACAAAAAACAAATTATTTAAATGATGCTCCTATTAATAGGATTATGAGGTTAGCTAATGATACGCAGGTCGATTTTTTTAGTTTTAACTCTATTGAGTATTTTTATTATTTTATTATTAATTATTACCTGTGAATTATGCATTAATATTATATATCTTATATATGTTAATTCTATTATTATACTTAATTATTTTATATACATATATATATATATATATATATCTATTAATTTTACTCTGTTTTAATATTATATTATCTGTATTTTCTCTTTTCTTTTATCTGTAATTAATTTGTTCAAACGATTATTATTATGTTATTATGTCGATTTATAACTGTTATAGGGCATGCCCGTTTAATTATATAAATAAAAAAAATAAAAAAGATTAATTTGAATTTATAACATTAAAATTAAAACATTAAACGTTTAAAATATTAAAATGAATTATAAATTACACAAGGCTGATCGAGTTAATGATTTTTTTTTTAACTCAGTTAAGTTAATATGCATACACATATAGTATATATTGTATTTTTAAGTACATAAGTTACCTAATAAGTAATAACTAATAAATAATAAATAATAATAAATAAGTATTATATATTTTAGTTGTCTTTCAAACAGATATTATTTTTATTATAATCACAATTATTATTATCACATCATTATCATTATAATTCGATTTCGATATATTTTAGGTTTTGAAGTTAAAATAAATAGTTATCATGCCTGAAAAAAAATAATCGAAAAGACAATAATTTTTTTCAAAACCACCTTCAATAATGAATTCATTGTCAAATTCATTGAATGCAACTCAAACAGTTATAAGTTCCTCTAGTTCCTCATTACCATCAACTGTATCTGTATCTGATACACCTATCACTCAGTTCACACCTTCGACTACAGATATTAATCGTACATCTTCCAGTTATAATATTTTTGACATTGCACATTACACAAATAAATTGTTAAAGCAAAGTGAAACAGAAGAAATTTTGAGCATAATTTGGGTCCCTGATATTAATTACAATTTTCCTATCAAAATATGATAGGAATAATTGATACATAATTGATTGTTAGGAAAATAGGTAGTTTTAAAGGGAAGGTTTTAGTGTTGGTTATTTTTTTTAAACCCTCCCTCAGATCAAATTTGAATGTACGCCACTGCGCACATCGGTAAATCGGTATCGATTTCATATTTTTCATTTATACAAACATGATCAAATCTAACAGTTGTCTAGATGTAAATTATAATAAGATTAAATATCGAAGACAGATACTCAATTTCGTATATTTATCATGTACAAGTTACAACGTAATGCACAAAGAAACACAAGGTATGACTTGATTTGCCACAAGTAGAGATTTAGTAGTCACACGACCACTAAAGTAAACCTTTTTTACTGTCCCGTGTATTTCATTTTACAAATGTACAATTTAACCCAAATAATTGCATAATTTTGAATACCTTTTGGTATACAATCAAATACCCTTTTTATTTGTTTTTAATATTTTTATTACAAAATCCACAAATAATATATTTTATAATAAGTGGAAAGAAATTGATGATGATTACTGTTGAAGAAGTTTCGTGCGAAGAAGCTGCAAATTAGTGTTATTTTCGCTTTGGTCAAATACGTAATTGTAAAATTTCATTATTCAACCTTCTAAAAGTAATTGACAATATTGCAGATGACTGATATCATTCCAAATTATTATTGTGTAATTTTATACTTTAACTCATTTTAAATTATTCTTCTTATTGTATTGTAAAATCACGTACATCAATTAAAAAGATGATTACAGCAGTTATTACTTTATTTTAACCTATAAATACATTTTACAGCAGTACAGAGAGGTGAAATAAACATTTCTAGAACGTTATAAAAAGTTACAAAACAAAACAATACATTAAATTTGTTTTTAATAACATACATTTTATGATGTTTTCAGCAGAGAAACATATTGTATACAATGTCTAAAATATTATGTATTTTCTTTATATTTATTTATGACATTAGAACATTAACCTTTCAATTTATTGTTACGTTAGTGCTGTTTTCACTATTTATTATAAACCTATTTATAGCTCTCAGTTTGTCAAAATAAAATCACAGGACTAATAACACATTTATATTTTATTCTTATTACAAAAAAAAAAACCAAAGATAGCATTAAAAGCTTTAGGCTTTGATGTTACAAAAATATACCAATTCGCTTAAAAATATAATTTGTTTTCATATGTTTTTTAACATTTAACTGTGTAGAAAATTATAATAAAATTGCTATTATGATTATTATAATAACATCACTCGTTCAACTAAACCATTATTCGCACTATACTCAGACGTAACCATATAACTTAGGACGCACAAATGCGGTTGGTATCTTAATTAATTCATTTGCCATTTTATCGATGTCAACCTAGTCTAAATTGGAAATTAAGTTTTGCGCAGACGAGTTATCAGTTTACATCAGTGGCGCAACTAGACCTTATGGTACCCTAGTAACAAAAATTACTTGGTGCCCTACAATATATATTTTTCTTTATATATTATATTATAGACTATAGATAAAAAAAAATATGTATATATAAATTATACAAATTATATCATAGGTAGATAGGTTCTTTAATTCATAAAAAAAAAAATTAAACATGTACATGTTAACAAAACTTAATTTTTCTAACTTTTAAGTTTGCAAAATTTTCTATTATTTTGTTTATATTTAACTGTTTAGTTTTATTTTTTTCAATGTTCAAAATGGCAATGTTTGATAGTCGCTCTTGATTCATTGAATTTCTTAAATAATTTTTAATAAGTTTCAGTTTAGAAAACGATCTTTCCGCTGATGCAACTGTTACAGGTAATGTGAGATAAATTAAGGTTGCACTTAAAATATCACTATACGATGCACTATAGTCATTTTTTAAAATATATATTGTCAATTGTTCGATACTTTTAACTTCAAAAATATTAATTAATTGTCTTATTGACAGTAACTGCCGGGTTAAATCTGTGCTTATATCATCTTTGTATAATTGCGTAAAATCATACGAAGCTTTTATTAAGTCATCTTCAGATAAATTAACTAATGTACTTGGTTGTAAAAAATCAAAGTTTTCAGTTATTACTTTTAATCCTTGAAATCTATTAGAAAGCTGAAAAATAACTGTATCAATTACTGGTAAAAAAACTCGAACTTTAAAATTCTCTTCTGTAACATTCAATCTTCTATCACCGTCGACTTCTTCAAAATGTTTAATAGCGAATTTAGAACGAACTTCGTGGTAATCTTTTGAAATTCCCCATTTATCACACATATTATGACTTGTTAATATTAAATCATCATACTGGTTTCTTAAATTTTGAATAATACAATTAGCCTCTTGTAAGTTTTGGCAAGCATTATGTAAATTAGTATTTTTACGTTGAAGAGACTGTGATACTCCATATAATGGTCTTAATATTTTTTCCCATAAGCATAACAACAAAACAAATTCAATTTTTTCTAATTTTTTTTTTAGAACATTTGCAATATTTCTTTCTTCTTTTTTCTGACTTGTTAAGGAAATATTGCTTAAGGATTTCAAAACATCAATAAATCTCACTTTTAAGGCATAAATAGACACGTGTCGCGATTCCCAGCGAGTGGGGCATATTTTTTTTAGGACTCTTTGCTTAATTTTATTTGCATCTACTTCACCAAAAGCTAAAGTTGCCCACCTTGGTGCACTTGAACTAAAAAAATTAAATACAGCCTGAACAGTTTCAAAAAACATTAACACTTTTTGGTTACTCTTTGCAGCATCTGATATTATTAAGTTAAGATTATGCGCACAACAGTGTACATAAGATGCAGTTGGAACTTTATCTTTAATTCTTTTTTGCAAACCAGAGTAAAATCCTTTCATTACAGCTGCCCCGTCATAACCTTGTCCTCTACACATATTGATATCTAGCCCTAACTCCATTAAAACATTTGTAATTAATTGTTCATAATTGATGGCTCCATGTTGCTGAATACAAAAAAAACCCAAAAATGATTCTTCAATTGTCAAGTTTCTTGTTTCATAATCAAGTTTTACATAACGAATCACTATGCTAACTTGGTCAATTTTAGTGATATCCAAAGTAGAATCCATAATAATTGAAAACCAATGAGATTTTTTGATATCTTCACATAGCAATTTTTTTGTGCTCGAAGCCAGTAAATCAATCAATTCGTTTTGTATTTTCCAACTGAGGTATTTGATTTTCTTTTTCTCATCATTTAAAAGATCACTCATAATAGGATCAAATTCTGCCAAAAGATAAACCATTTGTAGAAAGTTGCCTAGACAATACAAAGTTATTATTTACTAAAATTATTACTTATACATAACATATATTATAAACAATTTGAAATTTATACAAACAGGAAATCTATCA
This sequence comes from Periphyllus acericola, assembly GCA_949715065.1. NCBI lineage: Eukaryota > Metazoa > Arthropoda > Insecta > Hemiptera > Aphididae > Periphyllus > Periphyllus acericola. The sequence goes on along the minus strand of OX454264.1, from coordinate 7,534,780 downwards.
AAGTTCTTGGTTCTTTTTATTATTTAAAATAAAATACCATACATAAAAGCTTACCTGGACTTGATAATTTTCCTTGGCTATCTTTATGTTCATGTCCTCTAAGAGCTGTATTTCCAGCAGTTAATGATAAAATAATTTTTATGATTCTCTTTAATACATTCTGCCAGTAGACTATTTCAGTAGCATATTGATGTTCTATACTTTTGTCTATAGTTTTATTTGTTTCCCAATTGGAGCGAATTTTCCTAGCTTCGATATGTTGATTTGATGATTCGTGTTTTTCAATTTTTGATGCTAGATGTCGCCAATCATTAATCCCTTTGATCCAGGAATCCTGGTAGTAGGAATATTGACGATTAGCGAACAACCAACATGTTTCGCAATAAGCGACATTCCATCCGACAGAATAACACAACCAAAACCGTGGAACATTTATGCCAGATTTTAATTTCATTGTATAAAAATTAGTTGAGAATCGAAAACATTTTCCGTCTTCATATTTTCTGTAAGGAAAATCAATGTCTGGCCTACATGGTCCACTAGATATTATAAATCTCTTAATACTGCAGTGCATGTTTTCATTAAAGTGACATATATCAGATGGATACTCATATTGCTCAAATTTACCTAAGATTATGAAAACACAATTAATAATTTGTGGTTTTTAAAGTTCAATTTTTTTTTTTATATGATTCATAAATTTGTTTTATATTGTAGCTACACTTTTGTAACATAAATAATAATAATTTTTGTAAATTCATAAGTTGACGTTTCATAACATTAAATTACCCATTTAATGACCTTAGCTGTTTAAGTTGTAGGTATCATGAAAAAAAAATAGTTTTTAACTACTAAATAAGTTTATATTTTATATAACCTATCTATTTTATAACATATAACTAATTTTTTTAAACATATTTAAGTAATAGTTATTAAGTATGTTAATTTTTATAAATATGAACCTTAATATACCTGAGCAAAAAAAAAAATGCAGAAGTAGATTTTTAAAAAAAAAAAATGGTTATTAATTTAACTAAGTGTATGCCCATTTAATTTCTTTTAGATAAATAATATTTGTAACTGTTTTATCAATTAATTGTTGACAGATATAAAACATTACTAAACATACTAATAATATATTATACAATTTAATATACAATAATAATATATCATACAATCTTACTTATAGCATTAATTAATATTAAGTTGTAAGTACCTGTATTGGGTGCATCTACTGAAATATCTCTTACATCTGAGGCGGCTGAATTCAATATTTCATTTATAATTATGTCACTATTTTCAACATTATTCGGACCAGAGTTACTAACTAAAATTATTATATAAATAGTGGTAAATGTATTTAATATAGAGTACCACAAAATTATGGTCCACAGTTTTATAATATTATTATTGTTTTTATACCTACCGATTTCAGATTTTGGTTTTTTTTTTATGAATTGATCCATAGATCCTCTTATTTTATTTACTTGCTCATCATTAATTTGTTTTAATTTACGTTTTGCACAACCACTTAACTGCTTTCTATTTGATTGATTTGATGACATTTTTTTTTAATGGAATGTAGTTCAATCAATTGAATTAAAATAATTAAATATTAATAAAAACTTAAACTGTTCAATACTAGACACAGGCTTTAAATGGAAATTCAATTGGCAACTGCACTGACTTAAAAACATCAAATATAGGTAGCTTTTGTATAGTATACATAAAGTAGGTACCAATTGTTCCAAGAAAATTACAAATGTTCCCTCGATTCCGTCGTCCTTCATCCGTGATAACTGATCATATTAGAAAAATTACTATTTTTGTTCTAATTTTAGATGTTATACTAATTATTTTCCGTCTATTAGTGTCTTCGCGCGTAGTTTGTAACACTGCCGTACTTACCACAACTCCGTAATCAAACCACTATTATCAATCTCAATTTAGTCCTCAACCATTACCCACTGACTGCTAATCGATTTATACGACTATATTATATAATATCATATGATTCATATGAACCAACTAAATGAATATTCCGCGGAATGAAAAATCTATTTTCGTAATTTTTACGACTTACAAGAAATACCTTCATTCATATTTATTACCACATGCTACCTTATTCAAATCTTGATAATTTATGTTATAATAATATAAATACCGAAAACACAGGCATCAAATGGTGCCCCTAAAATGTCGGGTGCCCTGGTGTAAGTACCACCTAACACCCCTGCTTGTTGCGCCGCTGGTTTACATGTTAAATAAATGCCATTATGTGCTCAAACGAATATCACCGGATATTTAGATGTAATTACCTACCAATATATAGAATAACACGTTCATTTATTAGCAGTAATCTCTATCGTCAGTGTATTGTTCTTTTTTTTTGCATTGAGGCCTGTCGGTTGTTTGCCGAAATATCGAGAAACGTGCCTCTCAATTATTTATTGAGATAAATCCCAAATAATAGCAGAAAAATATCACATAAAAGCGAGACAGTTATAAATCGTACAAAATATTGAACAATAGACTACTTATGGTCGAGCCATGTAAATCACGTTTGACGTTTTTCAGTAATCTCGATTTCGGTAGAAATCGTTGTATAGTGTGTTTATACGATTTATTATATTATGTACAATGTACATACATTATAAAGCATGTTGATGACAATGATAATAAGATGGCGTATGTTCTTCTTTTGTCCAGTCAATACATCTTTTGGAGCAGTGTCCCTGGAGCCTTAAACCCGACCATAGATATTATAACAATAGTTTTACGAAAAAAATCCATATCCTAAATGTGCGATGTCCGTGTCTACAGGCGTAAGTTATATTGGCTCTTAACCGTCGCCGATTTTTCCACGAAACGAACCCATATGGCTAAAACCTCTGCGGGGTATATAATATAATATATTTTATGATGTACACAGTGCGATACTAAATACTAATATAACAATAAGAATGTTCAAAAGAAGTACAAAAAGGCCTCACGCGTGGGCCGATAGCTGTGTACCTAAACGCGACCCTTGTCGGCGGCCGGTGTTCGTGGAGATTACATCGCCCGTCTTGGCGGCGTCGTAGCGTGCATTCTTCTGCGCGTTGGTAGTTTCAGCTGTCGCGACGGCGACGGTACTACACACAAAAATAATGGAACTCAGATAAAAGCGTTAACCGTGTGTGAAGGTCATTAAATTTATGTGTATCTTACTGAATACTTTTCAGTAAACACCCTCGTGGCCTCGTTGTTATTACAATTCAAGATGATGGGTCGAAGCCAAGAGGGACCACGCATTGTACACGACTTGTAGTAGGTACCGAAAAATGAAATCAGCTAATATGTTTTTAACATAGAGTTGAGTTGGTTGAGTAGAGTTGAGGTTCCAAAACTGTCGAGTACTAGAATATTTGCGTAACGAACTGCAGACATAGGAAGAGTATGGCGATTATTATATCAAGCTTATGATAATGATTTATTTAATTAGTGTAATTGATTGCGGTAGTGCAATACAATATTGCGAAAATTGCGCATAAATAATTAAAAATTGTACTAAAATATAACGTTTCTTTAGTAGAATTTTTTTTTTTCATTAGTTTCATAATGTTTAAACTCTAAAAAATAAATTTTACTTTAAAAATGTTAATAAATTGATTTCTATGATTTTTTTTTAACATAAAATGTTTAATGTGGTTCTGTTTAGATACCTGCTTATATACCTGGCAACATTTCGTTCCACGTTGGTAGATGTAAGCGGAGCGAACTTAAAATAATCTAAATCACATACCTTCAAGTCTTCAGGTAATTCGTATAACAGATTTCTTTATTTGGTCTCCTATCATTAATTTTACTTATGGTTACAAATCCGGTGATGTTTTCATAAATTCAAATGTAGGTACTATGATCATACTACCGTTTAGAGTGTTTATACGTTACACACAATAATTTTAATTGATACTAAGTCATTCAAACAATATTCACCAATAAATCGTGTATTTTAGACATTTTTTAATTGTATATCATGGCATTTTTATGAAACCGTTTAAAAATTATTACAAAAGTGTAATTACGTGAAAAAATGGATAAATTATTTAAATTGATTTATAAATGAGTAACTTCAATAAGATTGCATTTGAATTGAAAAAATTTCGAAATTAAGAAAAGTTGTACTTAAAACTTTTAGATTGTAATTCGTACTTACACGCTACACATTTAGAACTTATTTAGCAATACATTCGAAAGTAGAAGAAAAGTTGCAAATGCAACAGCATCCGCGCTCTTGGATTGTAAAAAGTTTTCACACAACTTTCTAAAACTTTCTTGAACTTTAAAAATTAATTTTTGGTTTGCCAAATAACGATTTGGACCACTGCACCGTATGAATTATCGGCGGCGACGGCGTTCGGTTGATTTGAAAAAACGTGTATCGATGCGGTCGACAACAGCCGTCTATAATTTATATGATAAAATGTAGTCGAGTAAGCATGGATCACACGTGAGTTGAAATACTATAATTTTTAAAGGGAATAGATTTCTCACTGTATACCACTGCTACAGTAAATAAATAAAAAATTACTGTAATTACATAAGAAATTTACAGCAAATAAATCTTAAAAGTCTTATCTACAACGAGACTATGTTTTCTACATACTACCCAATTGTAAAAATATGTACATTTTTAGTAACACAATTTTAAATTAGAATTACGTTAATACTCGTACATTTTTATTCACACAAAAAGCATATTACACTGTTGATAACATTTAATGAAAAATGATTGAAATACTTATTTGCAACTTGATTTTCCATATTAAAAATAAATGTGAAATACTAGTTGACAACGATTCAAGTAATTCTGTATAGGTACTGTTCAGTGTTTTTTAATCAACACAGTAATTACACTATTATTTACTATCATTGTCATCTTTATCGCTACTGATTAATAGGGTACGGATGTTGTGGTTGTCAAAAAGTATCTACATAAAATTCTCTATCGATTAACTTTTTACATTTCATTATTTCTCGTCGTTCTGTATGCGATTAATTTCGTCCACATACAGACGGCAAGAATAGTTCTGTAGTGAAAATATATCTACATTTACCTATTAGTCATAACTGCTTAACGTTATTGTCATTTAAGAACTTTCATTTGTGAATTTTATAATGTGTCGGAAAAAATAAATTTGAACTTTTTGATATATAACTGCGACTAGAACCTTTTCTGAAATGTACACTTAATAAACAATTTCCAAAATACCCTAGTTTATTGGTTGATAATTATTGATTAATGCATTTATTTTGTCTACTACATTTTCAAAGCTGATACGAGTATGTCATTCATTTTGACGAATGAAATGAGAAATTAATCAGTTAAATTATTAGCATTTGTTTGTGTTTAACAGCTTAACTCTAAATACTTTCAAAGTGAATACAAATTTCTAAAACTATCTACGCGTATTTTCCAAAAGTTAATAAAATATGAGTGTGAGTGTGTGTGGCCGTGTGTGACTGTGTGAGTATGTCTGTGAGTCGGTGGTGGCGACCCAAATAGGCAGATGATCGTGAAAAGTCAACTACGGCGGCCGGTAACGATGGTCTATTATATAATGCAACATAATGGACACGTACAAATATTGCGTTACCGCTGATTATTAATTATTATTTATTACGCTGGCCATACTCGTACTTTGGAAGTTTTCAACATTAATCCATAATATAATGATAATGGCTTGTTATAATCATTATAACAAGCCATTATCATTATATTATAATGTATGGCGTTGGATAAAGTGGTAGTGAAGCGCTTCGAATCAACATTTCTCCTGTGCACAGATATTTATAAATAATTAATATTTGGATTCGAATTTATGAATTGCTGTCACATCAATAAGGGCTCGCAATCACAGTTCGTACGACAAACCGGACAAAAAAACTCGGGCGCCGGGCCTTTACATGAAAATAATTCGCACATATCTAGTAATGTTAAGACGGATATAAAAATCACTTGATAAGGTATAAGGAGGGTGCCTGCAGTATGTGTGTATTGTACATTATATATAACTATAATGTAACCTAACCGATTCTGATACAATTTTTGTCTGAAACGCTGAATTGAGTATTGGGCACTTCAAAAAAATGAGCTCATATTAATTAGGGTTTTATTTCTGCAGCAGGACGCAAATGTATAGGAAACAAGTTAACCATGGGTTCAATTCGAGATCAATTTGCATACATAAATAAAAATAAATACTCTGTGTATGTCAATTGTATACGCTGATGTCTTTAAAACTACCTATATGAATAATATTATGCAATGTTGGTAGTATTTTATCAATATACCATATAAAGCTTCTCACGAACCTACAATAAATTGTTATTTGTTAGGCATTCGTATTGTGTTATATTCATTGCTTCGGAAAAAAATTGAATAATATATATGTATATTGGAACTGAGAAGTAATGTCTTAAAACTTCAATATTCATCTTTAATATTTCCCTAAAACTTTACTTGTATCTTGTACGTCCAAAAAGACTAATTTAATATTTATCAGATAGCTATTTGAATTTATATGGCAGAAAAATGGTTCGGCATTATATTTTATTATATTATTATATCGTACGTATCGCGTGCCTGCGCTCTACAAATACGAACTTATAACTATACAATTTAGATATTAAAAAATAAGTCCCGGCTGACTGACTGAGACATAATCAACGCATAGCCTAAACTATGATAGCTGACTTGATATATGACTTGGAATTTTCATATATAAAATTATAATAATAAACAGAAAGAGTGGTGCTCACCGAAGATGTTGTTTTCGTGATGACGATTTGGCAACGAGAGATCGAAGTATCATTTACGCCGGTTCGCGTTTTCCTATAGGAAAATGAGGCTATTCAAGTTAAAAAAAGTTGTGTTATTAAAAAGGGGCCGAGTAATTTCATACATTAATAAGTATTATAGTTTTGGCCGTATGTTATAAAACGTAAGAAAGTAAAACTTTTCTATTATGAGGAAAGTAAATATATACTATATAATTCTGTAAGTTTTTAGACAATCTGACGAAAAACTTGAAAGAAATGCCAATTTATACGAGACACAAAACGCCTATGGTAGGTAATATTTTTACTACAAACGAGACAACAGAAGTGTATAATTTTATAATTTTAATCATAAAAATTGATAATAGATTTTAACGGTTGTTTGTAAACCGAATTCTGGTGAAAATAAAATTAATGCATCCCTAAAAATTGAAAGAATAGGAATCAATTGAATAAATTGTATTTTTACTTACAAAGTAACATACTGTGGATCTATACTTTATAGCAGGGATGGCGTACTTCTTGATAACTGCGTGTCAAATCAAAATGTTTGGTTTGATTTTATTTGCCTCGCGTGTCAATAACATTTCAGAACTTTTTTTTGCATAAAAAGTAATTAATTAAACGTATAAACATGATTTCATTGTTTGTTATGTTGTTATTTGTATATAATATATTTAAACTTTACAGAATTTACTATTTACTATTTATTATAACATATTAATATAATTTTACATTAATTTCTATTAAATATTACATATTAATATACAACACATAATTTTTTAATTACAAAAATTAGTTTTTATTGTGAAACTTGTTATATATTATAATTTATTGATTTTAATTGAATACATGCTGCACTGATATCTGTTCCAAGACTATTTCTAAATTGGGATTTAATAAAATTCATGGAGGAAAATAGCTTCTCGCATGTATATGTAGAACCAAACATAGTCATAAGGGAAGTATTAATTTTTTTATGTGAGTAAATTAATTTGGTAGACTTTCCCATTCAATAAGAATAAGGTTTTCGGCTTTTAATATTACTATCGATTTCACAATAATTTTTTTACAGTTCGCTGTTTAAATTAATAAATATATCTCTACAAATTACATTTTCCTGAAATTCTATTAATTCCATTTCGAAGTTTCCGATATTTAACCACTCAAAATATGGTAGGTTGGGTTCATTATATATCATTTTATGTGGAGTTATTAAAAATTGAAAGGTTGGACATCTAGACATCGAAACTGTGAAAATGTATTAGAAAACTATTCAGCTGTATTTTCTAATATATTAACATATTTTTAATCTATAAATTTGATGTCCGCCTGACTATCATTAAAGTGTTATGAATTGAAATTAGGAATTTTTGCATTAAATACATCGTAAAAAAATACTAGCAAGAATTAACATTTAAAACAGGGTTTTTGCCGCCTTAATTGTAACGAGTGTAGTACAATCATCGATATTATTATCAATTATAATTTGTCTGTTATCTCGTTATCAGTGCTGAATAAAATAAAACGAGTACAGTATAATCTCGGTAATCCGACACATATCAGACCACGCTACTGCCGGATTAACGAAAACGGCGGATTAACGGGGGTTCACATAAAAACGCATTTTTACTTATTGAATTTTACATTTTACTGATACATATGTATAAAAAAATGAATTACACTATGTATTATTATTATTTATTAATAATTATTATTATTATAGAATATAAATAATACGTCTATGGTTATATTTAATTAATATTTTAATTAGACAGGTTTAAAAAAATTATTAATTTTTTTGTTTGAAATGATACTTTTAATACTTTTTCTTGTAGTCGTTAAGTTAACTGAATACAAATAAAATATCTAATAGGTTTATACGTATTTAATCAGTAATTACCTAGTTTTATCTAACATTTTAACGTTAGCGATAGTAATTTTATATATAAATATATATATATATATAAAATATATATATTATATATATATATATATATATATATATATATATATATTGGTGCGTATTGGTTAAAATAGCCGGATTACTGGAGGTGTCAGATTATCGAACGGCCGGATTACCGAGATTGTACTGTATAAGATGTACGCGTAAATTTTAAGGTTTTTTAATTTTTCTACGGAAATCTCGAAAGAAACACAATCGCAAATCTAAAGGTGTGTAAACACCGACGACAAATTCTAAAAATAACATTTAAACATACTTCGTCATAGGATGATCTATTATTAATTAACCGTTCGATTATTTTTTCATTCACAAAATCGACATCAAATATCTCTGCTGGAAGTCATAATATTCAATATCTAAGGCAGTAAGAATATTGTCGTATATACTAATTACTTTGTACAAGTCATTTAAGTTCATACGTCGAGACAACTGTAAAGCCCAAATAAAAACTGAGGTTAGCCTTGATTTGTCGCAACCCTACCATTGTTGTTAGGGTCAAACGGCCCTAGAAGACCCCAGTAGATAATCTCTAGTAGAACATCTGTTTTACCATATTGTATTCTCCATTTTATTATATAATGACTTATCTCGATTCTAATATATTTTCAAAATTTACAGAATGGATATTTGTACAATTGTAGAATTTATCCAACTATAAATAATTATGAGTTTAGATTATATATCATTTGTGAACAATTATTGTGTAAGTATTAACTTAACCTTGTTGTATATGATTCTCATTTTTGTATTGGGAAATCACTTACATACATCATAATATAAAAAGTTGATAGCAACTATCCAAACATTACACAATACCTACATATATTATACAACTGTAGACACTAGAGAGACGTAAAATGTGTATTTTCATCAAATTGTAAATATTAAAAAACAAAGACATCAATTCTGGTTTTTTTATAGTTCACAGTTTGAAATATTTTTAGCAGAGAAACATATAATGTCCAATGACCAAAACAACATAATTGTTTACTCAGTATTTATTAATGATATTTTAACACTGTAATAGTAAATTTAACACTTATATTTGCTCCATTCACATTTGAGCTATTTATTAAAAATTTGTTGTACCTCTCAGATTTTCTAAATAAATGTATAGGACTAATTTATATAACCTTCTGTTTCTACTTATGTATGAAAACAAATTTTAAGAAAATTCCAATGTCAGAAAAAGAATATTAATTTGTATTAAACATTATCTAATGTAGAAATCGTATGCTTTTACCGTTTTACCCTTATCATCAAAAAAAAAAAATATAAAAAATATTGGTAAATATTAGAGCTCTCTATTTCACAAGTACACATATTTAGGTATTTTAATATACTCATGAATAACACTAAAAACAAGGATATTAAATCATGTATATTAAGTACAGATGAGAACAAATGTATATACATACCCTATAATGGCACCTACATATTAATTCAGTTTTAAATCAAGACCTCTATATCTATTCAATAATTACAATATCAATAACAAATATATAATAATATCAATAATTTCATCAACTTGTTAAAAAGCAGTTGATGAAAAATACTTAATAAATTGCGGGTACTAACTACTAATAATTGTTTTTAAATGTATATCACAAGCATTAGTATACATATTTCTTAACCGACATGTATTCAATACTAAATTAAATTTAAGTTAATTTATTGTTTTTAAAAAGAAATTGTACTAACTGATTTATTTAATAAGTATTTGAAATTATAATAACTTACTCAAATTATATTATAATACTTATCAGTAGGGTTTGAATTTGAAAGCAATTCACTGCTTTTTTTAGATAAAGATAGAAAAACAATTCTAACTTAGAAAAATGTTTCATTTTTATGCTAGAAGGAACAATTAATTTTTGTTTTTTTTATGTGTTGTGTTAAATTATCTATTAATCACAATAACTGTATAATAAAATCGATATGACCACACAAGAACAACATGGAGTGGATGTTAAGTTTAAAATAGCATGTAACGACTAGAAAAAACTCATATTCTGTTATTTACAATCAATAAAATAACAACAATAATAACATTAAACATAAAAAAAATATTTATTATTTATATCACTCCTATTATGTTGGTGAACATGAAATAGTACTATTATGTTTTTTTGAGAGAAAACCATTTGAATCATGAAAATGATGTATAAATGCGTTCTTACTTATCGGCCGATGACTCCTTGTCAACTTCAATGTGTAATTGCCAACACTCACCAGTACATGGTAAAAAGTTGTTAACAAAATTTTCGGTATCACTTCTGTCAACTGAAAACAATCAAAACTATGCATAGGACGTGTTACAGTTATGGTAGTAATATGACGACGACGACGACGACGACAGCAAAAACAGTCGAGGGGCAGCAGCTTACCTATCAGATAAATTTCGGCGAAATTACGATTTGAAGCATGTCCGGCACGACATGATTACAGATGATAACGCGCGAGCAGTCGGATAAGGTGAACGGAAAAAGCAACGGCGTCCAACTGAGGGCCCGAGTGGTGTTGTCGGAGCAACGGAAAACGTGAGCCATCCGAGCGGTCCGGACGCGCTGACGGGCTACTGTCGACGACGATGTTATACGCTATAGCGCTCGTTATACGCCGGAGACGGTGACGCGGATAATACAAGATTTATATATCTGTTATGATTATATCATATGATGAGATATAGTAACATAAACTTCCATGGTAACCGGTTATCAGCGGTACCGTGTTTTGATGACCAGCTCGATTGTGAATTATTGTAATGATAACGTGACCATTGCACGGGCTACAGTAGAATCGACTCTAGCGCCCGAGAGTCCATGGCATATCCCGCCCAAAAGACACAAGAGCGAACACCGGATTATAAGATTATTATTCGGAGAGCTCGCATTGTGTTGTTAATAGTTGGCAGTGTGGACGACAACGACTGCGACGAATATCGGGTGCGTCACCAATAGTATACAATATCGGACAACGTTTGCACAAGTACCAGTACATGCCGGCTCGACCGCAAACCGTCATCCAAAACAGTGAGAATTCCGTTGGATCTTCAACGTTTTTATTGTTCATGTATTGCCTAATTCTCATCACTAACACAAATGCATGTGACTCTTTGACAGAACTGTAGAAACACAATCCTAACACATCTCGACTGCTAGCAATATTTGCGTTTACCTTGTAAGCATTTCGTTCAGTGACGTTCGATTCGAATCTGCACAGTGTGGACTCCATTGGTGAGTAGGAAGACAGTTAGAATGCCTGTACTTTGAAACTAGTTGGTTTTGCGTTATCACATTTGTCATCACAAATCGCGTCCCCAAGATATACCGTAGATTTCTTTAATGTAGCTGTATTGTGTTCCTTTCGGCATACTGTATATTGTCTGGACGGTGATTATTTATAGCCCTCCAGCTCAGGCTGTGACTGAATTTGAATTTGTTAATGATTTATTTTCATGTTTTTTACTTTAATATACTCGTAGTGAATGACACTTCCTATTCGTATTTTTTATATTGGTAAATTATATTTTAAAATTGTGGTACTCATTTGTTATTGGCCCACCATTGAAATGACATATAAATTGTTTTGTTTTTTAGAAAATTATATGGCTTTATTTTAGAATATGACTATCTATACAGGCAGTGGCGTACCCATGATTTTCGAATGGGGGGGGGGGGGCTAAACAAAGTAAATCAAAATTTGACATCATCATAACAAACAATTTTCAATAAAGTCTTGTAGCAGTTAATTGTAATATTTCATTATTATATAACACATACGTCATACATAATATATTAGTGATATACAAAATATGTTATACGATAAATTATAAATTATTTTATTTTATATAACTTCAAATTCGAAATACATATTTTATTTTTTACATTATTTGCTCCAGTCTTCTAGTTGCATCCTTCTGGGTGCCTTTTTGGAAAATAATTTAATTATTTCATCCTCACTCAATTGTTCTTTTTTGTTAATATTTGTTAATGCCAATCCATTGAGTCGTTCTTCCGACATGGTTGACCGTAAATATGTTTTTAATCGTTGTAGTGTTGAAAACGTATGTTCAGGTGTGGCTGAGGTGACTGGCAATGTTGCAAACAATTGTAAGAGTATTTTAATATTTGGTACGATAGCTGTGCAATGGGGTAACGTAACAATGGCCGAATCTGGTATAATTTGCATATTTTTCCATTGGTGTCTCCAAATGCGCAACTCTGCTTTAAGAATAGAATTATCATCAGTTGAAAGATCTTGAGCATAGATAGAAGCCGCCTTCAATATAGTTTCATCGTCGTACATACTAAAATTTGATGGAATAAGTCCCTGTAAAGGTATTGTATCACTTAGTCGTTGATTAAATCGTGCATAGAGAATAATATTGTCTTAACAATTGGTATCAGCCTTTTTTTGTTGCTTTCAATCGTTTGTTGTAGATGTTTATCAAAGAGTACAACAACTGTTTTTTCAAACCCACTTTCAAAATTGATTAGGAAGTCATTTGCTCTTTGAACAGAAAGAAGATGATATTCTGTTTTTGAATGTTTGTTGAAGTCATTCTTAGCATCTTTAAACTTTAACATAGGTGCAGTTACTAATTTTCCCAAATTTTAAAATTATGTATTAAGTTTTAATTAATATGTTGTATTTTAAAAAGTAAGGTAAAAATCATTAGGTATTTAGGTTTGGTATGTAAGCATAAATTTACCTGTCTGCCTATTCCACCACCAGAAAAAGCAAACAAAACGCAAAATTTACAATAGGCTCCTTTATGTATATCACTATAAGCAAGCCAAAAATATTGTGTTAATACTTATGCTGAAATTTTCTTTTTTGTTTGCCTTCTATATTCTCTGGAAAATTAAAATCTAATGGAGGTATCCAAATGTTTTTTAAACAATCAACAATTTCAGATTTTTTCAGCGTTCGGTCCATTATGAAGCAAGCAATATCATTCATGTAAATTTCATTTTCAGTCAAAGCAGGCATTGATAAAGACTAAGAATACAAATATACATTTTCATCAATACTCTTAAATCATATTATTTTCTTTTTTTTTAGGTTATACCACCAGTTGGTTGGATTCCTCGGAGGAAATCTTATGATCATGAAGATATTATGAACATGGTTATCACATGTCCCAATGAACAAGTAACTAATTTAAAATGAATCATTTTCAATGTTAATTTTATTTTATATTCTTTTATTTATTTTAGATTATTAAAGGTAAACAGGGTATATATACCCTAAATAGTAAGCATAATGATCCTCTTCTAGTTTGTGACTATAAGAAAATTACTGAACTGCCATTTTATCAAGCTCCAGAAGCATTTGATTATGCCGCGCTTGAAAGAAAGTATTGGAAAAATATTAATTATAAATCGAGTGTTTATGGTGCAGATGTCTCAGGATCGGTCACATATCCTGATGTTAATGTATGTTTTAAATTCTTTAAATACCTTTTAACTTACATGTTAAATTTCTTCTTCATTTAAGGCATGGAATATTAGCAGGTTGGGTACAATATTGGACCATGTAAATAAAGATGACAAGTTGACAATCGAAGGAGTGAATACTCCATATCTATATTTTGGAATGTGGAAAGCAACATTTCCTTGGCACACCGAAAATATAGATTTGTATAGCATAAACTACTTAAACTACGGATTTCCAAAGACATGGTATACCTGTTAAAATTTTTATTTTACAACTTGGTGATTTTTATCATGTTATGTATATTATTTTAGGTACATAATTCCCCCTAGCTAAGGTCATCGATTTCAAAAGCTTGTTAATAGTATATATGATACCAAATATTGCTCTTTCTTTCTGAGACACAAAATGGTTATTATATCAACTTCAGTTTTAAAATCACAAAGCATATTGACCAATAAAGTAATTTATTCATTAAATCATAATTGTAAAAAAATAATTGTTCTACCTATGTACTAGGTTCTATTAATATTCATAAATTTATACACAAAGTTAAATAATTTATTTTTATTTCAGATTACTCAGGAGAATAGGGAATTCATGATTACGTTCCCATTTTCATATCATATGGGATTCAATCAAGTATTCAATATTGCTGAGTCGATAAATTTTGCATTGAGTAGATGGGTCGAATACGGAAAAAGAACGTCACTTTGTAGTTGTTCTAAAAATAAAATTTCGTTCAGCATGGATACATATGTGAAAACTTATCAACCAGAAAGTTATCAATTGTGGCGTGATGGCAAAGATATAGGATACCATCCTTAAAATCCTAAATATTTTTAACCTGCACCTGCGTCATAGCAGTATTATAGACTGCTATCAAAGGGATCTCCAATTTTCGTGCAAATTTCAAGCTCCAGATTACATGTAACTATTTTATGATAATACTTGTATTTGTAAATCATTCATTATCTTGTCTTTACTCTTTACAGATTCAATGATTTTTTGTCATACTGTTACCAAGAAATTGAGTTCTGTCGTGTTCAGAATAGAAGCCTACTACCTTACATGTTTAACTAGGCCTCATATTATTATATCCAAGACCTATGTGCAGTGGTTGTATATGCCAGCATAAATACTGATTTTATTTAAAAGTTTGAATAATTGGATGTACGCCAATGAAGCAAATGTGCTGAGTTTATTTTGTTATTACATATATTTTAGGCCAGCAGAATGGCACAACCTGAAACTGAGTCATTATGTTAGGTTGAATTATGTATGTGTTAGACCACCCAAGGGCCAAGACTCTCTAATTTTGTTTTTTTTTATTATATATCCAAGAGGAGGGAGATCACGAAATAGATTTAGTCCAAGTATTATCAGAGATGTTGATAAGGCATTAGCTTGCCCATCAACAGCCGAAAGGAATAAGATCCAAAAACAAGAATCCAAAGATAAAACAGAATCAGCTAAGGATAATGAAACTATTAAAGACCCAGTCATAAATAAAAAACAGCTAAAAATTCTAAATTGGACGAAAAAACTTCTCAAAAAAACAATGAAGATTTGAAAAAAGGCGATAAAAAAAAGATGACTCTACTTCACGTAGTAAAATAGCAGTTAAATGGAATCCCGATATTTTGGAGGCAAAAGATAATAAGACATTTGTTAAAGTATCAACTGCATTAAATAAATCAAAAAGAGGTGCTGCAAGTAGTACACAGCTAGAGTTAGAGCTAGAGAAGAAATATTCAAAAAAGATGACGGTTGATAAAGATGCAAAACCAGGATTGAATATTCCACACGTGTAAGTTGATAAATATTTGATCATGTAAATATATTTAATTATAGAAAAATGATTTTATACTTTTCATTGACTTAGGAATTATAAAATGGAACCACTAGGTAATAATGCACTTTTGGTCCCTGGTGATATCTTAAGTGTGTCCTATGGAAATGCACACAATAATATATATTCTATAACTTTTGATGCAAAAGTAAATATATCTTAATTTATTCATTTAACTTGAAATTAGGAGACCTTATAATAGTATATGTTACTAATGTTTTTTACTGTTTATAAGTATTCCTAATATGTACTAATATATCCGAGGAGGATTGATTTTTTTTAAGTACTATATAACTTGAATAAATTTATCATGATATTTCTATTTAACATTTATATGTAATATAATAATTATTAATGTATGTACTATGTAGGTATGTATATTGTATTAAAATTTTTAAAAAAGTATAATGTTATAAATAAAGTAGACTTTAGTAGAATAAAAGAACTATTTTTTAAAGAAATCAGATATTTTTGATTGTTTTTTAATGTTTGACCTATCTGTGATGTTTTAAATAACGTTTAGCGCGGAAAAAATCTCGTCTCCAATTTCTTGTTGTTCTTGAATGTACTTACGTACAACCTGTAAACTATCTAATGCCTGGGCAAGAGTAGTTTTAGGCAAAGCCAATTCACCATCGTCATCAATATCCGACTCCTCCCCACTGGACTCGTTAGGTATTTCTTGAAATTTTAAATCGTTCAGTATTTCATTATCAGTAGGATAGTATGTTGTTATAACACCAGAGTCCACCTCAACAAAATGTTGGAATTCAACTGTATTAGTCTCAGGAAAAAGCTGCTGATATCGATCCCACTCAATTGGGTTTTCTTCTTCGACTGGTTTTTGTTTATAATAAATAATAATATACATTCTTGGTTATTTGACCTTCCAGTTATCGAGGTGTGTACATAGTACATATTTTATAGTATAAATTCGAGTTATAAGCTAAAATTCAACTAAAATTACTTTGACTTATCGAGAAATTCGAGTTAGCGAAATTCGAATTATTGAGAAAATTTATCACACATATCATATATTGGGAGCCAGGGGCCGAGGCATTCCTTTGAGTTATGGAAAATTCGACTTATAGAGGTTCGAGTTATCGAGGTTTAACTGTATATATATATTATATATATATATATATATATATTGTTTTTGTGCCTGTTAGATAATTTTTGTATTTATTTTATAATTAAAAATCCTTACTGTGGTGTATGTACCAACAGTATCAAAATTTATCAAACATTGTCAAACAGAATAGTACCAATGAAGCAAATGAGCTTAGGTAGCACATTGTTGGTTAATATTTAAGGCAGCCGACGGACGAGACCGGAAAGTGTACGTTTCTCTGACATAAAATGGTTATTATATCACCTTCTATGTTAAAATCACATAGCACAAATAAAGTAATTTTATTCATTAATTCATAATTTTAAAAATTATTTGTTCTCCCTATATACTGGGATTTTTTAATATTAATAAAATTAAGCACGATTTAAAATTATTTATAATTTTTTTCAGATTACCAAGTACAATGGTGAATTTATGATTACTAAAGACCGGATTTATATGCAAATGCATATATGTATTGGAATAAGCTTTTTGAAATCTGATGAGAATTGTGCCCGATTTAGATCATTCTTATTAAAATAACACTAATTGCATTTTGCATATTTTGCATATTTCAACGTTTTTACCAATTAAATGCATATTTAATGAATATTTGTAGTTTTATAGCGCATATTACCTATTTATAGCATATATATTTATTTTTCGTCGTCTTCCTAACCTAACACAACTTCTGATAATCCAGTGCAATAAGGTAAAATATGAATTCAATTTTTGTTTTCACTTTTTATTGATGCGGGCTAATATTTTATAGATCGAAGATAAAGATTGTTAAATGGCGAACTTAGTGAAGACGACAAAATACTTTTTTATATATTTAAAACCTTTTTATACCTTTTTTAATACTTAATAGTTAATACTTATTTTTAAATAGTTTTAAATAAAATGTTTTCAATTCAATTTTAAGTGCATATTTTGTAGCATATTACAGCATTTTTAGAAGCATATTTTGATGATTTTTTGTGCATATAAATCCGGTCCCTAATGATTACATTCCCATTCTCGACTCGTATGGGATTCCACCATAGTATTAATATGGCAGAGTCTGTTAATTTATCATTGAATTAATGGTCGGAATATGGCAAGAGAATGTTGCTTTGCAGTTGTGATGAAAACAAACTATAATAAAGCATGGGTACATTTGTAAAAACAAACCAACCAGAAAGGTAAATAGTTCATACTAAATCAATGATTAAGTGTACCTTGTACGAGCTCAATTAACTACAATATTTTCGAATATAATGACAATGGTTAATTTTTTTAAATTATTATATTTGAAATAATATTTAGTACCATAAATATGTGTTGACCATTAAGCAATGATTTATAAATTAAAACCAATTTTAGAGTGCAATAACGGACTACGTAATATATTGTGCATCAAAAGAATCTGTAGACTAAATAACAAGAACAATGGCAAACGAATTAGGACCACTTGGCATACTATACTGTTAGGAATATTCCCAGGTTTGTTATAAAATATAGATGACTATTATACTATATTATAACACAGCAAATTATATTTGTAAACCATATGTAAAATAAATTAATATATTGTGTTTTACAGAACTTAATGATATAGCTGATATTTTTTTTGTAGCGACTATTCACAAATGGTTAATCGTCTGAATTTGTACGTGGACGGAGGATTTATGACTAGATAAGTTTTCAATACCTTATCTCAATCTCAACATTTATTTTAATGAAATTGTCATGAAATACCAATTTTTAGTGTTTTTTTTTCGAAGTATAAACCTCTAACAGACATTGTATTCATTTTTTTCATTGTCCTATATTATGACCCCCACAAGGTATATTCTTTATGGTATGCTACAGATATTTAAATATCTACGATTCAATTAGCATTTTTTACATGATTTTAGAAGAATCGAGTGGATATTATTATTATTATTTTCGATTGTATTATAATGAATTATACAAAGTCGTTATTACAAAAATACATTATGTACAGAAGATAGGAGGTTATATAATAAAATAAATAATAGAAACTTAATACAATTCTGTAAATGATATGATAGGAGAAAGATGTTTTAGAATTCTAGTGTCATTAAAATTGATTATCTCAAATAAAAATATAGTTTAAAGTCTTAAAGAGAAGAATTCCAAGTAAAACGGACAGATTTCAATTTCTAGAAATGTTTTGTTCAAACTGCTTTTAACAAAAAAAAAATTATTTTAACAATGTGATATGGGTGAGTAGCTAGCGCTCAAATGTTTATGAAATTGCATATTTTTTCTATTAATATTTGTATCCAGGTCTGCATTACACTCCAGTGTAATGCAGACCTGGATACAAATTCTCATTCTACTGAGTCAATTAATACTATTTTATTTTTTCATTTCTTTCCATATTTTTTAGTTTTATATTTTAAATACATTATAACAGAACAAAATATAGGCCCAAACAACATACATTCAGTCCAACTGTAGATGTTTACCAGTCAACTAAATTAGAATCATGTGAATTATCTTTTTTTGAATCAATTTAAGTAATCAATGATACTAGAGAAACCATCAGAATAGCTAGTGAAAAATTAGAAACAGAAATTTATAACGAAATTAATACTCCAACAAAATGCGATATTACTATGAAAAAAATTAGAGATATACAACAGTATAGAGAGAAGAAATTAACATTTCTAGTATGTTTTAATAAGTTCCAAAAAATACATTAATTTTGTTTTTAATAACACAAGGATTGTGATGATTTCTGCAGGGAAACATAATGTATATGACATATTAACACTTCTAGTTAATTTAATGTAATTTTAGCCCCATCTGACAAAAATAAATGGATTACCTTTTTGTAAAACAAAAGATGATATCGCCAAAGGGTACTCCTTAAGAATTATCAACAAAAAATCTATGCATTCAAAAATATATTCTTATAATACACATATATTTTCCATAAATCAGAATTTGAACAAATGTATAAGTAATTAAACATAAAAATAGCTGAGCAGTGAGCACTATTAAAAAATCATCTAGTATACAAACATAATACAGCGCATAGTTCAATACTTTTAGTGCTATAAAACCCGAGGCTTGCTCATAATGAACGATAATAAAATCAACAGTAGATTATGCAAAAGCAAACGGTAAATATTGTAAATAGGTACCTATTGCATTGCAGCGCTAAGAAGAAAACAGTAAACTGAGTTGTCAATGGTATATTCAAAGAGGGGAGGCGATTGGGTTGACTGCCCCCTGTAGTAAATTTCAAGTACTGTTACATTTTTGAAAAAAAAAATAATTTAAAACGTTAGAACGTTATTCGTGCCGAACTTTTAATCATATTTATATATTTTAGTTAGAACGCTTAGTGTTATAAATTACTTATCAAATGTTATGGGACCATCAAATTATTTTAAGGCTAACTAGGTCACGGGCAGTGACGATCATAACGGTTACAAAGTGCGTTGTGCAAGGTCCCGGTCGATTCGTGTGTCGCCGTCGTCGGCAGTAGTCACGGTAAAGTGGTGAGTGGACTTTAATTTTGTCACTAATCCATCCTACCTATTCAGTGTTATATTTCGGTCACTTGGATTTTCGTTCAGTAACTAGAATTCATAGTGCTTATTCCATAACAAAAACCCGAAATATCCAACCTCTTCAAAATGAACACACTTAATATTAACTAGTGAAAGTAAAAAAAAGAGAAAAGTCTTACCTTTTTGCGACCGGACTAATTTCTCTACGGGGAACCAATTTGGTATGGTTTGGACGGTCAGTGTTGAGATGTGGTTGTATTTACACATAGATATAAAATAAGATATTATTTAGAAATTATAATATTAGGTTTATAAGAATAATACAACTGGGTAAAATGTAAATGATACATGGATATTTACCGGTCAATAAATAATTATTTATTATCTTACAAGGAAAATGTCGATCGTAATCGTTTGCGACGGCCTGTCTTTCTAGTGCGATGGGTCCCCCGTCCAACCTATCCCGTGATCGAGTAAGGTGGAAAGGTCGACCGAGTCGTGTTGTTTGTGTCCCGTCGTGTCGGATCGTAAGATAGTCTGCGCGACTCACTGTAATGCTCATACTTTGCACTTGCAATTACTACGGGCCGTGTCAAAGTGATTTATGTCCACTCGAACAGCGTTTGAAGTCCTGAATGACCAGAGTACGCCAGACTGCTATGTAACAACTACCTATATATTTAACTAGCTGACCCGGCAATGCTTTGCTATTGCTAGATTTCAGTACATTTATATATGTTTAGGAATATGTGAAAAGTTTGATATGAATTATATCAGATATTTAATTTGATTAATTTGTTTAGTATAATTTTATATATAAGTGTGGAATATATTTGTTTCGTTATGAATTTATGATGTATGATTTTTATTTTGTTTGTTAATTATATCAATTTGTCTTAAACATTAAATATTTCTGGATACACCACGTTAAGTGTCTCGCCTTCTGGGGCCATCACAAATAGATTTTGTTTGCATGTGACACGTGACAGAGCTACGTACAATTGACCATGGGAAAAACACTGGATGGTTAAGTCTAAACCTGCAACGTTTAATCTTTGACCTTGTGCCTTATCAGTAGTCATTGCAAAGCTTAATTTCACAGGAAATTGGAGCCGTTTGAACTGGAATGGCAAATTGGTTGGTATCATTGGTATTCTAGGAATCAAGACCATTTCCCCAGCTCCACAGCCAGTAAGGATAATACACTCAAGCAGACAGTTTTTTAAAGACTTTATTTATAATCTCGTACCGTTGCATAATTTTGGTGGACTTAAGTTACGAAGTAAAATTATAGGAAAACCTACTTTTAGAATTAATTTGTGAGGTGGGGTCCCTGAAGGAGATAAAGAATTTAAAAATTCAGTTGGATAATGTATCCCCTCCTCTGCATCTAAAACAGTGTCAACGGAATAGTAAACTTTTGTTGGTGCATTGAATTTTAACAGTATCATGTCATTTATTTTATTGACTTGATCGTTAGTTGATGACAATATTGCTCTTTCTTGAAACCAACTTGACGTTTTAGTCGAAATATTAGGTAAATCTGGGTAAACATTTTCAATTAGGTCCAGCAAATTATACATCAAAAAACAAAGTTCAGACAGATCAATTTTACCATTTCTAGTCAGTGACTGACCATTACCAACACGGAGTAAAGCATCAGCAAAAGTTTTATTTCCTTGGTGAGATGATAATATTCTCATATTAGTTTTCAGTTTCAATTTAGTTATGTCTGGCCAAATGTAAGATCTCTTTAATGATGCGTTGACTTCATCAGCTCTCGTTCCTCTTACTACAACTGGCAAGATTTGACGAAAATCTCCAGAAAATAAGACTGTACAGCCACCCATTAATGTATTTTTATTACGTAAGTCCCGCAAGGTTCTATCCAATGCCTCAACCGAGCTTTTGTGGGACATGGATGCTTCTCCCAAACAATGAACACACAATCCCGCATCAATTGAGCAGTGTTGCTTTGTTTGGATATATGTATTACAGACACTTGATGTGTCATCGTAGGACATTTTTAGCGGGATCTTGAAAGTGGTATGCGCAGTTCGACCACCTTCTAAAAGCGTAGCTGAAATTCCAGATGAAGCCACAGCAAGAGCGATTTTTCTGTCTGTTCTTATTTTGGCAAGCAATAAATTAATGTGTTATTTGTATACTGAAATAACTCAGTTATTATGTTTCTACAAACAAAACTAAGATTACGCCATATAACCGATAAGTTGAGTGAAAAGTAATAAATAAGTAAAAAGCGGAAAAACAATGCAAAAAATAAGTGTCTGATACCGTGGTTCGAACTCGAGACGCTGTCTTTGAAATCTTACAAAAGTGCCACTGCGCAAGAGAAATCTGTGCACGGGGCGATAATTTTATGCTTAAGTATATCCGGATGTGGGGAACAAATAATTTTTTTATTTTAATTAATTTTTGTATTTTATTAATTAAGTTATACGAATAAATTGTATATTAAAACCTTCCCTGAATCTAGACCTATTGATTAGTGAAAATTGTACTAAAATCCGTTGGGTACTTTTTGAATTACGTTTATAAGCGTACATACAAAAAAGGGGGTTCTATTTTATATAGTAGTAAAGAAGATGTACCGTTAAAGTTTGTTAACATATTATTATTATCTAAAAAAAAGCATTTTCTATGTTCTCGAAAAAAAGATTCGGACAAAAATATTTTTGAAATGACAATGAAAAGAAAATTATGAAAAATCTTATATTAAATTTTCAAAATTGAAGGTTTTATACTTTTATGCATTTTTACTACAAAAATGTTTCAAAATTGTACCTTTTTTGAAATTATACTCAATTTAATTTCATTAACCAGTTATATGTGCAGAAGACATGAATAAGGAACTTTGTACCACATTTTTAAGACTTTTTCGAATAAAAATTATTTAATGGACATTTTACGAAAAAACTAAGAAAACATAAAACATTTTCAAAAATCTATAAATGGTTCAAGAAAATTCGAAATCTTTTGGTTATTATTACTAAAAAATCTATAGCAAACAATGATTACATTACAATATCATGTATCTTAAATTATAATTTTTTTAGTTGCGATGAAAAAAAAAAATCGATTTTGTCGAAAATCGGTATACCGTATAGTTTGCTGGTTTTTTATAATTGTTATCGTCTGATTTTATCAGTTATTCGGAAAACTGTTTATAAATTAAAAAAATAACCCAACTAATTACCAACTAGACACCGTCTTATCACTAATCTCCGATGATCACAGAAATTTTTCTCGTCGAAACTCGAAATCTTGTACACGGAAAAAAATAAAAACACAGTATCACAAGTCACGATAAAACCAATACATTGCTCGTACCAATCCGAGTCTACAAAATAAATAATTATACCTACCTAGCTTAAATATTATAGCCAAATGTGAATAATTCCAATGTATTGTTAAAATAAAACGATTATAATTATTAATTATATTACAATATTGCTCAAGCGACACACCAATAGGCGTGTAAAAACATTTTTGAACTAAGTGTACATACATATAGAGATAAATATTTAAATTTTTTAACGTATGTAACTTTGGAAATTTGATGTTATGGGATTTAATTTTTGAATCTTCTCAATTACATTGATATCAAATGGCAGGGCCGTATGATAAGGCTGTTTAGGGCGGCACATTTTAACATCGAGTACAACAGTAGAAAGTATAGGATGCCACCAAATATCACCGTATCACCCACCGGTTAACCTATTATGCACGTCTGTTGGGAAATTCGTTGTGCGTGACGCAGTGTTGTCGTGGAGGTGTCCTTGCCTGCCCTTGCGGGGATATAGTCGGGTCTGGTGCAACTAGCGTGATACCACAAAATCAATCGGAACAACATCATGCTCTTGTTATCACTAAATTTTATATTGTTGTAAGCAGTAAGCACGAACACATCTAGGTCGGTATACACATATCCGTTCAGTATTCGTTCGGTCCGTTCCGTGTCCGACGTTTTAAATTTGTTTACTTGTTATCAAATGACCATATTTACACATGGCCGTTCAGTATACGTTCCGTATCCGTGCCGCCCATTCCGTGTCCGACGTTTTAAATTTGTTTACTTGTTATCAAATGAGCATGTTTACACATGCCCGTTTAGTATTCGTTCAGTATCCGAACCGTCCGATTCCGTATTTTTAAATTTATCGGAGACAAGGTTTTGGGGAATTTCACTGATATGGAGACAGAAAACCCCCAAAGTCTTGTTTCTTTTTTGTTGTTTCTTCTTCTTCTTCGTCTAGTAACAACGCAAGTACAGCTAGATATTCTATATCTATATCATCTAAGTACTCTGCCATTTTTTCACTCAAATATTTGATGATAAAAAGTAAGACAATTAATCATTTTAAAAATTAGAAAAAAATATTAAAATACAAACAACGTGAGTACAAATGTGCATTTCATACTGACGTACATTGGTGCACTGAAGATGGTATACAAAAACTCATAATAACTTGTTAATGATACATGTAACCTATTTTACAATCATATCAAAATGATAGATGAGTTTTATAATATTTAACAACTATTTACTTTCTTTTTAGTGATTATTTACCATTTTTAACATAAGTTCATCAATTTTAATTACAAGATTTTCATAATTTAACCTAATCTTTGTATTAATAGTATACTTTGCTCTGTTATCATAACATTTCTTTTTCTCTTTTGGTCATTCATAAATACATGTTGATTGTCCGAGTTAATTAATTCAATTTGTTTCAACCAACATCCTCGTGTGTCATCCAAGAGGTTCCATTGGCGTGTGAGTGCTCAAAGGATTGGACTCAATTTGATATGTAAAAGTAATTTAAAATGCAGTTATTTAATACATCATTATTTATATTTTTTACATATCTATGCATACATTTCCCACATATGACTGTATTTAATTACACAATTACTTGTTAATGATACATGTATCCTATTTTACAATAATATTAAAATGATAGATGAGTTTCATATTATATTACAAGTATATATTTTATTTTTATTAATTTTCTACCATTTTTAACATACATATATCAATTTTAATAACAAGATTTACATAATTTAACCTAATGTTTATATTGATAGTATACTTTGCCCTGTTATCATAACATTTCTTTTTCTCTTTAAGTCATTCATAAATACAAGTGGACTGCTTGAGCTTATTCATTCAATTTGTTTCAACCAACATAATCGTGTGTCATCTAAGAGGTTCCATTGGCCTGTGCGTGCTCATAGGATTGGACTCAATGTAATATGTAAAAGTAATTTAAAATGCAGTTATTTAATACATCTTAATTTATATTTTGTACACATCTAAGCATACATTTCAAACATATGACCGTATTTATATACATAAATAATTGTTAATGATACATATAATTTATTTTACAATCATATAAAAATGATAGATTAGTTATAATCGATTTACATTGAGTCCAATTATATGAGCATGTTCATATAATTGGACTCAATGAAATATGTAAAAGTAATTTAAAATGCAGTTTTTTAATACATCTTAATTCATATTTTGTACATATCTAAGCATACATTTCACACATATGACCGTATTTAATTACATTATTACTTCTTAATGATACATGTATTTAAATTACAAGATTTACATAATTTAACCTAATCTTTATACTGATAGTATACTTTGCACTGTTATAATAACATTTCTTTTTTTCTTTAGGTCATTCATAAATACATGTTGATTGTCCGAGTTAATTAATTCAATTTGTTTCAACCAACATCCTCGTGTGTCATCTAAGAGGTTCCATTGGCGTGTGTGTGCTCATAGGATTGGACTCAATTTGATATGTAAAAGTATTTTAAAATGCAGTTATTTAATACATCATTATTTATATTTTTTACATATCTAAGCATACATTTCCCACATATGACTGTATTTAATTACACAATTACTTGTTAATGATACATGTATCCTATTTTACAATAATATTAAAATGATAGATGAGTTTCATATTATATTACAAGTATTTATTTTATTTTTATTAATTTTCTACCATTTTTAACATACATTTATCAATTTTAATTACAAGATTTACATAATTAAACGTAATCTTTATACTAATAGTATACTTTGCACTGTTATAATGACATTTATTTTTCTTTTTAGGCCATTCATAAATACATGTTGATTGTCCGAGTTTATTAATTCAATTTGTTTCAACCAACATCATCGTGTGTCATCTAAGAGGTTCCATTATTCTGTGCGTGCTCATAGTATTGGACTCAATTTGATATGTAAAAGTAATTTAAAATGCAGTAATTTAATACATTATTACTTGTAAATGATACATGTAACCTATTTTACAATCGTACTAAAATGATAGATGAGTTTTATATTATATTTCAAGTATTTATTTTATTTTTTTTAATTTTTTACCATTTTTAACACACATTTATCAATTTTAATTACAAGATTTATATAATTTAAATTTGACCTGTTGTAATGACATTTCTTTTTCTTTTTAGGTCATTCATAAATACATGTTGATTGTCCGAGTTTATTAATTCAATTTGTTTCAACCAACATCATCGTGTGTCATCTAAGAGGTTCCATTGGCCTGTGCGTGTTCATAGTATTAGACTCAATTTGATTTGTAAAAGTAATTTAAAAAGCTGTTATTTAATACATCATAATTTATATTTTGTACATATCTAAGCATACATTTCACACATATGACTGTATTTAATTACATAAATAGTTGTTAATGATACATTTTACCTATTTTACAATGATATTAAAATGGATGAGTTTTATATTATATTTCAATTATTTATTCTATTTTTTTTTTCCATTTTTAACATACATTTATCATTTTAATTACAAAATTTACATAATTTAAATTAATCTTTAATTGATAGTATAATTTGACCTGTTATAATGACATTTTTTTTTCTTTTTAGGTCATTCATAAATACATGTTAATTGTCCAAGTTTATTAATTCAATTTGTTTCAACCAACATCATCGTGTGTCATCTAAGAGGTTCCATTGGCCTGTGCGTGTTCATAGGATTGGACTCAATTTGATTTGTAAAAGTAATTTAAAAAGCTGTTATTTAATACATCTTAATTTATATTTTGTACATATCTAAGCATACATTTCACACATATGACTGTATTTAATTACATAATTTCTTGTTTATGATACATGTAACATATTTTACAATCATACTAAAATGATAGATGAGTTTTTTATTAAATTTCAAGTATTAATTTTATTTTTTTAATTTTTTTCCTTTTTTAACATACGTTCATCAATTTTAATTACAAGATTTACATAATTTAACCTAATCTTTATACTGATAGTATACTTTGCACTGTTATAATAACATTTCTTTTTTTCTTTAGGTCATTCATAAATACATGTTGATTGTCCGAGTTAATTAATTCAATTTGTTTCAACCAACATCGTTGAGTATCATCTAAGGTGTTCCATTGACCTGAGCATGCTTATAGGATTCGACTCAACTCGATATGTAAAAGTAATTTAAAATGCAGTTATTTAATACATCTTAATTTATATTTTGTACATATCTAAGCATTCATTGCACACATATGACTGTATTTATTTACATAATTACTTGTTAATGATACATGTAACTTATTTTATAATCATTTTATTATGGTAGATGAGTTTTATATTATATTTCTAGTATATATTTTATTTTTTTTAATTCTTTAACATTTCTAACACACATTTATCAATTTTAATTACAATATTTACATAATTTCACATTTTCTTTGTATTGATAGTATACTTTGCACTGTTATAATGACAGATGAGTTTTACATTATATATCAAGTATTTATTTTATTTTTTTTAATTTTTTTAATATTTTTAACATACATTTATCAATTTTAATTACAAGATTTACATAATTTAACATAATCTTTGTATTGATAATATACTTTGCACTGTTATAATGACAGATAAGTTTTACATTATATATCAAGTATTTATTTTATTTATTTTAATTTTTTACCATTTTTAACATACATTTTTCATTTTAATTACAAGATTTACATAATTTACCATAATCTTTGTATTGATAGCATACTTTGCACTGTTATAATGACAGATGAGTATTACATTATATATCAAGTATTTATTTTATTTATTTTAATTATTTCCATTTTTAACATACATTTATCAATTTTAATTACAAGATTTACCTAATTTAACATAATCTTTGTATTCATAGCAT
Organism: Periphyllus acericola; assembly: GCA_949715065.1. Taxonomy (NCBI): domain Eukaryota; kingdom Metazoa; phylum Arthropoda; class Insecta; order Hemiptera; family Aphididae; genus Periphyllus; species Periphyllus acericola. The sequence goes on along the minus strand of OX454264.1, from coordinate 7,505,800 downwards.
ACTTTGCACTGTTATAATGACAGATAAGTTTTACATTATATATCAAGTATTTATTTAATTTTTTTTAATTTTTTACCATTTCTAACACACATTTATCAATTTTAATTAAAGATTTACATAATTTAACATAATCTTTGTATTGATAACAAACTTTGCACTGTTTTAATGACATTTAATTTTCTTTTTAGATCATTCATAAATAAATGTTGATTGTCAGAGTTAATTAATTCAATGTGTTTCATCCAACATCGTTGAGTATCATCTAAGGTGTTCCATTGACCTGAGCATGCTTATAGGATTCGACTCAACTCGATATGTAAAAGTAATTTAAAATGCAGTTATTTAATACATCTTAATTTATATTTTGTACATATCTAAGCATTCATTGCACACATATGACTGTATTTATTTACATAATTACTTGTTAATGATACATGTAACTTATTTTATAATCATTTTATTATGATAGATGAGTTTTATATTATATTTCTAGTATATATTTTATTTTTTTTAATTCTTTAACATTTCTAACACACATTTATCAATTTTAATTACAATATTTACATAATTTCACATTTTCTTTGTATTGATAGTATACTTTGCACTGTTATAATGACAGATGAGTTTTACATTATATATCAAGTATTTATTTTCTTTTTTTTAATTTTTTTAATATTTTTAACATACATTTATCAATTTTAATTACAAGATTTACATAATTTAACATAATCTTTGTATTGATAATATACTTTGCACTGTTATAATGACAGATAAGTTTTACATTATATATCAAGTATTTATTTTATTTATTTTAATTTTTTACCATTTTTAACATACATTTTTCATTTTAATTACAAGATTTACATAATTTACCATAATCTTTGTATTGATAGCATACTTTGCACTGTTATAATGACAGATGAGTATTACATTATATATCAAGTATTTATTTTATTTATTTTAATTATTTCCATTTTTAACATACATTTATCAATTTTAATTACAAGATTTACCTAATTTAACATTATCTTTGTATTCATAGCATACTTTGCACTGTTATAATGACAGATAAGTTTTACATTATATATCAAGTATTTATTTAATTTTTTTTAATTTTTTACCATTTCTAACACACATTTATCAATTTTAATTAGAGATTTACATAATTTAACATAATCTTTGTATTGATAACAAACTTTGCACTGTTTTAATGACATTTAATTTTCTTTTTAGATCATTCATAAATAAATGTTGATTGTCAGAGTTAATTAATTCAATGTGTTTCATCCAACATCGTTGAGTATCATCTAAGGTGTTCCATTGACCTGATCATGCTTATAGGATTCGACTCAACTCGATATGTAAAAGTAATTTAAAATGCAGTTATTTAATACATCTTAATTTATATTTTGTACATATCTAAGCATTCATTGCACACATATGACTGTATTTATTTACATAATTACTTGTTAATGATACATGTAACTTATTTTATAATCATTTTATTATGATAGATGAGTTTTATATTATATTTCTAGTATATATTTTATTTTTTTTAATTCTTTAACATTTCTAACACACATTTATCAATTTTAATTACAATATTTACATAATTTCACATTTTCTTTGTATTGATAGTATACTTTGCACTGTTATAATGACAGATGAGTTTTACATTATATATCAAGTATTTATTTTATTTTTTTTAATTTTTTTAATATTTTTAACATACATTTATCAATTTTAATTACAAGATTTACATAATTTAACATAATCTTTGTATTGATAATATACTTTGCACTGTTATAATGACAGATAAGTTTTACATTATATATCAAGTATTTATTTTATTTATTTTAATTTTTTACCATTTTTAACATACATTTTTCATTTTAATTACAAGATTTACATAATTTACCATAATCTTTGTATTGATAGCATACTTTGCACTGTTATAATGACAGATGAGTATTACATTATATATCAAGTATTTATTTTATTTATTTTAATTATTTCCATTTTTAACATACATTTATCAATTTTAATTACAAGATTTACCTAATTTAACATAATCTTTGTATTCATAGCATACTTTGCACTGTTATAATGACAGATATGTTTTACATTATATATCAAGTATTTATTTTATTTATTTTAATTTTTTACCATTTTTAACATACATTTATCAATTTTAATTACAAGATTAACATAATTTAACATAATCTTTGTATTGATAGCATACTTTGCACTGTTATAAAGACATTTAATTTTCTTTTTAGGTCATTCATAAATACATGTTGATTGTCAGAGTTAATTAATTCTATGTGTTTCATCCAGCATCGTTGAATGTCATCTAAGAGGTTGAGACTCGATTGACGGCACTCGAGACGTGCATGGCACGCTATTTTGCAGACCACACCAGGTTGGCAGAGAGCATCAGGCGAATCGAGCTATGCCAAAATTCGAGAGACTCGCATACCAGCCCGCAACCGCCATTAGAAACGACCGCATACACGGCTACTGAGGCGGAATCAATCGGGGACCGGCTAGGAGGGCAGTCTGCATTAGATCCCCCCCCAAGGTCACCGCCTCAATAGTACGGAAAGGGTCCCCGAAGCCCACTCAGTAAGGGACGACAACCGCGAAGTCCGTACTGCAGGTCGGTCACTACCTTCATCAGACGCGCGGCACGGTACCTCGCTCGATCCCGCAGAGAGGTCCGTACACCTCGCAGACGTCTATCGTTCTCGATTACTTGATTGTCAGAGTTAATTAATTCAATGTGTTTCATCCAACATCGTTGAGTGTCATATAAGATGTTCCATTGAACTGAGCATGCTTATAGGATTGGACTCAATTCGAAATGTAAAAGTAATTTAAAATGCAGTTATTTAATACATCTTAATTTTTATTTTGTACATATCTAAGCATACATTTCACATATATGACTGTATTTAATTACATTATTACTTTTTAATGATACATGTAACTTATTTTACAATCGTACTAAAATGATAGATGAGTTTTATATTATATTTCAATTATTTATTCTATTTTTTTTAATTCTTTAACATTTCTAACACACATTTATCAATTTTAATTACAATATTTACATAATTTCACATTTTCTTTGTATTGATAGTATACTTTGCACTGTTATAATGACAGATGAGTTTTACATTATATATCAAGTATTTATTTTATTTTTTTTAATTTTTTTAATATTTTTAACATACATTTATCAATTTTAATTACAAGATTTACATAATTTAACATAATCTTTGTATTGATAATATACTTTGCACTGTTATAATGACAGATAAGTTTTACATTATATATCAAGTATTTATTTTATTTATTTTAATTTTTTACCATTTTTAACATACATTTTTCATTTTAATTACAAGATTTACATAATTTACCATAATCTTTGTATTGATAGCATACTTTGCACTGTTATAATGACAGATGAGTATTACATTATATATCAAGTATTTATTTTATTTATTTTAATTTTTTCCATTTTTAACATACATTTATCAATTTTAATTACAAGATTTACATAATTTAACATAATCTTTGTATTGATAGCATACTTTGCACTGTTATAATGACATTTATTTTTCTTTTTAGGCCATTCATAAATACATGTTGATTGTCCGAGTTTATTAATTCAATTTGTTTCAACCAACATCATTGTGTGTCATCTAAGAGGTTCCTTTGGCCTGTGCGTGTTCATATTATTGGACTCAATTTGATTTGTAAAAGTAATTTAAAAAGCTGTTATTTAATACATCTTAATTTATATTTTGTACATATCTAAGCATACATTTCACACATATGACTGTATTTATTTACATAATTACTTGTTAATGATACATGTAACTTATTTTATAATCATTTTATTATGATAGATGAGTTTTATATTATATTTCTAGTATTTATTTTATTTTTTTTAATTCTTTAACATTTCTAACACACATTTATCAATTTTAATTACAATATTTACATAATTTCACATTTTCTTTGTATTGATAGTTTACTTTGCACTGTTATAATGACAGATGAGTTTTACATTATATATCAAGTATTTATTTTATTTTTTTTAATTTTTTTAATATTTTTAACATACATTTATCAATTTTAATTACAAGATTTACATAATTTAACATAATCTTTGTATTGATAATATACTTTGCACTGTTATAATGACATTTAATTTTCTTTTTAGATCATTCATAAATAAATGTTGATTGTTAGAAGTAATTAATTCAATGTGTTTCATCCAACATCGTTGAGTGTCATCTAAGATGTTCCATTGACCTGAGCATGCCCTTAGGATTGGACTGAATTCGATATGTAAAAGTAATTTAAAATGCAGTTATTTAATACATCTTAATTTTTATTTTGTACATATCTAAGCATACATTTCACATATATGACTGTATTTAATTACATTATTACTTTTTAATGATACATGTAACTTATTTTACAATCGTACTAAAATGATAGATGAGTTTTATATTATATTTCAATTATTTATTCTATTTTTTTTTAATTTTTGACCATTTTTAACATACATTTATCATTTTAATTACAAAATTTACATAATTTAAATTAATCTTTAATTGATAGTATAATTTGACCTGTTATAATGACATTTATTTTTCTTATTAGGTCATTCATAAATACATGTTGATTGTCCGAGTTTATTAATTCAATTTGTTTCAACCAACATCTTCTTGTGTCATCTAAGAGGTTCCATTGGCCTGTGCGTGTTCATAGTATTGGATTCAATTTGATATGTAAAAGTAATTTAAAAAGCTGTTATTTAATACATCTTAATTTATATTTTGTAAATATGTAAGCATACATTTCACACATATGACTGTATTTAATTACATAATTTCTTGTTAATGATACATGTAACATATTTTACAATCATACTAAAATGATAGATGAGTTTCATATTATATTACAAGTATTTATTTTATTTTTATTAATTTTCTATCATTTTTAACATACATTTATCAATTTTAATTACAAGATTTACATAATTAAACGTAATCTTTATACTAATAGTATACTTTGCACTGTTATAATGACATTTATTTTTCTTTTTAGGCCATTCATAAATACATGTTGATTGTCCGAGTTTATTAATTCAATTTGTTTCAACCAACATCATCGTGTGTCATCTAAGAGGTTCCATTATTCTGTGCGTGCTCATAGTATTGGACTCAATTTGATATGTAAAAGTAATTTAAAATGCAGTAATTTAATACATTATTACTTGTAAATGATACATGTAACCTATTTTACAATCGTACTAAAATGATAGATGAGTTTTATATTATATTTCAAGTATTTATTTTATTTTTTTTAATTTTTTACCATTTTTAACACACATTTATCAATTTTAATTACAAGATTTTTATAATTTAACATAATCTTTGTATTGATAGCATACTTTGCACTGTTATAATGACAGATGAGTATTACATTATATATCAAGTATTTATTTTATTTATTTTAATTTTTTCCATTTTTAACATACATTTATCAATTTTAATTACAAGATTTACATAATTTAACATAATCTTTGTATTGATAGCATACTTTGCACTGTTATAATGACATTTATTTTTCTTTTTAGGCCATTCATAAATACATGTTGATTGTCCGAGTTTATTAATTCAATTTGTTTCAACCAACATCATTGTGTGTCATCTAAGAGGTTCCTTTGGCCTGTGCGTGTTCATATTATTGGACTCAATTTGATTTGTAAAAGTAATTTAAAAAGCTGTTATTTAATACATCTTAATTTATATTTTGTACATATCTAAGCATACATTTCACACATATGACTGTATTTATTTACATAATTACTTGTTAATGATACATGTAACTTATTTTATAATCATTTTATTATGATAGATGAGTTTTATATTATATTTCTAGTATTTATTTTATTTTTTTTAATTCTTTAACATTTCTAACACACATTTATCAATTTTAATTACAATATTTACATAATTTCACATTTTCTTTGTATTGATAGTTTACTTTGCACTGTTATAATGACAGATGAGTTTTACATTATATATCAAGTATTTATTTTATTTTTTTTAATTTTTTTAATATTTTTAACATACATTTATCAATTTTAATTACAAGATTTACATAATTTAACATAATCTTTGTATTGATAATATACTTTGCACTGTTATAATGACATTTAATTTTCTTTTTAGATCATTCATAAATAAATGTTGATTGTTAGAAGTAATTAATTCAATGTGTTTCATCCAACATCGTTGAGTGTCATCTAAGATGTTCCATTGACCTGAGCATGCCCTTAGGATTGGACTGAATTCGATATGTAAAAGTAATTTAAAATGCAGTTATTTAATACATCTTAATTTTTATTTTGTACATATCAAAGCATACATTTCACATATATGACTGTATTTAATTACATTATTACTTTTTAATGATACATGTAACTTATTTTACAATCGTACTAAAATGATAGATGAGTTTTATATTATATTTCAATTATTTATTCTATTTTTTTTTAATTTTTGACCATTTTTAACATACATTTATCATTTTAATTACAAAATTTACATAATTTAAATTAATCTTTAATTGATAGTATAATTTGACCTGTTATAATGACATTTATTTTTCTTATTAGGTCATTCATAAATACATGTTGATTGTCCGAGTTTATTAATTCAATTTGTTTCAACCAACATCTTCTTGTGTCATCTAAGAGGTTCCATTGGCCTGTGCGTGTTCATAGTATTGGATTCAATTTGATATGTAAAAGTAATTTAAAAAGCTGTTATTTAATACATCTTAATTTATATTTTGTAAATATGTAAGCATACATTTCACACATATGACTGTATTTAATTACATAATTTCTTGTTAATGATACATGTAACATATTTTACAATCATACTAAAATGATAGATGAGTTTCATATTATATTACAAGTATTTATTTTATTTTTATTAATTTTCTATCATTTTTAACATACATTTATCAATTTTAATTACAAGATTTACATAATTAAACGTAATCTTTATACTAATAGTATACTTTGCACTGTTATAATGACATTTATTTTTCTTTTTAGGCCATTCATAAATACATGTTGATTGTCCGAGTTTATTAATTCAATTTGTTTCAACCAACATCATCGTGTGTCATCTAAGAGGTTCCATTATTCTGTGCGTGCTCATAGTATTGGACTCAATTTGATATGTAAAAGTAATTTAAAATGCAGTAATTTAATACATTATTACTTGTAAATGATACATGTAACCTATTTTACAATCGTACTAAAATGATAGATGAGTTTTATATTATATTTCAAGTATTTATTTTATTTTTTTTAATTTTTTACCATTTTTAACACACATTTATCAATTTTAATTACAAGATTTTTATAATTTAACATAAGCTTTGTATTGATAGCATACATTGCACTGTTATAATGACATTTATTTTTCTTTTTAGGCCATTCATAAATACATGTTGATTGTCCGAGTTTATTAATTCAATTTGTTTCAACCAACATCATCGTGTGTCATCTAAGATGTTCCTTTGGCCTGTGCGTGTTCATAGTATTGGACTCAATTTGATTTGTAAAAGTAATTTAAAATGCAGTTATTTAATACATCTTAATTTATATTTTGTACACATCTAAGCATACATTTCAAACATATGACCGTATTTATATACATAAATAATTGTTAATGATACATATAATTTATTTTACAATCATATAAAAATGATAGATTAGTTATAATCGATTTACATTGAGTCCAAATATATGAGCATGTTCATATAATTGGACTCAATGTAATATGTAAAAGTAATTTAAAATGCAGTTTTTTAATACATCTTAATTCATATTTTGTACATATCTAAGCATACATTTCACACATATGACCGTATTTAATTACATTATTACTTCTTAATGATACATGTATTTAAATTACAAGATTTACATAATTTAACCTAATCTTTATACTGATAGTATACTTTGCACTGTTACAATAACATTTCTTTTTTTCTTTAGGTCATTCATAAATACATGTTGATTGTCCGAGTTAATTAATTCAATTTGTTTCAACCAACATCCTCGTGTGTCATCTAAGAGGTTCCATTGGCCTGTGCGTGTGCTCATAGGATTGGTCTCAATTTGATATGTAAAAGTATTTTAAAATGCAGTTATTTAATACATCATTATTTATATTTTTTACATATCTAAGCATACATTTCCCACATATGACTGTATTTAATTACACAATTACTTGTTAATGATACATGTATCCTATTTTACAATAATATTAAAATGATAGATGAGTTTCATATTATATTACAAGTATTTATTTTATTTTTATTAATTTTCTATCATTTTTAACATACATTTATCAATTTTAATTACAAGATTTACATAATTAAACGTAATCTTTATACTAATAGTATACTTTGCACTGTTATAATGACATTTATTTTTCTTTTTAGGCCATTCATAAATACATGTTGATTGTCCGAGTTTATTAATTCAATTTGTTTCAACCAACATCATCGTGTGTCATCTAAGAGGTTCCATTATTCTGTGCGTGCTCATAGTATTGGACTCAATTTGATATGTAAAAGTAATTAAAATGCAGTAATTTAATACATTATTACTTGTAAATGATACATGTAACCTATTTTACAATCGTACTAAAATGATAGATGAGTTTTAAATTATATTTCAATTATTTATTCTATTTTTTTTAATTTTTTACCATTTTTAACATACATTTATCATTTTAATTACAAAATTTACATAATTTAAATTTGACCTGTTATAATGACATTTATTTTTCTTTTTAGGTCATTCATAAATACATGTTGATTGTCCGAGTTTATTAATTCAATTTGTTTCAACCAACATCTTCTTGTGTCATCTAAGAGGTTTTATTGGCCTGTGCGTGTTCATAGTATTGGATTCAATTTGATATGTAAAAGTAATTTAAAAAGCTGTTATTTAATACATCTTAATTTATATTTTGTACATATGTAAGCATACATTTCACACATATGACTGTATTTAATTACATAAATAGTTGTTAATGATACATTATACCTATTTTACAATGATATTAAAATGGATGAGTTTTATATTATATTTCAATTATTTATTCTATTTTTTTTTTCCATTTTTAACATACATTTATCATTTTAATTACAAAATTTACATAATTTAAATTAATCTTTAATTGATAGTATAATTTGACCTGTTATAATGACAATTCTTTTTCTTTTTAGGTCATTCATAAATACATGTTAATTGTCCGAGTTTATTAATTCAATTTGTTTCAACCAACATCATCGTGTGTCATCTAAGAGGTTCCATTGGCCTGTGCGTGTTCATAGTATTGGACTCAATTTGATATGTAAAAGTAATTTAAAAAGCTGTTATTTAATAAATCTTAATTTATATTTTGTACATATCTAAGCATACATTTCACACATATGACTGTATTTAATTACATAATTTCTTGTTAATGATACATGTAACATATTTTACAATCATACTAAAATGATAGATGAGTTTTTTATTATAATTCTAGTATTTATTTAATTTTTTTTAATTTTTTACCATTTCTAACACACATTTATCAATTTTAATTAAATATTTACATAATTTAACATAATCTTTGTATTGATAACAAACTTTGCACTGTTATAATGATATTTAATGTTCTTTTTAGATCATTCATAAATAAATGTTGATTGTCAGAGTTAATTAATTCAATTTGATTCATCCAACATCGTTGAGTATCATCTAAGGTGTTCCATTGACCTGAGCATGCTTATAGGATTCGATTCAACTCGATATGTAAAAGTAATTTAAAATGCAGTTATTTAATACATCTTTATTTATATTTTGTACATATCTAAGCATTCATTGCACACATATGACTGTATTTATTTACATAATTACTTGTTAATGATACATGTAACTTATTTTATAATCATATTATTATGATAGATGAGTTTTATATTATATTTCTTGTATTTATTTTTTTTTTTTAATTCTTTAACATTTCTAACACACATTTATCAATTTTAATTACAATATTTACATAATTTAACATTTTCTTTGTATTGATAGTATACTTTGCACTGTTATAATGACAGATGAGTTTTACATTATATATCAAGTATTAATTTTATTTTTTTTAATTTTTTACCATTTTTAACATACATTTTTCATTTTAATTACAAGATTTACATAATTTACCATAATCTTTGATTGATAGTATACTTTGCACTGTTATAATGACAGATGAGTATTACATTATATATCAAGTATTTATTTAATTTATTTTAATTTTTTCCATTTTTAACATACATTTATCAATTTTAATTACAAGATTTACATAATTTAACATAATCTTTGTATTGATAGCATACTTTGCACTGTTATAATGACATTTATTTTTCTTTTTAGGCCATTCATAAATACATGTTGATTGTCCGAGTTTATTAATTCAATTTGTTTCAACCAACATCATCGTGTGTCATCTAAGAGGTTCCTTTGGCCTGTGCGTGTTCATATTATTGGACTCAATTTGATTTGTAAAAGTAATTTAAAAAGCTGTTATTTAATACATCTTAATTTATATTTTGTACATATCTAAGCATACATTTCACACATATGACTGTATTTAATTACATACTTTCTTGTTAATGATACATGTAACATATTTTACAATCATACTAAAATGATAGATGAGTTTTTTATTAAATTTCAAGTATTAATTTTATTTTTTTAATTTTTTTCCTTTTTTAACATACGTTCATCAATTTTAATTACAAGATTTACATAATTTAACTTATCTTTATATTGATAGTATACTTTGCACTGTTATAATGACAGATGAGTTTTACATTATATATCAAGTATTTATTTTATTTTTTTTAATTTTTTTAATATTTTTAACATACATTTATCAATTTTAATTACAAGATTTACATAATTTAACATAATCTTTGTATTGATAATATACTTTGCACTGTTATAATGACAGATAAGTTTTACATTATATATCAAGTATTTATTTTATATTTTTTAATTTTTTACCATTTTTAACATACATTTTTCATTTTAATTACAAGATTTACATAATTTACCATAATCTTTGTATTGATAGCATACTTTGCACTGTTATAATGACAGATGAGTATTACATTATATATCAAGTATTTATTTTATTTATTTTAATTATTTCCATTTTTAACATACATTTATCAATTTTAATTACAAGATTTACCTAATTTAACATAATCTTTGTATTCATAGCATACTTTGCACTGTTATAATGACAGATATGTTTTACATTATATATCAAGTATTTATTTAATTTTTTTTAATTTTTTACCATTTTTAACATACATTTATCAATTTTAATTACAAGATTTACATATTTAAACGTAATCTTTATACTAATAGTATACTTTGCACTGTTATAATGACATTTATTTTTCTTTTTAGGCCATTCATAAATACATGTTGATTGTCCGAGTTTATTAATTCAATTTGTTTCAACCAACATCATCGTGTGTCATCTAAGAGGTTCCATTATTCTGTGCGTGCTCATAGTATTGGACTCAATTTGATATGTAAAAGTAATTTAAAATGCAGTAATTTAATACATTATTACTTGTAAATGATACATGTAACCTATTTTACAATCGTACTAAAATGATAGATGAGTTTTATATTATATTTCTAGTATTTATTTATTTTTTTTAATTCATTAACATTTCTAACACACATTTATCAATTTTAATTACAATATTTACATAATTTAACATTTTCTTTGTATTGATAGTATACTTTGCACTGTTATAATGACAGATGAGTTTTACATTATATATCAAGTATTTATTTTATTTTTCTTAATTTTTTTAATATTTTTAACATACATTAATCAATTTTAATTACAAGATTTACATAATTTAACATAATCTTTGTATTGATAATATACTTTGCACTGTTATAATGACATTTAATTTTCTTTTTAGATCATTCATAAATAAATGTTGATTGTTAGAAGTAATTAATTCAATGTGTTTCATCCAACATCGTTGAGTGTCATCTAAGATGTTCCATTGACCTGAGCATGCCCTTAGGATTGGACTGAATTCGATATGTAAAAGTAATTTAAAATGCAGGGATTTAATACATCTTAATTTTTATTTTGTACATATCTAAGCATACATTTCTCATATATGACTGTATTTAATTACATTATTACTTTTTAATGATACATGTAACTTATTTTACAATCGTACTAAAATGATAGATGAGTTTTATATTATATTTCAATTATTTATTCTATTTTTTTTTAATTTTTGACCATTTTTAACATACATTAATCAATTTTTATTACAAGATTTACATAATTTAACATAATCTTTGTATTGATAATATACTTTGCACTGTTATAATGACATTTAATTTTCTTTTTAGATCATTCATAAATAAATGTTGATTGTTAGAAGTAATTAATTCAATGTGTTTCATCCAACATCGTTGAGTGTCATCTAAGATGTTCCATTGACCTGAGCATGCCCTTAGGATTGGACTGAATTCGATATGTAAAAGTAATTTAAAATGCAGTTATTTAATACATCTTAATTTTTATTTTGTACATATCTAAGCATACATTTCTCATATATGACTGTATTTAATTACATTATTACTTTTTAATGATACATGTAACATATTTTACAATCATATAAAAATGATAGATTAGTTATAATCGATTTACATTGAGTCCAATTATATGAGCATGTTCATATAATTGTACTCAATGTAATATGTAAAAGTAATTTAAAATGCAGTTTTATAATACATCTTAATTCATATTTTGTACATATCTAAGCATACATTTCACACATATGACCGTATTTAATTACATTATTACTTCTTAATGATACATGTATTTAAATTACAAGATTTACATAATTTAACCTAATCTTTATACTGATAGTATACTTTGCACTGTTATAATAACATTTCTTTTTTTCTTTAGGTCATTCATAAATACATGTTGATTGTCCGAGTTAATTAATTCAATTTGTTTCAACCAACATCCTCGTGTGTCATCTAAGAGGTTCCATTGGCCTGTGTGTGCTCATAGGATTGGACTCAATTTGATATGTAAAAGTATTTTAAAATGCAGTTATTTAATACATCATTATTTATATTTTTTACATATCTAAGCATACATTTCCCACATATGACTGTATTTAATTACACAATTACTTGTTAATGATACATGTATCCTATTTTACAATAATATTAAAATGATAGATGAGTTTCATATTATATTACAAGTATTTATTTTATTTTTATTAATTTTCTACCATTTTTAACATACATTTATCAATTTTAATTACAAGATTTACATAATTAAACGTAATCTTTATACTAATAGTATACTTTGCATTGTTATAATGACATTTATTTTTCTTTTTAGGCCATTCATAAATACATGTTGATTGTCCGAGTTTATTAATTCAATTTGTTTCAACCAACATCATCGTGTGTCATCTAAGAGGTTCCATTATTCTGTGCGTGCTCATAGTATTGGACTCAATTTGATATGTAAAAGTAATTTAAAATGCAGTAATTTAATACATTATTACTTGTAAATGATACATGTAACCTATTTTACAATCGTACTAAAATGATAGATGAGTTTTATATTATATTTCAAGTATTTATTTTATTTTTTTTAATTTTTTACCATTTTTAACATACATTTATCATTTTAATTACAAAATTTACATAATTTAAATTTGACCTGTTATAATGACATTTCTTTTTCTTTTTAGGTCATTCATAAATACATGTTGATTGTCCGAGTTTATTAATTCAATTTGTTTCAACCAACATCATCGTGTGTCATCTAAGAGGTTCCATTGGCCTGTGCGTGTTCATAGTATTGGACTCAATTTGATTTGTAAAAGTAACTTAAAAAGCTGTTATTTAATACATCATAATTTATATTTTGTACATATCTAAGCATACATTTCACACATATGACTGTATTTAATTACATAAATAGTTGTTAATGATACATTATACCTATTTTACAATGATATTAAAATGGATGAGTTTTATATTATATTTCAATTATTTATTCTATTTTTTTTTTCCATTTTTAACATACATTTATCATTTTAATTACAAAATTTACATAATTTAAATTAATCTTTAATTGATAGTATAATTTGACCTGTTATAATGACATTTCTTTTTCTTTTTAGGTCATTCATAAATACATGTTAATTGTCCGAGTTTATTAATTCAATTTGTTTCAACCAACATCATCGTGTGTCATCTAAGAGGTTCCATTGGCCTGTGCGTGTTCATAGTATTGGACTCAATTTGATATGTAAAAGTAATTTAAAAAGCTGTTATTTAATAAATCTTAATTTATATTTTGTACATATCTAAGCATACATTTCACACATATGACTGTATTTAATTACATAATTTCTTGTTAATGATACATGTAACATATTTTACAATCATACTAAAATGATAGATGAGTTTTTTATTATAATTCTAGTATTTATTTAATTTTTTTTAATTTTTTACCATTTCTAACACACATTTATCAATTTTAATTACAATATTTACATAATTTAACATTTTCTTTGTATTGATAGTATACTTTGCACTGTTATAATGACAGATGAGTTTTACATTATATATCAAGTATTAATTTTATTTTTTTTAATTTTTTACCATTTTTAACATACATTTTTCATTTTAATTACAAGATTTACATAATTTACCATAATCATTGATTGATAGTATACTTTGCACTGTTATAATGACAGATGAGTATTACATTATATATCAAGTATTTATTTAATTTATTTTAATTTTTTCCATTTTTAACATACATTTATCAATTTTAATTACAAGATTTACATAATTTAACATAATCTTTGTATTGATAGCATACTTTGCACTGTTATAATGACATTTATTTTTCTTTTTAGGCCATTCATAAATACATGTTGATTGTCCGAGTTTATTAATTCAATTTGTTTCAACCAACATCATCGTGTGTCATCTAAGAGGTTCCTTTGGCCTGTGCGTGTTCATATTATTGGACTCAATTTGATTTGTAAAAGTAATTTAAAAAGCTGTTATTTAATACATCTTAATTTATATTTTGTACATATCTAAGCATACATTTCACACATATGACTGTATTTAATTACATAATTTCTTGTTAATGATACATGTAACATATTTTACAATCATACTAAAATGATAGATGAGTTTTTTATTAAATTTCAAGTATTAATTTTATTTTTTTAATTTTTTTCCTTTTTTAACATACGTTCATCAATTTTAATTACAAGATTTACATAATTTAACCTAATCTTTATACTGATAGTATACTTTGCACTGTTATAATAACATTTCTTTTTTTCTTTAGGTCATTCATAAATACATGTTGATTGTCCGAGTTAATTAATTCAATTTGTTTCAACCAACATCCTCGTGTGTCATCTAAGAGGTTCCATTGGCCTGTGTGTGCTCATAGGATTGGACTCAATTTGATATGTAAAAGTATTTTAAAATGCAGTTATTTAATACATCATTATTTATATTTTTTACATATCTAAGCATACATTTCCCACATATGACTGTATTTAATTACACAATTACTTGTTAATGATACATGTATCCTATTTTACAATAATATTAAAATGATAGATGAGTTTCATATTATATTACAAGTATTTATTTTATTTTTATTAATTTTCTACCATTTTTAACATACATTTATCAATTTTAATTACAAGATTTACATAATTAAACGTAATCTTTATACTAATAGTATACTTTGCATTGTTATAATGACATTTATTTTTCTTTTTAGGCCATTCATAAATACATGTTGATTGTCCGAGTTTATTAATTCAATTTGTTTCAACCAACATCATCGTGTGTCATCTAAGAGGTTCCATTATTCTGTGCGTGCTCATAGTATTGGACTCAATTTGATATGTAAAAGTAATTTAAAATGCAGTAATTTAATACATTATTACTTGTAAATGATACATGTAACCTATTTTACAATCGTACTAAAATGATAGATGAGTTTTATATTATATTTCAAGTATTTATTTTATTTTTTTTAATTTTTTACCATTTTTAACATACATTTATCATTTTAATTACAAAATTTACATAATTTAAATTTGACCTGTTATAATGACATTTCTTTTTCTTTTTAGGTCATTCATAAATACATGTTGATTGTCCGAGTTTATTAATTCAATTTGTTTCAACCAACATCATCGTGTGTCATCTAAGAGGTTCCATTGGCCTGTGCGTGTTCATAGTATTGGACTCAATTTGATTTGTAAAAGTAACTTAAAAAGCTGTTATTTAATACATCATAATTTATATTTTGTACATATCTAAGCATACATTTCACACATATGACTGTATTTAATTACATAAATAGTTGTTAATGATACATTATACCTATTTTACAATGATATTAAAATGGATGAGTTTTATATTATATTTCAATTATTTATTCTATTTTTTTTTTCCATTTTTAACATACATTTATCATTTTAATTACAAAATTTACATAATTTAAATTAATCTTTAATTGATAGTATAATTTGACCTGTTATAATGACATTTCTTTTTCTTTTTAGGTCATTCATAAATACATGTTAATTGTCCGATTTTATTAATTCAATTTGTTTCAACCAACATCATCGTGTGTCATCTAAGAGGTTCCATTGGCCTGTGCGTGTTCATAGTATTGGACTCAATTTGATATGTAAAAGTAATTTAAAAAGCTGTTATTTAATAAATCTTAATTTATATTTTGTACATATCTAAGCATACATTTCACACATATGACTGTATTTAATTACATAATTTCTTGTTAATGATACATGTAACATATTTTACAATCATACTAAAATGATAGATGAGTTTTTTATTATAATTCTAGTATTTATTTAATTTTTTTTAATTTTTTACCATTTCTAACACACATTTATCAATTTTAATTACAATATTTACATAATTTAACATTTTCTTTGTATTGATAGTATACTTTGCACTGTTATAATGACAGATGAGTTTTACATTATATATCAAGTATTAATTTTATTTTTTTTAATTTTTTACCATTTTTAACATACATTTTTCATTTTAATTACAAGATTTACATAATTTACCATAATCTTTGATTGATAGTATACTTTGCACTGTTATAATGACAGATGAGTATTACATTATATATCAAGTATTTATTTAATTTATTTTAATTTTTTCCATTTTTAACATACATTTATCAATTTTAATTACAAGATTTACATAATTTAACATAATCTTTGTATTGATAGCATACTTTGCACTGTTATAATGACATTTATTTTTCTTTTTAGGCCATTCATAAATACATGTTGATTGTCCGAGTTTATTAATTCAATTTGTTTCAACCAACATCATCGTGTGTCATCTAAGAGGTTCCTTTGGCCTGTGCGTGTTCATATTATTGGACTCAATTTGATTTGTAAAAGTAATTTAAAAAGCTGTTATTTAATACATCTTAATTTATATTTTGTACATATCTAAGCATACATTTCACACATATGACTGTATTTAATTACATAATTTCTTGTTAATGATACATGTAACATATTTTACAATCATACTAAAATGATAGATGAGTTTTTTATTAAATTTCAAGTATTAATTTTATTTTTTTAATTTTTTTCCTTTTTTAACATACGTTCATCAATTTTAATTACAAGATTTACATAATTTAACTTATCTTTATATTGATAGTATACTTTGCACTGTTATAATGACAGATGAGTTTTACATTATATATCAAGTATTTATTTTATTTTTTTTAATTTTTTTAATATTTTTAACATACATTTATCAATTTTAATTACAAGATTTACATAATTTAACATAATCTTTGTATTGATAATATACTTTGCACTGTTATAATGACAGATAAGTTTTACATTATATATCAAGTATTTATTTTATTTATTTTAATTTTTTACCATTTTTAACATACATTTTTCATTTTAATTACAAGATTTACATAATTTACCATAATCTTTGTATTGATAGCATACTTTGCACTGTTATAATGACAGATGAGTATTACATTATATATCAAGTATTTATTTTATTTATTTTAATTATTTCCATTTTTAACATACATTTATCAATTTTAATTACAAGATTTACCTAATTTAACATAATCTTTGTATTCATAGCATACTTTGCACTGTTATAATGACAGATATGTTTTACATTATATATCAAGTATTTATTTTATTTATTTTAATTTTTTACCATTTTTAACATACATTTATCAATTTTAATTACAAGATTTACATATTTAAACGTAATCTTTATACTAATAGTATACTTTGCACTGTTATAATGACATTTATTTTTCTTTTTAGGCCATTCATAAATACATGTTGATTGTCCGAGTTTATTAATTCAATTTGTTTCAACCAACATCATCGTGTGTCATCTAAGAGGTTCCATTATTCTGTGCGTGCTCATAGTATTGGACTCAATTTGATATGTAAAAGTAATTTAAAATGCAGTAATTTAATACATTATTACTTGTAAATGATACATGTAACCTATTTTACAATCGTACTAAAATGATAGATGAGTTTTATATTATATTTCTAGTATTTATTTATTTTTTTTAATTCTTTAACATTTCTAACACACATTTATCAATTTTAATTACAATATTTACATAATTTAACATTTTCTTTGTATTGATAGTATACTTTGCACTGTTATAATGACAGATGAGTTTTACATTATATATCAAGTATTTATTTTATTTTTCTTAATTTTTTTAATATTTTTAACATACATTAATCAATTTTAATTACAAGATTTACATAATTTAACATAATCTTTGTATTGATAATATACTTTGCACTGTTATAATGACATTTAATTTTCTTTTTAGATCATTCATAAATAAATGTTGATTGTTAGAAGTAATTAATTCAATGTGTTTCATCCAACATCGTTGAGTGTCATCTAAGATGTTCCATTGACCTGAGCATGCCCTTAGGATTGGACTGAATTCGATATGTAAAAGTAATTTAAAATGCAGGGATTTAATACATCTTAATTTTTATTTTGTACATATCTAAGCATACATTTCTCATATATGACTGTATTTAATTACATTATTACTTTTTAATGATACATGTAACTTATTTTACAATCGTACTAAAATGATAGATGAGTTTTATATTATATTTCAATTATTTATTCTATTTTTTTTTAATTTTTGACCATTTTTAACATACATTAATCAATTTTTATTACAAGATTTACATAATTTAACATAATCTTTGTATTGATAATATACTTTGCACTGTTATAATGACATTTAATTTTCTTTTTAGATCATTCATAAATAAATGTTGATTGTTAGAAGTAATTAATTCAATGTGTTTCATCCAACATCGTTGAGTGTCATCTAAGATGTTCCATTGACCTGAGCATGCCCTTAGGATTGGACTGAATTCGATATGTAAAAGTAATTTAAAATGCAGTTATTTAATACATCTTAATTTTTATTTTGTACATATCTAAGCATACATTTCTCATATATGACTGTATTTAATTACATTATTACTTTTTAATGATACATGTAACATATTTTACAATCATATAAAAATGATAGATTAGTTATAATCGATTTACATTGAGTCCAATTATATGAGCATGTTCATATAATTGGACTCAATGTAATATGTAAAAGTAATTTAAAATGCAGTTTTATAATACATCTTAATTCATATTTTGTACATATCTAAGCATACATTTCACACATATGACCGTATTTAATTACATTATTACTTCTTAATGATACATGTATTTAAATTACAAGATTTACATAATTTAACCTAATCTTTATACTGATAGTATACTTTGCACTGTTATTATAACATTTCTTTTTTTCTTTAGGTCATTCATAAATACATGTTGATTGTCCGAGTTAATTAATTCAATTTGTTTCAACCAACATCCTCGTGTGTCATCTAAGAGGTTCCATTGGCCTGTGTGTGCTCATAGGATTGGACTCAATTTGATATGTAAAAGTATTTTAAAATGCAGTTATTTAATACATCATTATTTATATTTTTTACATATCTAAGCATACATTTCCCACATATGACTGTATTTAATTACACAATTACTTGTTAATGATACATGTATCCTATTTTACAATAATATTAAAATGATAGATGAGTTTCATATTATATTACAAGTATTTATTTTATTTTTATTAATTTTCTACCATTTTTAACATACATTTATCAATTTTAATTACAAGATTTACATAATTAAACGTAATCTTTATACTAATAGTATACTTTGCATTGTTATAATGACATTTATTTTTCTTTTTAGGCCATTCATAAATACATGTTGATTGTCCGAGTTTATTAATTCAATTTGTTTCAACCAACATCATCGTGTGTCATCTAAGAGGTTCCATTATTCTGTGCGTGCTCATAGTATTGGACTCAATTTGATATGTAAAAGTAATTTAAAATGCAGTAATTTAATACATTATTACTTGTAAATGATACATGTAACCTATTTTACTATCGTACTAAAATGATAGATGAGTTTTATATTATATTTCAAGTATTTATTTTATTTTTTTTAATTTTTTACCATTTTTAACATACATTTATCATTTTAATTACAAAATTTACATAATTTAAATTTGACCTGTTATAATGACATTTCTTTTTCTTTTTAGGTCATTCATAAATACATGTTGATTGTCCGAGTTTATTAATTCAATTTGTTTCAACCAACATCATCGTGTGTCATCTAAGAGGTTCCATTGGCCTGTGCGTGTTCATAGTATTGGACTCAATTTGATTTGTAAAAGTAACTTAAAAAGCTGTTATTTAATACATCATAATTTATATTTTGTACATATCTAAGCATACATTTCACACATATGACTGTATTTAATTACATAAATAGTTGTTAATGATACATTATACCTATTTTACAATGATATTAAAATGGATGAGTTTTATATTATATTTCAATTATTTATTCTATTTTTTTTTTCCATTTTTAACATACATTTATCATTTTAATTACAAAATTTACATAATTTAAATTAATCTTTAATTGATAGTATAATTTGACCTGTTATAATGACATTTCTTTTTCTTTTTAGGTCATTCATAAATACATGTTAATTGTCCGATTTTATTAATTCAATTTGTTTCAACCAACATCATCGTGTGTCATCTAAGAGGTTCCATTGGCCTGTGCGTGTTCATAGTATTGGACTCAATTTGATATGTAAAAGTAATTTAAAAAGCTGTTATTTAATAAATCTTAATTTATATTTTGTACATATCTAAGCATACATTTCACACATATGACTGTATTTAATTACATAATTTCTTGTTAATGATACATGTAACATATTTTACAATCATACTAAAATGATAGATGAGTTTTTTATTATAATTCTAGTATTTATTTAATTTTTTTTAATTTTTTACCATTTCTAACACACATTTATCAATTTTAATTACAATATTTACATAATTTAACATTTTCTTTGTATTGATAGTATACTTTGCACTGTTATAATGACAGATGAGTTTTACATTATATATCAAGTATTAATTTTATTTTTTTTAATTTTTTACCATTTTTAACATACATTTTTCATTTTAATTACAAGATTTACATAATTTACCATAATCTTTGATTGATAGTATACTTTGCACTGTTATAATGACAGATGAGTATTACATTATATATCAAGTATTTATTTAATTTATTTTAATTTTTTCCATTTTTAACATACATTTATCAATTTTAATTACAAGATTTACATAATTTAACATAATCTTTGTATTGATAGCATACTTTGCACTGTTATAATGACATTTATTTTTCTTTTTAGGCCATTCATAAATACATGTTGATTGTCCGAGTTTATTAATTCAATTTGTTTCAACCAACATCATCGTGTGTCATCTAAGAGGTTCCTTTGGCCTGTGCGTGTTCATATTATTGGACTCAATTTGATTTGTAAAAGTAATTTAAAAAGCTGTTATTTAATACATCTTAATTTATATTTTGTACATATCTAAGCATACATTTCACACATATGACTGTATTTAATTACATAATTTCTTGTTAATGATACATGTAACATATTTTACAATCATACTAAAATGATAGATGAGTTTTTTATTAAATTTCAAGTATTAATTTTATTTTTTTAATTTTTTTCCTTTTTTAACATACGTTCATCAATTTTAATTACAAGATTTACATAATTTAACCTAATCTTTATACTGATAGTATACTTTGCACTGTTATAATAACATTTCTTTTTTTCTTTAGGTCATTCATAAATACATGTTGATTGTCCGAGTTAATTAATTCAATTTGTTTCAACCAACATCCTCGTGTGTCATCTAAGAGGTTCCATTGGCCTGTGTGTGCTCATAGGATTGGACTCAATTTGATATGTAAAAGTATTTTAAAATGCAGTTATTTAATACATCATTATTTATATTTTTTACATATCTAAGCATACATTTCCCACATATGACTGTATTTAATTACACAATTACTTGTTAATGATACATGTATCCTATTTTACAATAATATTAAAATGATAGATGAGTTTCATATTATATTACAAGTATTTATTTTATTTTTATTAATTTTCTACCATTTTTAACATACATTTATCAATTTTAATTACAAGATTTACATAATTAAACGTAATCTTTATACTAATAGTATACTTTGCATTGTTATAATGACATTTATTTTTCTTTTTAGGCCATTCATAAATACATGTTGATTGTCCGAGTTTATTAATTCAATTTGTTTCAACCAACATCATCGTGTGTCATCTAAGAGGTTCCATTATTCTGTGCGTGCTCATAGTATTGGACTCAATTTGATATGTAAAAGTAATTTAAAATGCAGTAATTTAATACATTATTACTTGTAAATGATACATGTAACCTATTTTACAATCGTACTAAAATGATAGATGAGTTTTATATTATATTTCAAGTATTTATTTTATTTTTTTTAATTTTTTACCATTTTTAACATACATTTATCATTTTAATTACAAAATTTACATAATTTAAATTTGACCTGTTATAATGACATTTCTTTTTCTTTTTAGGTCATTCATAAATACATGTTGATTGTCCGAGTTTATTAATTCAATTTGTTTCAACCAACATCATCGTGTGTCATCTAAGAGGTTCCATTGGCCTGTGCGTGTTCATAGTATTGGACTCAATTTGATTTGTAAAAGTAACTTAAAAAGCTGTTATTTAATACATCATAATTTATATTTTGTACATATCTAAGCATACATTTCACACATATGACTGTATTTAATTACATAAATAGTTGTTAATGATACATTATACCTATTTTACAATGATATTAAAATGGATGAGTTTTATATTATATTTCAATTATTTATTCTATTTTTTTTTTCCATTTTTAACATACATTTATCATTTTAATTACAAAATTTACATAATTTAAATTAATCTTTAATTGATAGTATAATTTGACCTGTTATAATGACATTTCTTTTTCTTTTTAGGTCATTCATAAATACATGTTAATTGTCCGAGTTTATTAATTCAATTTGTTTCAACCAACATCATCGTGTGTCATCTAAGAGGTTCCTTTGGCCTGTGCGTGTTCATATTATTGGACTCAATTTGATTTGTAAAAGTAATTTAAAAAGCTGTTATTTAATACATCTTAATTTATATTTTGTACATATCTAAGCATACATTTCACACATATGACTGTATTTAATTACACAATTACTTGTTAATGATACATGTATCCTATTTTACAATAATATTAAAATGATAGATGAGTTTCATATTATATTACAAGTATTTATTTTATTTTTATTAATTTTCTACCATTTTTAACATACATTTATCAATTTTAATTACAAGATTTACATAATTAAACGTAATCTTTATACTAATAGTATACTTTGCATTGTTATAATGACATTTATTTTTCTTTTTAGGCCATTCATAAATACATGTTGATTGTCCGAGTTTATTAATTCAATTTGTTTCAACCAACATCATCGTGTGTCATCTAAGAGGTTCCATTATTCTGTGCGTGCTCATAGTATTGGACTCAATTTGATATGTAAAAGTAATTTAAAATGCAGTAATTTAATACATTATTACTTGTAAATGATACATGTAACCTATTTTACAATCGTACTAAAATGATAGATGAGTTTTATATTATATTTCAAGTATTTATTTTATTTTTTTTAATTTTTTACCATTTTTAACATACATTTATCATTTTAATTACAAAATTTACATAATTTAAATTTGACCTGTTATAATGACATTTCTTTTTCTTTTTAGGTCATTCATAAATACATGTTGATTGTCCGAGTTTATTAATTCAATTTGTTTCAACCAACATCATCGTGTGTCATCTAAGAGGTTCCATTGGCCTGTGCGTGTTCATAGTATTGGACTCAATTTGATTTGTAAAAGTAACTTAAAAAGCTGTTATTTAATACATCATAATTTATATTTTGTACATATCTAAGCATACATTTCACACATATGACTGTATTTAATTACATAAATAGTTGTTAATGATACATTATACCTATTTTACAATGATATTAAAATGGATGAGTTTTATATTATATTTCAATTATTTATTCTATTTTTTTTTTCCATTTTTAACATACATTTATCATTTTAATTACAAAATTTACATAATTTAAATTAATCTTTAATTGATAGTATAATTTGACCTGTTATAATGACATTTCTTTTTCTTTTTAGGTCATTCATAAATACATGTTAATTGTCCGAGTTTATTAATTCAATTTGTTTCAACCAACATCATCGTGTGTCATCTAAGAGGTTCCTTTGGCCTGTGCGTGTTCATATTATTGGACTCAATTTGATTTGTAAAAGTAATTTAAAAAGCTGTTATTTAATACATCTTAATTTATATTTTGTACATATCTAAGCATACATTTCACACATATGACTGTATTTAATTACATAATTTCTTGTTAATGATACATGTAACATATTTTACAATCATACTAAAATGATAGATGAGTTTTTTATTAAATTTCAAGTATTAATTTTATTTTTTTAATTTTTTTCCTTTTTTAACATACGTTCATCAATTTTAATTACAAGATTTACATAATTTAACCTAATCTTTATACTGATAGTATACTTTGCACTGTTATAATAACATTTCTTTTTTTCTTTAGGTCATTCATAAATACATGTTGATTGTCCGAGTTAATTAATTCAATTTGTTTCAACCAACATCCTCGTGTGTCATCTAATAGGTTCCATTGGCCTGTGTGTGCTCATAGGATTGGACTCAATTTGATATGTAAAAGTATTTTAAAATGCAGTTATTTAATACATCATTATTTATATTTTTTACATATCTAAGCATACATTTCCCACATATGACTGTATTTAATTACACAATTACTTGTTAATGATACATGTATCCTATTTTACAATAATATTAAAATGATAGATGAGTTTCATATTATATTACAAGTATTTATTTTATTTTTATTAATTTTCTACCATTTTTAACATACATTTATCAATTTTAATTAGAAGATTTACATAATTAAACGTAATCTTTATACTAATAGTATACTTTGCATTGTTATAATGACATTTATTTTTCTTTTTAGGCCATTCATAAATACATGTTGATTGTCCGAGTTTATTAATTCAATTTGTTTCAACCAACATCATCGTGTGTCATCTAAGAGGTTCCATTATTCTGTGCGTGCTCATAGTATTGGACTCAATTTGATATGTAAAAGTAATTTAAAATGCAGTAATTTAATACATTATTACTTGTAAATGATACATGTAACCTATTTTACAATCGTACTAAAATGATAGATGAGTTTTATATTATATTTCAAGTATTTATTTTATTTTTTTTAATTTTTTACCATTTTTAACATACATTTATCATTTTAATTACAAAATTTACATAATTTAAATTTGACCTGTTATAATGACATTTCTTTTTCTTTTTAGGTCATTCATAAATACATGTTGATTGTCCGAGTTTATTAATTCAATTTGTTTCAACCAACATCATCGTGTGTCATCTAAGAGGTTCCATTGGCCTGTGCGTGTTCATAGTATTGGACTCAATTTGATTTGTAAAAGTAACTTAAAAAGCTGTTATTTAATACATCATAATTTATATTTTGTACATATCTAAGCATACATTTCACACATATGACTGTATTTAATTACATAAATAGTTGTTAATGATACATTATACCTATTTTACAATGATATTAAAATGGATGAGTTTTATATTATATTTCAATCATTTATTCTATTTTTTTTTTCCATTTTTAACATACATTTATCATTTTAATTACAAAATTTACATAATTTAAATTAATCTTTAATTGATAGTATAATTTGACCTGTTATAATGACATTTCTTTTTCTTTTTAGGTCATTCATAAATACATGTTAATTGTCCGAGTTTATTAATTCAATTTGTTTCAACCAACATCATCGTGTGTCATCTAAGAGGTTCCATTGGCCTGTGCGTGTTCATAGTATTGGACTCAATTTGATATGTAAAAGTAATTTAAAAAGCTGTTATTTAATAAATCTTAATTTATATTTTGTACATATCTAAGCATACATTTCACACATATGACTGTATTTAATTACATAATTTCTTGTTAATGATACATGTAACATATTTTACAATCATACTAAAATGATAGATGAGTTTTTTATTATAATTCTAGTATTTATTTAATTTTTTTTAATTTTTTACCATTTCTAACACACATTTATCAATTTTAATTACAATATTTACATAATTTAACATTTTCTTTGTATTGATAGTATACTTTACACTGTTATAATGACAGATGAGTTTTACATTATATATCAAGTATTAATTTTATTTTTTTTAATTTTTTACCATTTTTAACATACATTTTTCATTTTAATTACAAGATTTACATAATTTACCATAATCTTTGATTGATAGTATACTTTGCACTGTTATAATGACAGATGAGTATTACATTATATATCAAGTATTTATTTAATTTATTTTAATTTTTTCCATTTTTAACATACATTTATCAATTTTAATTACAAGATTTACATAATTTAACATAATCTTTGTATTGATAGCATACTTTGCACTGTTATAATGACATTTATTTTTCTTTTTAGGCCATTCATAAATACATGTTGATTGTCCGAGTTTATTAATTCAATTTGTTTCAACCAACATCATCGTGTGTCATCTAAGAGGTTCCTTTGGCCTGTGCGTGTTCATATTATTGGACTCAATTTGATTTGTAAAAGTAATTTAAAAAGCTGTTATTTAATACATCTTAATTTATATTTTGTACATATCTAAGCATACATTTCACACATATGACTGTATTTAATTACATAATTTCTTGTTAATGATACATGTAACATATTTTACAATCATACTAAAATGATAGATGAGTTTTTTATTAAATTTCAAGTATTAATTTTATTTTTTTAATTTTTTTCCTTTTTTAACATACGTTCATCAATTTTAATTACAAGATTTACATAATTTAACTTATCTTTATATTGATAGTATACTTTGCACTGTTATAATGACAGATGAGTTTTACATTATATATCAAGTATTTATTTTATTTTTTTTAATTTTTTTAATATTTTTAACATACATTTATCAATTTTAATTACAAGATTTACATAATTTAACATAATCTTTGTATTGATAATATACTTTGCACTGTTATAATGACATTTATTTTTCTTTTTAGGCCATTCATAAATACATGTTGATTGTCCGAGTTTATTAATTCAATTTGTTTCAACCAACATCATCGTGTGTCATCTAAGAGGTTCCATTATTCTGTGCGTGCTCATAGTATTGGACTCAATTTGATATGTAAAAGTAATTTAAAATGCAGTAATTTAATACATTATTACTTGTAAATGATACATGTAACCTATTTTACAATCGTACTAAAATGATAGATGAGTTTTATATTATATTTCTAGTATTTATTTATTTTTTTTAATTCTTTAACATTTCTAACACACATTTATCAATTTTAATTACAATATTTACATAATTTAACATTTTCTTTGTATTGATAGTATACTTTGCACTGTTATAATGACAGATGAGTTTTACATTATATATCAAGTATTTATTTTATTTTTCTTAATTTTTTTAATATTTTTAACATACATTAATCAATTTTAATTACAAGATTTACATAATTTAACTTAATCTTTGTATTGATAATATACTTTGCACTGTTATAATGACATTTAATTTTCTTTTTAGATCATTCATAAATAAATGTTGATTGTTAGAAGTAATTAATTCAATGTGTTTCATCCAACATCGTTGAGTGTCATCTAAGATGTTCCATTGACCTGAGCATGCCCTTAGGATTGGACTGAATTCGATATGTAAAAGTAATTTAAAATGCAGGGATTTAATACATCTTAATTTTTATTTTGTACATATCTAAGCATACATTTCTCATATATGACTGTATTTAATTACATTATTACTTTTTAATGATACATGTAACTTATTTTACAATCGTACTAAAATGATAGATGAGTTTTATATTATATTTCAATTATTTATTCTATTTTTTTTTAATTTTTGACCATTTTTAACATACATTAATCAATTTTTATTACAAGATTTACATAATTTAACATAATCTTTGTATTGATAATATACTTTGCACTGTTATAATGACATTTAATTTTCTTTTTAGATCATTCATAAATAAATGTTGATTGTTAGAAGTAATTAATTCAATGTGTTTCATCCAACATCGTTGAGTGTCATCTAAGATGTTCCATTGACCTGAGCATGCCCTTAGGATTGGACTGAATTCGATATGTAAAAGTAATTTAAAATGCAGTTATTTAATACATCTTAATTTTTATTTTGTACATATCTAAGCATACATTTCACACATATGACTGTATTTAATTACATAATTTCTTGTTAATGATACATGTTACCTATTTTACAATGATATTAAAATGATAGATGAGTTTTAAATTATATTTCAATTATTTATTCTATTTTTTTTTAATTTTTGACCATTTTTAACATACATTAATCAATTTTTATTACAAGATTTACATAATTTAACATAATCTTTGTATTGATAATATACTTTGCACTGTTATAATGACATTTAATTTTCTTTTTAGATTATTCATAAATAAATGTTGATTGTTAGAAGTAATTAATTCAATGTGTTTCATCCAACATCGTTGAGTGTCATCTAAGATGTTCCATTGACCTGAGCATGCCCTTAGGATTGGACTGAATTCGATATGTAAAAGTAATTTAAAATGCAGTTATTTAATACATCTTAATTTTTATTTTGTACATATCTAAGCATACATTTCTCATATATGACTGTATTTAATTACATTATTACTTTTTAATGATACATGTAACATATTTTACAATCATATAAAAATGATAGATTAGTTATAATCGATTTACATTGAGTCCAATTATATGAGCATGTTCATATAATTGGACTCAATGTAATATGTAAAAGTTATTTAAAATGCAGTTTTATAATACATCTTAATTCATATTTTGTACATATCTAAGCATACATTTCACACATATGACCGTATTTAATTACATTATTACTTCTTAATGATACATGTATTTAAATTACAAGATTTACATAATTTAACCTAATCTTTATACTGATAGTATACTTTGCACTGTTATAATAACATTTCTTTTTTTCTTTAGGTCATTCATAAATACATGTTGATTGTCCGAGTTAATTAATTCAATTTGTTTCAACCAACATCCTCGTGTGTCATCTAAGAGGTTCCATTGGCCTGTGTGTGCTCATAGGATTGGACTCAATTTGATATGTAAAAGTATTTTAAAATGCAGTTATTTAATACATCATTATTTATATTTTTTACATATCTAAGCATACATTTCCCACATATGACTGTATTTAATTACACAATTACTTGTTAATGATACATGTATCCTATTTTACAATAATATTAAAATGATAGATGAGTTTCATATTATATTACAAGTATTTATATTATTTTTATTAATTTTCTACCATTTTTAACATACATTTATCAATTTTAATTACAAGATTTACATAATTTAAATTTGACCTGTTATAATGACATTTCTTTTTCTTTTTAGGTCATTCATAAATACATGTTGATTGTCCGAGTTTATTAATTCAATTTGTTTCAACCAACATCATCGTGTGTCATCTAAGAGGTTCCATTGGCCTGTGCGTGTTCATAGTATTGGACTCAATTTGATTTGTAAAAGTAATTTAAAATGCTGTTATTTAATACATCATAATTTATATTTTGTACATATCTAAGCATACATTTCACACATATGACTGTATTTAATTACATAAATAGTTGTTAATGATACATTTTACCTTTTTTACAATGATATTAAAATGGATGAGTTTTATATTATATTTCAAATATTTATTCTATTTTTTTTTCCATTTTTAACATACATTTATCATTTTAATTACAAAATTTACATAATTTAAATTAATCTTTAATTGATAGTATAATTTGACCTGTTATAATGACATTTCTTTTTCTTTTTAGGTCATTCATAAATACATGTTAATTGTCCGAGTTTATTAATTCAATTTGTTTCAACCAACATCATCGTGTGTCATCTAAGAGGTTCCATTGGCCTGTGCGTGTTCATAGTATTGGACTCAATTTGATATGTAAAAGTAATTTAAAAAGCTGTTATTTAATACATCTTAATTTATATTTTGTACATATCTAAGCATACATTTCACACATATGACTGTATTTAATTACATAATTTCTTGTTAATGATACATGTAACATATTTTACAATCATACTAAAATGATAGATTAGTTATAATCGATTTACATTGAGTCCAATTATATGAGCATGTTCATATAATTGGACTCAATGTAATATGTAAAAGTAATTTAAAATGCAGTTTTATAATACATCTTAATTCATATTTTGTACATATCTAAGCATACATTTCACACATATGACCGTATTTAATTACATTATTACTTCTTAATGATACATGTATTTAAATTACAAGATTTACATAATTTAACCTAATCTTTATACTGATAGTATACTTTGCACTGTTATAATAACATTTCTTTTTTTCTTTAGGTCATTCATAAATACATGTTGATTGTCCGAGTTAATTAATTCAATTTGTTTCAACCAACATCCTCGTGTGTCATCTAAGAGGTTCCATTGGCGTGTGTGTGCTCATAGGATTGGACTCAATTTGATATGTAAAAGTATTTTAAAATGCAGTTATTTAATACATCATTATTTATATTTTTTACATATCTAAGCATACATTTCCCACATATGACTGTATTTAATTACACAATTACTTGTTAATGATACATGTATCCTATTTTACAATAATATTAAAATGATAGATGAGTTTCATATTATATTACAAGTATTTATTTTATTTTTATTAATTTTCTACCATTTTTAACATACATTTATCAATTTTAATTACAAGATTTACATAATTTAAATTTGACCTGTTATAATGACATTTCTTTTTCTTTTTAGGTCATTCATAAATACATGTTGATTGTCCGAGTTTATTAATTCAATTTGTTTCAACCAACATCATCGTGTGTCATCTAAGAGGTTCCATTGGCCTGTGCGTGTTCATAGTATTGGACTCAATTTGATTTGTAAAAGTAATTTAAAAAGCTGTTATTTAATACATCATAATTTATATTTTGTACATATCTAAGCATACATTTCACACATATGACTGTATTTAATTACATAAATAGTTGTTAATGATACATTTTACCTTTTTTACAATGATATTAAAATGGATGAGTTTTATATTATATTT
Organism: Periphyllus acericola; assembly: GCA_949715065.1. Lineage (NCBI taxonomy): Eukaryota > Metazoa > Arthropoda > Insecta > Hemiptera > Aphididae > Periphyllus > Periphyllus acericola. The sequence continues at coordinate 7,473,608 of OX454264.1, read as the reverse complement.
CAAATATTTATTCTATTTTTTTTTCCATTTTTAACATACATTTATCATTTTAATTACAAAATTTACATAATTTAAATTAATCTTTAATTGATAGTATAATTTGACCAGTTATAATGACATTTCTTTTTCTTTTTAGGTCATTCATAAATACATGTTAATTGTCCGAGTTTATTAATTCAATTTGTTTCAACCAACATCATCGTGTGTCATCTAAGAGGTTCCATTGGCCTGTGCGTGTTCATAGTATTGGACTCAATTTGATATGTAAAAGTAATTTAAAAAGCTGTTATTTAATACATCTTAATTTATATTTTGTACATATCTAAGCATACATTTCACACATATGACTGTATTTAATTACATAATTTCTTGTTAATGATACATGTAACATATTTTACAATCATACTAAAATGATAGATTAGTTATAATCGATTTACATTGAGTCCAATTATATGAGCATGTTCATATAATTGGACTCAATGTAATATGTAAAAGTAATTTAAAATGCAGTTTTATAATCCATCTTAATTCATATTTTGTACATATCTAAGCATACATTTCACACATATGACCGTATTTAATTACATTATTACTTCTTAATGATACATGTATTTAAATTACAAGATTTACATAATTTAACCTAATCTTTATACTGATAGTATACTTTGCACTGTTATAATAACATTTCTTTTTTTCTTTAGGTCATTCATAAATACATGTTGATTGTCCGAGTTAATTAATTCAATTTGTTTCAACCAACATCCTCGTGTGTCATCTAAGAGGTTCCATTGGCGTGTGTGTGCTCATAGGATTGGACTCAATTTGATATGTAAAAGTATTTTAAAATGCAGTTATTTAATACATCATTATTTATATTTTTTACATATCTAAGCATACATTTCCCACATATGACTGTATTTAATTACACAATTACTTGTTAATGATACATGTATCCTATTTAAAATAATATTAAAATGATAGATGAGTTTCATATTATATTACAAGTATTTATTTTATTTTTATTAATTTTCTACCATTTTTAACATATATTTATCAATTTTAATTACAAGATTTACATAATTAAACGTAATCTTTATACTAATAGTATACTTTGCACTGTTATAATGACATTTATTTTTCTTTTTAGGTCATTCATAAATACATGTTAATTGTCCGAGTTTATTAATTCAATTTGTTTCAACCAACATCATCGTGTGTCATCTAAGAGGTTCCATTGGCCTGTGCGTGTTCATAGTATTGGACTCAATTTGATATGTAAAAGTAATTTAAAAAGCTGTTATTTAATACATCTTAATTTATATTTTGTACATATCTAAGCATACATTTCACACATATGACTGTATTTAATTACATAAATTCTTGTTAATGATACATGTAACATATTTTACAATCATACTTAAATGATAGATGAGTTTTTTATAATATTTCTAGTATTTATTTAATTTTTTTTAATTTTTTACCATTTCTAACACACATTTATCAATTTTAATTAAAGATTTACATAATTTAACATAATCTTTATACTAATAGTATACTTTGCACTGTTATAATGACATTTATTTTTCTTTTTAGGCCATTCATTAATACATGTTGATTGTCCGAGTTTATTAATTCAATTTGTTTCAACCAACATCATCGTGTGTCATCTAAGAGGTTCCATTATTCTGTGCGTGCTCATAGTATTGGACTCAATTTGATATGTAAAAGTAATTTAAAATGCAGTAATTTAATACATTATTACTTGTAAATGATACATGTAGCCTATTTTACAATCGTACTAAAATGATAGATGAGTTTTATATTATATTTCAAGTATTTATTTTATTTTTTTTAATTTTTTACCATTTTTAACACACATTTATCAATTTTAATTACAAGATTTATATAATTTAACATAAGCTTTGTATTGATAGCATACATTGCACTGTTATAATGACATTTCTTTTTCTTTTTAGGCCATTCATAAATACATGTTGATTGTCCGAGTTTATTAATTCAATTTGTTTCAACCAACTTCATCGTGTGTCATCTAAGATGTTCCTTTGGCCTGTGCGTGTTCAAAGTATTGGACTCAATTTGATTTGTAAAAGTATATTAAAATGCAGTTATTTTATACATCTTAATTTTTATTTTGTACATATCTAAGCATACATTTCACACATATGACTGTATTTAATTACATAATTTCTTGTTAATGATACATGTTACCTATTTTACAATGATATTAAAATGATAGATGAGTTTTAAATTATATTTCAATTATTTATTCTATTTTTTTTAATTTTTTACCATTTTTAACATACATTTATCATTTTAATTACAAAATTTACATAATTTAAATTTGACCTGTTATAATGACATTTCTTTTTCTTTTTAGGTCATTCATAAATACATGTTGATTGTCCGAGTTTATTAATTCAATTTGTTTCAACCAACATCATCGTGTGTCATCTAAGAGGTTCCATTGGCCTGTGCGTGTTCATAGTATTGGACTCAATTTGATTTGTAAAAGTAATTTAAAAAGCTGTTATTTAATACATCATAATTTATATTTTGTACATATCTAAGCATACATTTCACACATATGACTGTATTTAATTACATAAATAGTTGTTAATGATACATTTTACCTATTTTACAATGATATTAAAATGGATGAGTTTTATATTATATTTCAATTATTTATTCTATTTTTTTTTTCCATTTTTAACATACATTTATCATTTTAATTACAAAATTTACATAATTTAAATTAATCTTTAATTGATAGTATAATTTGACCTGTTATAATGACATTTCTTTTTCTTTTTAGGTCATTCATAAATACATGTTAATTGTCCGAGTTTATTAATTCAATTTGTTTCAACCAACATCATCGTGTGTCATCTAAGAGGTTCCATTGGCCTGTGCGTGTTCATAGTATTGGACTCAATTTGATATGTAAAAGTAATTTAAAAAGCTGTTATTTAATACATCTTAATTTATATTTTGTACATATCTAAGCATACATTTCACACATATGACTGTATTTAATTACATAATTTCTTGTTAATGATACATGTAACATATTTTACAATCATACTAAAATGATAGATTAGTTATAATCGATTTACATTGAGTCCAATTATATGAGCATGTTCATATAATTGGACTCAATGTAATATGTAAAAGTAATTTAAAATGCAGTTTTATAATACATCTTAATTCATATTTTGTACATATCTAAGCATACATTTCACACATATGACCGTATTTAATTACATTATTACTTCTTAATGATACATGTATTTAAATTACAAGATTTACATAATTTAACCTAATCTTTATACTGATAGTATACTTTGCACTGTTATAATAACATTTCTTTTTTTCTTTAGGTCATTCATAAATACATGTTGATTGTCCGAGTTAATTAATTCAATTTGTTTCAACCAACATCCTCGTGTGTCATCTAAGAGGTTCCATTGGCGTGTGTGTGCTCATAGGATTGGACTCAATTTGATATGTAAAAGTATTTTAAAATGCAGTTATTTAATACATCATTATTTATATTTTTTACATATCTAAGCATACATTTCCCACATATGACTGTATTTAATTACACAATTACTTGTTAATGATACATGTATCCTATTTTACAATAATATTAAAATGATAGATGAGTTTCATATTATATTACAAGTATTTATTTTATTTTTATTAATTTTCTACCATTTTTAACATACATTTATCAATTTTAATTACAAGATTTACATAATTTAAATTTGACCTGTTATAATGACATTTCTTTTTCTTTTTAGGTCATTCATAAATACATGTTGATTGTCCGAGTTTATTAATTCAATTTGTTTCAACCAACATCATCGTGTGTCATCTAAGAGGTTCCATTGGCCTGTGCGTGTTCATAGTATTGGACTCAATTTGATTTGTAAAAGTAATTTAAAAAGCTGTTATTTAATACATCATAATTTATATTTTGTACATATCTAAGCATACATTTCACACATATGACTGTATTTAATTACATAAATAGTTGTTAATGATACATTTTACCTTTTTTACAATGATATTAAAATGGATGAGTTTTATATTATATTTCAAATATTTATTCTATTTTTTTTTCCATTTTTAACATACATTTATCATTTTAATTACAAAATTTACATAATTTAAATTAATCTTTAATTGATAGTATAATTTGACCAGTTATAATGACATTTCTTTTTCTTTTTAGGTCATTCATAAATACATGTTAATTGTCCGAGTTTATTAATTCAATTTGTTTCAACCAACATCATCGTGTGTCATCTAAGAGGTTCCATTGGCCTGTGCGTGTTCATAGTATTGGACTCAATTTGATATGTAAAAGTAATTTAAAAAGCTGTTATTTAATACATCTTAATTTATATTTTGTACATATCTAAGCATACATTTCACACATATGACTGTATTTAATTACATAATTTCTTGTTAATGATACATGTAACATATTTTACAATCATACTAAAATGATAGATTAGTTATAATCGATTTACATTGAGTCCAATTATATGAGCATGTTCATATAATTGGACTCAATGTAATATGTAAAAGTAATTTAAAATGCAGTTTTATAATACATCTTAATTCATATTTTGTACATATCTAAGCATACATTTCACACATATGACCGTATTTAATTACATTATTACTTCTTAATGATACATGTATTTAAATTACAAGATTTACATAATTTAACCTAATCTTTATACTGATAGTATACTTTGCACTGTTATAATAACATTTCTTTTTTTCTTTAGGTCATTCATAAATACATGTTGATTGTCCGAGTTAATTAATTCAATTTGTTTCAACCAACATCCTCGTGTGTCATCTAAGAGGTTCCATTGGCGTGTGTGTGCTCATAGGATTGGACTCAATTTGATATGTAAAAGTATTTTAAAATGCAGTTATTTAATACATCATTATTTATATTTTTTACATATCTAAGCATACATTTCCCACATATGACTGTATTTAATTACACAATTACTTGTTAATGATACATGTATCCTATTTAAAATAATATTAAAATGATAGATGAGTTTCATATTATATTACAAGTATTTATTTTATTTTTATTAATTTTCTACCATTTTTAACATATATTTATCAATTTTAATTACAAGATTTACATAATTAAACGTAATCTTTATACTAATAGTATACTTTGCACTGTTATAATGACATTTATTTTTCTTTTTAGGTCATTCATAAATACATGTTAATTGTCCGAGTTTATTAATTCAATTTGTTTCAACCAACATCATCGTGTGTCATCTAAGAGGTTCCATTGGCCTGTGCGTGTTCATAGTATTGGACTCAATTTGATATGTAAAAGTAATTTAAAAAGCTGTTATTTAATACATCTTAATTTATATTTTGTACATATCTAAGCATACATTTCACACATATGACTGTATTTAATTACATAAATTCTTGTTAATGATACATGTAACATATTTTACAATCATACTAAAATGATAGATGAGTTTTTTATAATATTTCTAGTATTTATTTAATTTTTTTTAATTTTTTACCATTTCTAACACACATTTATCAATTTTAATTAAAGATTTACATAATTTAACATAATCTTTATACTAATAGTATACTTTGCACTGTTATAATGACATTTATTTTTCTTTTTAGGCCATTCATTAATACATGTTGATTGTCCGAGTTTATTAATTCAATTTGTTTCAACCAACATCATCGTGTGTCATCTAAGAGGTTCCATTATTCTGTGCGTGCTCATAGTATTGGACTCAATTTGATATGTAAAAGTAATTTAAAATGCAGTAATTTAATACATTATTACTTGTAAATGATACATGTAGCCTATTTTACAATCGTACTAAAATGATAGATGAGTTTTATATTATATTTCAAGTATTTATTTTATTTTTTTTAATTTTTTACCATTTTTAACACACATTTATCAATTTTAATTACAAGATTTATATAATTTAACATAAGCTTTGTATTGATAGCATACATTGCACTGTTATAATGACATTTCTTTTTCTTTTTAGGCCATTCATAAATACATGTTGATTGTCCGAGTTTATTAATTCAATTTGTTTCAACCAACTTCATCGTGTGTCATCTAAGATGTTCCTTTGGCCTGTGCGTGTTCAAAGTATTGGACTCAATTTGATTTGTAAAAGTATATTAAAATGCAGTTATTTTATACATCTTAATTTTTATTTTGTACATATCTAAGCATACATTTCACACATATGACTGTATTTAATTACATAATTTCTTGTTAATGATACATGTTACCTATTTTACAATGATATTAAAATGATAGATGAGTTTTAAATTATATTTCAATTATTTATTCTATTTTTTTTAATTTTTTACCATTTTTAACATACATTTATCATTTTAATTACAAAATTTACATAATTTAAATTTGACCTGTTATAATGACATTTCTTTTTCTTTTTAGGTCATTCATAAATACATGTTGATTGTCCGAGTTTATTAATTCAATTTGTTTCAACCAACATCATCGTGTGTCATCTAAGAGGTTCCATTGGCCTGTGCGTGTTCATAGTATTGGACTCAATTTGATTTGTAAAAGTAATTTAAAAAGCTGTTATTTAATACATCATAATTTATATTTTGTACATATCTAAGCATACATTTCACACATATGACTGTATTTAATTACATAAATAGTTGTTAATGATACATTTTACCTATTTTACAATGATATTAAAATGGATGAGTTTTATATTATATTTCAATTATTTATTCTATTTTTTTTTTCCATTTTTAACATACATTTATCATTTTAATTACAAAATTTACATAATTTAAATTAATCTTTAATTGATAGTATAATTTGACCTGTTATAATGACATTTCTTTTTCTTTTTAGGTCATTCATAAATACATGTTAATTGTCCGAGTTTATTAATTCAATTTGTTTCAACCAACATCATCGTGTGTCATCTAAGAGGTTCCATTGGCCTGTGCGTGTTCATAGTATTGGACTCAATTTGATATGTAAAAGTAATTTAAAAAGCTGTTATTTAATACATCTTAATTTATATTTTGTACATATCTAAGCATACATTTCACACATATGACTGTATTTAATTACATAATTTCTTGTTAATGATACATGTAACATATTTTACAATCATACTAAAATGATAGATGAGTTTTTTATAATATTTCTAGTATTTATTTAATTTTTTTTAATTTTTTACCATTTCTAACACACATTTATCAATTTTAATTAAAGATTTACATAATTTAACATAATCTTTGTATTGATAACAAACTTTGCACTGTTATAATGATATTTAATTTTCTTTTTAGATCATTCATAAATAAATGTTGATTGTCAGAGTTAATTAATTCAATGTGATTCATCCAACATCGTTGAGTATCATCTAAGGTGTTCCATTGACCTGAGCATGCTTATAGGATTCGACTCAACTCGATATGTAAAAGTAATTTAAAATGCAGTTATTTAATACATCTTTATTTATATTTTGTACATATCTAAGCATACATTGCACACATATGACTGTATTTATTTACATAATTACTTGTTAATGATACATGTAACTTATTTTATAATCATATTATTATGATAGATGAGTTTTATATTATATTTCTTGTATTTATTTATTTTTTTTAATTCTTTAACATTTCTAACACACATTTATCAATTTTAATTACAATATTTACATAATTTAACATTTTCTTTGTATTGATAGTATACTTTGCACTGTTATAATGACAGATGAGTTTTACATTATATATCAAGTATTAATTTTATTTTTTTTAATTTTTTACCATTTTTAACATACATTTTTCATTTTAATTACAAGATTTACATAATTTACCATAATCTTTAATTGATAGTATACTTTGCACTGTTATAATGACAGATGAGTATTACATTATATATCAAGTATTTATTTTATTTATTTTAATTTTTTACCATTTTTAACATACATTTTTCATTTTAATTACAAGATATACATAATTTACCATAATCTTTGTATTGATAGCATACTTTGCACTGTTATAATGACAGATGAGTATTACATTATATATCAAGTATTTATTTTATTTATTTTAATTATTTCCATTTTTAACATACATTTATCAATTTTAATTACAAGATTTACATAATTTACCATAATCTTTGTATTGATAGCATACTTTGCACTGTTATAATGACAGATGAGTATTACATTATATATCAAGTATTTATTTTATTTATTTTAATTTTTTACCATTTTTAACATACATTTTTCATTTTAATTACAAGATTTACATAATTTAACATAATCTTAAAATTGATAGTATACTTTGCCCTGTTATAATGACATTTTTTTTACTTTTTAGGTCATTCATAAATACATTTTGATTGTCAGAGTTAATTAATTCAATGTGTTTCATCCTACATGTTGAGTGTCATCTAAGAGTTTCGATTAGCCTGTACGTGCTCATATAATTGGACTCAATATAATATGTAAAAGTAATTTAAAATGCAGTTATATAATACACCTTAATTTATATTTTGTACATATCTAAGCATACATTACACACATATGACTGTATTTAATTACACAATTACTTGTTAATGATACATGTAATTTATTTTACAATCATATAACAATGATAGATGAGTTTTATATTATTTTACAAGTATATATTTTCTTTTCAGTGATTCTTTACCTTTTTTAACATACGTTCATCAATTATAATTACAAGATTAACATAATTTAACCTAATGTTTATATTGATAGTATACTTTGCCCTGTTATCATAACATTTCTTTTTCTCTTTAAGTCATTCATAAATACAAGTGGACTGCTTGAGCTTATTCATTCAATTTGTTTCAACCAACATAATCGTGTGTCATCTAAGAGGATCCATTGGCCTGTGCGTGCTCATAGGATTGGACTCAATGTAATATGTAAAAGTTATTTAAAATGCAGTTATTTAATACATCTTAATTTATATCTTATACATATCTAAGCATACATTTCACACATATGACTGTATTTAAAAACATAATTTATTGTTGATGATACATGTTACCTATTTTACAATGATATTAAAATGATAGATGAGTTTTATAATATATTTCAAATATTAATTTTATTTTTTAAATTTTTTCCCATTTTTAACAATCATTTATCAATTTAAATTACAAGATTTACATAATTTAACATAATCTTAAAATTGATAGTATACTTTGCCCTGTTATAATGGCATTTTTTTTACTTTTTAGGTCATTCATAAATACATTTTGATTGTCAGAGTTAATTAATTCAATGTGTTTCATCCAACATGTTGAGTGTCATCTAAGAGTTTCGATTAGCCTGTACGTGCTCATATAATTGGACTCAATGTAATATGTAAAAGTAATTTAAAATGCAGTTATATAATACACCTTAATTTATATTTTGTACATATCTAAGCATACATTTCACACACGTGACCGTATTTAATAACATGAATAATTGTTAAAGATACATGTTACCTATTTTACAATGAGATTTAAATGATAGATGAGTTTTATATTATATTTCAAGTATTAATTTTATTTTTTTTAATTTTTCCCATTTTAAACATACATTTACTAATTTAAATTTCAAGATTTACATAATTTAACATAATCTAAATATTGATAGTACACATTGCCCTGTTATAGTGACATTTCTTTTTCTTTTTAGGTCATTCAAAAATACATGTTGATTGTCAGAGTTAATTAATTCAATGTGTTTCATCCAACATCGTTGAGTGTCATCTTAGAGGTTCCATTGGTCTGTGCGTGCTCATAGGATTGGACTCAATGTAATATGTAAAAGTAATTTAAAATGCAGTTATTTAATACATCTTAATTTATATTTTGTACACATCTAAGCATACATTTCAAACATATGACCGTATTTATATACATAAATAATTGTTAATGATACATATAATTCATTTTACAATAATATTAAAATGATAGATGAGTTTCATATTATGTTACAAGTATTTATTTTATTTTTATTAATTTTCTACCATTTTTAACATACATATATCAATTTTAATAACAAGATTTACATAATTTAACCTAATGTTTATATTGATAGTATACTTTGCCCTGTTATCATAACATTTCTTTTTCTCTTTAAGTCATTCATAAATACAAGTGGACTGCTTGAGCTTATTCATTCAATTTGTTTCAACCAACATAATCGTGTGTCATCTAAGAGGATCCATTGGCCTGTGCGTGCTCATAGGATTGGACTCAATGTAATATGTAAAAGTTATTTAAAATGCAGTTATTTAATACATCTTAATTTATATCTTATACATATCTAAGCATACATTTCACACATATGACTGTATTTAAAAACATAATTTATTGTTGATGATACATGTTACCTATTTTACAATGATATTAAAATGATAGATGAGTTTTATAATATATTTCAAATATTAATTTTATTTTTTAAATTTTTTCCCATTTTTAACAATCATTTATCAATTTAAATTACAAGATTTACATAATTTAACATAATCTTAAAATTGATAGTATACTTTGCCCTGTTATAATGGCATTTTTTTTACTTTTTAGGTCATTCATAAATACATTTTGATTGTCAGAGTTAATTAATTCAACGTGTTTCATCCAACATGTTGAGTGTCATTAAAGAGTTTCGATTAGCCTTTACGTGCTCATATAATTGGACTCAATGTAATATGTAAAAGTAATTTAAAATGCAGTTATATAATACACCTTAATTTATATTTTGTACACATCTAAGCATACATTTCAAACATATGACCGTATTTATATACATAAATAATTGTTAATGATACATATAATTTATTTTACAATCATATAAAAATGATAGATTAGTTATAATCGATTTACATTGAGTCCAATTATATGAGCATGTTCATATAATTGGACTCAATGTAATATGTAAAAGTAATTTAAAATGCAGTTTTTTAATACATCTTAATTCATATTTTGTACATATCTAAGCATACATTTCACACATATGACCGTATTTAATTACATTATTACTTCTTAATGATACATGTATTTAAACTACAAGATTTACATAATTTAACCTAATCTTTATACTGATAGTTTACTTTGCACTGTTATAATAACATTTCTTTTTTTCTTTAGGTCATTCATAAATACATGTTGATTGTCCGAGTTAATTAATTCAATTTGTTTCAACCAACATCCTCGTGTGTCATCTAAGAGGTTCCATTGGCGTGTGTGTGCTCATAGGATTGGACTCAATTTGATATGTAAAAGTATTTTAAAATGCAGTTATTTAATACATCATTATTTATATTTTTTACATATCTAAGTATACATTTCCCACATATGACTGTATTTAATTACACAATTACTTGTTAATGATACATGTAACATATTTTACAATCATACTAAAATGATAGATGAGTTTTTTATTAAATTTCAAGTATTAATTTTATTTTTTTTAATTTTTTACCTTTTTTAACATACGTTCATCAATTTTAATTACAAGATTTACATAATTTAACTTATCTTTATAATGATAGTATAGTTTGCCCTGTTATCATAACATTTCTTTTTCTCTTTAGGTAATTCATAAATACATGTTGATTGTCCGAGTTTATTAATTCAATTTGTTTCAACCAACATCATCGTGTGTCATCTAAGAGGTTCCATTATTCTGTGCGTGCTCATAGTATTGGACTCAATTTGATATGTAAAAGTAATTTAAAATGCAGTTATTTAATACATTATTACTTGTAAATGATACATGTAATCTATTTTACAATCGTACTAAAATGATAGATGAGTTTTATATTATATTTCAAGTATTTATTTTATTTTTTTTAATTTTTTACCATTTTTAACACTTATTTATCAATTTTAATTACAAGATTTATATAATTTAACATAACCTTTGTATTGATAGCATACATTGCACTGTTATAATGACATTTATTTTTCTTTATAGGCCATTCATAAATACATGTTGATTATCCGAGTTTATTAATTCAATTTGTTTCAACCAACATCATCGTGTGTCATCTAAGAGGTTCCATTAGTCTGTGCATGTTCATAGGATAGGACTCAATTTGATATGTAAAAGTAATTTAAAATGCAGTTATTTAATACATCTTAAATTTATTTTGTACATATCTAAGCATACATTTCACACATATGACTGTATTTAATTACATAAATAGTTGTTAATGATACATGTTACCTATTTTACAATGATATTAAAATGATGGATGAGTTTTATATTAAATTTCAACTATTTATTCTATTTTTTTTTTTTTCTATTTTTAACATATATTTATCATTTTAATTACAAAATTTACATAATTAAACTTATCTTTATATTGATAGTATACTTTGCACTGTTATAATGACAGATAAGTTTTACATTATATATCAAGTATTAATTAATTTTTTTTAATTTTTTACCATTTCTAACACACATTTATCAATTTTAATTAAAGATTTACATAATTTAACATAATCTTTGTATTGATAACAAACTTTGCACTGTTATAATGACATTTAATTTTCTTTTTAGATCATTCATAAATAAATGTTGATTGTCAGAGGTAATTAATTCAATGTGTTTCATCCAACATCGTTGAGTGTCATCTAAGATATTCCATTGACCTGAGCATGCCCTTAGGATTGGACTGAATTCGATATGTAAAAGTAATTTAAAATGCAGTTATTTAATACATATTAATTTTTATTTTGTACATATCTAAGCATACATTTCACATATATGACTGTATTTAATTACATTATTACTTTTAAATGATACATGTAACATATTTTACAATCATACTAAAATGATAGATGAGTTTTTTATTATATTTGAAGTATTAATTTTATTTTTTTTAATTTTTTACCATTTTTAACATACATTTTTCATTTTTATTACAAGATTTACATAATTTACCATAATCTTTAAATGATAGTATACTTTGCACTGTTATAATGACAGATGAGTATTACATTATATATCAAGTATTTATTTTATTTATTTTAATTATTTCCATTTTTAACATACATTTATCAATTTTAATTACAAGATTTACCTAATTTAACATAATCTTTGTATTCATAGCATACTTTGCACTGTTATAATGACAGATAAGTTTTACATTATATATCAAGTATTTATTTTATTTATTTTAATTTTTTACCATTTTTAACATACATTTATCAATTTTAATTACAAGTTTAACATAATTTAACATAATCTTTGTATTGATAGTATACTTTGCACTGTTATAATGACATTTAATTTTCTTTTTAGGTCATTCATAAATACATGTTGATTGTCAGAGTAAATTAATTCTATGTGCTTCATCCAGCATCGTTGAATGTCATCTAAGAGGTTGAGACTCGATTGACGGCACTCGAGACGTGCATGGCACGCTATTTTGCAGACCACACCAGGTTGGCAGAGAGCATCAGGCGAATCGAGGTATGCCAAAATTTGAGAGACTCGCATACCAGCCCGCAACCGCCATTAGAAACGACCGCATACACGGCTACTGAGGCGGAATCAATCGGGGACCGGCTAGGAGGGCAGTCTGCATTAGATCCCCCCCCCAAGGTCACCGCCTCAATAGTACGGAAAGGGTCCCCGAAGCCCACTCAGTAAGGGACGACAACCGCGAAGTCCGTACTGCAGGTCGGTCACTACCTTCATCAGACGCGCGGGACGGTACCTCGCTCGATCCCGCAGAGAGGTCCGTACACCTCGCAGACGTCTATCGTTCTCGATTACTTGATTGTCAGAGTTAATTAATTCAATGTGTTTCATCCAACATCGTTGAGTGTCATCTTAGAGGTTCCATTGGTCTGTGCGTGCTCATAGGATTGGACTCAATGTAATATGTAAAAGTAATTTAAAATGCAGTTATTTAATACATCTTAATTTATATTTTGTACACATCTAAGCATACATTTCAAACATATGACCGTATTTATATACATAAATAATTGTTAATGATACATATAATTCATTTTACAATAATATTAAAATGATAGATGAGTTTCATATTATGTTACAAGTATTTATTTTATTTGTATTAATTTTCTACCATTTTTAACATACATATATCAATTTTAATAACAAGATTTACATAATTTAACCTAATGTTTATATTGATAGTATACTTTGCCCTGTTATCATAACATTTCATTTTCTTTTTAGGTCATTCATAAATACATGTTGATTGTCAGAGTTAATTAATTCAATGTGTTTCATCCAGCATCGTTGAATGTCATCTAAGAGGTTGAGACTCGACTGACGGCACTCGAGACGTGCATGGCACGCTATTTTGCAGACCACACCAGGTTGGCAGAGAGCATCAGGCGAATCGAGCTATGCCAAAATTCGAGAGACTCGCATACCAGCCCGCAACCGCCATTAGAAACGACCGCATACACGGCTACTGAGGTGGAATCAATCGGGGACCGGCTAGGAGGGCATTCTGCATTAGATCCCCCCCCAAGGTCACCGCCTCAATAGTACGGAAAGGGTCCCCGAAGCCCACTCAGTAAGGGACGACAACCGCGAAGTCCGTACTGCAGGTCGGTCACCACCTTCATCAGACGCGCGGCACGGTACCTCGCTCGATCCCGCAGAGAGGTCCGTACACCTCGCAGACGTCTATCGTTCTCGATTACTTGATTGTCAGAGTTAATTAATTCAATGTGTTTCATCCAACATCGTTGAGTGTCATATAAGATGTTCCGTTGACCTGAGCATGCTTATAGGATTGGACTCAATTCGAAATGTAAAAGTAATTTAAAATGCAGTTATTTAATACATCATAATTTATATTATGTACATATCTAAGCATACATTTCACACATGAGACTGTATTTAATTACATAATTTCTTGTTAATGATACAAGTAACTTATTTTATAATCGTATTATTATGATAGATGAGTTTTATATTATATTTCTAGTATTTATTTAATTTTTTTTAATTTTTTACCATTTCTAACACACATTTATCAATTTTAACTAAAGATTTACATAATTTAACATTTTCTTTGTATTGATAACAAACTTTGCACTGTTATAATGACATTTAATTTTCTTTTTAGATCATTCATAAATAAATGTTGATTGTCAGAGTTAATTAATTCAATGTGTTTCATCCAACATCGTTGAGTATCATCTAAGGTGTTCCATTGACCTGAGCATGCTTATAGGATTCGACTCAACTCGATATGTAAAAGTAATTTAAAATGCAGTTATTTAATACATCTTAATTTATATTTTGTACATATCTAATCATTCATTGCACACATATGACTGTATTTATTTACATAATTACTTGTTAATGATTCATGTAACTTATTTTATAATCATATTATTATGATAGATGAGTTTTATATTATATTTCTAGTATTTATTTTTTTTTTTTAATTCTTTAACATTTCTAATACACATTTATCAATTTTAATTACAATATTTACATAATTTAACATTTTCTTTGTATTGATAGTATACTTTGCACTGTTATAATGACAGATGAGTTTTACATTATATATCAAGTATTTAATTTATTTTTCTTAATTTTTTTAATATTTTTAACATACATTAATCAATTTTAATTACAAGATTTACATAATTTAACATACTCTTTGTATTGATAATATATTTTGCACTGTTATAATGACATTTAATTTTCTTTTTAGATCATTCATAAATAAATGTTGATTGTTAGAAGTAATTAATTCAATGTGTTTCATCCAACATCGTTGAGTGTCATCTAAGATGTTCCACTGACCTGAGCATGCCCTTAGGATTGGACTGAATTCGATATGTAAAATTAATTTAAAAAGCTGTTATTTAATACATCTTAATTTATATTTTGTACATATGTAAGCATACATTTCACACATATGACTGTATTTAATTACATAATTTCTTGTTAATGATACATGTAACATATTTTACAATCATACTAAAATGATAGATGAGTTTTTTATTATATTTGAAGTATTAATTTTATTTTTTTTAATTTTTTACCATTTTTAACATACATTTTTCATTTTAATTACAAGATTTACATAATTTACCATAATCTTTAATTGATAGTATACTTTGCACTGTTATAATGACAGATGAGTATTACATTATATATCAAGTATTTATTTTATTTATTTTAATTTTTTCCATTTTTAACAATCATTTATCAATTTAAATTACAAGATTTACATAATTTAACATAATCTTAAAATTGATAGTATACTTTGCCCTGTTATAATGGCATTTTTTTTACTTTTTAGGTCATTCATAAATACATTTTGATTGTCAGGGTTAATTAATTCAATGTGTTTCATCCTACATGTTGAGTGTCATCTAAGAGTTTCGATTAGCCTGTACGTGCTCATATAATTGGACTCAATATAATATGTAAAAGTAATTTAAAATGCAGTTATATAATACACCTTAATTTATATTTTGTACATATCTAAGCATACATTACACACATATGTTTGTATTTAATTACACAATTACTTGTTAATGATACATGTAATTTATTTTACAATCATATAACAATGATAGATGAGTTTTATATTATTTTACAAGTATATATTTTCTTTTCAGTGATTCTTTACCTATTTTAACATACGTTCATCAATTTTAATTACAAGATTAACATATTTTAACCTAATGTTTATATTGATAGTATACTTTGCCCTGTTATCATAACATTTCTTTTTCTCTTTTGGTCATTCATAAATACATCTTGATTGTCCGAGTTAATTAATTCAATTTGTTTCAACCAACATCCTCGTGTGTCATCTAAGAGTTTCCATTGGTCTGTGCATGTTTATAGGATTAGACTCAATTTGATATGGAAAAAAAATTTAAAATGCAGTTATTTAATACAAAAAATTTATATTTTGTACATATCTAAGCATACATTTCACACACGTGACCGTATTTAATTACATGAATAATTGTTAAAGATACATGTTACCTATTTTACAATGAGATTTAAATGATAGATGAGTTTTATATTATATTTCAAGTATTAATTTTATTTTTTTTAATTTTTCCCATTTTAAACATACATTTACCAATTTAAATTTCAAGATTTACATAATTTAACATAATCTAAATATTGATAGTACACATTGCCCTGTTATAGTGACATTTCTTTTTCTTTTTAGGTCATTCATAAATACATGTTGATTGTCAGAGTTAATTAATTCAATGTGTTTCATCCAACATCGTTGAGTGTCATCTTAGAGGTTCCATTGGTCTGTGCGTGCTCATAGGATTGGACTCAATGTAATATGTAAAAGTAATTTAAAATGCAGTTATTTAATACATCTTAATTTATATTTTGTACACATCTAAGCATACATTTCAAACATATGACCGTATTTATATACATAAATAATTGTTAATGATACATATAATTCATTTTACAATAATATTAAAATGATAGATGAGTTTCATATTATGTTACAAGTATTTATTTTATTTTTATTAATTTTCTACCATTTTTAACATACATATATCAATTTTAATAACAAGATTTACATAATTTAACCTTATGTTTATATTGATAGTATACTTTGCCCTGTTATCATAACATTTCATTTTCTTTTTAGGTCATTCATAAATACATGTTGATTGTCAGAGTTAATTAATTCAATGTGTTTCATCCAGCATCGTTGAATGTCATCTAAGAGGTTGAGACTCGACTGACGGCACTCGAGACGTGCATGGCACGCTATTTTGCAGACCACACCAGGTTGGCAGAGAGCATCAGGCGAATCGAGCTATGCCAAAATTCGAGAGACTCGCATACCAGCCCGCAACCGCCATTAGAAACGACCGCATACACGGCTACTGAGGTGGAATCAATCGGGGACCGGCTAGGAGGGCAGTCTGCATTAGATCCCCCCCAAGGTCACCGCCTCAATAGTACGGAAAGGGTCCCCGAAGCCCACTGAGTAAGGGACGACAACCGCGAAGTCCGTACTGCAGGTCGGTCACCACCTTCATCAGACGCGCGGCACGGTACCTCGCTCGATCCCGCAGAGAGGTCCGTACACCTCGCAGACGTCTATCGTTCTCGATTACTTGATTGTCAGAGTTAATTAATTCAATGTGTTTCATCCAACATCGTTGAGTGTCATATAAGATGTTCCGTTGACCTGAGCATGCTTATAGGATTGGACTCAATTCGAAATGTAAAAGTAATTTAAAATGCAGTTATTTAATACATCATAATTTATATTATGTACATATCTAAGCATACATTTCACACATGAGACTGTATTTAATTACATAATTTCTTGTTAATGATACAAGTAACTTATTTTATAATCGTATTATTATGATAGATGAGTTTTATATTATATTTCTAGTATTTATTTAATTTTTTTTAATTTTTTAACATTTCTAACACACATTTATCAATTTTAATTACAATATTTACATAATTTAACATTTTCTTTGTATTGATAGTATACTTTGCACTGTTATAATGACAGATGAGTTTTACATTATATATCAAGTATTTATTTTATTTTTCTTAATTTTTTTAATATTTTTAACATACATTAATCAATTTTAATTACAAGATTTTCATAATTTAACATACTCTTTGTATTGATAATATATTTTGCACTGTTATAATGACATTTAATTTTCTTTTTAGATCATTCATAAATAAATGTTGATTGTTAGAAGTAATTAATTCAATGTGTTTCATCCAACATCGTTGAGTGTCATCTAAGATGTTCCATTGACCTGAGCATGCCCTTAGGATTGGACTGAATTTGATATGTAAAATTAATTTAAAAAGCTGTTATTTAATACATCTTAATTTATATTTTGTACATATGTAAGCATACATTTCACACATATGACTGTATTTAATTACATAATTTCTTGTTAATGATACATGTAACATATTTTACAATCATACTAAAATGATAGATGAGTTTTTTATTATATTTGAAGTATTAATTTTATTTTTTTTAATTTTTTACCATTTTTAACATACATTTTTCATTTTAATTACAAGATTTACATAATTTACCATAATCTTTAATTGATAGTATACTTTGCACTGTTATAATGACAGATGAGTATTACATTATATATCAAGTATTTATTTTATTTATTTTAATTTTTTCCATTTTTAACAATCATTTATCAATTTAAATTACAAGATTTACATAATTTAACATAATCTTAAAATTGATAGTATACTTTGCCCTGTTATAATGGCATTTTTTTTACTTTTTAGGTCATTCATAAATACATTTTGATTGTCAGGGTTAATTAATTCAATGTGTTTCATCCTACATGTTGAGTGTCATCTAAGAGTTTCGATTAGCCTGTACGTGCTCATATAATTGGACTCAATATAATATGTAAAAGTAATTTAAAATGCAGTTATATAATACACCTTAATTTATATTTTGTACATATCTAAGCATACATTACACACATATGACTGTATTTAATTACACAATTACTTGTTAATGATACATGTAATTTATTTTACAATCATATAACAATGATAGATGAGTTTTATATTATTTTACAAGTATATATTTTCTTTTCAGTGATTCTTTACCTTTTTTAACATACG
Source organism: Periphyllus acericola (assembly GCA_949715065.1). Classification (NCBI taxonomy): domain Eukaryota; kingdom Metazoa; phylum Arthropoda; class Insecta; order Hemiptera; family Aphididae; genus Periphyllus; species Periphyllus acericola. Next base: position 7,453,878 of record OX454264.1, on the reverse strand, counting down.
TTCATCAATTTTAATTACAAGATTAACATAATTTAACCTAATGTTTATATTGATAGTATACTTTGCCCTGTTATCATAACATTTCTTTTTCTCTTTTGGTCATTCATAAATACATCTTGATTGTCCGAGTTAATTAATTCAATTTGTTTCAACCAACATCCTCGTGTGTCATCTAAGAGTTTCCATTGGTCTGTGCATGTTTATAGGATTAGACTCAATTTGATATGGAAAAAAAAATTAAAATGCAGTTATTTAATACAAAAAATTTATATTTTGTACATATCTAAGCATACATTTCACACACGTGACCGTATTCAATTACATTAATAATTGTTAAAGATACATGTTACCTATTTTACAATGAGATTTAAATGATAGATGAGTTTTATATTATATTTCAAGTATTAATTTTATTTTTTTTAATTTTTCCCATTTTAAACATACATTTAACAATTTAAATTTCAAGATTTACATAATTTAACATAATCTAAATATTGATAGTACACATTGCCCTGTTATAGTGACATTTCTTTTTCTTTTTAGGTCATTCATAAATACATGTTGATTGTCAGAGTTAATTAATTCAATGTGTTTCATCCAACATCGTTGAGTGTCATCTTAGAGGTTCCATTGGTCTGTGCGTGCTCATAGGATTGGACTCAATGTAATATGTAAAAGTAATTTAAAATGCAGTTATTTAATACATCTTAATTTATATTTTGTACACATCTAAGCATACATTTCAAACATATGACCGTATTTATATACATAAATAATTGTTAATGATACATATAATTCATTTTACAATAATATTAAAATGATAGATGAGTTTCATATTATGTTACAAGTATTTATTTTATTTTTATTAATTTTCTACCATTTTTAACATACATATATCAATTTTAATAACAAGATTTACATAATTTAACCTAATGTTTATATTGATAGTATACTTTGCCCTGTTATCATAACATTTCTTTTTCTCTTTAAGTCATTCATAAATACAAGTGGACTGCTTGAGCTTATTCATTCAATTTGTTTCATCCAGCATCGTTGAATGTCATCTAAGAGGTTGAGACTCGACTGACGGCACTCGAGACGTGCATGGAACGCTATTTTGCAGACCACACCATGTTGGCAGAGAGCATCAGGCGAATCGAGCTATGCCAAAATTCGAGAGACTCGCATACCAGCCCGCAACCGCCATTAGAAACGACCGCATACACGGCTACTGAGGTGGAATCAATCGGGGACCGGCTAGGAGGGCAGTCTGCATTAGATCCCCCCCAAGGTCACCGCCTCAATAGTACGGAAAGGGTCCCCGAAGCCCACTGAGTAAGGGACGACAACCGCGAAGTCCGTACTGCAGGTCGGTCACCACCTTCATCAGACGCGCGGCACGGTACCTCGCTCGATCCCGCAGAGAGGTCCGTACACCTCGCAGACGTCTATCGTTCTCGATTACTTGATTGTCAGAGTTAATTAATTCAATGTGTTTCATCCAACATCGTTGAGTGTCATATAAGATGTTCCGTTGACCTGAGCATGCTTATAGGATTGGACTCAATTCGAAATGTAAAAGTAATTTAAAATGCAGTTATTTAATACATCATAATTTATATTATGTACATATCTAAGCATACATTTCACACATGAGACTGTATTTAATTACATAATTTCTTGTTAATGATACAAGTAACTTATTTTATAATCGTATTATTATGATAGATGAGTTTTATATTATATTTCTAGTATTTATTTAATTTTTTTTAATTTTTTAACATTTCTAACACACATTTATCAATTTTAATTACAATATTTACATAATTTAACATTTTCTTTGTATTGATAGTATACTTTGCACTGTTATAATGACAGATGAGTTTTACATTATATATCAAGTATTTATTTTATTTTTCTTAATTTTTTTAATATTTTTAACATACATTAATCAATTTTAATTACAAGATTTTCATAATTTAACATACTCTTTGTATTGATAATATATTTTGCACTGTTATAATGACATTTAATTTTCTTTTTAGATCATTCATAAATAAATGTTGATTGTTAGAAGTAATTAATTCAATGTGTTTCATCCAACATCGTTGAGTGTCATCTAAGATGTTCCATTGACCTGAGCATGCCCTTAGGATTGGACTGAATTTGATATGTAAAATTAATTTAAAAAGCTGTTATTTAATACATCTTAATTTATATTTTGTACATATGTAAGCATACATTTCACACATATGACTGTATTTAATTACATAATTTCTTGTTAATGATACATGTAACATATTTTACAATCATACTAAAATGATAGATGAGTTTTTTATTATATTTGAAGTATTAATTTTATTTTTTTTAATTTTTTACCATTTTTAACATACATTTTTCATTTTAATTACAAGATTTACATAATTTACCATAATCTTTAATTGATAGTATACTTTGCACTGTTATAATGACAGATGAGTATTACATTATATATCAAGTATTTATTTTATTTATTTTAATTTTTTCCATTTTTAACAATCATTTATCAATTTAAATTACAAGATTTACATAATTTAACATAATCTTAAAATTGATAGTATACTTTGCCCTGTTATAATGGCATTTTTTTTACTTTTTAGGTCATTCATAAATACATTTTGATTGTCAGGGTTAATTAATTCAATGTGTTTCATCCTACATGTTGAGTGTCATCTAAGAGTTTCGATTAGCCTGTACGTGCTCATATAATTGGACTCAATATAATATGTAAAAGTAATTTAAAATGCAGTTATATAATACACCTTAATTTATATTTTGTACATATCTAAGCATACATTACACACATATGACTGTATTTAATTACACAATTACTTGTTAATGATACATGTAATTTATTTTACAATCATATAACAATGATAGATGAGTTTTATATTATTTTACAAGTATATATTTTCTTTTCAGTGATTCTTTACCTTTTTTAACATACGTTCATCAATTTTAATTACAAGATTAACATAATTTAACCTAATGTTTATATTGATAGTATACTTTGCCCTGTTATCATAACATTTCTTTTTCTCTTTTGGTCATTCATAAATACATCTTGATTGTCCGAGTTAATTAATTCAATTTGTTTCAACCAACATCCTCGTGTGTCATCTAAGAGTTTCCATTGGTCTGTGCATGTTTATAGGATTAGACTCAATTTGATATGGAAAAAAAAATTAAAATGCAGTTATTTAATACAAAAAATTTATATTTTGTACATATCTAAGCATACATTTCACACACGTGACCGTATTCAATTACATTAATAATTGTTAAAGATACATGTTACCTATTTTACAATGAGATTTAAATGATAGATGAGTTTTATATTATATTTCAAGTATTAATTTTATTTTTTTTAATTTTTCCCATTTTAAACATACATTTAACAATTTAAATTTCAAGATTTACATAATTTAACATAATCTAAATATTGATAGTACACATTGCCCTGTTATAGTGACATTTCTTTTTCTTTTTAGGTCATTCATAAATACATGTTGATTGTCAGAGTTAATTAATTCAATGTGTTTCATCCAACATCGTTGAGTGTCATCTTAGAGGTTCCATTGGTCTGTGCGTGCTCATAGGATTGGACTCAATGTAATATGTAAAAGTAATTTAAAATGCAGTTATTTAATACATCTTAATTTATATTTTGTACACATCTAAGCATACATTTCAAACATATGACCGTATTTATATACATAAATAATTGTTAATGATACATATAATTCATTTTACAATAATATTAAAATGATAGATGAGTTTCATATTATGTTACAAGTATTTATTTTATTTTTATTAATTTTCTACCATTTTTAACATACATATATCAATTTTAATAACAAGATTTACATAATTTAACCTAATGTTTATATTGATAGTATACTTTGCCCTGTTATCATAACATTTCTTTTTCTCTTTAAGTCATTCATAAATACAAGTGGACTGCTTGAGCTTATTCATTCAATTTGTTTCAACCAACATAATCGTGTGTCATCTAAGAGGATCCATTGGCCTGTGCGTGCTCATAGGATTGGACTCAATGTAATATGTAAAAGTTATTTAAAATGCAGTTATTTAATACATCTTAATTTATATCTTATACATATCTAAGCATACATTTCACACATATGACTGTATTTAAAAACATAATTTATTGTTGATGATACATGTTACCTATTTTACAATGATATTAAAATGATAGATGAGTTTCATATTATGTTACAAGTATTTATTTTATTTTTATTAATTTTCTACCATTTTTAACATACATATATCAATTTTAATAACAAGATTTACATAATTTAACCTTATGTTTATATTGATAGTATACTTTGCCCTGTTATCATAACATTTCATTTTCTTTTTAGGTCATTCATAAATACATGTTGATTGTCAGAGTTAATTAATTCAATGTGTTTCATCCAGCATCGTTGAATGTCATCTAAGAGGTTGAGACTCGACTGACGGCACTCGAGACGTGCATGGCACGCTATTTTGCAGACCACACCAGGTTGGCAGAGAGCATCAGGCGAATCGAGCTATGCCAAAATTCGAGAGACTCGCATACCAGCCCGCAACCGCCATTAGAAACGACCGCATACACGGCTACTGAGGTGGAATCAATCGGGGACCGGCTAGGAGGGCAGTCTGCATTAGATCCCCCCCAAGGTCACCGCCTCAATAGTACGGAAAGGGTCCCCGAAGCCCACTGAGTAAGGGACGACAACCGCGAAGTCCGTACTGCAGGTCGGTCACCACCTTCATCAGACGCGCGGCACGGTACCTCGCTCGATCCCGCAGAGAGGTCCGTACACCTCGCAGACGTCTATCGTTCTCGATTACTTGATTGTCAGAGTTAATTAATTCAATGTGTTTCATCCAACATCGTTGAGTGTCATATAAGATGTTCCGTTGACCTGAGCATGCTTATAGGATTGGACTCAATTCGAAATGTAAAAGTAATTTAAAATGCAGTTATTTAATACATCATAATTTATATTATGTACATATCTAAGCATACATTTCACACATGAGACTGTATTTAATTACATAATTTCTTGTTAATGATACAAGTAACTTATTTTATAATCGTATTATTATGATAGATGAGTTTTATATTATATTTCTAGTATTTATTTAATTTTTTTTAATTTTTTAACATTTCTAACACACATTTATCAATTTTAATTACAATATTTACATAATTTAACATTTTCTTTGTATTGATAGTATACTTTGCACTGTTATAATGACAGATGAGTTTTACATTATATATCAAGTATTTATTTTATTTTTCTTAATTTTTTTAATATTTTTAACATACATTAATCAATTTTAATTACAAGATTTTCATAATTTAACATACTCTTTGTATTGATAATATATTTTGCACTGTTATAATGACATTTAATTTTCTTTTTAGATCATTCATAAATAAATGTTGATTGTTAGAAGTAATTAATTCAATGTGTTTCATCCAACATCGTTGAGTGTCATCTAAGATGTTCCATTGACCTGAGCATGCCCTTAGGATTGGACTGAATTTGATATGTAAAATTAATTTAAAAAGCTGTTATTTAATACATCTTAATTTATATTTTGTACATATGTAAGCATACATTTCACACATATGACTGTATTTAATTACATAATTTCTTGTTAATGATACATGTAACATATTTTACAATCATACTAAAATGATAGATGAGTTTTTTATTATATTTGAAGTATTAATTTTATTTTTTTTAATTTTTTACCATTTTTAACATACATTTTTCATTTTAATTACAAGATTTACATAATTTACCATAATCTTTAATTGATAGTATACTTTGCACTGTTATAATGACAGATGAGTATTACATTATATATCAAGTATTTATTTTATTTATTTTAATTTTTTCCATTTTTAACAATCATTTATCAATTTAAATTACAAGATTTACATAATTTAACATAATCTTAAAATTGATAGTATACTTTGCCCTGTTATAATGGCATTTTTTTTACTTTTTAGGTCATTCATAAATACATTTTGATTGTCAGGGTTAATTAATTCAATGTGTTTCATCCTACATGTTGAGTGTCATCTAAGAGTTTCGATTAGCCTGTACGTGCTCATATAATTGGACTCAATATAATATGTAAAAGTAATTTAAAATGCAGTTATATAATACACCTTAATTTATATTTTGTACATATCTAAGCATACATTACACACATATGACTGTATTTAATTACACAATTACTTGTTAATGATACATGTAATTTATTTTACAATCATATAACAATGATAGATGAGTTTTATATTATTTTACAAGTATATATTTTCTTTTCAGTGATTCTTTACCTTTTTTAACATACGTTCATCAATTTTAATTACAAGATTAACATAATTTAACCTAATGTTTATATTGATAGTATACTTTGCCCTGTTATCATAACATTTCTTTTTCTCTTTTGGTCATTCATAAATACATCTTGATTGTCCGAGTTAATTAATTCAATTTGTTTCAACCAACATCCTCGTGTGTCATCTAAGAGTTTCCATTGGTCTGTGCATGTTTATAGGATTAGACTCAATTTGATATGGAAAAAAAAATTAAAATGCAGTTATTTAATACAAAAAATTTATATTTTGTACATATCTAAGCATACATTTCACACACGTGACCGTATTCAATTACATTAATAATTGTTAAAGATACATGTTACCTATTTTACAATGAGATTTAAATGATAGATGAGTTTTATATTATATTTCAAGTATTAATTTTATTTTTTTTAATTTTTCCCATTTTAAACATACATTTAACAATTTAAATTTCAAGATTTACATAATTTAACATAATCTAAATATTGATAGTACACATTGCCCTGTTATAGTGACATTTCTTTTTCTTTTTAGGTCATTCATAAATACATGTTGATTGTCAGAGTTAATTAATTCAATGTGTTTCATCCAACATCGTTGAGTGTCATCTTAGAGGTTCCATTGGTCTGTGCGTGCTCATAGGATTGGACTCAATGTAATATGTAAAAGTAATTTAAAATGCAGTTATTTAATACATCTTAATTTATATTTTGTACACATCTAAGCATACATTTCAAACATATGACCGTATTTATATACATAAATAATTGTTAATGATACATATAATTCATTTTACAATAATATTAAAATGATAGATGAGTTTCATATTATGTTACAAGTATTTATTTTATTTTTATTAATTTTCTACCATTTTTAACATACATATATCAATTTTAATAACAAGATTTACATAATTTAACCTAATGTTTATATTGATAGTATACTTTGCCCTGTTATCATAACATTTCTTTTTCTCTTTAAGTCATTCATAAATACAAGTGGACTGCTTGAGCTTATTCATTCAATTTGTTTCAACCAACATAATCGTGTGTCATCTAAGAGGATCCATTGGCCTGTGCGTGCTCATAGGATTGGACTCAATGTAATATGTAAAAGTTATTTAAAATGCAGTTATTTAATACATCTTAATTTATATCTTATACATATCTAAGCATACATTTCACACATATGACTGTATTTAAAAACATAATTTATTGTTGATGATACATGTTACCTATTTTACAATGATATTAAAATGGATGAGTTTTATATTATATTTCAATTATTTATTCTATTTTTTTTTTCCATTTTTAACATACATTTATCATTTTAATTACAAAATTTACATAATTTAAATTAATCTTTAATTGATAGTATAATTTGACCTGTTATAATGACATTTCTTTTTCTTTTTAGGTCATTCATAAATACATGTTAATTGTCCGAGTTTATTAATTCAATTTGTTTCAACCAACATCATCGTGTGTCATCTAAGAGGTTCCATTGGCCTGTGCGTGTTCATAGTATTGGACTCAATTTGATATGTAAAAGTAATTTAAAAAGCTGTTATTTAATACATCTTAATTTATATTTTGTACATATCTAAGCATACATTTCACACATATGACTGTATTTAATTACATAAATTCTTGTTAATGATACATGTAACATATTTTACAATCATACTAAAATGATAGATGAGTTTTTTATAATATTTCTAGTATTTATTTAATTTTTTTTAATTTTTTACCATTTCTAACACACATTTATCAATTTTAATTAAAGATTTACATAATTTAACATAATCTTTATACTAATAGTATACTTTGCACTGTTATAATGACATTTATTTTTCTTTTTAGGCCATTCATTAATACATGTTGATTGTCCGAGTTTATTAATTCAATTTGTTTCAACCAACATCATCGTGTGTCATCTAAGAGGTTCCATTATTCTGTGCGTGCTCATAGTATTGGACTCAATTTGATATGTAAAAGTAATTTAAAATGCAGTAATTTAATACATTATTACTTGTAAATGATACATGTAGCCTATTTTACAATCGTACTAAAATGATAGATGAGTTTTATATTATATTTCAAGTATTTATTTTATTTTTTTTAATTTTTTACCATTTTTAACACACATTTATCAATTTTAATTACAAGATTTATATAATTTAACATAAGCTTTGTATTGATAGCATACATTGCACTGTTATAATGACATTTCTTTTTCTTTTTAGGCCATTCATAAATACATGTTGATTGTCCGAGTTTATTAATTCAATTTGTTTCAACCAACATCATCGTGTGTCATCTAAGATGTTCCTTTGGCCTGTGCGTGTTCAAAGTATTGGACTCAATTTGATTTGTAAAAGTATATTAAAATGCAGTTATTTTATACATCTTAATTTTTATTTTGTACATATCTAAGCATACATTTCACACATATGACTGTATTTAATTACATAATTTCTTGTTAATGATACATGTTACCTATTTTACAATGATATTAAAATGATAGATGAGTTTTAAATTATATTTCAATTATTTATTCTATTTTTTTTTTCCATTTTTAACATACATTTATCATTTTAATTACAAAATTTACATAATTTAAATTAATCTTTAATTGATAGTATAATTTGACCTGTTATAATGACATTTCTTTTTCTTTTTAGGTCATTCATAAATACATGTTAATTGTCCGAGTTTATTAATTCAATTTGTTTCAACCAACATCATCGTGTGTCATCTAAGAGGTTCCATTGGCCTGTGCGTGTTCATAGTATTGGACTCAATTTGATATGTAAAAGTAATTTAAAAAGCTGTTATTTAATACATCTTAATTTATATTTTGTACATATCTAAGCATACATTTCACACATATGACTGTATTTAATTACATAATTTCTTGTTAATGATACATGTAACATATTTTACAATCATACTAAAATAATAGATGAGTTTTTTATAATATTTCTAGTATTTATTTAATTTTTTTTAATTTTTTACCATTTCTAACACACATTTATCAATTTTAATTAAAGATTTACATAATTTAACATAATCTTTGTATTGATAACAAACTTTGCACTGTTATAATGATATTTAATTTTCTTTTTAGATCATTCATAAATAAATGTTGATTGTCAGAGTTAATTAATTCAATGTGATTCATCCAACATCGTTGAGTATCATCTAAGGTGTTCCATTGACCTGAGCATGCTTATAGGATTCGACTCAACTCGATATGTAAAAGTAATTTAAAATGCAGTTATTTAATACATCTTTATTTATATTTTGTACATATCTAAGCATACATTGCACACATATGACTGTATTTATTTACATAATTACTTGTTAATGATACATGTAACTTATTTTATAATCATATTATTATGATAGATGAGTTTTATATTATATTTCTTGTATTTATTTATTTTTTTTAATTCTTTAACATTTCTAACACACATTTATCAATTTTAATTACAATATTTACATAATTTAACATTTTCTTTGTATTGATAGTATACTTTGCACTGTTATAATGACAGATGAGTTTTACATTATATATCAAGTATTAATTTTATTTTTTTTAATTTTTTACCATTTTTAACATACATTTTTCATTTTAATTACAAGATTTACATAATTTACCATAATCTTTAATTGATAGTATACTTTGCACTGTTATAATGACAGATGAGTATTACATTATATATCAAGTATTTATTTTATTTATTTTAATTTTTTACCATTTTTAACATACATTTTTCATTTTAATTACAAGATTTACATAATTTACCATAATCTTTGTATTGATAGCATACTTTGCACTGTTATAATGACAGATGAGTATTACATTATATATCAAGTATTTATTTTATTTATTTTAATTATTTCCATTTTTAACATACATTTATCAATTTTAATTACAAGATTTACATAATTTACCATAATCTTTGTATTGATAGCATACTTTGCACTGTTATAATGACAGATGAGTATTACATTATATATCAAGTATTTATTTTATTTATTTTAATTTTTTACCATTTTTAACATACATTTTTCATTTTAATTACAAGATTTACATAATTTAACATAATCTTAAAATTGATAGTATACTTTGCCCTGTTATAATGACATTTTTTTTACTTTTTAGGTCATTCATAAATACATTTTGATTGTCAGAGTTAATTAATTCAATGTGTTTCATCCTACATGTTGAGTGTCATCTAAGAGTTTCGATTAGCCTGTACGTGCTCATATAATTGGACTCAATATAATATGTAAAAGTAATTTAAAATGCAGTTATATAATACACCTTAATTTATATTTTGTACATATCTAAGCATACATTACACACATATGACTGTATTTAATTACACAATTACTTGTTAATGATACATGTAATTTATTTTACAATCATATAACAATGATAGATGAGTTTTATATTATTTTACAAGTATATATTTTCTTTTCAGTGATTCTTTACCTTTTTTAACATACGTTCATCAATTATAATTACAAGATTAACATAATTTAACCTAATGTTTATATTGATAGTATACTTTGCCCTGTTATCATAACATTTCTTTTTCTCTTTAAGTCATTCATAAATACAAGTGGACTGCTTGAGCTTATTCATTCAATTTGTTTCAACCAACATAATCGTGTGTCATCTAAGAGGATCCATTGGCCTGTGCGTGCTCATAGGATTGGACTCAATGTAATATGTAAAAGTTATTTAAAATGCAGTTATTTAATACATCTTAATTTATATCTTATACATATCTAAGCATACATTTCACACATATGACTGTATTTAAAAACATAATTTATTGTTGATGATACATGTTACCTATTTTACAATGATATTAAAATGATAGATGAGTTTTATAATATATTTCAAATATTAATTTTATTTTTTAAATTTTTTCCCATTTTTAACAATCATTTATCAATTTAAATTACAAGATTTACATAATTTAACATAATCTTAAAATTGATAGTATACTTTGCCCTGTTATAATGGCATTTTTTTTACTTTTTAGGTCATTCATAAATACATTTTGATTGTCAGAGTTAATTAATTCAATGTGTTTCATCCAACATCGTTGAGTGTCATCTTAGAGGTTCCATTGGTCTGTGCGTGCTCATAGGATTGGACTCAATGTAATATGTAAAAGTAATTTAAAATGCAGTTATTTAATACATCTTAATTTATATTTTGTACACATCTAAGCATACATTTCAAACATATGACCGTATTTATATACATAAATAATTGTTAATGATACATATAATTCATTTTACAATAATATTAAAATGATAGATGAGTTTCATATTATGTTACAAGTATTTATTTTATTTTTATTAATTTTCTACCATTTTTAACATACATATATCAATTTTAATAACAAGATTTACATAATTTAACCTAATGTTTATATTGATAGTATACTTTGCCCTGTTATCATAACATTTCTTTTTCTCTTTAAGTCATTCATAAATACAAGTGGACTGCTTGAGCTTATTCATTCAATTTGTTTCAACCAACATAATCGTGTGTCATCTAAGAGGATCCATTGGCCTGTGCGTGCTCATAGGATTGGACTCAATGTAATATGTAAAAGTTATTTAAAATGCAGTTATTTAATACATCTTAATTTATATCTTATACATATCTAAGCATACATTTCACACATATGACTGTATTTAAAAACATAATTTATTGTTGATGATACATGTTACCTATTTTACAATGATATTAAAATGATAGATGAGTTTTATAATATATTTCAAATATTAATTTTATTTTTTAAATTTTTTCCCATTTTTAACAATCATTTATCAATTTAAATTACAAGATTTACATAATTTAACATAATCTTAAAATTGATAGTATACTTTGCCCTGTTATAATGGCATTTTTTTTACTTTTTAGGTCATTCATAAATACATTTTGATTGTCAGAGTTAATTAATTCAACGTGTTTCATCCAACATGTTGAGTGTCATCTAAGAGTTTCGATTAGCCTTTACGTGCTCATATAATTGGACTCAATGTAATATGTAAAAGTAATTTAAAATGCAGTTATATAATACACCTTAATTTATATTTTGTACACATCTAAGCATACATTTCAAACATATGACCGTATTTATATACATAAATAATTGTTAATGATACATATAATTTATTTTACAATCATATAAAAATGATAGATTAGTTATAATCGATTTACATTGAGTCCAATTATATGAGCATGTTCATATAATTGGACTCAATGTAATATGTAAAAGTAATTTAAAATGCAGTTTTTTAATACATCTTAATTCATATTTTGTACATATCTAAGCATACATTTCACACATATGACCGTATTTAATTACATTATTACTTCTTAATGATACATGTATTTAAACTACAAGATTTACATAATTTAACCTAATCTTTATACTGATAGTTTACTTTGCACTGTTATAATAACATTTCTTTTTTTCTTTAGGTCATTCATAAATACATGTTGATTGTCCGAGTTAATTAATTCAATTTGTTTCAACCAACATCCTCGTGTGTCATCTAAGAGGTTCCATTGGCGTGTGTGTGCTCATAGGATTGGACTCAATTTGATATGTAAAAGTATTTTAAAATGCAGTTATTTAATACATCATTATTTATATTTTTTACATATCTAAGTATACATTTCCCACATATGACTGTATTTAATTACACAATTACTTGTTAATGATACATGTAACATATTTTACAATCATACTAAAATGATAGATGAGTTTTTTATTAAATTTCAAGTATTAATTTTATTTTTTTTAATTTTTTACCTTTTTTAACATACGTTCATCAATTTTAATTACAAGATTTACATAATTTAACTTATCTTTATAATGATAGTATAGTTTGCCCTGTTATCATAACATTTCTTTTTCTCTTTAGGTAATTCATAAATACATGTTGATTGTCCGAGTTTATTAATTCAATTTGTTTCAACCAACATCATCGTGTGTCATCTAAGAGGTTCCATTATTCTGTGCGTGCTCATAGTATTGGACTCAATTTGATATGTAAAAGTAATTTAAAATGCAGTTATTTAATACATTATTACTTGTAAATGATACATGTAATCTATTTTACAATCGTACTAAAATGATAGATGAGTTTTATATTATATTTCAAGTATTTATTTTATTTTTTTTAATTTTTTACCATTTTTAACACTTATTTATCAATTTTAATTACAAGATTTATATAATTTAACATAACCTTTGTATTGATAGCATACATTGCACTGTTATAATGACATTTATTTTTCTTTATAGGCCATTCATAAATACATGTTGATTATCCGAGTTTATTAATTCAATTTGTTTCAACCAACATCATCGTGTGTCATCTAAGAGGTTCCATTAGTCTGTGCATGTTCATAGGATAGGACTCAACTTGATATGTAAAAGTAATTTAAAATGCAGTTATTTAATACATTATTACTTGTAAATGATACATGTAATCTATTTTACAATCGTACTAAAATGATAGATGAGTTTTATATTATATTTCAAGTATTTATTTAATTTTTTTTAATTTTTTACCATTTCTAACACACATTTATCAATTTTAATTAAAGATTTACATAATTTAACATAATCTTTGTATTGATAACAAACTTTGCACTGTTATAATGACATTTAATTTTCTTTTTAGATCATTCATAAATAAATGTTGATTGTCAGAGGTAATTAATTCAATGTGTTTCATCCAACATCGTTGAGTGTCATCTAAGATATTCCATTGACCTGAGCATGCCCTTAGGATTGGACTGAATTCGATATGTAAAAGTAATTTAAAATGCAGTTATTTAATACATATTAATTTTTATTTTGTACATATCTAAGCATACATTTCACATATATGACTGTATTTAATTACATTATTACTTTTAAATGATACATGTAACATATTTTACAATCATACTAAAATGATAGATGAGTTTTTTATTATATTTGAAGTATTAATTTTATTTTTTTTAATTTTTTACCATTTTTAACATACATTTTTCATTTTTATTACAAGATTTACATAATTTACCATAATCTTTAATTGATAGTATACTTTGCACTGTTATAATGACAGATGAGTATTACATTATATATCAAGTATTTATTTTATTTATTTTAATTATTTCCATTTTTAACATACATTTATCAATTTTAATTACAAGATTTACCTAATTTAACATAATCTTTGTATTCATAGCATACTTTGCACTGTTATAATGACAGATAAGTTTTACATTATATATCAAGTATTTATTTTATTTATTTTAATTTTTTACCATTTTTAACATACATTTATCAATTTTAATTACAAGTTTAACATAATTTAACATAATCTTTGTATTGATAGTATACTTTGCACTGTTATAATGACATTTAATTTTCTTTTTAGGTCATTCATAAATACATGTTGATTGTCAGAGTAAATTAATTCTATGTGCTTCATCCAGCATCGTTGAATGTCATCTAAGAGGTTGAGACTCGATTGACGGCACTCGAGACGTGCATGGCACGCTATTTTGCAGACCACACCAGGTTGGCAGAGAGCATCAGGCGAATCGAGGTATGCCAAAATTCGAGAGACTCGCATACCAGCCCGCAACCGCCATTAGAAACGACCGCATACACGGCTACTGAGGCGGAATCAATCGGGGACCGGCTAGGAGGGCAGTCTGCATTAGATCCCCCCCCCCAAGGTCACCGCCTCAATAGTACGGAAAGGGTCCCCGAAGCCCACTCAGTAAGGGACGACAACCGCGAAGTCCGTACTGCAGGTCGGTCACTACCTTCATCAGACGCGCGGGACGGTACCTCGCTCGATCCCGCAGAGAGGTCCGTACACCTCGCAGACGTCTATCGTTCTCGATTACTTGATTGTCAGAGTTAATTAATTCAATGTGTTTCATCCAACATCGTTGAGTGTCATCTTAGAGGTTCCATTGGTCTGTGCGTGCTCATAGGATTGGACTCAATGTAATATGTAAAAGTAATTTAAAATGCAGTTATTTAATACATCTTAATTTATATTTTGTACACATCTAAGCATACATTTCAAACATATGACCGTATTTATATACATAAATAATTGTTAATGATACATATAATTCATTTTACAATAATATTAAAATGATAGATGAGTTTCATATTATGTTACAAGTATTTATTTTATTTTTATTAATTTTCTACCATTTTTAACATACATATATCAATTTTAATAACAAGATTTACATAATTTAACCTAATGTTTATATTGATAGTATACTTTGCCCTGTTATCATAACATTTCATTTTCTTTTTAGGTCATTCATAAATACATGTTGATTGTCAGAGTTAATTAATTCAATGTGTTTCATCCAGCATCGTTGAATGTCATCTAAGAGGTTGAGACTCGACTGACGGCACTCGAGACGTGCATGGCACGCTATTTTGCAGACCACACCAGGTTGGCAGAGAGCATCAGGCGAATCGAGCTATGCCAAAATTCGAGAGACTCGCATACCAGCCCGCAACCGCCATTAGAAACGACCGCATACACGGCTACTGAGGTGGAATCAATCGGGGACCGGCTAGGAGGGCATTCTGCATTAGATCCCCCCCCAAGGTCACCGCCTCAATAGTACGGAAAGGGTCCCCGAAGCCCACTCAGTAAGGGACGACAACCGCGAAGTCCGTACTGCAGGTCGGTCACCACCTTCATCAGACGCGCGGCACGGTACCTCGCTCGATCCCGCAGAGAGGTCCGTACACCTCGCAGACGTCTATCGTTCTCGATTACTTGATTGTCAGAGTTAATTAATTCAATGTGTTTCATCCAACATCGTTGAGTGTCATATAAGATGTTCCGTTGACCTGAGCATGCTTATAGGATTGGACTCAATTCGAAATGTAAAAGTAATTTAAAATGCAGTTATTTAATACATCATAATTTATATTATGTACATATCTAAGCATACATTTCACACATGAGACTGTATTTAATTACATAATTTCTTGTTAATGATACAAGTAACTTATTTTATAATCGTATTATTATGATAGATGAGTTTTATATTATATTTCTAGTATTTATTTAATTTTTTTTAATTTTTTACCATTTCTAACACACATTTATCAATTTTAACTAAAGATTTACATAATTTAACATTTTCTTTGTATTGATAACAAACTTTGCACTGTTATAATGACATTTAATTTTCTTTTTAGATCATTCATAAATAAATGTTGATTGTTAGAGTTAATTAATTCAATGTGTTTCATCCAACATCGTTGAGTATCATCTAAGGTGTTCCATTGACCTGAGCATGCTTATAGGATTCGACTCAACTCGATATGTAAAAGTAATTTAAAATGCAGTTATTTAATACATCTTAATTTATATTTTGTACATATCTAATCATTCATTGCACACATATGACTGTATTTATTTACATAATTACTTGTTAATGATTCATGTAACTTATTTTATAATCATATTATTATGATAGATGAGTTTTATATTATATTTCTAGTATTTATTTTTTTTTTTTAATTCTTTAACATTTCTAATA
Organism: Periphyllus acericola; assembly: GCA_949715065.1. Taxonomy (NCBI): domain Eukaryota; kingdom Metazoa; phylum Arthropoda; class Insecta; order Hemiptera; family Aphididae; genus Periphyllus; species Periphyllus acericola. Next base: position 7,436,819 of record OX454264.1, on the reverse strand, counting down.
CACATTTATCAATTTTAATTACAATATTTACATAATTTAACATTTTCTTTGTATTGATAGTATACTTTGCACTGTTATAATGACAGATGAGTTTTACATTATATATCAAGTATTTAATTTATTTTTCTTAATTTTTTTAATATTTTTAACATACATTAATCAATTTTAATTACAAGATTTACATAATTTAACATACTCTTTGTATTGATAATATATTTTGCACTGTTATAATGTCATTTAATTTTCTTTTTAGATCATTCATAAATAAATGTTGATTGTTAGAAGTAATTAATTCAATGTGTTTCATCCAACATCGTTGAGTGTCATCTAAGATGTTCCACTGACCTGAGCATGCCCTTAGGATTGGACTGAATTCGATATGTAAAATTAATTTAAAAAGCTGTTATTTAATACATCTTAATTTATATTTTGTACATATGTAAGCATACATTTCACACATATGACTGTATTTAATTACATAATTTCTTGTTAATGATACATGTAACATATTTTACAATCATACTAAAATGATAGATGAGTTTTTTATTATATTTGAAGTATTAATTTTATTTTTTTTAATTTTTTACCATTTTTAACATACATTTTTCATTTTAATTACAAGATTTACATAATTTACCATAATCTTTAATTGATAGTATACTTTGCACTGTTATAATGACAGATGAGTATTACATTATATATCAAGTATTTATTTTATTTATTTTAATTTTTTCCATTTTTAACAATCATTTATCAATTTAAATTACAAGATTTACATAATTTAACATAATCTTAAAATTGATAGTATACTTTGCCCTGTTATAATGGCATTTTTTTTACTTTTTAGGTCATTCATAAATACATTTTGATTGTCAGGGTTAATTAATTCAATGTGTTTCATCCTACATGTTGAGTGTCATCTAAGAGTTTCGATTAGCCTGTACGTGCTCATATAATTGGACTCAATATAATATGTAAAAGTAATTTAAAATGCAGTTATATAATACACCTTAATTTATATTTTGTACATATCTAAGCATACATTACACACATATGACTGTATTTAATTACACAATTACTTGTTAATGATACATGTAATTTATTTTACAATCATATAACAATGATAGATGAGTTTTATATTATTTTACAAGTATATATTTTCTTTTCAGTGATTCTTTACCTTTTTTAACATACGTTCATCAATTTTAATTACAAGATTAACATAATTTAACCTAATGTTTATATTGATAGTATACTTTGCCCTGTTATCATAACATTTCTTTTTCTCTTTTGGTCATTCATAAATACATCTTGATTGTCCGAGTTAATTAATTCAATTTGTTTCAACCAACATCCTCGTGTGTCATCTAAGAGTTTCCATTGGTCTGTGCATGTTTATAGGATTAGACTCAATTTGATATGGAAAAAAAAATTAAAATGCAGTTATTTAATACAAAAAATTTATATTTTGTACATATCTAAGCATACATTTCACACACGTGACCGTATTCAATTACATTAATAATTGTTAAAGATACATGTTACCTATTTTACAATGAGATTTAAATGATAGATGAGTTTTATATTATATTTCAAGTATTAATTTTATTTTTTTTAATTTTTCCCATTTTAAACATACATTTAACAATTTAAATTTCAAGATTTACATAATTTAACATAATCTAAATATTGATAGTACACATTGCCCTGTTATAGTGACATTTCTTTTTCTTTTTAGGTCATTCATAAATACATGTTGATTGTCAGAGTTAATTAATTCAATGTGTTTCATCCAACATCGTTGAGTGTCATCTTAGAGGTTCCATTGGTCTGTGCGTGCTCATAGGATTGGACTCAATGTAATATGTAAAAGTAATTTAAAATGCAGTTATTTAATACATCTTAATTTATATTTTGTGCACATCTAAGCATACATTTCAAACATATGACCGTATTTATATACATAAATAATTGTTAATGATACATATAATTCATTTTACAATAATATTAAAATGATAGATGAGTTTCATATTATGTTACAAGTATTTATTTTATTTTTATTAATTTTCTACCATTTTTAACATACATATATCAATTTTAATAACAAGATTTACATAATTTAACCTATTGTTTATATTGATAGTATACTTTGCCCTGTTATCATAACATTTCTTTTTCTCTTTAAGTCATTCATAAATACAAGTGGACTGCTTGAGCTTATTCATTCAATTTGTTTCAACCAACATAATCGTGTGTCATCTAAGAGGATCCATTGGCCTGTGCGTGCTCATAGGATTGGACTCAATGTAATATGTAAAAGTTATTTAAAATGCAGTTATTTAATACATCTTAATTTATATCTTATACATATCTAAGCATACATTTCACACATATGACTGTATTTAAAAACATAATTTATTGTTGATGATACATGTTACCTATTTTACAATGATATTAAAATGATAGATGAGTTTTATAATATATTTCAAATATTAATTTTATTTTTTAAATTTTTTCCAATTTTTAACAATCATTTATCAATTTAAATTACAAGATTTACATAATTTAACATAATCTTAAAATTGATAGTATACTTTGCCCTGTTATAATGGCATTTTTTTTACTTTTTAGGTCATTCATAAATACATTTTGATTGTCAGGGTTAATTAATTCAATGTGTTTCATCCAACATGTTGAGTGTCATCTAAGAGTTTCGATTAGCCTGTACGTGCTCATATAATTGGACTCAATGTAATATGTAAAAGTAATTTAAAATGCAGTTATATAATACACCTTAATTTATATTTTGTACATATCTAAGCATACATTACACACATATGACTGTATTTAATTACACAATTACTTGTTAATGATACATGTAATTTATTTTACAATCATATAACAATGATAGATGAGTTTTATATTATTTTACAAGTATATATTTTCTTTTCAGTGATTCTTTACCTTTTTTAACATACGTTCATCAATTTTAATTACAAGATTAACATAATTTAACCTAATGTTTATATTGATAGTATACTTTGCCCTGTTATCATAACATTTATTTTTCTCTTTTGGTCATTCATAAATACATCTTGATTGTCCGAGTTAATTAATTCAATTTGTTTCAACCAACATCCTCGTGTGTCATCTAAGAGTTTCCTTTGGTCTGTGCATGTTTATAGGATTAGACTCAATTTGATATGGAAAAAAAAATTAAAATGCAGTTATTTAATACAAAAAATTTATATTTTGTACATATCTAAGCATACATTTCACACACGTGACCGTATTTAATTACATGAATAATTGTTAAAGATACATGTTACCTATTTTACAATGAGATTTAAATGATAGATGAGTTTTATATTATATTTCAAGTATTAATTTTATTTTTTTTAATTTTTCCCATTTTAAACATACATTTACCAATTTAAATTACAAGATTTACATAATTTAACATAATCTTAAAATTGATAGTATACTTTGCCCTGTTATAATGGCATTTTTTTTACTTTTTAGGTCATTCATAAATACATTTTGATTGTCAGAGTTAATTAATTCAATGTGTTTCATCCAACATGTTGAGTGTCATCTAAGAGTTTCGATTAGCCTGTACATGCTCATATAATTGGACTCAATGTAATATGTAAAAGTAATTTAAAATGCAGTTATTTAATACATCTTAATTTATATTTTGTGCACATCTAAGCATACATTTCAAACATATGACCGTATTTATATACATAAATAATTGTTAATGATACATATAATTTATTTTACAATCATATAAAAATGATAGATTAGTTATAATCGATTTACATTGAGTCCAATTATATGAGCATGTTCATATAATTGGACTCAATGTAATATGTAAAAGTAATTTAAAATGCAGTTTTTTAATACATCTTAATTCATATTTTTTACATATCTAAGCATACATTTCACACATATGACCGTATTTAATTACATTATTACTTCTTAATGATACATGTATTTAAATTACAAGATTTACATAATTTAACCTAATCTTTATACTGATAGTTTACTTTGCACTGTTATAATAACATTTCTTTTTTTCTTTAGGTCATTCATAAATACATGTTGATTGTCCGAGTTAATTAATTCAATTTGTTTCAACCAACATCCTCGTGTGTCATCTAAGAGGTTCCATTGGCGTGTGTGTGCTCATAGGATTGGACTCAATTTGATATGTAAAAGTATTTTAAAATGCAGTTATTTAATACATCATTATTTATATTTTTTACATATCTAAGTATACATTTCCCACATATGACTGTATTTAATTACACAATTACTTGTTAATGATACATGTATCCTATTTTACAATAATATTAAAATGATAGATGAGTTTCATATTATATTACAAGTATTTATTTTATTTTTATTAATTTTCTACCATTTTTAACATACATTTATCAATTTTAATTACAAGATTTACATAATTAAACGTAATCTTTATACTAATAGTATACTTTGCACTGTTATAATGACATTTATTTTTCTTTTTAGGCCATTCATAAATACATGTTGATTGTCCGAGTTTATTAATTCAATTTGTTTCAACCAACATCATCGTGTGTCATCTAAGAGGTTCATTTGGCCTGTGCGTGTTCATTGTATTGGACTCAATTTGATTTGTAAAAGTAATTTAAAAAGCTGTTATTTAATACATCTTAATTTATATTTTGTACATATGTAAGCATACATTTCATACATATGACTGTATTTAATTACATAATTTCTTGTTAGTGATACATGTAACATATTTTACAATCATACTAAAATGATAGATGAGTTTTTTATTATATTTGAAGTATTAATTTTATTTTTTTTAATTTTTTACCATTTTTAACATACATTTTTCATTTTAATTACAAGATTTACATAATTTACCATAATCTTTAATTGATAGTATACTTTGCACTGTTATAATGACAGATGAGTATTACATTATATATCAAGTATTTATTTTATTTATTTTAATTTTTTCCATTTTTAACATACATTTATCAATTTTAATTACAAGATTTACATAATTTAACATAATCTTTGTATTGATAGCATACTTTGCACTGTTATAATGACATTTATTTTTCTTTTTAGGCCATTCATAAATACATGTTGATTGTCCGAGTTTATTAATTCAATTTGTTTCAACCAACATCATCATGTGTCATCTAAGAGGTTCCATTAGTCTGTGCATGTTCATAGGATAGGACTCAATTTGATATGTAAAAGTAATTTAAAATGCAGTTATTTAATACATCTTAATTTTTATTTTGTACATATCTAAGCATACATTTCACACATATGACTGTATTTAATTACATTATTACTTGTAAATGATACATGTAACTTATTTTACAATCTTACTAAAATGATAGATGAGTTTTTTATTATATTTCAAGTATTAATTTTATTTTTTTTAATTTTTTACCATTTTTAACATACATTTATTATTTTAATTATAAGATTTACATAATTTAACTTAATCTTTATAATGATAGTATAGTTTGCCCTGTTATCATAATATTTCTTTTTCTCTTTAGGTAATTCATAAATACATGTTGATTGTTCGAGTTTATACATTCAATTTGTTTCAACCAACATCATCGTGTGTCATCTAAGAGGTTCCATTGGCCTGTGCGTGCTCATAGTATTGGACTCAATTTGATATGTAAAAGTAATTTAAAATGCAGTTATTTAATACATTATTACTTGTAAATGATACATGTAATCTATTTTACAATCGTACTAAAATGATAGATGAGTTTTATATTATATTTCAAGTATTTATTTTATTTTTTTTAATTTTTTACCATTTTTAACACTTATTTATCAATTTTAATTACAAGATTTATATAATTTAACATAACCTTTGTATTGATAGCATACATTGCACTGTTATAATGACATTTATTTTTCTTTATAGGCCATTCATAAATACATGTTGATTATCCGAGTTTATTAATTCAATTTGTTCCAACCAACATAATCGTGTGTCATCTAAGAGGATCCATTGGCCTGTGCGTGCTCATAGGATTGGACTCAATGTAATATGTAAAAGTTATTTAAAATGCAGTTATTTAATACATCTTAATTTATATCTTATACATATCTAAGCATACATTTCACACATATGACTGTATTTAAAAACATAATTTATTGTTGATGATACATGTTACCTATTTTACAATGATATTAAAATGATAGATGAGTTTTATAATATATTTCAAATATTAATTTTATTTTTTAAATTTTTTCCAATTTTTAACAATCATTTATCAATTTAAATTACAAGATTTACATAATTTAACATAATCTTAAAATTGATAGTATACTTTGCCCTGTTATAATGGCATTTTTTTTACTTTTTAGGTCATTCATAAATACATTTTGATTGTCAGGGTTAATTAATTCAATGTGTTTCATCCAACATGTTGAGTGTCATCTAAGAGTTTCGATTAGCCTGTACGTGCTCATATAATTGGACTCAATGTAATATGTAAAAGTAATTTAAAATGCAGTTATATAATACACCTTAATTTATATTTTGTACATATCTAAGCATACATTACACACATATGACTGTATTTAATTACACAATTACTTGTTAATGATACATGTAATTTATTTTACAATCATATAACAATGATAGATGAGTTTTATATTATTTTACAAGTATATATTTTCTTTTCAGTGATTCTTTACCTTTTTTAACATACGTTCATCAATTTTAATTACAAGATTAACATAATTTAACCTAATGTTTATATTGATAGTATACTTTGCCCTGTTATCATAACATTTATTTTTCTCTTTTGGTCATTCATAAATACATCTTGATTGTCCGAGTTAATTAATTCAATTTGTTTCAACCAACATCCTCGTGTGTCATCTAAGAGTTTCCTTTGGTCTGTGCATGTTTATAGGATTAGACTCAATTTGATATGGAAAAAAAAATTAAAATGCAGTTATTTAATACAAAAAATTTATATTTTGTACATATCTAAGCATACATTTCACACACGTGACCGTATTTAATTACATGAATAATTGTTAAAGATACATGTTACCTATTTTACAATGAGATTTAAATGATAGATGAGTTTTATATTATATTTCAAGTATTAATTTTATTTTTTTTAATTTTTCCCATTTTAAACATACATTTACCAATTTAAATTACAAGATTTACATAATTTAACATAATCTTAAAATTGATAGTATACTTTGCCCTGTTATAATGGCATTTTTTTTACTTTTTAGGTCATTCATAAATACATTTTGATTGTCAGAGTTAATTAATTCAATGTGTTTCATCCAACATGTTGAGTGTCATCTAAGAGTTTCGATTAGCCTGTACATGCTCATATAATTGGACTCAATGTAATATGTAAAAGTAATTTAAAATGCAGTTATATAATACACCTTAATTTATATTTTGTACACATCTAAGCATACATTTCAAACATATGACCGTATTTATATACATAAATAATTGTTAATGATACATATAATTTATTTTACAATCATATAAAAATGATAGATTAGTTATAATCGATTTACATTGAGTCCAATTATATGAGCATGTTCATATAATTGGACTCAATGTAATATGTAAAAGTAATTTAAAATGCAGTTTTTTAATACATCTTAATTCATATTTTTTACATATCTAAGCATACATTTCACACATATGACCGTATTTAATTACATTATTACTTCTTAATGATACATGTATTTAAATTACAAGATTTACATAATTTAACCTAATCTTTATACTGATAGTTTACTTTGCACTGTTATAATAACATTTCTTTTTTTCTTTAGGTCATTCATAAATACATGTTGATTGTCCGAGTTAATTAATTCAATTTGTTTCAACCAACATCCTCGTGTGTCATCTAAGAGGTTCCATTGGCGTGTGTGTGCTCATAGGATTGGACTCAATTTGATATGTAAAAGTATTTTAAAATGCAGTTATTTAATACATCATTATTTATATTTTTTACATATCTAAGTATACATTTCCCACATATGACTGTATTTAATTACACAATTACTTGTTAATGATACATGTATCCTATTTTACAATAATATTAAAATGATAGATGAGTTTCATATTATATTACAAGTATTTATTTTATTTTTATTTATTTTCTACCATTTTTAACATACATTTATCAATTTTAATTACAAGATTTACATAATTAAACGTAATCTTTATACTAATAGTATACTTTGCACTGTTATAATGACATTTATTTTTCTTTTTAGGCCATTCATAAATACATGTTGATTGTCCGAGTTTATTAATTCAATTTGTTTCAACCAACATCATCGTGTGTCATCTAAGAGGTTCATTTGGCCTGTGCGTGTTCATTGTATTGGACTCAATTTGATTTGTAAAAGTAATTTAAAAAGCTGTTATTTAATACATCTTAATTTATATTTTGTACATATGTAAGCATACATTTCATACATATGACTGTATTTAATTACATAATTTCTTGTTAGTGATACATGTAACATATTTTACAATCATACTAAAATGATAGATGAGTTTTTTATTATATTTGAAGTATTAATTTTATTTTTTTTAATTTTTTACCATTTTTAACATACATTTTTCATTTTAATTACAAGATTTACATAATTTACCATAATCTTTAATTGATAGTATACTTTGCACTGTTATAATGACAGATGAGTATTACATTATATATCAAGTATTTATTTTATTTATTTTAATTTTTTCCATTTTTAACATACATTTATCAATTTTAATTACAAGATTTACATAATTTAACATAATCTTTGTATTGATAGCATACTTTGCACTGTTATAATGACATTTATTTTTCTTTTTAGGCCATTCATAAATACATGTTGATTGTCCGAGTTTATTAATTCAATTTGTTTCAACCAACATCATCATGTGTCATCTAAGAGGTTCCATTAGTCTGTGCATGTTCATAGGATAGGACTCAATTTGATATGTAAAAGTAATTTAAAATGCAGTTATTTAATACATCTTAATTTTTATTTTGTACATATCTAAGCATACATTTCACACATATGACTGTATTTAATTACATTATTACTTGTAAATGATACATGTAACTTATTTTACAATCTTACTAAAATGATAGATGAGTTTTTTATTATATTTCAAGTATTAATTTTATTTTTTTTAATTTTTTACCATTTTTAACATACATTTATTATTTTAATTATAAGATTTACATAATTTAACTTAATCTTTATAATGATAGTATAGTTTGCCCTGTTATCATAATATTTCTTTTTCTCTTTAGGTAATTCATAAATACATGTTGATTGTTCGAGTTTATACATTCAATTTGTTTCAACCAACATCATCGTGTGTCATCTAAGAGGTTCCATTGGCCTGTGCGTGCTCATAGTATTGGACTCAATTTGATATGTAAAAGTAATTTAAAATGCAGTTATTTAATACATTATTACTTGTAAATGATACATGTAATCTATTTTACAATCGTACTAAAATGATAGATGAGTTTTATATTATATTTCAAGTATTTATTTTATTTTTTTTAATTTTTTACCATTTTTAACACTTATTTATCAATTTTAATTACAAGATTTATATAATTTAACATAACCTTTGTATTGATAGCATACATTGCACTGTTATAATGACATTTATTTTTCTTTATAGGCCATTCATAAATACATGTTGATTATCCGAGTTTATTAATTCAATTTGTTCCAACCAACATCATCGCGTGTCATCTAAGAGGTTCCAATAGTCTGTGCATGTTCATAGGATAGGACTCAATTTGATATGTAAAAGTAATTTAAAATGCAGTTATTTAATACATCTTAAATTTATTTTGTACATATCTAAGCATACATTTCACACATATGACTGTATTTAATTACATAATTTCTTGTTAATGATACATGTAACATATTTTACAATCATACTAAAATGATAGATGAGTTTTATATTATATTTCAAGTATTTATTTTATTTTTCTTAATTTTTTTAATATTTTTAACATACATTAATCAATTTTAATTACAAGATTTACATAATTTAACATACTCTTTGTATTGATAATATATTTTGCACTGTTATAATGACATTTAATTTTCTTTTTAGATCATTCATAAATACATGTTGATTGTCCGAGTTTATTAATTCAATTTGTTTCAACCAACATCATCGTGTGTCATCTAAGAGGTTCCATTGGCCTGTGCGTGTTCATAGTATTGGATTCAATTTGATATGTAAAAGTAATTTAAAAAGCTGTTATTTAATACATCTTAATTTATATTTTGTACATATCTAAGCATACATTTCACACATATGACTGTATTTAATTACATAATTTCTTGTTAATGATACATGTAACATATTTTACAATCATACTAAAATGATAGATGAGTTTTTTATTAAATTTCATGTATTAATTTAATTTTTTTTAATTTTTTATCTTTTTTAACATACCTTCATCAATTTTAGTTACAAGATTTACATAATTAAACTTATCTTTATATTGATAGTATACTTTGCACTGTTATAATGACAGATAAGTTTTACATTATATATCAAGTATTTATTTAATTTTTTTTAATTTTATACCATTTCTAACACACATTTATCAATTTTAATTAAAGATTTACATAATTTAACATAATCTTTGTATTGATAACAAACTTTGCACTGTTATAATGACATTTAATTTTCTTTTTAGATCATTCATAAATAAATGTTGATTGTCAGAGGTAATTAATTCAATGTGTTTCATCCAACATCGTTGAGTGTCATCTAAGATATTCCATTGACCTGAGCATGCCCTTAGGATTGGACTGAATTCGATATGTAAAAGTAATTTAAAATGCAGTTATTTAATACATATTAATTTTTATTTTGTACATATCTAAGCAAGCATTTCACATATATGACTGTATGTAATTACATTATTACTTTTAAATGATACATGTAACATATTTTACAATCATACTAAAATGATAGATGAGTTTTTTATTATATTTGAAGTATTAATTTTATTTTTTTTAATTTTTTACCATTTTTAACATACATTTTTCATTTTAATTACAAGATTTACATAATTTACCATAATCTTTAATTGATAGTATACTTTGCACTGTTATAATGACAGATGAGTATTACATTATATATCAAGTATTTATTTTATTTATTTTAATTATTTCCATTTTTAACATACATTTATCAATTTTAATTACAAGATTTACCTAATTTAACATAATCTTTGTATTCATAGCATACTTTGCACTGTTATAATGACAGATAAGTTTTACATTTTATATCAAGTATTTATTTTATTTATTTTAATTTTTTACCATTTTTAACATACATTTATCAATTTTAATTACAAGTTTAACATAATTTAACATAATCTTTGTATTGTTAGCATACTTTGCACTGTTATAATGACATTTAATTTTCTTTTTAGGTCATTCATAAATACATGTTGATTGTCAGAGTAAATTAATTCTATGTGCTTCATCCAGCATCGTTGAATGTCATCTAAGAGGTTGAGACTCGATTGACGGCACTCGAGACGTGCATGGCACGCTATTTTGCAGACCACACCAGGTTGGCAGAGAGCATCAGGCGAATCGAGGTATGCCAAAATTCGAGAGACTCGCATACCAGCCCGCAACCGCCATTAGAAACGACCGCATACACGGCTACTGAGGCGGAATCAATCGGGGACCGGCTAGGAGGGCAGTCTGCATTAGATCCCCCCCCCAAGGTCACCGCCTCAATAGTACGGAAAGGGTCCCCGAAGCCCACTCAGTAAGGGACGACAACCGCGAAGTCCGTACTGCAGGTCGGTCACCACCTTCATCAGACGCGCGGCACGGTACATCGCTCGATCCCGCAGAGAGGTCCGTACACCTCGCGGACGTCTATCGTTCTCGATTACTTGATTGTCAGAGTTAATTAATTCAATGTGTTTCATCCAACATCGTTGAGTGTCATATAAGATGTTCCATTGACCTGAGCATGCTTATAGGATTGGACTCAATTCGAAATGTAAAAGTAATTTAAAATGCAGTTATTTTATACATCATAATTTATATTATGTACATATCTAAGCATACATTTCACACATGAGACTGTATTTAATTACATAAATAGTTGTTAATGATACATGTTACCTATTTTACAATGATATTAAAATGATGGATGAGTTTTATATTAAATTTCAATTATTTATTTATTTATTTTTTTTTTTCCATTTTTAACATACATTTATCATTTTAATTACAAAATTTACATAATTTAAATTTGACCTGTTATAATGACATTTCTTTTTCTTTTTAGGTCATTCATAAATACATGTTGATTGTCCGAGTTTATTAATTCAATTTGTTTCAACCAACATCATCGTGTGTCATCTAAGAGGTTCCATTGGCCTGTGCGTGTTCATAGTATTGGATTCAATTTGATATGTAAAAGTAATTTAAAAAGCTGTTATTTAATACATCTTAATTTATATTTTGTACATATCTAAGCATACATTTCACACATATGACTGTATTTAATTACATAATTTCTTGTTAATGATACATGTAACATATTTTACAATCATACTAAAATGATAGATGAGTTTTTTATTAAATTTCATGTATTAATTTAATTTTTTTTAATTTTTTATCTTTTTTAACATACCTTCAACAATTTTAATTACAAGATTTACATAATTAAACTTATCTTTATATTGATAGTATACTTTGCACTGTTATAATGACAGATAAGTTTTACATTATATATCAAGTATTTATTTAAATTTTTTTAATTTTTTACCATTTCTAACACACATTTATCAATTTTAATTAAAGATTTACATAATTTAACATAATCTTTGTATTGATAACAAACTTTGCACTGTTATAATGACATTTAATTTTCTTTTTAGATCATTCATAAATAAATGTTGATTGTCAGAGGTAATTAATTCAATGTGTTTCATCCAACATCGTTGAGTGTCATCTAAGATGTTCCATTGACCTGAGCATGCCCTTAGGATTGGACTGAATTCGATATGTAAAATTAATTTAAAAAGCTGTTATTTAATACATCTTAATTTATATTTTGTACATATGTAAGCATACATTTCACACATATGACTGTATTTAATTACATAATTTCTTGTTAATGATACATGTAACATATTTTACAATCATACTAAAATGATAGATGAGTTTTTTATTATATTTGAAGTATTAATTTTATTTTTTTTAATTTTTTACCATTTTTAACATACATTTTTCATTTTAATTACAAGATTTACATAATTTACCATAATCTTTAATTGATAGTATACTTTGCACTGTTATAATGACAGATGAGTATTACATTATATATCAAGTATTTATTTTATTTATTTTAATTTTTTCCATTTTTAACAATCATTTATCAATTTAAATTACAAGATTTACTTAATTTAACATAATCTTAAAATTGATAGTATACTTTGCCCTGTTATAATGGCATTTTTTTTACTTTTTAGGTCATTCATAAATACATTCTGATTGTCAGAGTTAATTAATTCAATGTGTTTCATCCTACATGTTGAGTGTCATCTAAGAGTTTCGATTAGCCTGTACGTGCTCATATAATTGGACTCAATATAATATGTAAAAGTAATTTAAAATGCAGTTATATAATACACCTTAATTTATATTTTGTACATATCTAAGCATACATTACACACATATGACTGTATTTAATTACACAATTACTTGTTAATGATACATGTAATTTATTTTACAATCATATAACAATGATAGATGAGTTTTATATTATTTTACAAGTATATATTTTCTTTTCAGTGATTCTTTACCTTTTTTAACATACGTTCATCAATTTTAATTACAAGATTAACATAATTTAACCTAATGTTTATATTGATAGTATACTTTGCCCTGTTATCATAACATTTCTTTTTCTCTTTTGGTCATTCATAAATACATCTTGATTGTCCGAGTTAATTAATTCAATTTGTTTCAACCAACATCCTCGTGTGTCATCTAAGAGTTTCCATTGGTCTGTGCATGTTTATAGGATTAGACTCAATTTGATATGGAAAAAAAAATTAAAATGCAGTTATTTAATACAAAAAATTTATATTTTGTACATATCTAAGCATACATTTCACACACGTGACCGTATTTAATTACATGAATAATTGTTAAAGATACATGTTACCTATTTTACAATGAGATTTAAATGATAGATGAGTTTTATATTATATTTCAAGTATTAATTTTATTTTTTTTTAATTTTTCCCATTTTAAACATACATTTAACAATTTAAATTTCAAGATTTACATAATTTAACATAATCTAAATATTGATAGTACACATTGCCCTGTTATAGTGACATTTCTTTTTCTTTTTAGGTCATTCATAAATACATGTTGATTGTCAGAGTTAATTAATTCAATGTGTTTCATCCAACATCGTTGAGTTTCATCTTAGAGGTTCCATTGGTCTGTGCGTGCTCATAGGATTGGACTCAATGTAATATGTAAAAGTAATTTAAAATGCAGTTATTTAATACATCTTAATTTATATTTTGTACACATCTAAGCATACATTTCAAACATATGACCGTATTTATATACATAAATAATTGTTAATGATACATATAATTCATTTTACAATAATATTAAAATGATAGATGAGTTTCATATTATGTTACAAGTATTTATTTTATTTTTATTAATTTTCTACCATTTTTAACATACATATATCAATTTTAATAACAAGATTTACATAATTTAACCTAATGTTTATATTGATAGTATACTTTGCCCTGTTATCATAACATTTCTTTTTCTCTTTAAGTCATTCATAAATACAAGTGGACTGCTTGAGCTTATTCATTCAATTTGTATCAACCAACATAATCGTGTGTCATCTAAGAGGATCCATTGGCCTGTGCGTGCTCATAGGATTGGACTCAATGTAATATGTAAAAGTTATTTAAAATGCAGTTATTTAATACATCTTAATTTATATCTTATACATATCTAAGCATACATTTCACACATATGACTGTATTTAAAAACATAATTTATTGTTGATGATACATGTTACCTATTTTACAATGATATTAAAATGATAGATGAGTTTTATAATATATTTCAAATATTAATTTTATTTTTTAAATTTTTTCCCATTTTTAACAATCATTTATCAATTTAAATTACAAGATTTACATAATTTAACATAATCTTAAAATTGATAGTATACTTTGCCCTGTTATAATGGCATTTTTTTTACTTTTTAGGTCATTCATAAATACATTTTGATTGTCAGAGTTAATTAATTCAATGTGTTTCATCCAACATGTTGAGTGTCATCTAAGAGTTTCGATTAGCCTGTACGTGCTCATATAATTGGACTCAATGTAATATGTAAAAGTAATTTAAAATGCAGTTATATAATACACCTTAATTTATATTTTGTACATATCTAAGCATACATTTCACACATATGACCGTATTTAATTACATTATTACTTCTTAATGATACATGTATTTAAATTACAAGATTTACATAATTTAACCTAATCTTTATACTGATAGTTTACTTTGCACTGTTATAATAACATTTCTTTTTTTCTTTAGGTCATTCATAAATACATGTTGATTGTCCGAGTTAATTAATTCAATTTGTTTCAACCAACATCCTCGTGTGTCATCTAAGAGGTTCATTTGGGATGTGCGTGTTCATAGTATTGGACTCAATTTGATTTGTAAAAGTAATTTAAAAAGCTGTTATTTAATACATCTTAATTTATATTTTGTACATATGTAAGCATACATTTCATACATATGACTGTATTTAATTACATAATTTCTTGTTAGTGATACATGTAACATATTTTACAATCAGACTAAAATTATAGATGAGTTTTTTATTATATTTGAAGTATTAATTTTATTTTTTTTAATTTTTTACCATTTTTAACATACATTTTTCATTTTAATTACAAGATTTACATAATTTACCATAATCTTTAATTGATAGTATACTTTGCACTGTTATAATGACAGATGAGTATTACATTATATATCAAGTATTTATTTTATTTATTTTAATTTTTTCCATTTTTAACATACATTTATCAATTTTAATTACAAGATTTACATAATTTAACATAATCTTTGTATTGATAGCATACTTTGCACTGTTATAATGACATTTATTTTTCTTTTTAGGCCATTCATAAATACATGTTGATTGTCCGAGTTTATTAATTCAATTTGTTTCAACCAACATCATCATGTGTCATCTAAGAGGTTCCATTAGTCTGTGCATGTTCATAGGATAGGACTCCATTTGATATGTAAAAGTAATTTAAAATGCAGTTATTTAATACATCTTAATTTTTATTTTGTACATATCTAAGCATACATTTCACACATATGACTGTATTTAATTACATTATTACTTGTAAATGATACATGTAACTTATTTTACAATCTTACTAAAATGATAGATGAGTTTTTTATTATATTTCAAGTATTAATTTTATTTTTTTTAATTTTTTACCATTTTTAACATACATTTATTATTTTAATTATAAGATTTACATAATTTAACTTAATCTTTATAATGATAGTATAGTTTGCCCTGTTATCATAATATTTCTTTTTCTCTTTAGGTAATTCATAAATACATGTTGATTGTCCGAGTTTATACATTCAATTTGTTTCAACCAACATCATCGTGTGTCATCTAAGAGGTTCCATTGGCCTGTGCGTGCTCATAGTATTGGACTCAATTTGATATGTAAAAGTAATTTAAAATGCAGTTATTTAATACATTATTACTTGTAAATGATACATGTAATCTATTTTACAATCGTACTAAAATGATAGATGAGTTTTATATTATATTTCAAGTATTTATTTTATTTTTTTTAATTTTTTACCATTTTTAACACTTATTTATCAATTTTAATTACAAGATTTATATAATTTAACATAACCTTTGTATTGATAGCATACATTGCACTGTTATAATGACATTTATTTTTCTTTATAGGCCATTCATAAATACATGTTGATTATCCGAGTTTATTAATTCAATTTGTTTCAACCAACATCATCGTGTGTCATCTAAGAGGTTCCATTAGTCTGTGCATGTTCATAGGATAGGACTCAATTTGATATGTAAAAGTAATTTAAAAAGCTGTTATTTAATACATCTTAAATTTATTTTGTACATATCTAAGCATACATTTCACACATATGACTGTATTTAATTACATAATTTCTTGTTAATGATACATGTAACATATTTTACAATCATACTAAAATGATAGATGAGTTTTATATTATATTTCAAGTATTTATTTTATTTTTCTTAATTTTTTTAATATTTTTAACATACATTAATCAATTTTAATTACAAGATTTACATAATTTAACATACTCTTTGTATTGATAATATATTTTGCACTGTTATAATGACATTTAATTTTCTTTTTAGATCATTCATAAATAAATGTTGATTGTTAGAAGTAATTAATTCAATGTGTTTCATCCAACATCGTCGAGTGTCATATAAGATGTTCCATTGACCTGAGCATGCTTATAGGATTGGACTCAATTCGAAATGTAAAAGTAATTTAAAAAGCTGTTATTTAATACATCTTAATTTATATTTTGTACATATCTAAGCATACATTTCACACATATGACTGTATTTAATTACATAATTTCTTGTTAATGATACATGTAACATATTTTACAATCATACTAAAATGATAGATGAGTTTTTTATTAAATTTCATGTATTAATTTAATTTTTTTTAATTTTTTATCTTTTTTAACATACCTTCAACAATTTTAATTACAAGATTTACATAATTAAACTTATCTTTATATTGATACTATACTTTGCACTGTTATAATGACAGATAAGTTTTACATTATATATCAAGTATTTATTTAATTTTTTTTAATTTTTTACCATTTCTAACACACATTTATCAATTTTAATTAAAGATTTACATAATTTAACATAATCTTTGTATTGATAACAAACTTTGCACTGTTATAATGACATTTAATTTTCTTTTTAGATCATTCATAAATAAATGTTGATTGTCAGAGGTAATTAATTCAATGTGTTTCATCCAACATCGTTGAGTGTCATCTAAGATATTCCATTGACCTGAGCATGCCCTTAGGATTGGACTGAATTCGATATGTAAAAGTAATTTAAAATGCAGTTATTTAATACATATTAATTTTTATTTTGTACATATCTAAGCATACATTTCACATATATGACTGTATTTAATTACATTATTACTTTTAAATGATACATGTAACATATTTTACAATCATACTAAAATGATAGATGAGTTTTTTATTATATTTGAAGTATTAATTTTATTTTTTTTAATTTTTTACCATTTTTAACATACATTTTTCATTTTAATTACAAGATTTACATAATTTACCATAATCTTTAATTGATAGTATACTTTGCACTGTTATAATGACAGATGAGTATTACATTATATATCAAGTATTTATTTTATTTATTTTAATTATTTCCATTTTTAACATACATTTATCAATTTTAATTACAAGATTTACCTAATTTAACATAATCTTTGTATTCATAGCATACTTTGCACTGTTATAATGACAGATAAGTTTTACATTATATATCAAGTATTTATTTTATTTATTTTAATTTTTTACCATTTTTAACATACATTTATCAATTTTAATTACAAGTTTAACATAATTTAACATAATCTTTGTATTGATAGCATACTTTGCACAGTTATAATGACATTTCATTTTCTTTTTAGGTCATTCATAAATACATGTTGATTGTCAGAGTAAATTAATTCTATGTGCTTCATCCAGCATCGTTGAATGTCATCTAAGAGGTTGAGACTCGATTGACGGCACTCGAGACGTGCATGGCACGCTATTTTGCAGACCACACCAGGTTGGCAGAGAGCATCAGGCGAATCGAGGTATGCCAAAATTCGAGAGACTCGCATACCAGCCCGCAACCGCCATTAGAAACGACCGCATACACGGCTACTGAGGCGGAATCAATCGGGGACCGGCTAGGAGGGCAGTCTGCATTAGATCCCCCCCCCCAAGGTCACCGCCTCAATAGTACGGAAAGGGTCCCCGAAGCCCACTCAGTAAGGGACGACAACCGCGAAGTCCGTACTGCAGGTCGGTCACCACCTTCATCAGACCCGCGGCACGGTACATCGCTCGATCCCGCAGAGAGGTCCCTACACCTCGAGGACGTCAATCGTTCTCGATTACTTGATTGTCAGAGTTAATTAATTCAATGTGTTTCATCCAACATCGTTGAGTGTCATATAAGATGTTCCATTGACCTGAGCATGCTTATAGGATTGGACTCAATTCGAAATGTAAAAGTAATTTAAAATGCAGTTATTTTATACATCATAATTTATATTATGTACATATCTAAGCATACATTTCACACATGAGACTGTATTTAATTACATAAATAGTTGTTAATGATACATGTTACCTATTTTACAATGATATTAAAATGATAGATGAGTTTTATAATATATTTCAAATATTAATTTTATTTTTTAAATTTTTTCCCATTTTTAACAATCATTTATCAATTTAAATTACAAGATTTACATAATTTAACATAATCTTAAAATTGATAGTATACTTTGCCCTGTTATAATGGCATTTTTTTTACTTTTTAGGTCATTCATAAATACATTTTGATTGTCAGAGTTAATTAATTCAATGTGTTTCATCCAACATGTTGAGTGTCATCTAAGAGTTTCGATTAGCCTGTACGTGCTCATATAATTGGACTCAATGTAATATGTAAAAGTAATTTAAAATGCAGTTATATAATACACCTTAATTTATATTTTGTACATATCTAAGCATACATTTCACACATATGACCGTATTTAATTACATTATTACTTCTTAATGATACATGTATTTAAATTACAAGATTTACATAATTTAACCTAATCTTTATACTGATAGTTTACTTTGCACTGTTATAATAACATTTCTTTTTTTCTTTAGGTCATTCATAAATACATGTTGATTGTCCGAGTTAATTAATTCAATTTGTTTCAACCAACATCCTCGTGTGTCATCTAAGAGGTTCATTTGGGATGTGCGTGTTCATAGTATTGGACTCAATTTGATTTGTAAAAGTAATTTAAAAAGCTGTTATTTAATACATCTTAATTTATATTTTGTACATATGTAAGCATACATTTCATACATATGACTGTATTTAATTACATAATTTCTTGTTAGTGATACATGTAACATATTTTACAATCAGACTAAAATTATAGATGAGTTTTTTATTATATTTGAAGTATTAATTTTATTTTTTTTAATTTTTTACCATTTTTAACATACATTTTTCATTTTAATTACAAGATTTACATAATTTACCATAATCTTTAATTGATAGTATACTTTGCACTGTTATAATGACAGATGAGTATTACATTATATATC
This sequence comes from Periphyllus acericola, assembly GCA_949715065.1. Lineage (NCBI taxonomy): Eukaryota > Metazoa > Arthropoda > Insecta > Hemiptera > Aphididae > Periphyllus > Periphyllus acericola. The sequence goes on along the minus strand of OX454264.1, from coordinate 7,416,209 downwards.
AAGTATTTATTTTATTTATTTTAATTTTTTCCATTTTTAACATACATTTATCAATTTTAATTACAAGATTTACATAATTTAACATAATCTTTGTATTGATAGCATACTTTGCACTGTTATAATGACATTTATTTTTCTTTTTAGGCCATTCATAAATACATGTTGATTGTCCGAGTTTATTAATTCAATTTGTTTCAACCAACATCATCATGTGTCATCTAAGAGGTTCCATTAGTCTGTGCATGTTCATAGGATAGGACTCCATTTGATATGTAAAAGTAATTTAAAATGCAGTTATTTAATACATCTTAATTTTTATTTTGTACATATCTAAGCATACATTTCACACATATGACTGTATTTAATTACATTATTACTTGTAAATGATACATGTAACTTATTTTACAATCTTACTAAAATGATAGATGAGTTTTTTATTATATTTCAAGTATTAATTTTATTTTTTTTAATTTTTTACCATTTTTAACATACATTTATTATTTTAATTATAAGATTTACATAATTTAACTTAATCTTTATAATGATAGTATAGTTTGCCCTGTTATCATAATATTTCTTTTTCTCTTTAGGTAATTCATAAATACATGTTGATTGTCCGAGTTTATACATTCAATTTGTTTCAACCAACATCATCGTGTGTCATCTAAGAGGTTCCATTGGCCTGTGCGTGCTCATAGTATTGGACTCAATTTGATATGTAAAAGTAATTTAAAATGCAGTTATTTAATACATTATTACTTGTAAATGATACATGTAATCTATTTTACAATCGTACTAAAATGATAGATGAGTTTTATATTATATTTCAAGTATTTATTTTATTTTTTTTAATTTTTTACCATTTTTAACACTTATTTATCAATTTTAATTACAAGATTTATATAATTTAACATAACCTTTGTATTGATAGCATACATTGCACTGTTATAATGACATTTATTTTTCTTTATAGGCCATTCATAAATACATGTTGATTATCCGAGTTTATTAATTCAATTTGTTTCAACCAACATCATCGTGTGTCATCTAAGAGGTTCCATTAGTCTGTGCATGTTCATAGGATAGGACTCAATTTGATATGTAAAAGTAATTTAAAAAGCTGTTATTTAATACATCTTAAATTTATTTTGTACATATCTAAGCATACATTTCACACATATGACTGTATTTAATTACATAATTTCTTGTTAATGATACATGTAACATATTTTACAATCATACTAAAATGATAGATGAGTTTTATATTATATTTCAAGTATTTATTTTATTTTTCTTAATTTTTTTAATATTTTTAACATACATTAATCAATTTTAATTACAAGATTTACATAATTTAACATACTCTTTGTATTGATAATATATTTTGCACTGTTATAATGACATTTAATTTTCTTTTTAGATCATTCATAAATAAATGTTGATTGTTAGAAGTAATTAATTCAATGTGTTTCATCCAACATCGTCGAGTGTCATATAAGATGTTCCATTGACCTGAGCATGCTTATAGGATTGGACTCAATTCGAAATGTAAAAGTAATTTAAAAAGCTGTTATTTAATACATCTTAATTTATATTTTGTACATATCTAAGCATACATTTCACACATATGACTGTATTTAATTACATAATTTCTTGTTAATGATACATGTAACATATTTTACAATCATACTAAAATGATAGATGAGTTTTTTATTAAATTTCATGTATTAATTTAATTTTTTTTAATTTTTTATCTTTTTTAACATACCTTCAACAATTTTAATTACAAGATTTACATAATTAAACTTATCTTTATATTGATACTATACTTTGCACTGTTATAATGACAGATAAGTTTTACATTATATATCAAGTATTTATTTAATTTTTTTTAATTTTTTACCATTTCTAACACACATTTATCAATTTTAATTAAAGATTTACATAATTTAACATAATCTTTGTATTGATAACAAACTTTGCACTGTTATAATGACATTTAATTTTCTTTTTAGATCATTCATAAATAAATGTTGATTGTCAGAGGTAATTAATTCAATGTGTTTCATCCAACATCGTTGAGTGTCATCTAAGATATTCCATTGACCTGAGCATGCCCTTAGGATTGGACTGAATTCGATATGTAAAAGTAATTTAAAATGCAGTTATTTAATACATATTAATTTTTATTTTGTACATATCTAAGCATACATTTCACATATATGACTGTATTTAATTACATTATTACTTTTAAATGATACATGTAACATATTTTACAATCATACTAAAATGATAGATGAGTTTTTTATTATATTTGAAGTATTAATTTTATTTTTTTTAATTTTTTACCATTTTTAACATACATTTTTCATTTTAATTACAAGATTTACATAATTTACCATAATCTTTAATTGATAGTATACTTTGCACTGTTATAATGACAGATGAGTATTACATTATATATCAAGTATTTATTTTATTTATTTTAATTATTTCCATTTTTAACATACATTTATCAATTTTAATTACAAGATTTACCTAAGTTAACATAATCTTTGTATTCATAGCATACTTTGCACTGTTATAATGACAGATAAGTTTTACATTATATATCAAGTATTTATTTTATTTATTTTAATTTTTTACCATTTTTAACATACATTTATCAATTTTAATTACAAGTTTAACATAATTTAACATAATCTTTGTATTGATAGCATACTTTGCACAGTTATAATGACATTTCATTTTCTTTTTAGGTCATTCATAAATACATGTTGATTGTCAGAGTAAATTAATTCTATGTGCTTCATCCAGCATCGTTGAATGTCATCTAAGAGGTTGAGACTCGATTGACGGCACTCGAGACGTGCATGGCACGCTATTTTGCAGACCACACCAGGTTGGCAGAGAGCATCAGGCGAATCGAGGTATGCCAAAATTCGAGAGACTCGCATACCAGCCCGCAACCGCCATTAGAAACGACCGCATACACGGCTACTGAGGCGGAATCAATCGGGGACCGGCTAGGAGGGCAGTCTGCATTAGATCCCCCCCCCCAAGGTCACCGCCTCAATAGTACGGAAAGGGTCCCCGAAGCCCACTCAGTAAGGGACGACAACCGCGAAGTCCGTACTGCAGGTCGGTCACCACCTTCATCAGACCCGCGGCACGGTACATCGCTCGATCCCGCAGAGAGGTCCGTACACCTCGAGGACGTCAATCGTTCTCGATTACTTGATTGTCAGAGTTAATTAATTCAATGTGTTTCATCCAACATCGTTGAGTGTCATATAAGATGTTCCATTGACCTGAGCATGCTTATAGGATTGGACTCAATTCGAAATGTAAAAGTAATTTAAAATGCAGTTATTTTATACATCATAATTTATATTATGTACATATCTAAGCATACATTTCACACATGAGACTGTATTTAATTACATAAATAGTTGTTAATGATACATGTTACCTATTTTACAATGATATTAAAATGATGGATGAGTTTTATATTAAATTTCATTTATTTATTTATTTTTTTTTTTTTTTATTTTTAACATACATTTATCATTTTAATTACAAAATTTACATAATTTAAATTTGACCTGTTATAATGACATTTCTTTTTCTTTTTAGGTCATTCATAAATACATGTTGATTGTCCGAGTTTATTAATTCAATTTGTTTCAACCAACATCATCGTGTGTCATCTAAGAGGTTCCATTGGCCTGTGCGTGTTCATAGTATTGGATTCAATTTGATATGTAAAAGTAATTTAAAAAGCTGTTATTTAATACATCTTAATTTATATTTTGTACATATCTAAGCATACATTTCACACATATGACTGTATTTAATTACATAAATAGTTGTTAATGATACATGTTACCTATTTTACAATGATATTAAAATGATGGATGAGTTTTATATTAAATTTCAATTATTTATTTATTTTTTTTTCCATTTTTAACATACATTTATCATTTTAATTACAAAATTTACATAATTTAAATTTGACCTGTTATAATGACATTTCTTTTTCTTTTTAGGTCATTCATAAATACATGTTGATTGTCCGAGTTTATTAATTCAATTTGTTTCAACCAACATCATCGTGTGTCATCTAAGAGGTTCCATTGGCCTGTGCGTGTTCATAGTATTGGATTCAATTTGATATGTAAAAGTAATTTAAAAAGCTGTTATTTAATACATCTTAATTTATATTTTGTACATATCTAAGCATACATTTCACACATATGACTGTATTTAATTACATAATTTCTTGTTAATGATACATGTAACATATTTTACAATCATACTAAAATGATAGATGAGTTTTTTATTAAATTTCATGTATTAATTTAATTTTTTTTAATTTTTTATCTTTTTTAACATACCTTCAACAATTTTAATTACAAGATTTACATAATTAAACTTATCTTTATATTGATAGTATACTTTGCACTGTTATAATGACAGATAAGTTTTACATTATATATCAAGTATTTATTTAATTTTTTTTAATTTTTTACCATTTCTAACACACATTTATCAATTTTAATTAAAGATTTACATAATTTAACATAATCTTTGTATTGATAACAAACTTTGCACTGTTATAATGACATTTAATTTTCTTTTTAGATCATTCATAAATAAATGTTGATTGTCAGAGGTAATTAATTCAATGTGTTTCATCCAACATCGTTGAGTGTCATCTAAGATATTCCATTGACCTGAGCATGCCCTTAGGATTGGACTGAATTCGATATGTAAAAGTAATTTAAAATGCAGTTATTTAATACATATTAATTTTTATTTTGTACATATCTAAGCATACATTTCACATATATGACTGTATTTAATTACATTATTACTTTTAAATGATACATGTAACATATTTTACAATCATACTAAAATGATAGATGAGTTTTTTATTTTATTTGAAGTATTAATTTTATTTTTTTTAATTTTTTACCATTTTTTACATACATTTTTCCTTTTAATTACAAGATTTACATAATTTACCATAATCTTTAATTGATAGTATACTTTGCACTGTTATAATGACAGATGAGTATTACATTATATATCAAGTATTTATTTTATTTATTTTAATTATTTCCATTTTTAACATACATTTATCAATTTTAATTACAAGATTTACCTAATTTAACATAATCTTTGTATTCATAGCATACTTTGCACTGTTATAATGACAGATAAGTTTTACATTATATATCAAGTATTTATTTTATTTATTTTAATTTTTTACCATTTTTAACATACATTTATCAATTTTAATTACAAGTTTAACATAATTTAACATAATCTTTGTATTGATAGCATACTTTGCACTGTTATAATGACATTTCATTTTCTTTTTAGGTCATTCATAAATACATGTTGATTGTCAGAGTAAATTAATTCTATGTGCTTCATCCAGCATCGTTGAATGTCATCTAAGAGGTTGAGACTCGAATGACGGCACTCGAGACGTGCATGGCACGCTATTTTGCAGACCACACCAGGTTGGCAGAGAGCATCAGGCGAATCGAGGTATGCCAAAATTCGAGAGACTCGCATACCAGCCCGCAACCGCCATTAGAAACGACCGCATACACGGCTACTGAGGCGGAATCAATCGGGGACCGGCTAGGAGGGCAGTCTGCATTAGATCCCCCCCCCCAAGGTCACCGCCTCAATAGTACGGAAAGGGTCCCCGAAGCCCACTCAGTAAGGGACGACAACCGCGAAGTCCGTACTGCAGGTCGGTCACCACCTTCATCAGACCCGCGGCACGGTACATCGCTCGATCCCGCAGAGAGGTCCGTACACCTCGCGGACGTCAATCGTTCTCGATTACTTGATTGTCAGAGTTAATTAATTCAATGTGTTTCATCCAACATCGTTGAGTGTCATATAAGATGTTCCATTGACCTGAGCATGCTTATAGGATTGGACTCAATTCGAAATGTAAAAGTAATTTAAAATGCAGTTATTTTATACATCATAATTTATATTATGTATATATCTAAGCATACATTTCACACATGAGACTGTATTTAATTACATAAATAGTTGTTAATGATACATGTTACCTATTTTACAATGATATTAAAATGATGGATGAGTTTTATATTAAATTTCAATTATTTATTTATTTTTTTTTTTTTTTCCATTTTTAACATACATTTATCATTTTAATTACAAAATTTACATAATTTAAATTTGACCTGTTATAATGACATTTCTTTTTCTTTTTAGGTCATTCATAAATACATGTTGATTGTCCGAGTTTATTAATTCAATTTGTTTCAACCAACATCATCGTGTGTCATCTAAGAGGTTCCATTGGCCTGTGCGTGTTCATAGTATTGGATTCAATTTGATATGTAAAAGTAATTTAAAAAGCTGTTATTTAATACATCTTAATTTATATTTTGTACATATCTAAGCATACATTTCACACATATGACTGTATTTAATTACATAATTTCTTGTTAATGATACATGTAACATATTTTACAATCATACTAAAATGATAGATGAGTTTTTTATTAAATTTCAAGTATTAATTTAATTTTTTTTAATTTTTTATCTTTTTTAACATACCTTCAACAATTTTAATTACAAGATTTACATAATTAAACTTATCTTTATATTGATAGTATACTTTGCACTGTTATAATGACAGATAAGTTTTACATTATATATCAAGTATTTATTTAATTTTTTTTAATTTTTTACCATTTCTAACACACATTTATCAATTTTAATTAAAGATTTACATAATTTAACATAATCTTTGTATTGATAACAAACTTTGCACTGTTATAATGACATTTAATTTTCTTTTTAGATCATTCATAAATAAATGTTGATTGTCAGAGGTAATTAATTCAATGTGTTTCATCCAACATCGTTGAGTGTCATCTAAGATATTCCATTGACCTGAGCATGCCCTTAGGATTGGACTGAATTCGATATGTATAAGTAATTTAAAATGCAGTTATTTAATACATATTAATTTTTATTTTGTACATATCTAAGCATACATTTCACATATAAGACTGTATTTAATAACATTATTACTTTTAAATGATACATGTAACATATTTTACAATCATACTAAAATGATAGATGAGTTTTTTATTATATTTGAAGTATTAATTTTATTTTTTTTAATTTTTTACCATTTTTTACATACATTTTTCATTTTAATTACAAGATTTACATAATTTACCATAATCTTTAATTGATAGTATACTTTGCACTGTTATAATGACAGATGAGTATTACATTATATATCAAGTATTTATTTTATTTATTTTAATTATTTCCATTTTTAACATACATTTATCAATTTTAATTACAAGATTTACCTAATTTAACATAATCTTTGTATTCATAGCATACTTTGCACTGTTATAATGACAGATAAGTTTTACATTATATATCAAGTATTTATTTTATTTATTTTAATTTTTTACCATTTTTAACATACATTTATCAATTTTAATTACAAGTTTAACATAATTTAACATAATCTTTGTATTGATAGCATACTTTGCACTGTTATAATGACATTTCATTTTCTTTTTAGGTCATTCATAAATACATGTTGATTGTCAGAGTAAATTAATTCAATGTGTTTCATCCAGCATCGTTGAATGTCATCTAAGAGGTTGAGACTCGAATGACGGCACTCGAGACGTGCATGGCACGCTATTTTGCAGACCACACCAGGTTGGCAGAGAGCATCAGACGAATCGAGCTATGCCAAAATTCGAGAGACTCGCATACCAGCCCGCAACCGCCATTAGAAACGACCGCATACACGGCTACTGAGGTGGAATCAATCGGGGACCGGCTAGGAGGGCAGTCTGCATTAGATCCCCCCCCCAAGGTCACCGCCTCAATAGTACGGAAAGGGTCCCCGAAGCCCACTCAGTAAGGGACGACAACCGCGAAGTCCGTACTGCAGGTCGGTCACCACCTTCATCAGACGCGCGGCACGGTACCTCGCTCGATCCCGCAGAGAGGTCCGTACACCTCGCAGACGTCTATCGTTCTCGATTACTTGATTGTCAGAGTTAATTAATTCAATGTGTTTCATCCAACATCGTTGAGTGTCATATAAGATGTTCCGTTGACCTGAGCATGCTTATAGGATTGGACTCAATTCGAAATGTAAAAGCAATTTAAAATGCAGTTATTTAATACATCATAATTTATATTATGTACATATCTAAGCATACATTTCACACATGAGACTGTATTTAATTACATAATTTCTTGTTAATGATACAAGTAACTTATTTTATAATCGTATTATTATGATAGATGAGTTTTATATTATATTTCTAGTATTTATTTAATTTTTTTTTATTTTTTACCATTTCTAACACACATTTATCAATTTTAACTAAAGATTTACAGAATTTAACATTTTCTTTGTATTGATAACAAACTTTTCACTGTTATAATGACATTTAATTTTCTTTTTAGATCATTCATAAATAAATGTTGATTGTCAGAGTTAATTAATTCAATGTGTTTCATCCAACATCGTTGAGTATCATCTAAGGTGTTCCATTGACCTGAGCATGCTTATAGGATTCGACTCAACTCGATATGTAAAAGTAATTTAAAATGCAGTTATTTAATACATCTTAATTTATATTTTGTACATATCTAATCATTCATTGCACACATATGACTGTATTTATTTACATAATTACTTGTTAATGATACATGTAACTTATTTTATAATCGTATTATTATGATAGATGAGTTTTATATTATATTTCTAGTATTTATTTAATTTTTTTTAATTTTTTAACATTTCTAACACACATTTATCAATTTTAATTACAATATTTACATAATTTAACATTTTCTTTGTATTGATAGTATACTTTGCACTGTTATAATGACAGATGAGTTTTACATTATATATCAAGTATTTATTTTATTTTTCTTAATTTTTTTAATATTTTTAACATACATTAATCAATTTTAATTACAAGATTTTCATAATTTAACATACTCTTTGTATTGATAATATATTTTGCACTGTTATAATGACATTTAATTTTCTTTTTAGATCATTCATAAATAAATGTTGATTGTTAGAAGTAATTAATTCAATGTGTTTCATCCAACATCGTTGAGTGTCATCTAAGATGTTCCATTGACCTGAGCATGCCCTTAGGATTGGACTGAATTCGATATGTAAAATTAATTTAAAAAGCTGTTATTTAATACATCTTAATTTATATTTTGTACATATGTAAGCATACATTTCACACATATGACTGTATTTAATTACATAATTTCTTGTTAATGATACATGTAACATATTTTACAATCATACTAAAATGATAGATGAGTTTTTTATTATATTTGAAGTATTAATTTTATTTATTTTAATTTTTTACCATTTTTAACATACATTTTTCATTTTAATTACAAGATTTACATAATTTACCATAATCTTTAATTGATAGTATACTTTGCACTGTTATAATGACAGATGAGTATTACATTATATATCAAGTATTTATTTTATTTATTTTAATTTTTTCCATTTTTAACAATCATTTATCAATTTAAATTACAAGATTTACATAATTTAACATAATCTTAAAATTGATAGTATACTTTGCCCTGTTATAATGGCATTTTTTTTACTTTTTAGGTCATTCATAAATACATTTTGATTGTCAGGGTTAATTAATTCAATGTGTTTCATCCTACATGTTGAGTGTCATCTAAGAGTTTCGATTAGCCTGTACGTGCTCATATAATTGGACTCAATATAATATGTAAAAGTAATTTAAAATGCAGTTATATAATACACCTTAATTTATATTTTGTACATATCTAAGCATACATTACACACATATGACTGTATTTAATTACACAATTACTTGTTAATGATACATGTAATTTATTTTACAATCATATAACAATGATAGATGAGTTTTATATTATTTTACAAGTATATATTTTCTTTTCAGTGATTCTTTACCTTTTTTAACATACGTTCATCAATTTTAATTACAAGATTAACATAATTTAACCTAATGTTTATATTGATAGTATACTTTGCCCTGTTATCATAACATTTCTTTTTCTCTTTTGGTCATTCATAAATACATCTTGATTGTCCGAGTTAATTAATTCAATGTGTTTCATCCAACATCGTTGAGTGTCATCTTAGAGGTTCCATTGGTCTGTGCGTGCTCATAGGATTGGACTCAATGTAATATGTAAAAGTAATTTAAAATGCAGTTATTTAATACATCTTAATTTATATTTTGTACACATCTAAGCATACATTTCAAACATATGACCGTATTTATATACATAAATAATTGTTAATGATACATATAATTCATTTTACAATAATATTAAAATGATAGATGAGTTTCATATTATGTTACAAGTATTTATTTTATTTTTATTAATTTTCTACCATTTTTAACATACATATATCAATTTTAATAACAAGATTTACATAATTTAACCTAATGTTTATATTGATAGTATACTTTGCCCTGTTATCATAACATTTCTTTTTCTCTTTAAGTCATTCATAAATACAAGTGGACTGCTTGAGCTTATTCATTCAATTTGTTTCAACCAACATAATCGTGTGTCATCTAAGAGGATCCATTGGCCTGTGCGTGCTCATAGGATTGGACTCAATGTAATATGTAAAAGTTATTTAAAATGCAGTTATTTAATACATCTTAATTTATATCTTATACATATCTAAGCATACATTTCACACATATGACTGTATTTAAAAACATAATTTATTGTTGATGATACATGTTACCTATTTTACAATGATATTAAAATGATAGATGAGTTTTATAATATATTTCAAATATTAATTTTATTTTTTAAATTTTTTCCAATTTTTAACAATCATTTATCAATTTAAATTACAAGATTTACATAATTTAACATAATCTTAAAATTGATAGTATACTTTGCCCTGTTATAATGGCATTTTTTTTACTTTTTAGGTCATTCATAAATACATTTTGATTGTCAGGGTTAATTAATTCAATGTGTTTCATCCAACATGTTGAGTGTCATCTAAGAGTTTCGATTAGCCTGTACGTGCTCATATAATTGGACTCAATGTAATATGTAAAAGTAATTTAAAATGCAGTTATATAATACACCTTAATTTATATTTTGTACATATCTAAGCATACATTACACACATATGACTGTATTTAATTACACAATTACTTGTTAATGATACATGTAATTTATTTTACAATCATATAACAATGATAGATGAGTTTTATATTATTTTACAAGTATATATTTTCTTTTCAGTGATTCTTTACCTTTTTTAACATACGTTCATCAATTTTAATTACAAGATTAACATAATTTAACCTAATGTTTATATTGATAGTATACTTTGCCCTGTTATCATAACATTTCTTTTTCTCTTTTGGTCATTCATAAATACATCTTGATTGTCCGAGTTAATTAATTCAATTTGTTTCAACCAACATCCTCGTGTGTCATCTAAGAGTTTCCATTGGTCTGTGCATGTTTATAGGATTAGACTCAATTTGATATGGAAAAAAAAATTAAAATGCAGTTATTTAATACAAAAAATTTATATTTTGTACATATCTAAGCATACATTTCACACACGTGACCGTATTCAATTACATTAATAATTGTTAAAGATACATGTTACCTATTTTACAATGAGATTTAAATGATAGATGAGTTTTATATTATATTTCAAGTATTAATTTTATTTTTTTTAATTTTTCCCATTTTAAACATACATTTAACAATTTAAATTTCAAGATTTACATAATTTAACATAATCTAAATATTGATAGTACACATTGCCCTGTTATAGTGACATTTCTTTTTCTTTTTAGGTCATTCATAAATACATGTTGATTGTCAGAGTTAATTAATTCAATGTGTTTCATCCAACATCGTTGAGTGTCATCTTAGAGGTTCCATTGGTCTGTGCGTGCTCATAGGATTGGACTCAATGTAATATGTAAAAGTAATTTAAAATGCAGTTATTTAATACATCTTAATTTATATTTTGTACACATCTAAGCATACATTTCAAACATATGACCGTATTTATATACATAAATAATTGTTAATGATACATATAATTCATTTTACAATAATATTAAAATGATAGATGAGTTTCATATTATGTTACAAGTTTTTATTTTATTTTTATTAATTTTCTACCATTTTTAACATACATATATCAATTTTAATAACAAGATTTACATAATTTAACCTAATGTTTATATTGATAGTATACTTTGCCCTGTTATCATAACATTTCTTTTTCTCTTTAAGTCATTCATAAATACAAGTGGACTGCTTGAGCTTATTCATTCAATTTGTTTCAACCAACATAATCGTGTGTCATCTAAGAGGATCCATTGGCCTGTGCGTGCTCATAGGATTGGACTCAATGTAATATGTAAAAGTAATTTAAAATGCAGTTATATAATACACCTTAATTTATATTTTGTACACATCTAAGCATACATTTCAAACATATGACCGTATTTATATACATAAATAATTGTTAATGATACATATAATTTATTTTACAATCATATAAAAATGATAGATTAGTTATAATCGATTTACATTGAGTCCAATTATATGAGCATGTTCATATAATTGGACTCAATGTAATATGTAAAAGTAATTTAAAATGCAGTTTTTTAATACATCTTAATTCATATTTTTTACATATCTAAGCATACATTTCACACATATGACCGTATTTAATTACATTATTACTTCTTAATGATACATGTATTTAAATTACAAGATTTACATAATTTAACCTAATCTTTATACTGATAGTTTACTTTGCACTGTTATAATAACATTTCTTTTTTTCTTTAGGTCATTCATAAATACATGTTGATTGTCCGAGTTAATTAATTCAATTTGTTTCAACCAACATCCTCGTGTGTCATCTAAGAGGTTCCATTGGCGTGTGTGTGCTCATAGGATTGGACTCAATTTGATATGTAAAAGTATTTTAAAATGCAGTTATTTAATACATCATTATTTATATTTTTTACATATCTAAGTATACATTTCCCACATATGACTGTATTTAATTACACAATTACTTGTTAATGATACATGTATCCTATTTTACAATAATATTAAAATGATAGATGAGTTTCATATTATATTACAAGTATTTATTTTATTTTTATTAATTTTCTACCATTTTTAACATACATTTATCAATTTTAATTACAAGATTTACATAATTAAACGTAATCTTTATACTAATAGTATACTTTGCACTGTTATAATGACATTTATTTTTCTTTTTAGGCCATTCATAAATAAATGTTGATTGTCAGAGGTAATTAATTCAATGTGTTTCATCCAACATCGTTGAGTGTCATCTAAGATGTTCCATTGACCTGAGCATGCCCTTAGGATTGGACTGAATTCGATTTGTAAAAGTAATTTAAAAAGCTGTTATTTAATACATCTTAATTTATATTTTGTACATATGTAAGCATACATTTCATACATATGACTGTATTTAATTACATAATTTCTTGTTAGTGATACGTGTAACATATTTTACAATCATACTAAAATGATAGATGAGTTTTTTATTATATTTGAAGTATTAATTTTATTTTTTTTAATTTTTTACCATTTTTAACATACATTTTTCATTTTAATTACAAGATTTACATAATTTACCATAATCTTTAATTGATAGTATACTTTGCACTGTTATAATGACAGATGAGTATTACATTATATATCAAGTATTTATTTTATTTATTTTAATTTTTTCCATTTTTAACATACATTTATCAATTTTAATTACAAGATTTACATAATTTAACATAATCTTTGTATTGATAGCATACTTTGCACTGTTATAATGACATTTATTTTTCTTTTTAGGCCATTCATAAATACATGTTGATTGTCCGAGTTTATTAATTCAATTTGTTTCAACCAACATCATCATGTGTCATCTAAGAGGTTCCATTAGTCTGTGCATGTTCATAGGATAGGACTCAATTTGATATGTAAAAGTAATTTAAAATGCAGTTATTTAATACATCTTAATTTTTATTTTGTACATATCTAAGCATACATTTCACACATATGACTGTATTTAATTACATTATTACTTGTAAATGATACATGTAACTTATTTTACAATCTTACTAAAATGATAGATGAGTTTTTTATTATATTTCAAGTATTAATTTTATTTTTTTTAATTTTTTACCATTTTTAACATACATTTATTATTTTAATTATAAGATTTACATAATTTAACTTAATCTTTATAATGATAGTATAGTTTGCCCTGTTATCATAATATTTCTTTTTCTCTTTAGGTAATTCATAAATACATGTTGATTGTTCGAGTTTATACATTCAATTTGTTTCAACCAACATCATCGTGTGTCATCTAAGAGGTTCCATTGGCCTGTGCGTGCTCATAGTATTGGACTCAATTTGATATGTAAAAGTAATTTAAAATGCAGTTATTTAATACATTATTACTTGTAAATGATACATGTAATCTATTTTACAATCGTACTAAAATGATAGATGAGTTTTATATTATATTTCAAGTATTTATTTTATTTTTTTTAATTTTTTACCATTTTTAACACTTATTTATCAATTTTAATTACAAGATTTATATAATTTAACATAACCTTTGTATTGATAGCATACATTGCACTGTTATAATGACATTTATTTTTCTTTATAGGCCATTCATAAATACATGTTGATTATCCGAGTTTATTAATTCAATTTGTTCCAACCAACATCATCGCGTGTCATCTAAGAGGTTCCAATAGTCTGTGCATGTTCATAGGATAGGACTCAATTTGATATGTAAAAGTAATTTAAAATGCAGTTATTTAATACATCTTAAATTTATTTTGTACATATCTAAGCATACATTTCACACATATGACTGTATTTAATTACATAATTTCTTGTTAATGATACATGTAACATATTTTACAATCATACTAAAATGATAGATGAGTTTTATATTATATTTCAAGTATTTATTTTATTTTTCTTAATTTTTTTAATATTTTTAACATACATTAATCAATTTTAATTACAAGATTTACATAATTTAACATACTCTTTGTATTGATAATATATTTTGCACTGTTATAATGACATTTAATTTTCTTTTTAGATCATTCATAAATAAATGTTGATTGTTAGAAGTAATTAATTCAATGTGTTTCAACCAACATCATCGTGTGTCATCTAAGAGGTTCCATTGGCCTGTGCGTGTTCATAGTATTGGATTCAATTTGATATGTAAAAGTAATTTAAAAAGCTGTTATTTAATACATCTTAATTTATATTTTGTACATATCTAAGCATACATTTCACACATATGACTGTATTTAATTACATAAATAGTTGTTAATGATACATGTTACCTATTTTACAATGATATTAAAATGATGGATGAGTTTTATATTAAATTTCAATTATTTATTTTTTTTTTTTTCCATTTTTAACATACATTTATCATTTTAATTACAAAATTTACATAATTTAAATTTGACCTGTTATAATGACATTTCTTTTTCTTTTTAGGTCATTCATAAATACATGTTGATTGTCCGAGTTTATTAATTAAATTTGTTTCAACCAACATCATCGTGTGTCATCTAAGAGGTTCCATTGGCCTGTGCGTGTTCATAGTATTGGATTCAATTTGATATGTAAAAGTAATTTAAAAAGCTGTTATTTAATACATCTTAATTTATATTTTGTACATATCTAAGCATACATTTCACACATATGACTGTATTTAATTACATAATTTCTTGTTAATGATACATGTAACATATTTTACAATCATACTAAAATGATAGATGAGTTTTTTATTAAATTTCATGTATTAATTTAATTTTTTTTAATTTTTTATCTTTTTTAACATACCTTCAACAATTTTAATTACAAGATTTACATAATTAAACTTATCTTTATATTGATAGTATACTTTGCACTGTTATAATGACAGATAAGTTTTACATTATATATCAAGTATTTATTTAATTTTTTTTAATTTTTTACCATTTCTAACACACATTTATCAATTTTAATTAAAGATTTACATAATTTAACATAATCTTTGTATTGATAACAAACTTTGCACTGTTATAATGACATTTAATTTTCTTTTTAGATCATTCATAAATAAATGTTGATTGTCAGAGGTAATTAATTCAATGTGTTTCATCCAACATCGTTGAGTGTCATCTAAGATATTCCATTGACCTGAGCATGCCCTTAGGATTGGACTGAATTCGATATGTAAAAGTAATTTAAAATGCAGTTATTTAATACATATTAATTTTTATTTTGTACATATCTAAGCATACATTTCACATATATGACTGTATTTAATTACATTATTACTTTTAAATGATACATGTAACATATTTTACAATCATACTAAAATGATAGATGAGTTTTTTATTTTATTTGAAGTATTAATTTTATTTTTTTTAATTTTTTACCATTTTTTACATACATTTTTCCTTTTAATTACAAGATTTACATAATTTACCATAATCTTTAATTGATAGTATACTTTGCACTGTTATAATGACAGATGAGTATTACATTATATATCAAGTATTTATTTTATTTATTTTAATTATTTCCATTTTTAACATACATTTATCAATTTTAATTACAAGATTTACCTAATTTAACATAATCTTTGTATTCATAGCATACTTTGCACTGTTATAATGACAGATAAGTTTTACATTATATATCAAGTATTTATTTTATTTATTTTAATTTTTTACCATTTTTAACATACATTTATCAATTTTAATTACAAGTTTAACATAATTTAACATAATCTTTGTATTGATAGCATACTTTGCACTGTTATAATGACATTTCATTTTCTTTTTAGGTCATTCATAAATACATGTTGATTGTCAGAGTAAATTAATTCAATGTGTTTCATCCAGCATCGTTGAATGTCATCTAAGAGGTTGAGACTCGAATGACGGCACTCGAGACGTGCATGGCACGCTATTTTGCAGACCACACCAGGTTGGCAGAGAGCATCAGGCGAATCGAGCTATGCCAAAATTCGAGAGACTCGCATACCAGCCCGCAACCGCCATTAGAAACGACCGCATACACGGCTACTGAGGTGGAATCAATCGGGGACCGGCTAGGAGGGCAGTCTGCATTAGATCCCCCCCCCCAAGGTCACCGCCTCAATAGTACGGAAAGGGTCCCCGAAGCCCACTCAGTAAGGGACGACAACCGCGAAGTCCGTACTGCAGGTCGGTCACCACCTTCATCAGACGCGCGGCACGGTACCTCGCTCGATCCCGCAGAGAGGTCCGTACACCTCGCAGACGTCTATCGTTCTCGATTACTTGATTGTCAGAGTTAATTAATTCAATGTGTTTCATCCAACATCGTTGAGTGTCATATAAGATGTTCCGTTGACCTGAGCATGCTTATAGGATTGGACTCAATTCGAAATGTAAAAGCAATTTAAAATGCAGTTATTTAATACATCATAATTTATATTATGTACAT
Organism: Periphyllus acericola; assembly: GCA_949715065.1. Classification (NCBI taxonomy): domain Eukaryota; kingdom Metazoa; phylum Arthropoda; class Insecta; order Hemiptera; family Aphididae; genus Periphyllus; species Periphyllus acericola. The sequence continues at coordinate 7,398,551 of OX454264.1, read as the reverse complement.
ATCTAAGCATACATTTCACACATGAGACTGTATTTAATTACATAATTTCTTGTTAATGATACAAGTAACTTATTTTATAATCGTATTATTATGATAGATGAGTTTTATATTATATTTCTAGTATTTATTTAATTTTTTTTAATTTTTTACCATTTCTAACACACATTTATCAATTTTAACTAAAGATTTACAGAATTTAACATTTTCTTTGTATTGATAACAAACTTTGCACTGTTATAATGACATTTAATTTTCTTTTTAGATCATTCATAAATAAATGTTGATTGTCAGAGTTAATTAATTCAATGTGTTTCATCCAACATCGTTGAGTATCATCTAAGGTGTTCCATTGACCTGAGCATGCTTATAGGATTCGACTCAACTCGATATGTAAAAGTAATTTAAAATGCAGTTATTTAATACATCTTAATTTATATTTTGTACATATCTAATCATTCATTGCACACATATGACTGTATTTATTTACATAATTACTTGTTAATGATACATGTAACTTATTTTATAATCATATTATTATGATAGATGAGTTTTATATTATATTTCTAGTATTTATTTATTTTTTTTTAATTCTTTAACATTTCTAACACACATTTATCAATTTTATTTACAATATTTACATAATTTAACATTTTCTTTGTATTGATAGTATACTTTGCACTGTTATAATGACAGATGAGTTTTACATTATATATCAAGTATTTATTTTATTTTTCTTAATTTTTTTAATATTTTTAACATACATTAATCAATTTTAATTACAAGATTTACATAATTTAACATACTCTTTGTATTGATAATATATTTTGCACTGTTATAATGACATTTAATTTTCTTTTTAGATCATTCATAAATAAATGTTGATTGTTAGAAGTAATTAATTCAATGTGTTTCATCCAACATCGTTGAGTGTCATATAAGATGTTCCGTTGACCTGAGCATGCTTATAGGATTGGACTCAATTCGAAATGTAAAAGCAATTTAAAATGCAGTTATTTAATACATCATAATTTATATTATGTACATATCTAAGCATACATTTCACACATGAGACTGTATTTAATTACATAATTTCTTGTTAATGAAACATGTTACCTATTTTACAATCATACTAAAATGATAGATGAGTTTTTTATTATATTTGAAGTATTAATTTTATTTTTTTTAATTTTTTACCATTTTTAACATACATTTTTCATTTTAATTACAAGATTTACATAATTTACCATAATCTTTAATTGATAGTATACTTTGCACTGTTATAATGACAGATGAGTATTACATTATATATCAAGTATTTATTTTATTTATTTTAATTTTTTCCATTTTTAACAATCATTTATCAATTTAAATTACAAGATTTACATAATTTAACATAATCTTAAAATTGATAGTATACTTTGCCCTGTTATAATGGCATTTTTTTTACTTTTTAGGTCATTCATAAATACATTTTGATTGTCAGAGTTAATTAATTCAATGTGTTTCATCCTACATGTTGAGTGTCATCTAAGAGTTTTGATTAGCCTGTACGTGCTCATATAATTGGACTCAATATAATATGTAAAAGTAATTTAAAATGCAGTTATATAATACACCTTAATTTATATTTTGTACATATCTAAGCATACATTACACACATATGACTGTATTTAATTACACAATTACTTGTTAATGATACATGTAATTTATTTTACAATCATATAACAATGATAGATGAGTTTTATATTATTTTACAAGTATATATTTTCTTTTCAGTGATTCTTTACCTTTTTTAACATACGTTCATCAATTTTAATTACAAGATTAACATAATTTAACCTAATGTTTATATTGATAGTATACTTTGCCCTGTTATCATAACATTTCATTTTCTCTTTTGGTCATTCATAAATACATCTTGATTGTCCGAGTTAATTAATTCAATTTGTTTCAACCAACATCCTCGTGTGTCATCTAAGAGTTTCCATTGGTCTGTGCATGTTTATAGGATTAGACTCAATTTGATATGGAAAAAAAAATTAAAATGCAGTTATTTAATACAAAAAATTTATATTTTGTACATATCTAAGCATACATTTCACACACGTGACCGTATTTAATTACATGAATAATTGTTAAAGATACATGTTACCTATTTTACAATGAGATTTAAATGATAGATGAGTTTTATATTATATTTCAAGTATTAATTTTATTTTTTTTAATTTTTCACATTTTAAACATACATTTAACAATTTAAATTTCAAGATTTACATAATTTAACATAATCTAAATATTGATAGTACACATTGCCCTGTTATAGTGACATTTCTTATTCTTTTTAGGTCATTCATAAATACATGTTGATTGTCAGAGTTAATTAATTCAATGTGTTTCATCCAACATCGTTGAGTGTCATCTTAGAGGTTCCATTGGTCTGTGCGTGCTCATAGGATTGGACTCAATGTAATATGTAAAAGTAATTTAAAATGCAGTTATTTAATACATCTTAATTTATATTTTGTACACATCTAAGCATACATTTCAAACATATGACCGTATTTATATACATAAATAATTGTTAATGATACATATAATTCATTTTACAATAATATTAAAATGTATAGATGAGTTTCATATTATGTTACAAGTATTTATTTTATTTTTATTAATTTTCTACCATTTTTAACATACATATATCAATTTTAATAACAAGATTTACATAATTTAACCTAATGTTTATATTGATAGTATACTTTGCCCTGTTATCATAACATTTCTTTTTCTCTTTAAGTCATTCATAAATACAAGTGGACTGCTTGAGCTTATTCATTCAATTTGTTTCAACCAACATAATCGTGTGTCATCTAAGAGGATCCATTGGCCTGTGCGTGCTCATAGGATTGGACTCAATGTAATATGTAAAAGTTATTTAAAATGCAGTTATTTAATACATCTTAATTTATATCTTATACATATCTAAGCATACATTTCACACATATGACTGTATTTAAAAACATAATTTATTGTTGATGATACATGTTACCTATTTTACAATGATATTAAAATGATAGATGAGTTTTATAATATATTTCAAATATTAATTTTATTTTTTAAATTTTTTCCCATTTTTAACAATCATTTATCAATTTAAATTACAAGATTTACATAATTTAACATAATCTTAAAATTGATAGTATACTTTGCCCTGTTATAATGGCATTTTTTTTACTTTTTAGGTCATTCATAAATACATTTTGATTGTCAGAGTTAATTAATTCAATGTGTTTCATCCAACATGTTGAGTGTCATCTAAGAGTTTCGATTAGCCTGTACATGCTCATATAATTGGACTCAATGTAATATGTAAAAGTAATTTAAAATGCAGTTATATAATACACCTTAATTTATATTTTGTACACATCTAAGCATACATTTCAAACATATGACCGTATTTATATACATAAATAATTGTTAATGATACATATAATTTATTTTACAATCATATAAAAATGATAGATTAGTTATAATCGATTTACATTGAGTCCAATTATATGAGCATGTTCATATAATTGGACTCAATGTAATATGTAAAAGTAATTTAAAATGCAGTTTTTTAATACATCTTAATTCATATTTTGTACATATCTAAGCATACATTTCACACATATGACCGTATTTAATTACATTATTACTTCTTAATGATACATGTATTTAAATTACAAGATTTACATAATTTAACCTAATCTTTATACTGATAGTTTACTTTGCACTGTTATAATAACATTTCTTTTTTTCTTTAGGTCATTCATAAATACATGTTGATTGTCCGAGTTAATTAATTCAATTTGTTTCAACCAACATCCTCGTGTGTCATCTAAGAGGTTCCATTGGCGTGTGTGTGCTCATAGGATTGGACTAAATTTGATATGTAAAAGTATTTTAAAATGCAGTTATTTAATACATCATTATTTTTATTTTTTACATATCTAAGTATACATTTCCCACATATGACTGTATTTAATTACACAATTACTTGTTAATGATACATGTATCCTATTTTACAATAATATTAAAATGATAGATGAGTTTCATATTATATTACAAGTATTTATTTTATTTTTATTAATTTTCTACCATTTTTAACATACATTTATCAATTTTAATTACAAGATTTACATAATTAAACGTAATCTTTATACTAATAGTATACTTTGCACTGTTATAATGACATTTATTTTTCTTTTTAGGCCATTCATAAATACATGTTGATTGTCCGAGTTTATTAATTCAATTTGTTTCAACCAACATCATCGTGTGTCATCTAAGAGGTTCATTTGGCCTGTGCGTGTTCATAGTATTGGACTCAATTTGATTTGTAAAAGTAATTTAAAAAGCTGTTATTTAATACATCTTAATTTATATTTTGTACATATGTAAGCATACATTTCATACATATGACTGTATTTAATTACATAATTTCTTGTTAGTGATACATGTAACATATTTTACAATCATACTAAAATGATAGATGAGTTTTTTATTATATTTGAAGTATTAATTTTATTTTTTTTAATTTTTTACCATTTTTAACATACATTTTTCATTTTAATTACAAGATTTACATAATTTACCATAATCTTTAATTGATAGTATACTTTGCACTGTTATAATGACAGATGAGTATTACATTATATATCAAGTATTTATTTTATTTATTTTAATTTTTTCCATTTTTAACATACATTTATCAATTTTAATTACAAGATTTACATAATTTAACATAATCTTTGTATTGATAGCATACTTTGCACTGTTATAATGACATTTATTTTTCTTTTTAGGCCATTCATAAATACATGTTGATTGTCCGAGTTTATTAATTCAATTTGTTTCAACCAACATCATCATGTGTCATCTAAGAGGTTCCATTAGTCTGTGCATGTTCATAGGATAGGACTCAATTTGATATGTAAAAGTAATTTAAAATGCAGTTATTTAATACATCTTAATTTTTATTATGTACATATCTAAGCATACATTTCACACATATGACTGTATTTAATTACATTATTACTTGTAAATGATACATGTAACTTATTTTACAATCTTACTAAAATGATAGATGAGTTTTTTATTATATTTCAAGTATTAATTTTATTTTTTTAAATTTTTTACCATTTTTAACATACATTTATTATTTTAATTATAAGATTTACATAATTTAACTTAATCTTTATAATGATAGTATAGTTTGCCCTGTTATCATAATATTTCTTTTTCTCTTTAGGTAATTCATAAATACATGTTGATTGTCCGAGTTTATACATTCAATTTGTTTCAACCAACATCATCGTGTGTCATCTAAGAGGTTCCATTGGCCTGTGCGTGCTCATAGTATTGGACTCAATTTGATATGTAAAAGTAATTTAAAATGCAGTTATTTAATACATTATTACTTGTAAATGATACATGTAATCTATTTTACAATCGTACTAAAATGATAGATGAGTTTTATATTATATTTCAAGTATTTATTTTATTTTTTTTAATTTTTTACCATTTTTAACACTTATTTATCAATTTTAATTACAAGATTTATATAATTTAACATAACCTTTGTATTGATAGCATACATTGCACTGTTATAATGACATTTATTTTTCTTTATAGGCCATTCATAAATACATGTTGATTGTCCGAGTTTATTAATTCAATTTGTTTCAACCAACATCATCGTGTGTCATCTAAGAGGTTCCATTGGCCTGTGCGTGTTCATAGTATTGGATTCAATTTGATATGTAAAAGTAATTTAAAAAGCTGTTATTTAATACATCTTAATTTATATTTTGTAGATATCTAAGCATACATTTCACACATATGACTGTATTTAATTACATAAATAGTTGTTAATGTTACATGTTACCTATTTTACAATGATATTAAAATGATGGATGAGTTTTATATTAAATTTCAATTATTTATTTATTTATTTTTTTTTTTTTCCATTTTTAACATACATTTATCATTTTAATTACAAAATTTACATAATTTAAATTTGACCTGTTATAATGACATTTCTTTTTCTTTTTAGGTCATTCATAAATACATGTTGATTGTCCGAGTTTATTAATTCAATTTGTTTCAACCAACATCATCGTGTGTCATCTAAGAGGTTCCATTGGCCTGTGCGTGTTCATAGTATTGGATTCAATTTGATATGTAAAAGTAATTTAAAAAGCTGTTATTTAATACATCTTAATTTATATTTTGTACATATCTAAGCATACATTTCACACATATGACTGTATTTAATTACATAATTTCTTGTTAATGATACATGTAACATATTTTACAATCATACTAAAATGATAGATGAGTTTTTTATTAAATTTCATGTATTAATTTAATTTTTTTTAATTTTTTATCTTTTTTAACATACCTTCATCAATTTTAATTACAAGATTTACATAATTAAACTTATCTTTATATTGATAGTATACTTTGCACTGTTATAATGACAGATAAGTTTTACATTATATATCAAGTATTTATTTAATTTTTTTTAATTTTTTACCATTTCTAACACACATTTATCAATTTTAATTAAAGATTTACATAATTTAACATAATCTTTGTATTGATAACAAACTTTGCACTGTTATAATGACATTTAATTTTCTTTTTAGATCATTCATAAATAAATGTTGATTGTCAGAGGTAATTAATTCAATGTGTTTCATCCAACATCGTTGAGTGTCATCTAAGATATTCCATTGACCTGAGCATGCCCTTAGGATTGGACTGAATTCGATATGTAAAAGTAATTTAAAATGCAGTTATTTAATACATATTAATTTTTATTTTGTACATATCTAAGCATACATTTCACATATATGACTGTATGTAATTACATTATTACTTTTAAATGATACATGTAACATATTTTACAATCATACTAAAATGATAGATGAGTTTTTTATTATATTTGAAGTATTAATTTTATTTTTTTTAATTTTTTACCATTTTTAACATACATTTTTCATTTTAATTACAAGATTTACATAATTTACCATAATCTTTAATTGATAGTATACTTTGCACTGTTATAATGACAGATGAGTATTACATTATATATCAAGTATTTATTTTATTTATTTTAATTATTTCCATTTTTAACATACATTTATCAATTTTAATTACAAGATTTACCTAATTTAACATAATCTTTGTATTCATAGCATACTTTGCACTGTTATAATGACAGATAAGTTTTACATTATATATCAAGTATTTATTTTATTTATTTTAATTTTTTACCATTTTTAACATACATTTATCAATTTTAATTACAAGTTTAACATAATTTAACATAATCTTTGTATTGATAGCATACTTTGCACTGTTATAATGACATTTCATTTTCTTTTTAGGTCATTCATAAATACATGTTGATTGTCAGAGTAAATTAATTCTATGTGCTTCATCCAGCATCGTTGAATGTCATCTAAGAGGTTGAGACTCGATTGACGGCACTCGAGACGTGCATGGCACGCTATTTTGCAGACCACACCAGGTTGGCAGAGAGCATCAGGCGAATCGAGGTATGCCAAAATTCGAGAGACTCGCATACCAGCCCGCAACCGCCATTAGAAACGACCGCATACACGGCTACTGAGGCGGAATCAATCGGGGACCGGCTAGGAGGGCAGTCTGCATTAGATCCCCCCCCCCAAGGTCACCGCCTCAATAGTACGGAAAGGGTCCCCGAAGCCCACTCAGTAAGGGACGACAACCGCGAAGTCCGTACTGCAGGTCGGTCACCACCTTCATCAGACGCGCGGCACGGTACATCGCTCGATCCCGCAGAGAGGTCCGTACACCTCGCGGACGTCTATCGTTCTCGATTACTTGATTGTCAGAGTTAATTAATTCAATGTGTTTCATCCAACATCGTTGAGTGTCATATAAGATGTTCCATTGACCTGAGCATGCTTATAGGATTGGACTCAATTCGAAATGTAAAAGTAATTTAAAATGCAGTTATTTTATACATCATAATTTATATTATGTACATATCTAAGCATACATTTCACACATGAGACTGTATTTAATTACATAAATAGTTGTTAATGATACATGTTACCTTTTTTACAATGATATTAAAATGATGGATGAGTTTTATATTAAATTTCAATTATTTATTTATTTATTTTTTTTTTTTCCATTTTTAACATACATTTATCATTTTAATTACAAAATTTACATAATTTAAATTTGACCTGTTATAATGACATTTCTTTTTCTTTTTAGGTCATTCATAAATACATGTTGATTGTCCGAGTTTATTAATTCAATTTGTTTCAACCAACATCATCGTGTGTCATCTAAGAGGTTCCATTGGCCTGTGCGTGTTCATAGTATTGGATTCAATTTGATATGTAAAAGTAATTTAAAAAGCTGTTATTTAATACATCTTAATTTATATTTTGTACATATCTAAGCATACATTTCACACATATGACTGTATTTAATTACATAAATAGTTGTTAATGATACATGTTACCTATTTTACAATGATATTAAAATGATGGATGAGTTTTATATTAAATTTCAATTATTTATTTATTTTTTTTTTTTTTTTCCATTTTTAACATACATTTATCATTTTAATTACAAAATTTACATAATTTAAATTTGACCTGTTATAATGACATTTCTTTTTCTTTTTAGGTCATTCATAAATACATGTTGATTGTCCGAGTTTATTAATTCACTTTGTTTCAACCAACATCATCGTGTGTCATCTAAGAGGTTCCATTGGCCTGTGCGTGTTCATAGTATTGGATTCAATTTGATATGTAAAAGTAATTTAAAAAGCTGTTATTTAATACATCTTAATTTATATTTTGTACATATCTAAGCATACATTTCACACATATGACTGTATTTAATTACATAAATAGTTGTTAATGATACATGTTACCTATTTTACAATGATATTAAAATGATGGATGAGTTTTATATTAAATTTCAATTATTTATTTTTTTTTTTTTTTTCCATTTTTAACATACATTTATCATTTTAATTACAAAATTTACATAATTTAAATTTGACCTGTTATAATGACATTTCTTTTTCTTTTTAGGTCATTCATAAATACATGTTGATTGTCAGAGTTAATTAATTCAATGTGTTTCATCCAACATCGTTGAGTGTCATCTTAGAGGTTCCATTGGTCTGTGCGTGCTCATAGGATTGGACTCAATGTAATATGTAAAAGTAATTTAAAATGCAGTTATTTAATACATCTTAATTTATATTTTGTACACATCTAAGCATACATTTCAAACATATGACCGTATTTATATACATAAATAATTGTTAATGATACATATAATTCATTTTACAATAATATTAAAATGATAGATGAGTTTCATATTATGTTACAAGTATTTATTTTATTTTTTTTTTTCCATTTTTAACATACATTTATCATTTTAATTACAAAATTTACATAATTTAAATTTGACCTGTTATAATGACATTTCTTTTTCTTTTTAGGTCATTCATAAATACATGTTGATTGTCAGAGTTAATTAATTCAATGTGTTTCATCCAACATCGTTGAGTGTCATCTTAGAGGTTCCATTGGTCTGTGCGTGCTCATAGGATTGGACTCAATGTAATATGTAAAAGTAATTTAAAATGCAGTTATTTAATACATCTTAATTTATATTTTGTACACATCTAAGCATACATTTCAAACATATGACCGTATTTATATACATAAATAATTGTTAATGATACATATAATTCATTTTACAATAATATTAAAATGATAGATGAGTTTCATATTATGTTACAAGTATTTATTTTATTTTTATTAATTTTCTACCATTTTTAACATACATATATCAATTTTAATAACAAGATTTACATAATTTAACCTAATGTTTATATTGATAGTATACTTTGCCCTGTTATCATAACATTTCTTTTTCTCTTTAAGTCATTCATAAATACAAGTGGAATGCTTGAGCTTATTCATTCAATTTGTTTCAACCAACATAATCGTGTGTCATCTAAGAGGATCCATTGGCCTGTGCGTGCTCATAGGATTGGACTCAATGTAATATGTAAAAGTTATTTAAAATGCAGTTATTTAATACATCTTAATTTATATCTTATACATATCTAAGCATACATTTCACACATATGACTGTATTTAAAAACATAATTTATTGTTGATGATACATGTTACCTATTTTACAATGATATTAAAATGATAGATGAGTTTTATAATATATTTCAAATATTAATTTTATTTTTTAAATTTTTTCCCATTTTTAACAATCATTTATCAATTTAAATTACAAGATTTACATAATTTAACATAATCTTAAAATTGATAGTATACTTTGCCCTGTTATAATGGCATTTTTTTTACTTTTTAGGTCATTCATAAATACATTTTGATTGTCAGAGTTAATTAATTCAATGTGTTTCATCCAACATGTTGAGTGTCATCTAAGAGTTTCGATTAGCCTGTACATGCTCATATAATTGGACTCAATGTAATATGTAAAAGTAATTTAAAATGCAGTTATATAATACACCTTAATTTATATTTTGTACACATCTAAGCATACATTTCAAACATATGACCGTATTTATATACATAAATAATTGTTAATGATACATATAATTTATTTTACAATCATATAAAAATGATAGATTAGTTATAATCGATTTACATTGAGTCCAATTATATGAGCATGTTCATATAATTGGACTCAATGTAATATGTAAAAGTAATTTAAAATGCAGTTATTTAATACATTATTACTTGTAAATGATACATGTAATCTATTTTACAATCGTACTAAAATGATAGATGAGTTTTATATTATATTTCAAGTATTTATTTTATTTTTTTTAATTTTTTACCATTTTTAACACTTATTTATCAATTTTAATTACAAGATTTATATAATTTAACATAACCTTTGTATTGATAGCATACATTGCACTGTTATAATGACATTTATTTTTCTTTATAGGCCATTCATAAATACATGTTGATTGTCCGAGTTTATTAATTCAATTTGTTTCAACCAACATCATCATGTGTCATCTAAGAGGTTCCATTAGTCTGTGCATGTTCATAGGATAGGACTCAATTTGATATGTAAAAGTAATTTAAAATGCAGTTATTTAATACATCTTAAATTTATTTTGTACATATCTAAGCATACATTTCACACATATGACTGTATTTAATTACATAAATAGTTGTTAATGATACATGTTACATATTTTACCTTTGATATTAAAATGATGGATGAGTTTTATATTAAATTTCAATTATTTATTCTATTTTTTTTTTTTCTATTTTTAACATATATTTATCATTTTAATTACAAAATTTACATAATTTAAATTTGACCTGTTATAATGACATTTCTTTTTCTTTTTAGGTCATTCATAAATACATGTTGATTGTCCGAGTTTATTAATTCAATTTGTTTCAACCAACATCATCGTGTGTCATCTAAGAGGTTCCATTGGCCTGTGCGTGTTCATAGTATTGGACTCAATTTGATTTGTAAAAGTAATTTAAAAAGCTGTTATCTAATACATCTTAAATTTATTTTGTACATATCTAAGCATACATTTCACACATATGACTGTATTTAATTACATAATTTCTTGTTAATGATACATGTAACATATTTTACAATCATACTAAAATGATAGATGAGTTTTTTATTAAATTTCATGTATTAATTTAATTTTTTTTAATTTTTTATCTTTTTTAACATACCTTCATCAATTTTAATTACAAGATTTACATAATTAAACTTATCTTTATATTGATAGTATACTTTGCACTGTTATAATGACAGATAAGTTTTACATTATATATCAAGTATTTATTTAATTTTTTTTAATTTTTTACCATTTCTAACACACATTTATCAATTTTAATTAAAGATTTACATAATTTAACATAATCTTTGTATTGATAACAAACTTTGCACTGTTATAATGACATTTAATTTTCTTTTTAGATCATTCATAAATAAATGTTGATTGTCAGAGGTGATTAATTCAATGTGTTTCATCCAACATCGTTGAGTGTCATCTAAGATATTCCATTGACCTGAGCATGCCCTTAGGATTGGACTGAATTCGATATGTAAAAGTAATTTAAAATCCAGTTATTTAATACATATTAATTTTTATTTTGTACATATCTAAGCATACATTTCACATATATGACTGTATGTAATTACATTATTACTTTTAAATGATACATGTAACATATTTTACAATCATACTAAAATGATAGATGAGTTTTTTATTATATTTGAAGTATTAATTTTATTTTTTTTAATTTTTTACCATTTTTAACATACATTTTTCATTTTAATTACAAGATTTACATAATTTACCATAATCATTAATTGATAGTATACTTTGCACTGTTATAATGACAGATGAGTATTACATTATATATCAAGTATTTATTTTATTTATTTTAATTATTTCCATTTTTAACATACATTTATCAATTTTAATTACAAGATTTACCTAATTAACATAATCTTTGTATTCATAGCATACTTTGCACTGTTATAATGACAGATAAGTTTTACATTATATATCAAGTATTTATTTTATTTATTTTAATTTTTTACCATTTTTAACATACATTTATCAATTTTAATTACAAGTTTAACATAATTTAACATAATCTTTGTATTGATAGCATACTTTGCACTGTTATAATGACATTTCATTTTCTTTTTAGGTCATTCATAAATACATGTTGATTGTCAGAGTAAATTAATTCTATGTGCTTCATCCAGCATCGTTGAATGTCATCTAAGAGGTTGAGACTCGATTGACGGCACTCGAGACGTGCATGGCACGCTATTTTGCAGACCACACCAGGTTGGCAGAGAGCATCAGGCGAATCGAGGTATGCCAAAATTCGAGAGACTCGCATACCAGCCCGCAACCGCCATTAGAAACGACCGCAACACGGCTACTGAGGCGGAATCAATCGGGGACCGGCTAGGAGGGCAGTCTGCATTAGAGCCCCCCCCCAAGGTCACCGCCTCAATAGTACGGAAAGGGTCCCCGAAGCCCACTCAGTAAGGGACGACAACCGCGAAGTCCGTACTGCAGGTCGGTCACCACCTTCATCAGACGCGCGGCACGGTACATCGCTCGATCCCGCAGAGAGGTCCGTACACCTCGCGGACGTCAATCGTTCTCGATTACTTGATTGTCAGAGTTAATTAATTCAATGTGTTTCATCCAACATCGTTGAGTGTCATATAAGATGTTCCATTGACCTGAGCATGCTTATAGGATTGGACTCAATTCGAAATGTAAAAGTAATTTAAAATGCAGTTATTTTATACATCATAATTTATATTATGTACATATCTAAGCATACATTTCACACATGAGACTGTATTTAATTACATAAATAGTTGTTAATGATACATGTTACCTATTTTACAATGATATTAAAATGATGGATGAGTTTTATATTAAATTTCATTTATTTATTTATTTTTTTTTTTTTTTTTTAACATACATTTATCATTTTAATTACAAAATTTACATAATTTAAATTTGACCTGTTATAATGACATTTCTTTTTCTTTTTAGGTCATTCATAAATACATGTTGATTGTCAGAGTAAATTAATTCTATGTGCTTCATCCAGCATCGTTGAATGTCATCTAAGAGGTTGAGACTCGATTGACGGCACTCGAGACGTGCATGGCACGCTATTTTGCAGACCACACCAGGTTGGCAGAGAGCATCAGGCGAATCGAGGTATGCCAAAATTCGAGAGACTCGCATACCAGCCCGCAACAGCCATTAGAAACGACCGCATACACGGCTACTGAGGCGGAATCAATCGGGGACCGGCTAGGAGGGCAGTCTGCATTAGATCCCCCCCCCCCCCAAGGTCACCGCCTCAATAGTACGGAAAGGGTCCCCGAAGCCCACTCAGTAAGGGACGACAACCGCGAAGTCCGTACTGCAGGTCGGTCACCACCTTCATCAGACGCGCGGCACGGTACATCGCTCGATCCCGCAGAGAGGTCCGTACACCTCGCGGACGTCTATCGTTCTCGATTACTTGATTGTCAGAGTTAATTAATTCAATGTGTTTCATCCAACATCGTTGAGTGTCATATAAGATGTTCCATTGACCTGAGCATGCTTATAGGATTGGACTCAATTCGAAATGTAAAAGTAATTTAAAATGCAGTTATTTTATACATCATAATTTATATTATGTACATATCTAAGCATACATTTCACACATGAGACTGTATTTAATTACATAAATAGTTGTTAATGATACATGTTACCTATTTTACAATGATATTAAAATGATGGATGAGTTTTATATTAAATTTCAAATATTTATTTATTTTTTTTTTTTTTTCCATTTTTAACATACATTTATCATTTTAATTACAAAATTTACATAATTTAAATTTGACCTGTTATAATGACATTTCTTTTTCTTTTTAGGTCATTCATAAATACATGTTGATTGTCCGAGTTTATTAATTCAATTTGTTTCAACCAACATCATCGTGTGTCATCTAAGAGGTTCCATTGGCCTGTGCGTGTTCATAGTATTGGATTCAATTTGATATGTAAAAGTAATTTAAAAAGCTGTTATTTAATACATCTTAATTTATATTTTGTAGATATCTAAGCATACATTTCACACATATGACTGTATTTAATTACATAAATAGTTGTTAATGTTACATGTTACCTATTTTACAATGATATTAAAATGATGGATGAGTTTTATATTAAATTTCAATTATTTATTTATTTTTTTTTTTTTTTTTCCATTTTTAACATACATTTATCATTTTAATTACAAAATTTACATAATTTAAATTTGACCTGTTATAATGACATTTCTTTTTCTTTTTAGGTCATTCATAAATACATGTTGATTGTCCGAGTTTATTAATTCAATTTGTTTCAACCAACATCATCGTGTGTCATCTAAGAGGTTCCATTGGCCTGTGCGTGTTCATAGTATTGGATTCAATTTGATATGTAAAAGTAATTTAAAAAGCTGTTATTTAATACATCTTAATTTATATTTTGTACATATCTAAGCATACATTTCACACATATGACTGTATTTAATTACATAATTTCTTGTTAATGATACATGTAACATATTTTACAATCATACTAAAATGATAGATGAGTTTTTTATTAAATTTCATGTATTAATTTAATTTTTTTTAATTTTTTATCTTTTTTAACATACCTTCATCAATTTTAATTACAAGATTTACATTATTAAACTTATCTTTATATTGATAGTATACTTTGCACTGTTATAATGACAGATAAGTTTTACATTATATATCAAGTATTTATTTAATTTTTTTTAATTTTTTACCATTTCTAACACACATTTATCAATTTTAATTAAAGATTTACATAATTTAACATAATCTTTGTATTGATAACAAACTTTGCACTGTTATAATGACATTTAATTTTCTTTTTAGATCATTCATAAATAAATGTTGATTGTCAGAGGTAATTAATTCAATGTGTTTCATCCAACATCGTTGAGTGTCATCTAAGATATTCCATTGACCTGAGCATGCCCTTAGGATTGGACTGAATTCGATATGTAAAAGTAATTTAAAATGCAGTTATTTAATACATATTAATTTTTATTTTGTACATATCTAAGCATACATTTCACATATATGACTGTATGTAATTACATTATTACTTTTAAATGATACATGTAACATATTTTACAATCATACTAAAATGATAGATGAGTTTTTTATTATATTTGAAGTATTAATTTTATTTTTTTTAATTTTTTACCATTTTTAACATACATTTTTCATTTTAATTACAAGATTTACATAATTTACCATAATCTTTAATTGATAGTATACTTTGCACTGTTATAATGACAGATGAGTATTACATTATATATCAAGTATTTATTTTATTTATTTTAATTATTTCCATTTTTAACATACATTTATCAATTTTAATTACAAGATTTACCTAATTTAACATAATCTTTGTATTCATAGCATACTTTGCACTGTTATAATGACAGATAAGTTTTACATTATATATCAAGTATTTATTTTATTTATTTTAATTTTTTACCATTTTTAACATACATTTATCAATTTTAATTACAAGTTTAACATAATTTAACATAATCTTTGTATTGATAGCATACTTTGCACTGTTATAATGACATTTCATTTTCTTTTTAGGTCATTCATAAATACATGTTGATTGTCAGAGTAAATTAATTCTATGTGCTTCATCCAGCATCGTTGAATGTCATCTAAGAGGTTGAGACTCGATTGACGGCACTCGAGACGTGCATGGCACGCTATTTTGCAGACCACACCAGGTTGGCAGAGAGCATCAGGCGAATCGAGGTATGCCAAAATTCGAGAGACTCGCATACCAGCCCGCAACCGCCATTAGAAACGACCGCATACACGGCTACTGAGGCGGAATCAATCGGGGACCGGCTAGGAGGGCAGTCTGCATTAGAGCCCCCCCCCAAGGTCACCGCCTCAATAGTACGGAAAGGGTCCCCGAAGCCCACTCAGTAAGGGACGACAACCGCGAAGTCCGTACTGCAGGTCGGTCACCACCTTCATCAGACGCGCGGCACGGTACATCGCTCGATCCCGCAGAGAGGTCCGTACACCTCGCGGACGTCTATCGTTCTCGATTACTTGATTGTCAGAGTTAATTAATTCAATGTGTTTCATCCAACATCGTTGAGTGTCATATAAGATGTTCCATTGACCTGAGCATGCTTATAGGATTGGACTCAATTCGAAATGTAAAAGTAATTTAAAATGCAGTTATTTTATACATCATAATTTATATTATGTACATATCTAAGCATACATTTCACACATGAGACTGTATTTAATTACATAAATAGTTGTTAATGATACATGTTACCTATTTTACAATGATATTAAAATGATGGATGAGTTTTATATTAAATTTCATTTATTTATTTATTTTTTTTTTTTTTATTTTTAACATACATTTATCATTTTAATTACAAAATTTACATAATTTAAATTTGACCTGTTATAATGACATTTCTTTTTCTTTTTAGGTCATTCATAAATACATGTTGATTGTCCGAGTTTATTAATTCAATTTGTTTCAACCAACATCATCGTGTGTCATCTAAGAGGTTCCATTGGCCTGTGCGTGTTCATAGTATTGGATTCAATTTGATATGTAAAAGTAATTTAAAAAGCTGTTATTTAATACATCTTAATTTATATTTTGTACATATCTAAGCATACATTTCACACATATGACTGTATTTAATTACATAATTTCTTGTTAATGATACATGTAACATATTTTACAATCATACTAAAATGATAGATGAGTTTCATATTATGTTACAAGTATTTATTTTATTTTTATTAATTTTCTACCATTTTTAACATACATATATCAATTTTAATAACAAGATTTACATAATTTAACCTAATGTTTATATTGATAGTATACTTTGCCCTGTTATCATAACATTTCTTTTTCTCTTTAAGTCATTCATAAATACAAGTGGAATGCTTGAGCTTATTCATTCAATTTGTTTCAACCAACATAATCGTGTGTCATCTAAGAGGATCCATTGGCCTGTGCGTGCTCATAGGATTGGACTCAATGTAATATGTAAAAGTTATTTAAAATGCAGTTATTTAATACATCTTAATTTATATCTTATACATATCTAAGCATACATTTCACACATATGACTGTATTTAAAAACATAATTTATTGTTGATGATACATGTTACCTATTTTACAATGATATTAAAATGATAGATGAGTTTTATAATATATTTCAAATATTAATTTTATTTTTTAAATTTTTTCCCATTTTTAACAATCATTTATCAATTTAAATTACAAGATTTACATAATTTAACATAATCTTAAAATTGATAGTATACTTTGCCCTGTTATAATGGCATTTTTTTTACTTTTTAGGTCATTCATAAATACATTTTGATTGTCAGAGTTAATTAATTCAATGTGTTTCATCCAACATGTTGAGTGTCATCTAAGAGTTTCGATTAGCCTGTACATGCTCATATAATTGGACTCAATGTAATATGTAAAAGTAATTTAAAATGCAGTTATATAATACACCTTAATTTATATTTTGTACACATCTAAGCATACATTTCAAACATATGACCGTATTTATATACATAAATAATTGTTAATGATACATATAATTTATTTTACAATCATATAAAAATGATAGATTAGTTATAATCGATTTACATTGAGTCCAATTATATGAGCATGTTCATATAATTGGACTCAATGTAATATGTAAAAGTAATTTAAAATGCAGTTATTTAATACATTATTACTTGTAAATGATACATGTAATCTATTTTACAATCGTACTAAAATGATAGATGAGTTTTATATTATATTTCAAGTATTTATTTTATTTTTTTTAATTTTTTACCATTTTTAAC
The DNA here is from genome assembly GCA_949715065.1 of Periphyllus acericola. Classification (NCBI taxonomy): domain Eukaryota; kingdom Metazoa; phylum Arthropoda; class Insecta; order Hemiptera; family Aphididae; genus Periphyllus; species Periphyllus acericola. Next base: position 7,379,948 of record OX454264.1, on the reverse strand, counting down.
ACTTATTTATCAATTTTAATTACAAGATTTATATAATTTAACATAACCTTTGTATTGATAGCATACATTGCACTGTTATAATGACATTTATTTTTCTTTATAGGCCATTCATAAATACATGTTGATTGTCCGAGTTTATTAATTCAATTTGTTTCAACCAACATCATCATGTGTCATCTAAGAGGTTCCATTAGTCTGTGCATGTTCATAGGATAGGACTCAATTTGATATGTAAAAGTAATTTAAAATGCAGTTATTTAATACATCTTAAATTTATTTTGTACATATCTAAGCATACATTTCACACATATGACTGTATTTAATTACATAAATAGTTGTTAATGATACATGTTACATATTTTACCTTTGATATTAAAATGATGGATGAGTTTTATATTAAATTTCAATTATTTATTCTATTTTTTTTTTTTCTATTTTTAACATATATTTATCATTTTAATTACAAAATTTACATAATTTAAATTTGACCTGTTATAATGACATTTCTTTTTCTTTTTAGGTCATTCATAAATACATGTTGATTGTCCGAGTTTATTAATTCAATTTGTTTCAACCAACATCATCGTGTGTCATCTAAGAGGTTCCATTGGCCTGTGCGTGTTCATAGTATTGGATTCAATTTGATATGTAAAAGTAATTTAAAAAGCTGTTATTTAATACATCTTAATTTATATTTTGTACATATCTAAGCATACATTTCACACATATGACTGTATTTAATTACATAATTTCTTGTTAATGATACATGTAACATATTTTACAATCATACTAAAATGATAGATGAGTTTTTTATTAAATTTCATGTATTAATTTAATTTTTTTTAATTTTTTATCTTTTTTAACATACCTTCATCAATTTTAATTACAAGATTTACATAATTAAACTTATCTTTATATTGATAGTATACTTTGCACTGTTATAATGACAGATAAGTTTTACATTATATATCAAGTATTTATTTAATTTTTTTTAATTTTTTACCATTTCTAACACACATTTATCAATTTTAATTAAAGATTTACATAATTTAACATAATCTTTGTATTGATAACAAACTTTGCACTGTTATAATGACATTTAATTTTCTTTTTAGATCATTCATAAATAAATGTTGATTGTCAGAGGTAATTAATTCAATGTGTTTCATCCAACATCGTTGAGTGTCATCTAAGATATTCCATTGACCTGAGCATGCCCTTAGGATTGGACTGAATTCGATATGTAAAAGTAATTTAAAATGCAGTTATTTAATACATATTAATTTTTATTTTGTACATATCTAAGCATACATTTCACATATATGACTGTATGTAATTACATTATTACTTTTAAATGATACATGTAACATATTTTACAATCATACTAAAATGATAGATGAGTTTTTTATTATATTTGAAGTATTAATTTTATTTTTTTTAATTTTTTACCATTTTTAACATACATTTTTCATTTTAATTACAAGATTTACATAATTTACCATAATCTTTAATTGATAGTATACTTTGCACTGTTATAATGACAGATGAGTATTACATTATATATCAAGTATTTATTTTATTTATTTTAATTATTTCCATTTTTAACATACATTTATCAATTTTAATTACAAGATTTACCTAATTTAACATAATCTTTGTATTCATAGCATACTTTGCACTGTTATAATGACAGATAAGTTTTACATTATATATCAAGTATTTATTTTATTTATTTTAATTTTTTACCATTTTTAACATACATTTATCAATTTTAATTACAAGTTTAACATAATTTAACATAATCTTTGTATTGATAGCATACTTTGCACTGTTATAATGACATTTCATTTTCTTTTTAGGTCATTCATAAATACATGTTGATTGTCAGAGTAAATTAATTCTATGTGCTTCATCCAGCATCGTTGAATGTCATCTAAGAGGTTGAGACTCGATTGACGGCACTCGAGACGTGCATGGCACGCTATTTTGCAGACCACACCAGGTTGGCAGAGAGCATCAGGCGAATCGAGGTATGCCAAAATTCGAGAGACTCGCATACCAGCCCGCAACCGCCATTAGAAACGACCGCATACACGGCTACTGAGGCGGAATCAATCGGGGACCGGCTAGGAGGGCAGTCTGCATTAGAGCCCCCCCCCAAGGTCACCGCCTCAATAGTACGGAAAGGGTCCCCGAAGCCCACTCAGTAAGGGACGACAACCGCGAAGTCCGTACTGCAGGTCGGTCACCACCTTCATCAGACGCGCGGCACGGTACATCGCTCGATCCCGCAGAGAGGTCCGTACACCTCGCGGACGTCTATCGTTCTCGATTACTTGATTGTCAGAGTTAATTAATTCAATGTGTTTCATCCAACATCGTTGAGTGTCATATAAGATGTTCCATTGACCTGAGCATGCTTATAGGATTGGACTCAATTCGAAATGTAAAAGTAATTTAAAATGCAGTTATTTTATACATCATAATTTATATTATGTACATATCTAAGCATACATTTCACACATGAGACTGTATTTAATTACATAAATAGTTGTTAATGATACATGTTACCTATTTTACAATGATATTAAAATGATGGATGAGTTTTATATTAAATTTCATTTATTTATTTATTTTTTTTTTTTTTATTTTTAACATACATTTATCATTTTAATTACAAAATTTACATAATTTAAATTTGACCTGTTATAATGACATTTCTTTTTCTTTTTAGGTCATTCATAAATACATGTTGATTGTCCGAGTTTATTAATTCAATTTGTTTCAACCAACATCATCGTGTGTCATCTAAGAGGTTCCATTGGCCTGTGCGTGTTCATAGTATTGGATTCAATTTGATATGTAAAAGTAATTTAAAAAGCTGTTATTTAATACATCTTAATTTATATTTTGTACATATCTAAGCATACATTTCACACATATGACTGTATTTAATTACATAATTTCTTGTTAATGATACATGTAACATATTTTACAATCATACTAAAATGATAGATGAGTTTTTTATTAAATTTCATGTATTAATTTAATGTTTTTTAATTTTTTATCTTTTTTAACATACCTTCATCAATTTTATTTACAAGATTTACATAATTAAACTTATCTTTATATTGATAGTATACTTTGCACTGTTATAATGACAGATAAGTTTTACATTATATATCAAGTATTTATTTAATTTTTTTTAATTTTTTACCATTTCTAACACACATTTATCAATTTTAATTAAAGATTTACATAATTTAACATAATCTTTGTATTGATAACAAACTTTGCACTGTTATAATGACATTTAATTTTCTTTTTAGATCATTCATAAATAAATGTTGATTGTCAGAGGTAATTAATTCAATGTGTTTCATCCAACATCGTTGAGTGTCATCTAAGATATTCCATTGACCTGAGCATGCCCTTAGGATTGGACTGAATTCGATATGTAAAAGTAATTTAAAATGCAGTTATTTAATACATATTAATTTTTATTTTGTACATATCTAAGCATACATTTCACATATATGACTGTATTTAATTACATTATTACTTTTAAATGATACATGTAACATATTTTACAATCATACTAAAATGATAGATGAGTTTTTTATTATATTTGAAGTATTAATTTTATTTTTTTTAATTTTTTACCATTTTTAACATACATTTTTCATTTTAATTACAAGATTTACATAATTTACCATAATCTTTAATTGATAGTATACTTTGCACTGTTATAATGACAGATGAGTATTACATTATATATCAAGTATTTATTTTATTTATTTTAATTATTTCCATTTTTAACATACATTTATCAATTTTAATTACAAGATTTACCTAATTTAACATAATCTTTGTATTCATAGCATACTTTGCACTGTTATAATGACAGATAAGTTTTACACTATATATCAAGTATTTATTTTATTTATTTTCATTTTTTACCATTTTTAACATACATTTATCAATTTTAATTACAAGTTTAACATAATTTAACATAATCTTTGTATTGTTAGCATACTTTGCACTGTTATAATGACATTTAATTTTCTTTTTAGGTCATTCATAAATACATGTTGATTGTCAGAGTAAATTAATTCTATGTGCTTCATCCAGCATCGTTGAATGTCATCTAAGAGGTTGAGACTCGATTGACGGCACTCGAGACGTGCATGGCACGCTTTTGCAGACCACACCAGGTTGGCAGAGAGCATCAGGCGAATCGAGGTATGCCAAAATTCGAGAGACTCGCATACCAGCCCGCAACCGCCATTAGAAACGACCGCATACACGGCTACTGAGGCGGAATCAATCGGGGACCGGCTAGGAGGGCAGTCTGCATTAGATCCCCCCCCCCAAGGTCACCGCCTCAATAGTACGGAAAGGGTCCCCGAAGCCCACTCAGTAAGGGACGACAACCGCGAAGTCCGTACTGCAGGTCGGTCACCACCTTCATCAGACGCGCGGCACGGTACATCGCTCGATCCCGCAGAGAGGTCCGTACACCTCGCGGACGTCTATCGTTCTCGATTACTTGATTGTCAGAGTTAATTAATTCAATGTGTTTCATCCAACATCGTTGAGTGTCATATAAGATGTTCCATTGACCTGAGCATGCTTATAGGATTGGACTCAATTCGAAATGTAAAAGTAATTTAAAATGCAGTTATTTTATACATCATAATTTATATTATGTACATATCTAAGCATACATTTCACACATGAGACTGTATTTAATTACATAAATAGTTGTTAATGATACATGTTACCTATTTTACAATGATATTAAAATGATGGATGAGTTTTATATTAAATTTCAATTATTTATTTATTTTTTTTTTTTTTTTCCATTTTTAACATACATTTATCATTTTAATTACAAAATTTACATAATTTAAATTTGACCTGTTATAATGACATTTCTTTTTCTTTTTAGGTCATTCATAAATACATGTTGATTGTCCGAGTTTATTAATTCAATTTGTTTCAACCAACATCATCGTGTGTCATCTAAGAGGTTCCATTGGCCTGTGCGTGTTCATAGTATTGGATTCAACTTGATATGTAAAAGTAATTTAAAAAGCTGTTATTTAATACATCTTAATTTATATTTTGTACATATCTAAGCATACATTTCACACATATGACTGTATTTAATTACATAAATAGTTGTTAATGATACATGTTACCTATTTTACAATGATATTAAAATGATGGATGAGTTTTATATTAAATTTCAATTATTTATTTATTTTTTTTTTTTTTTTTCCATTTTTAACATACATTTATCATTTTAATTACAAAATTTACATAATTTAAATTTGACCTGTTATAATGACATTTCTTTTTCTTTTTAGGTCATTCATAAATACATGTTGATTGTCCGAGTTTATTAATTCAATTTGTTTCAACCAACATCATCGTGTGTCATCTAAGAGGTTCCATTGGCCTGTGCGTGTTCATAGTATTGGATTCAATTTGATATGTAAAAGTAATTTAAAAAGCTGTTATTTAATACATCTTAATTTATATTTTGTACATATCTAAGCATACATTTCACACATATGACTGTATTTAATTACATAATTTCTTGTTAATGATACATGTAACATATTTTACAATCATACTAAAATGATAGATGAGTTTTTTATTAAATTTCATGTATTAATTTAATTTTTTTTAATTTTTTATCTTTTTTAACATACCTTCATCAATTTTAATTACAAGATTTACATAATTAAACTTATCTTTATATTGATAGTATACTTTGCACTGTTATAATGACAGATAAGTTTTACATTATATATCAAGTATTTATTTAATTTTTTTTAATTTTTTACCATTTCTAACACACATTTATCAATTTTAATTAAAGATTTACATAATTTAACATAATCTTTGTATTGATAACAAACTTTGCACTGTTATAATGACATTTAATTTTCTTTTTAGATCATTCATAAATAAATGTTGATTGTCAGATGTAATTAATTCAATGTGTTTCATCCAACATCGTTGAGTGTCATCTAAGATATTCCATTGACCTGAGCATGCCCTTAGGATTGGACTGAATTCGATATGTAAAAGTAATTTAAAATGCAGTTATTTAATACATATTAATTTTTATTTTGTACATATCTAAGCATACATTTCACATATATGACTGTATTTAATTACATTATTACTTTTAAATGATACATGTAACATATTTTACAATCATACTAAAATGATAGATGAGTTTTTTATTATATTTGAAGTATTAATTTTATTTTTTTTAATTTTTTACCATTTTTAACATACATTTTTCATTTTAATTACAAGATTTACATAATTTACCATAATCTTTAATTGATAGTATACTTTGCACTGTTATAATGACAGATGAGTATTACATTATATATCAAGTATTTATTTTATTTATTTTAATTATTTCCATTTTTAACATACATTTATCAATTTTAATTACAAGATTTACCTAATTAACATAATCTTTGTATTCATAGCATACTTTGCACTGTTATAATGACAGATAAGTTTTACATTATATATCAAGTATTTATTTTATTTATTTTAATTTTTTACCATTTTTAACATACATTTATCAATTTTAATTACAAGTTTAACATAATTTAACATAATCTTTGTATTGATAGCATACTTTGCACTGTTATAATGACATTTCATTTTCTTTTTAGGTCATTCATAAATACATGTTGATTGTCAGAGTAAATTAATTCTATGTGCTTCATCCAGCATCGTTGAATGTCATCTAAGAGGTTGAGACTCGATTGACGGCACTCGAGACGTGCATGGCACGCTATTTTGCAGACCACACCAGGTTGGCAGAGAGCATCAGGCGAATCGAGGTATGCCAAAATTCGAGAGACTCGCATACCAGCCCGCAACCGCCATTAGAAACGACCGCATACACGGCTACTGAGGCGGAATCAATCGGGGACCGGCTAGGAGGGCAGTCTGCATTAGATCCCCCCCCCAAGGTCACCGCCTCAATAGTACGGAAAGGGTCCCCGAAGCCCACTCAGTAAGGGACGACAACCGCGAAGTCCGTACTGCAGGTCGGTCACCACCTTCATCAGACCCGCGGCACGGTACATCGCTCGATCCCGCAGAGAGGTCCGTACACCTCGCGGACGTCTATCGTTCTCAATTACTTGATTGTCAGAGTTAATTAATTCAATGTGTTTCATCCAACATCGTTGAGTGTCATATAAGATGTTCCATTGACCTGAGCATGCTTATAGGATTGGACTCAATTCGAAATGTAAAAGTAATTTAAAATGCAGTTATTTTATACATCATAATTTATATTATGTACATATCTAAGCATACATTTCACACATGAGACTGTATTTAATTACATAAATAGTTGTTAATGATACATGTTACCTATTTTACAATGATATTAAAATGATGGATGAGTTTTATATTAAATTTCAATTATTTATTTATTTATTTTTTTTTTTTTCCATTTTTAACATACATTTATCATTTTAATTACAAAATTTACATAATTTAAATTTGACCTGTTATAATGACATTTCTTTTTCTTTTTAGGTCATTCATAAATACATGTTGATTGTCCGAGTTTATTAATTCAATTTGTTTCAACCAACATCATCGTGTGTCATCAAAGAGGTTCCATTGGCCTGTGCGTGTTCATAGTATTGGATTCAATTTGATATGTAAAAGTAATTTAAAAAGCTGTTATTTAATACATCTTAATTTATATTTTGTACATATCTAAGCATACATTTCACACATATGACTGTATTTAATTAAATAATTTCTTGTTAATGATACATGTAACATATTTTACAATCATATTAAAATGATAGATGAGTTTTTTATTAAATTTCATGTATTAATTTAATTTTTTTTAATTTTTTATCTTTTTTAACATACCTTCAACAATTTTAATTACAAGATTTACATAATTAAACATATCTTTATATTGATAGTATACTTTGCACTGTTATAATGACAGATAAGTTTTACATTATATATCAAGTATTTATTTAATTTTTTTTAATTTTTTACCATTTCTAACACACATTTATCAATTTTAATTAAAGATTTACATAATTTAACATAATCTTTGTATTGATAACAAACTTTGCACTGTTATAATGACATTTAATTTTCTTTTTAGATCATTCATAAATAAATGTTGATTGTCAGAGGTAATTAATTCAATGTGTTTCATCCAACATCGTTGAGTGTCATCTAAGATATTCCATTGACCTGAGCATGCCCTTAGGATTGGACTGAATTCGATATGTAAAAGTAATTTAAAATGCAGTTATTTAATACATATTAATTTTTATTTTGTACATATCTAAGCATACATTTCACATATATGACTGTATGTAATTACATTATTACTTTTAAATGATACATGTAACATATTTTACAATCATACTAAAATGATAGATGAGTTTTTTATTATATTTGAAGTATTAATTTTATTTTTTTTAATTTTTTACCATTTTTAACATACATTTTTCATTTTAATTACAAGATTTACATAATTTACCATAATCTTTAATTGATAGTATACTTTGCACTGTTATAATGACAGATGAGTATTACATTATATATCAAGTATTTATTTTATTTATTTTAATTATTTCCATTTTTAACATACATTTATCAATTTTAATTACAAGATTTACCTAATTAACATAATCTTTGTATTCATAGCATACTTTGCACTGTTATAATGACAGATAAGTTTTACATTATATATCAAGTATTTATTTTATTTATTTTAATTTTTTACCATTTTTAACATACATTTATCAATTTTAATTACAAGTTTAACATAATTTAACATAATCTTTGTATTGATAGCATACTTTGCACTGTTATAATGACATTTCATTTTCTTTTTAGGTCATTCATAAATACATGTTGATTGTCAGAGTAAATTAATTCTATGTGCTTCATCCAGCATCGTTGAATGTCATCTAAGAGGTTGAGACTCTATTGACGGCACTCGAGACGTGCATGGCACGCTATTTTGCAGACCACACCAGGTTGGCAGAGAGCATCAGGCGAATCGAGGTATGCCAAAATTCGAGAGACTCGCATACCAGCCCGCAACCGCCATTAGAAACGACCGCATACACGGCTACTGAGGCGGAATCAATCGGGGACCGGCTAGGAGGGCAGTCTGCATTAGAGCCCCCCCCAAGGTCACCGCCTCAATAGTACGGAAAGGGTCCCCGAAGCCCACTCAGTAAGGGACGACAACCGCGAAGTCCGTACTGCAGGTCGGTCACCACCTTCATCAGACGCGCGGCACGGTACATCGCTCGATCCCGCAGAGAGGTCCGTACACCTCGCGGACGTCAATCGTTCTCGATTACTTGATTGTCAGAGTTAATTAATTCAATGTGTTTCATCCAACATCGTTGAGTGTCATATAAGATGTTCCATTGACCTGAGCATGCTTATAGGATTGGACTCAATTCGAAATGTAAAAGTAATTTAAAATGCAGTTATTTTATACATCATAATTTATATTATGTACATATCTAAGCATACATTTCACACATGAGACTGTATTTAATTACATAAATAGTTGTTAATGATACATGTTACCTATTTTACAATGATATTAAAATGATGGATGAGTTTTATATTAAATTTCATTTATTTTTTTTTTTTTTTTTTATTTTTAACATACATTTATCATTTTAATTACAAAATTTACATAATTTAAATTTGACCTGTTATAATGACATTTCTTTTTCTTTTTAGGTCATTCATAAATACATGTTGATTGTCCGAGTTTATTAATTCAATTTGTTTCAACCAACATCATCGTGTGTCATCTAAGAGGTTCCATTGGCCTGTGCGTGTTCATAGTATTGGATTCAATTTGATATGTAAAAGTAATTTAAAAAGCTGTTATTTAATACATCTTAATTTATATTTTGTACATATCTAAGCATACATTTCACACATATGACTGTATTTAATTACATAATTTCTTGTTAATGATACATGTAACATATTTTACAATCATACTAAAATGATAGATGAGTTTTTTATTAAATTTCATGTATTAATTTAATTTTTTTTAATTTTTTATCTTTTTTAACATTCCTTCATCAATTTTAATTACAAGATTTACATAATTAAACTTATCTTTATATTGATAGTATACTTTGCACTGTTATAATGACAGATAAGTTTTACATTATATATCAAGTATTTATTTAATTTTTTTTAATTTTTTACCATTTCTAACACACATTTATCAATTTTAATTAAAGATTTACATAATTTAACATAATCTTTGTATTGATAACAAACTTTGCACTGTTATAATGACATTTAATTTTCTTTTTAGATCATTCATAAATAAATGTTGATTGTCAGAGGTAATTAATTCAATGTGTTTCATCCAACATCGTTGAGTGTCATCTAAGATATTCCATTGACCTGAGCATGCCCTTAGGATTGGACTGAATTCGATATGTAAAAGTAATTTAAAATGCAGTTATTTAATACATATTAATTTTTATTTTGTACATATCTAAGCATACATTTCACATATATGACTGTATTTAATTACATTATTACTTTTAAATGATACATGTAACATATTTTACAATCATACTAAAATGATAGATGAGTTTTTTATTATATTTGAAGTATTAATTTTATTTTTTTTAATTTTTTACCATTTTTAACATACATTTTTCATTTTAATTACAAGATTTACATAATTTACCATAATCTTTAATTGATAGTATACTTTGCACTGTTATAATGACAGATGAGTATTACATTATATATCAAGTATTTATTTTATTTATTTTAATTATTTCCATTTTTAACATACATTTATCAATTTTAATTACAAGATTTACCTAATTTAACATAATCTTTGTATTCATAGCATACTTTGCACTGTTATAATGACAGATAAGTTTTACACTATATATCAAGTATTTATTTTATTTATTTTCATTTTTTACCATTTTTAACATACATTTATCAATTTTAATTACAAGTTTAACATAATTTAACATAATCTTTGTATTGTTAGCATACTTTGCACTGTTATAATGACATTTAATTTTCTTTTTAGGTCATTCATAAATACATGTTGATTGTCAGAGTAAATTAATTCTATGTGCTTCATCCAGCATCGTTGAATGTCATCTAAGAGGTTGAGACTCGATTGACGGCACTCGAGACGTGCATGGCACGCTTTTGCAGACCACACCAGGTTGGCAGAGAGCATCAGGCGAATCGAGGTATGCCAAAATTCGAGAGACTCGCATACCAGCCCGCAACCGCCATTAGAAACGACCGCATACACGGCTACTGAGGCGGAATCAATCGGGGACCGGCTAGGAGGGCAGTCTGCATTAGATCCCCCCCCCCCCAAGGTCACCGCCTCAATAGTACGGAAAGGGTCCCCGAAGCCCACTCAGTAAGGGACGACAACCACGAAGTCCGTACTGCAGGTCGGTCACCACCTTCATCAGACGCGCGGCACGGTACATCGCTCGATCCCGCAGAGAGGTCCGTACACCTCGCGGACGTCTATCGTTCTCGATTACTTGATTGTCAGAGTTAATTAATTCAATGTGTTTCATCCAACATCGTTGAGTGTCATATAAGATGTTCCATTGACCTGAGCATGCTTATAGGATTGGACTCAATTCGAAATGTAAAAGTAATTTAAAATGCAGTTATTTTATACATCATAATTTATATTATGTACATATCTAAGCATACATTTCACACATGAGACTGTATTTAATTACATAAATAGTTGTTAATGATACATGTTACCTTTTTTACAATGATATTAAAATGATGGATGAGTTTTATATTAAATTTCAATTATTTATTTATTTATTTTTTTTTTTTCCATTTTTAACATACATTTATCATTTTAATTACAAAATTTACATAATTTAAATTTGACCTGTTATAATGACATTTCTTTTTCTTTTTAGGTCATTCATAAATACATGTTGATTGTCCGAGTTTATTAATTCAATTTGTTTCAACCAACATCATCGTGTGTCATCTAAGAGGTTCCATTGGCCTGTGCGTGTTCATAGTATTGGATTCAATTTGATATGTAAAAGTAATTTAAAAAGCTGTTATTTAATACATCTTAATTTATATTTTGTACATATCTAAGCATACATTTCACATACAGGGTGTCCCAGGTCTATTTGACTAATGCAATAACTTTTTTTCTATTCAATATTTTTAAGTTTTTTTTTTTTGTAATGATTTGTAGAGCCCTGCGCTATAATTTGTATATCTTATACTTTATTTTATTTTTTTACAACAAAAATAAATAATTTAAATTTTGTATTTAATATTTTTCTAATAATCCAAGATAGCTATTTCATAAATAAGTATTTAAAAACCATTTTGGTGTTTAAAACTCTTAATTTGGTTAAGTCGTTAATTTTTAAACAATTTTCAAAGTGTGTTAAAATTCAAATTTATTTCTTGCTAATCAATGTTACTGCTGTAGTCGATTTTCAATTGTTTTCTTCCAAGAAACAATAAATTTGTTATCATTAAAAGGTTGATAATCAATATTAAATACATACACATACTATAATACGTATTTTATCATAATTTAACATAATATGATTATAATTCATAATATGATGTACCTACTATTACTTATTTTAAAATTTAAATCATCATCATTCATCAATATTTTATTGTTCAATCATTTAAATACGTTTAAACAAATTTAGAACATTTTGATTTTGCATTATAAAACAAATGACATGTGGTTTGAATATTAATTATAGTTATTCTGTAAGTCCTTTTTAAATTTAAATTTAGGTTAAGTTGATATTTTATGGATCAAACACATTTTGCTGTAATCACTAAAAACCTTAAGACTTATCTTCTCATATTTTAAGACAATTCTATTGTATTAAATTTATGAGAAATACCTAGTTATACTATGGAATTATCAGATTGAACATAATTCGTAGAAAATATTTTTGGAAATGCCTTTGAACACAGGTACATATTATCATTAGTTTGCAAGTTAAAATTATTTTATTTTAATATCTTTATAAACTTTTGGTAACTAGATACAAAAAAATCAAAAATTAAACATACATATAATAACATTTTAAATTCTCAACACTTCAAATTACTATTATCAAGAAAAATATTCAAAATTAAATATTATGTAGATTACCTATACACATACTACAATTGAAGATATTAATTTAATTTGAATAGCAAAATAACATTTTTGTTAAAATGTGAGTATCATTTGTATTAAATTAATTTATACTTCAACCTAACCATTTTAATATTAATATTAACATTTATTAATTTATTAATAAAATGAATTAAAATATTCTCACTGTTAACGAAAATATTCTAGGTGGATGTCAACATTAAAAGTATACATATTTGGTGAGAGTTCAAACAATTTCATTTTCAATCACATGCAGTTAGTTGTATAATTAATGCTTTGTACCTTGCTGTTTTAATACTACATTTGTATACTTACAATAGTTACTATTGTAACCAGTTGTATGTACCTATACATAAAACCATCAGAAGTTCAATTGTAACCACTTCATCTTAAGTATAAAACAACATAAATCAAATGTTTCATTTTATTAAAAAAAAAATGTAAATGGTAAAATTGTAGATCATAAAAAATATTGTTAGCTGTAAGTAGATGAGTAGATATATAATATTAGTGTTTTACATTTAGTCATTTAGTTCATCAAGAACTTTATGTATTCAATATTAACCATATTTATAGCTCTCTGTTTATATAAAAAAAAAAAAAATAATATTAATGTAAGAATTTAATAAGTACCTATAACAACTAACTTAACAGAAAAATAAGGGCATTCTGAAATAGTTTTGATTGGCTTGAAAGTGTGTAGATAAATGTTATGGATAAACACGTTACTACCTATTTCTTTAGTATTTCATAGTGTGTTAGTATGTTTACATAATTACTAAGAATAAAAAATAACCCATGAAATAATTAAGTTAATGATTTGAAATTGTTAGAATAGGTATTAAATGTCAACTTGTCATGTACTTTTTAAGACTAGGGACTTCAACCTTTGAGAATTTCAGAATAAAAGATAAAATAAATACTAATTTTCCTTAGTTTGTTATTCATTAATAAATAAAACATAAAAAAACATTTTCATACTATAAATTAAAAATATATCTAACATTATCTTGGTTTTAATATAAAATGTAAGTTGTAATTTATTATATCTATTTTTATTTTTACTATAAAAAATTATAGAAAAAATATAGTTGCAACACTTAATTGTTGTTTTATTGCAGATCTCTTTGTATTAGAAAATTAATACAAAGCTTAATTGAAATCCCTTTTAAGATTTATATATTGCCAGAGTTCATGTTAATAACAGATAAAATCAATAATTTTCTACATGGCATAATATGTGACATTTAATATCCTTCTGATGGTTAAATTGTTTGAAACACTTAAGAGTGTATTGTTTTATACATGAATACTCTGCTAGTTGCAAACCGTCGCGTAATATTATAATTATACTTTTAGTTGTTTTGAACATTTAGCCAACAAATTGTTAACTTATATTATAGGTGTCGGTTATTTTTTTTTTCTTCAGCTAGCGTCACTAGTGAAAGAACCTTATACATACATGTATAGCAGAGAATGTTATTGAATGACAATAAGTAAATAGCTGAAAGTAAGTTTTTTACTTAGACTGGAGATATGTAGGTAACAATTAAAAAATAACTCAACATTTTACTTTAATTCTTAATTATTTATATCATCATCAACTTCATCATCAGAAATAATATTTACTGCCAGTGGTATTATCGTTGAATTTTTTTTTGTATTGTACCCAGCAATTAGGAGGGGAAGAATTTTTGTCTACGCCCATCTTGCGGTCATACACACAACATTTAATATAAAACAATCATAATTAATAATATAGAGACTAAATATTTTAGCTACTTCAAATTTTTCTAGTTACTTGATTATCTTTACACCAGTATTTTTGGCGTTTTAGAGCCAAATCTATTTCTTTTTTTTCCTCCAGTGTCACAATAATCAGTTTTTTATGAATGGTGGCTAAGTCTGAATGCTTAGCACACCACCATGATTCACACTAGAAGAATAATTTTATGTAAATAACTTATCATAATTTATGTAAAGAAATATAGGGTTATGTTTACTTTTTTGTCATATATCTCTTTGATATACCTATAATTTTTTATGTCGGTCATCATATTCTCATTCACATTTTTTTCCAATTGAAGTTCTTGCTATACTAATATAATTATAAACAATTTCATAATTAATTCTTTGTTAGTAAATATTTTAATTTTAAGTTCTGTATTTGTATATATTTTTATAATTTGTTATTTATTAAGTTTACTAAAATTAAATAATGTAAATTGTATTTAAAAATGCAGTGTATGATTTTTGAAATATAAAATTCAATATTTTTTATTTTTATCTTTCTTAAATATGCATACTATTTATAGTAATTTAGAGTACCGTGATATGTTAAAAGTTTTTTATGAAAGTGGAGGAAAAAGTACAGTAAAAGCTTCTCGTCTGTATTTACAAAAATTTCCAGAAAGGAAACAGCTATCTAAAAACACATTTTGTAATATAGAAACAAAATTACGTAATACAGGTAAATTTTTTATTATCAATAAAATTTCCTATAAAATTAATATAACAAATTATGTACCTAAAACCTAATACATACATGTATAATTCAGTTATTATTATACAAATTTTAAATTAAGATATACATTAAAAAATAGTCTTTTTAGGTCGTTTTCCAAATGGTTTCAAACCAAAAAAAATTTATGTTATTGATGAAGAACATACAGTGAATGTCTTGGCAGCTTTCAGCAGTGATCCTCATGCATCTGTCAGGTCGGTAGCTAAAGAAACGGACATCAGTCGTAGCTCTATACATCGTATATTGAAGAAAAATGATTTCCATCCATACAAATTGCATTATGTACAAGGATTGAAACCCTCTGATCCAGATAGAAGGCTTCAATATATTTCAAAAATTATTTGCCTTCATGACCACAATAATATTTTGAAAAAAATATTATGGACCGATGAAAGCTGTTTTAATAATAATGGTATTGTCAATCGGCATAATTCTCATTACTGGAATGAATCAAATCCATTTTGGACACGTGACAAATGCATAAGTTTGCTGGTCTACCAATGTGTGGTGTGGTGTAATAAGTGGTTATTTGATTGGACCTTATTTCTATCATGGCACACTAACTGGCCAACGTTATTTAGACTCTTTGACTAATACACTACCAATGTTATTAGAAAATATTCCATTAAATCTCCGAGTAAATATGTGGATTCAGCAAGACGGTGCTCCACCACATAACTCGAATATAGTCCGTGATTATTTAAATACAAATTTTCAATCGAGATGGATAGGAACTAGAGGTCCACTAAATTGGCCACCACGATCTCCAGATCTAACACCACTCAATTTCTTTTTGTGGGGTTACTTAAAGGACAAAGTATACTCCCAACAGTCAACGTCGTTAGATGATTTAAAACAACGCATAATTGATGTGTGTAACTCTCTTACTTTTGAAATGTTGGAATCCACGACAACTGGAATTCTGGAACGGTATGAAAAATGTATAATGAAACATGGCGCACACTTTGAAAATTATTCATAGTTACTACTTACTAGTTACTAGTTAGGTATATTGTTCCATAATATTTGATTTGTTATATTATTTAATGTTAAGAAATAAAACTGAACTTATAGTTGAAAAATTAAATTTACAGAGTTACATTTTACTATTTCTTACAATTTAGTAGTGATGGGCAACGATATAATTTTCTGTATCGATATCGTTCAGATTTTTCCGATATTATATCGCGATATCGTTATTTCTACGATTTTCCAATTTTGAGACTTCTGGATATAAATTTGAATTTTAAATAGATTAAACCAATTTTAATTCACTCATCACTAAAAATAATGTTTGTAATTTGAAAATAATTATCACTGTAGGATAAATGACAGAAATATAACGGTCAGCGGAGTACGTAACAGACGTTTACGCCGCACCAACGACACAAATTAGACTGTAGATTATGGAATATCCAGTGGTACTATACCGTGTACCTCTTAAAAGTCAGCAAAATATTCCCTTAAGATAACATTATAATGGATTATTAATACTTAATACTTTAATAGTGTACAATAATTGACATTTCACCGGAACACGTGCACCAAACGTTATCAGCTAATGGCTATTATTATTTATTAATTTATTATAGATTAAAAACTACAAATATCAAATAGTAAATACCATGTATTTTTCTTGAAAAATATTATTTTCGATATCGCGATATATCGTACAATACAAAAGCGATGTCGATGTCGGAAATTTGTCACGATATCGATATCGTATCGAATTATCGATATCGTTGCCCATCACTACAATTTAGTATCAATTGTTTAGTATCAACATCAATGGTAAGCATCACGTGACCATGTTAAATAATGATAAAATACAATAATGTATAATAATATTATGTAATGACTAATGACCTTCCTTTTAATGATAACAAATTTATTGTTTCTTGGAAGAAAACAATTGAAAATCGACTACAGCAGTAACAGTGATTAGCAAGAAATAAATTTGAATTTTAACACACTTTGAAAATTGTTTAAAAATTAACGACTTAATCAAATTAAAAGTTTTAAACGCCAAAATGGTTTTTAAATACTTATATATGAAATAGCTATCTTGGATTATTAGAAAAATATTAAATACAAAATTTAAATTATTTATTTTTGTTGTAAAAAAATAAAATAAAGTATAAGATATACAAATTATAGCGCAGGGCTCTACAAATCATTACAAAAAAAAAAACTTAAAAATATTGAATAGAAAAAAAGTTATTGCATTAGTCAAATAGACCTGGGACACCCTGTATATGACTGTATTTAACAGATATTTTAAAGATTTACATAATTAAACTTATCTTTATATTGATAGTATACTTTGCACTGTTATAATGACAGATAAGTTTTACATTATATATCAAGTATTTATTTAATTTTTTTTAATTTTTTACCATTTCTAACACACATTTATCAATTTTAATTAAAGATTTACATAATTTAACATAATCTTTGTATTGATAACAAACTTTGCACTGTTATAATGACATTTAATTTTCTTTTTAGATCATTCATAAATAAATGTTGATTGTCAGAGGTAATTAATTCAATGTGTTTCATCCAACATCGTTGAGTGTCATCTAAGATATTCCATTGACCTGAGCATGCCCTTAGGATTGGACTGAATTCGATATGTAAAAGTAATTTAAAATGCAGTTATTTAATACATATTAATTTTTATTTTGTACATATCTAAGCATACATTTCACATATATGACTATATTTAATTACATTATTACTTTTAAATGATACATGTAACATATTTTACAATCATACTAAAATGATAGATGAGTTTTTTATTATATTTGAAGTATTAATTTTATTTTTTTTAATTTTTTACCATTTTTAACATACATTTTTCATTTTAATTACAAGATTTACATAATTTACCATAATCTTTAATTGATAGTATACTTTGCACTGTTATAATGACAGATGAGTATTACATTATATATCAAGTATTTATTTTATTTATTTTAATTATTTCCATTTTTAACATACATTTATCAATTTTAATTACAAGATTTACCTAATTTAACATAATCTTTGTATTCATAGCATACTTTGCACTGTTATAATGACAGATAAGTTTTACATTATATATCAAGTATTTATTTTAATTATTTTAATTTTTTACCATTTTTAACATACATTTATCAATTTTAATTACAAGTTTAACATAATTTAACATAATCTTTGTATTGATAGCATACTTTGCACTGTTATAATGACATTTCATTTTCTTTTTAGGTCATTCATAAATACATGTTGATTGTCAGAGTAAATTAATTCTATGTGCTTCATCCAGCATCGTTGAATGTCATCTAAGAGGTTGAGACTCGATTGACGGCACTCGAGACGTGCATGGCACGCTATTTTGCAGACCACACCAGGTTGGCAGAGAGCATCAGGCGAATCGAGGTATGCCAAAATTCGAGAGACTCGCATACCAGCCCGCAACCGCCATTAGAAACGACCGCATACACGGCTACTGAGGCGGAATCAATCGGGGACCGGCTAGGAGGGCAGTCTGCATTAGATCCCCCCCCCCAAGGTCACCGCCTCAATAGTACGGAAAGGGTCCCCGAAGCCCACTCAGTAAGGGACGACAACCGCGAAGTCCGTACTGCAGGTCGGTCACCACCTTCATCAGACGCGCGGCACGGTACATCGCTCGATCCCGCAGAGAGGTCCGTACACCTCGCGGACGTCTATCGTTCTCGATTACTTGATTGTCAGAGTTAATTAATTCAATGTGTTTCATCCAACATCGTTGAGTGTCATATAAGATGTTCCATTGACCTGAGCATGCTTATAGGATTGGACTCAATTCGAAATGTAAAAGTAATTTAAAATGCAGTTATTTTATACATCATAATTTATAATATGTACATATCTAAGCATACATTTCACACATGAGACTGTATTTATTTACATAATTTCTTTTTAATGATACATGTAACTTATTTTATAATCGTAATATTATGATAGATGAGTTTTATATTATATTTCTAGTATTTATTTAATTTTTTTTAATTTTTTACCATTTCTAACACACATTTATCAATTTTAAATAAAGATTTACATAATTTAAATTTGACCTGTTATAATGACATTTCTTTTTCTTTTTAGGTCATTCATAAATACATGTTGATTGTCCGAGTTTATTAATTCAATTTGTTTCAACCAACATCATCGTGTGTCATCTAAGAGGTTCCATTGGCCTGTGCGTGCTCATAGTATTGGACTCAATTTGATATGTAAAAGTAATTTAAAAAGCAGTTATTTTATACATCTTAATCTTTATTTTGTAGATATCTAAGCATACATTTCACACATATGACTGTATTTGATTACATAATTTCTTGTTAATGATACATGTAACTTATTTTACAATTATATTAAAATGATAGATGAGTTTTAAATTAAATTTCTAGTATTTATTTAATTTTTTTTAATTTTTTACCATTTCTAACACACATTTATCAATTTTAATTACAATATTTACATAATTTAACATTTTCTTTGTATTGATAATATACTTTGGAATGTTATAATGACATTTAATTTTCTTTTTAGATCATTCATAAATAAATGTTGATTGTTAGAGGTAATTAATTCAATGTGTTTCATCCAACATCGTTGAGTGTCATCTAAGATGTTCCATTGACCTGAGCATGCCCTTAGGATTGGACTGAATTCGATATGTAAAAGTAATTTAAATTGCAGTTATTTAATACATCTTAATTTTTATTTTGTACATATCTAAGCATACATTTCACACATATGACTGTATTTAATTACATAAATAGTTGTTAATGATACATGTTACCTATTTTACAATGATATTAAAATGATGGATGAGTGTTTTATATATTTCAAGTATTAATTTTATTTTTTTTAATTTTTTACCATTTTTAACATACATTTATCATTTTAATTACAAGATTTACATAATTTAACATAATCTTTATATTGATAGTATAGTTTGCCCTGTTATCATAACATTTCTTTTTCTCTTTAGGTCATTCATAAATACATGTAGATTGTCCGAGATTATTCATTCAATTTGTTTCAACCAACATCTTCTTGTGTCATCTAAGAGGTTCCATTGGCCTGTGCGTGTTCATAGTATTGGATTCAATTTGATATATAAAAGTAATTTAAAAAGCTGTTAATTAATACATCTTAATTTATATTTTGTACATATGTAAGCATACATTCACACATATGACTGTATTTAATTACATAATTTCTTGTTAATGATACATGTAACATATTTTACAATCATACTAAAATGATAGATGAGTTTTTTATTATATTTGAAGTATTAATTTTATTTTTTTTAATTTTTTACCATTTTTAACATACATTTTTCATTTTAATAACAAGATTTACATAATTTAACTTATCTTTATATTGATAGTATACTTTGCACTGTTATAATGACAGATAAGTTTTACATTGTATATCAAGTATTTATTTAATTTTTTTTAATTTTTTACCATTTCTAACACACATTTATCAATTTTAATTAAAGATTTACATAATTTAACATAATTTTTGTATTGATAACAAACTTTGCACTGTTATAATGACATTTATTTTTCATTTTAGGCCATTCATAAATACATGTTGATTGTCCGAGTTTATTAATTCAATTTGTTTCAACCAACATCATCGTGTGTCATCTAAGAGGTTCCATTAGTCTGTGCATGTTCATAGGATAGGACTCAATTTGATATGTAAAAGTAATTTAAAATGCTGTTATTTAATACATCATAATTTATATTTTGTACATATCTAAGCATACATTTCACACATAAGACTGTATTTAATTACATAAATAGTTGTTAATGATACATGTTACCTATTTTACAATGATATTAAAATGATGGATGAGTTTTATATTATATTTCAATTATTTATTCTATTTTTTTTTAATTTTTGACCATTTTTAACATACATTTATCATTGCCCTGAGCACGCTTATAGGATTCGACTCAACTCGATATGTAAAAGTTATTTAAAATGCAGTTATTTAATACATCTTAATTTATATTTTGTACATATCTAAGCATTCATTGCACACATATGACTGTATTTATTTACATAATTACCTGTTAATGATACATGTAACTTATTTTATAATCATATTATTATGATAGATGAGTTTTATATTATATTTCTAGTATTTATTTTTTTTTTTTTAATTCTTTAACATTTCTAACACACATTTATCAATTTTAATTACAATATTTACATAATTTAACATTTTCTTTGTATTGATAGTATACTTTGCACTGTTATAATGACAGATGAGTTTTACATTATATATCAAGTATTTATTTTATTTTTTTTAATTTTTTTAATATTTTTAACATACATTTATCAATTTTAATTACAAGATTTACATAATTTAAATTAATCTTTAATTGATAGTTTAATTTGACCTGTTATAATGACATTTATTTTCCTGTATAGGTCATTCATAAATACATGTTGATTGTCCGAGTTTATTAATTCTATGTGTTTCATCCAACCCCGTTGAGTGTCATCTTAGAGGTTCCATTAGTCTGTGCATGTTCATAGGATAGGACTCAATTTGATATGTAAAAGTAATATAAAATGCAGTTATTTAATACATCTTAATTTTTATTTTGTACATATCTAAGCATACATTTCACACATATGACTGTATTTAAATACATTATTACTTGTAAATGATACATGTAACTTATTTTACAATCTTACTAAAATGATAGATGAGTTTTTTATTATATTTCAAGTATTAATTTTATTTTTTTTAATTTTTTACCATTTTTAACATACATTTATTATTTTAATTATAAGATTTACATAATTTAACTTAATCTTTATAATGATAGTATAGTTTGCCCTGTTATCATAACATTTCTTTTTCTCTTTAGGTCATTCATAAATACATGTTGATTGTCCGAGTTTATACATTCAATTTGTTTCAACCAACATCATCGTGTGTCATCTAAGAGGTTCCATTGGCCTGTGCGTGCTCATAGTATTGGACTCAATTTGATATGTAAAAGTAATTTAAAAAGCAGTTATTTTATACATCTTAATCTTTATTTTGTACATATCTAAGCATACATTTCACACATATGACTGTATTTAATTACATAAATAGTTGTTAATGTTACATGTTACCTATTTTACAATGATATTAAAATGATGGATGAGTTTTATATTATATTTCAATTATTTATTCTATTTTTTTTTAATTTTTGACCATTTTTAACATACATTTATCATTTTAATTACAAAATTTACATAATTTAAATTAATCTTTAATTGATAGTATAATTTGACCTGTTATAATGACATTTATTTTTCTTTTTAGGTCATTCATAAATACATGTTGATTGTCCGAGTTTATTAATTCAATTTGTTTCAACCAACATCTTCTTGTGTCATCTAAGAGGTTCCATTATTCTGTGCGTGCTCATAGTATTGGACTCAATTTGATATGTAAAAGTAATTTAAAATGCAGTTATTTAATACATTATTACTTGTAAATGATACATGTAATCTATTTTACAATCGTACTAAAATGATAGATGAGTTTTATATTATATTTCAAGTATTTATTTAATTTTTTTTAATTTTTTACCATTTTTAACACTTATTTATCAATTTTAATTACAAGATTTATATAATATAACATAACCTTTGTATTGATAGCATACATTGCACTGTTATAATGACATTTATTTTTCTTTTTAGGCCATTCATAAATACATGTTGATTGTCCGAGTTTATTAATTCAATTTGTTTCAACCAACATCATCGTGTGTCATCTAAGAGGTTCCATTATTCTGTGCGTGCTCATAGTATTGGACTCAATTTGATATGTAAAAGTAATTTAAAATGCAGTTATTTAATACATTATTACTTGTAAATGATACATGTAATCTATTTTACAATCGTACTAAAATGATAGATGAGTTTTATATTATATTTCAAGTATTTATTTAATTTTTTTAATTTTTTACCATTTTTAACACTTATTTATCAATTTTAATTACAAGATTTATATAATTTAACATAACCTTTGTATTGATAGCATACATTGCACTGTTATAATGACATTTATTTTTCTTTATAGGCCATTCATAAATACATGTTGATTGTCCGAGTTTATTAATTCAATTTGTTTCAACCAACATCATCGTGTGTCATCTAAGAGGTTCCATTAGTCTGTGCATGTTCATAGGATAGGACTCAATTTGATATGTAAAAGTAATTTAAAATGCAGTTATTTAATACATCTTAAATTTATTTTGTACATATCTAAGCATACATTTCACACATATGACTGTATTTAATTACATAAATAGTTGTTAATGATACATGTTACCTATTTTACAATGATATTAAAATGATGGATGAGTTTTATATTAAATTTCAATTATTTATTTATTTTTTTTTTTTTCCATTTTTAACATACATTTATCATTTTAATTACAAAATTTACATAATTTAAATTTGACCTGTTATAATGACATTTCTTTTTCTTTTTAGGTCATTCATAAATACATGTTGATTGTCCGAGTTTATTAATTCAATTTGTTTCAACCAACATCATCGTGTGTCATCTAAGAGGTTCCATTAGCCTGTGCGTGTTCATAGTATTGGATTCAATTTGATATGTAAAAGTAATTTAAAAAGCTGTTATTTAATACATCTTAATTTATATTTTGTACATATCTAAGCATACATTTCACACATATGACTGTATTTAATTACATAATTTCTTGTTAATGATACATGTAACATATTTTACAATCATACTAAAATGATAGATGAGTTTTTTATTAAATTTCATGTATTAATTTAATTTTTTTTAATTTTTTACCTTTTTTAACATACATTTTTCATTTTAATTACAATATTTACATAATTTACCATAATCTTTAATTGATAGTATACTTTGCACTGTTATAATGACAGATGAGTATTACATTATATATCAAGTATTTATTTTATTTATTTTAATTATTTCCATTTTTAACATACATTTATCAATTTTAATTACAAGATTTACCTAATTTAACATAATCTTTGTATTCATAGCATACTTTGCACTGTTATAATGACAGATAAGTTTTACATTATATATCAAGTATTTATTTTATTTATTTTAATTTTTTACCATTTTTAACATACATTTATCAATTTTAATTACAAGTTTAACATAATTTAACATAATCTTTGTATTGATAGCATACTTTGCACTGTTATAATGACATTTCATTTTCTTTTTAGGTCATTCATAAATACATGTTGATTGTCAGAGTAAATTAATTTTATGTGCTTCATCCAGCATCGTTGAATGTCATCTAAGAGGTTGAGACTCGATTGACGGCACTCGAGACGTGCATGGCACGCTATTTTGCAGACCACACCAGGTTGGCAGAGAGCATCAGGCGAATCGAGGTATGCCAAAATTCGAGAGACTCGCATACCAGCCCGCAACCGCCATTAGAAACGACCGCATAAACGGCTACTGAGGCGGAATCAATCGGGGACCGGCTAGGAGGGCAGTCTGCATTAGATCCCCCCCCCCAAGGTCACCGCCTCAATAGTACGGAAAGGGTCCCCGAAGCCCACTCAGTAAGGGACGACAACCGCGAAGTCCGTACTGCAGGTCGGTCACCACCTTCATCAGACGCGTGGCACGGTACATCGCTCGATCCCGCAGAGAGGTCCGTAAACCTCGCGGACGTCTATCGTTCTCGATTACTTGATTGTCAGAGTTAATTAATTCAATGTGTTTCATCCAACATCGTTGAGTGTCATATAAGATGTTCCATTGACCTGAGCATGCTTATAGGATTGGACTCAATTCGAAATGTAAAAGTAATTTAAAATGCAGTTATTTTATACATCATAATTTATATTATGTACATATCTAAGCATACATTTCACACATGAGACTGTATTTAATTACATAAATAGTTGTTAATGATACATGTTACCTATTTTACAATGATATTAAAATGATGGATGAGTTTTATATTAAATTTCAATTATTTATTTATTTTTTTTTTTTTTTTCCATTTTTAACATACATTTATCATTTTAATTACAAAATTTACATAATTTAAATTTGACCTGTTATAATGACATTTCTTTTTCTTTTTAGGTCATTCATAAATACATGTTGATTGTCCGAGTTTATTAATTCAATTTGTTTCAACCAACATCATCGTGTGTCATCTAAGAGGTTCCATTGGCCTGTGCGTGTTCATAGTATTGGATTCAATTTGATATGTAAAAGTAATTTAAAAAGCTGTTATTTAATACATCTTAATTTATATTTTGTACATATCTAAGCATACATTTCACACATATGACTGTATTTAATTACATAATTTCTTGTTAATGATACATGTTACCTATTTTACAATGATATTAAAATGATGGATGAGTTTTATATTAAATTTCAATTATTTATTTATTTTTTTTTTTTTTTTCCATTTTTAACATACATTTATCATTTTAATTACAAAATTTACATAATTTAAATTTGACCTGTTATAATGACATTTCTTTTTCTTTTTAGGTCATTCATAAATACATGTTGATTGTCCGAGTTTATTAATTCAATTTGTTTCAACCAACATCATCGTGTGTCATCTAAGAGGTTCCATTGGCCTGTGCGTGTTCATAGTATTGGATTCAATTTGATATGTAAAAGTAATTTAAAAAGCTGTTATTTAATACATCTTAATTTATATTTTGTACATATCTAAGCATACATTTCACACATATGACTGTATTTAATTACATAATTTCTTGTTAATGATACATGTAACATATTTTACAATCATACTAAAATGATAGATGAGTTTTTTATTAAATTTCATGTATTAATTTAATTTTTTTTAATTTTTTATCTTTTTTAACATACCTTCATTAATTTTAATTACAAGATTTACATAATTAAACTTATCTTTATATTGATAGTATACTTTGCACTGTTATAATGACAGATAAGTTTTACATTATATATCAAGTATTTATTTAATTTTTTTTAATTTTTTACCATTTCTAACACACATTTATCAATTTTAATTAAAGATTTACATAATTTAACATAATCTTTGTATTGATAACAAACTTTGCACTGTTATAATGACATTTAATTTTCTTTTTAGATCATTCATAAATAAATGTTGATTGTCAGAGGTAATTAATTCAATGTGTTTCATCCAACATCGTTGAGTGTCATCTAAGATATTCCATTGACCTGAGCATGCCCTTAGGATTGGACTGAATTCGATATGTAAAAGTAATTTAAAATGCAGTTATTTAATACATATTAATTTTTATTTTGTACATATCTAAGCATACATTTCACATATATGACTGTATTTAATTACATTATTACTTTTAAATGATACATGTAACATATTTTACAATCATACTAAAATGATAGATGAGTTTTTTATTATATTTGAAGTATTAATTTTATTTTTTTTAATTTTTTACCATTTTTAACATACATTTTTCATTTTAATTACAAGATTTACATAATTTACCATAATCTTTAATTGATAGTATACTTTGCACTGTTATAATGACAGATGAGTATTACATTATATATCAAGTATTTATTTTATTTATTTTAATTATTTCCATTTTTAACATACATTTATCAATTTTAATTACAAGATTTACCTAATTTAACATAATCTTTGTATTCATAGCATACTTTGCACTGTTATAATGACAGATAAGTTTTACATTATATATCAAGTATTTATTTTATTTATTTTAATTTTTTACCATTTTTAACATACATTTATCAATTTTAATTACAAGTTTAACATAATTTAACATAATCTTTGTATTGATAGCATACTTTGCACTGTTATAATGACATTTCATTTTCTTTTTAGGTCATTCATAAATACATGTTGATTGTCAGAGTAAATTAATTCTATGTGCTTCATCCAGCATCGTTGAATGTCATCTAAGAGGTTGAGACTCGATTGACGGCACTCGAAACGTGCATGGCACGCTATTTTGCAGACCACACCAGGTTGGCAGAGAGCATCAGGCGAATCGAGGTATGCCAAAATTCGAGAGACTCGCATACCAGCCCGCAACCGCCATTAGAAACGACCGCATACACGGCTACTGAGGCGGAATCAATCGGGGACCGGCTAGGAGGGCAGTCTGCATTAGATCCCCCCCCCAAGGTCACCGCCTCAATAGTACGGAAAGGGTCCCCGAAGCCCACTCAGTAAGGGACGACAACCGCGAAGTCCGTACTGCAGGTCGGTCACCACCTTCATTAGACGCGCGGCACGGTACATCGCTCGATCCCGCAGAGAGGTCCGTACACCTCGCGGACGTCTATCGTTCTCGATTACTTGATTGTCAGAGTTAATTAATTCAATGTGTTTCATCCAACATCGTTGAGTGTCATATAAGATGTTCCATTGACCTGAGCATGCTTATAGGATTGGACTCAATTCGAAATGTAAAAGTAATTTAAAATGCAGTTATTTTATACATCATAATTTATATTATGTATATATCTAAGCATACATTTCACACATGAGACTGTATTTAATTACATAAATAGTTGTTAATGATACATGTTACCTATTTTACAATGATATTAAAATGATGGATGAGTTTTATATTAAATTTCAATTATTTATTTATTTTTTTTTTTTTTTCCATTTTTAACATACATTTATCATTTTAATTACAAAATTTACATAATTTAAATTTGACCTGTTATAATGACATTTCTTTTTCTTTTTAGGTCATTCATAAATACATGTTGATTGTCCGAGTTTATTAATTCAATTTGTTTCAACCAACATCATCGTGTGTCATCTAAGAGGTTCCATTGGCCTGTGCGTGTTCATAGTATTGGATTCAATTTGATATGTAAAAGTAATTTAAAAAGCTGTTATTTAATACATCTTAATTTATATTTTGTACATATGTAAGCATACATTTCACACATATGACTGTATTTAATTACATAATTTCTTGTTAATGATACATGTAACATATTTAACAATCATACTAAAATGATAGATGAGTTTTTTATTATATTTGAAGTATTAATTTTATTTTTTTTAATTTTTTACCATTTTTAACATACATTTTTCATTTTAATAACAAGATTTACATAATTTAACTTATCTTTATATTGATAGTATACTTTGCACTGTTATAATGACAGATAAGTTTTACATTGTATATCAAGTATTTATTTAATTTTTTTTAATTTTTTACCATTTCTAACACACATTTATCAATTTTAATTAAAGATTTACATAATTTAACATAATCTTTGTATTGATAACAAACTTTGCACTGTTATAATGACATTTATTTTTCATTTTAGGCCATTCATAAATACATGTTGATTGTCCGAGTTTATTAATTCAATTTGTTTCAACCAACATCATCGTGTGTCATCTAAGAGGTTCCATTAGTCTGTGCATGTTCATAGGATAGGACTCAATTTGATATGTAAAAGTAATTTAAAATGCTGTTATTTAATACATCATAATTTATATTTTGTACATATCTAAGCATACATTTCACACATATGACTGTATTTAATTACATAAATAGTTGTTAATGATACATGTTACCTATTTTACAATGATATTAAAATGATGGATGAGTTTTATATTATATTTCAATTATTTATTCTATTTTTTTTTAATTTTTGACCATTTTTAACATACATTTATCAATTTAATTACAAAATTTACATAATTTAAATTAATCTTTAATTGATAGTATAATTTGACCTGTTATAATGACATTTCTTTTTCTTTTTAGGTCATTCATAAATACATGTTGATTGTCCGAGTTTATTAATTCAATTTGTTTCAACCAACATCATCGTGTGTCATCTAAGAGGTTCCATTGGCCTGTGCGTGTTCATAGTATTGGATTCAATTTGATATGTAAAAGTAATTTAAAAAGCTGTTATTTAATACATCTTAATTTATATTTTGTACATATGTAAGCATACATTTCACACATATGACTGTATTTAATTACATAATTTCTTGTTAATGATACATGTAACATATTTAACAATCATACTAAAATGATAGATGAGTTTTTTATTATATTTGAAGTATTAATTTTATTTTTTTTAATTTTTTACCATTTTTAACATACATTTTTCATTTTAATAACAAGATTTACATAATTTAACTTATCTTTATATTGATAGTATACTTTGCACTGTTATAATGACAGATAAGTTTTACATTGTATATCAAGTATTTATTTAATTTTTTTTAATTTTTTACCATTTCTAACACACATTTATCAATTTTAATTAAAGATTTACATAATTTAACATAATCTTTGTATTGATAACAAACTTTGCACTGTTATAATGACATTTATTTTTCATTTTAGGCCATTCATAAATACATGTTGATTGTCCGAGTTTATTAATTCAATTTGTTTCAACCAACATCATCGTGTGTCATCTAAGAGGTTCCATTAGTCTGTGCATGTTCATAGGATAGGACTCAATTTGATATGTAAAAGTAATTTAAAATGCTGTTATTTAATACATCATAATTTATATTTTGTACATATCTAAGCATACATTTCACACATATGACTGTATTTAATTACATAAATAGTTGTTAATGATACATGTTACCTATTTTACAATGATATTAAAATGATGGATGAGTTTTATATTATATTTCAATTATTTATTCTATTTTTTTTTAATTTTTGACCATTTTTAACATACATTTATCATTTTAATTACAAAATTTACATAATTTAAATTAATCTTTAATTGATAGTATAATTTGACCTGTTATAATGACATTTATTTTTCTTTTTAGGTCATTCATAAATACATGTTGATTGTCCGAGTTTATTAATTCAATTTGTTTCAACCAACATCTTCTTGTGTCATCTAAGAGGTTCCATTGGCCTGTGCGTGTTCATAGTATTGGATTCAATTTGATATGTAAAAGTAATTTAAAAAGCTGTTATTTAATACATCTTAATTTATATTTTGTACATATGTAAGCATACATTTCACACATATGACTGTATTTAATTACATAATTTCTTGTTAATGATACATGTAACATATTTAACAATCATACTAAAATGATAGATGAGTTTTTTATTATATTTGAAGTATTAATTTTATTTTTTTTAATTTTTTACCATTTTTAACATACATTTTTCATTTTAATTACAAGATTTACATTATTTACCATAATCTTTAATTGATAGTA
The DNA here is from genome assembly GCA_949715065.1 of Periphyllus acericola. Lineage (NCBI taxonomy): Eukaryota > Metazoa > Arthropoda > Insecta > Hemiptera > Aphididae > Periphyllus > Periphyllus acericola. Next base: position 7,348,870 of record OX454264.1, on the reverse strand, counting down.
TACTTTGCACTGTAATAATGACAGATAAGTTTTACATTATATATCAAGTATTTATTTAATTTTTTTTAATTTTTTACCATTTCTAACACACATTTATCAATTTAAATTAAAGATTTACATAATTTAACATAATCTTTGTATTGATAAAAAACTTTGCACTGTTTTAATGACATTTAATTTTCTTTTTAGATCATTCATAAATAAATGTTGATTGTCAGAGTTAATTAATTCAATGTGTTTCATCCAACATCGTTGAGTGTCATATAAGATGTTCCATTGACTTGAGCATGCTTATAGGATTGGACTCAATTCGAAATGTAAAAGTAATTTAAAATGCAGTTATTTAATACATCATAATATATTTTATGTACATATCTAAGCATATATTTCGAACATGAGACTGTATTTAATTACATAATTTCTTGTTAATGATACATGTAACTTATTTTATAATCGTATTATTATGATAGATGAGTTTTATATTATATTTCTAGTATTTATTTAATTTTTTTTAATTTTTTACCATTTCTAACACACATTTATCAATTTTAATAACAAGATTTACATAATTTAACTTATCTTTATATTGATAGTATACTTTGCACTGTTATAATGACAGATAAGTTTTACATTGTATATCAAGTATTTATTTAATTTTTTTTAATTTTTTACCATTTCTAACACACATTTATCAATTTTAATTAAAGATTTACATAATTTAACATAATCTTTGTATTGATAACAAACTTTGCACTGTTATAATGACATTTATTTTTCATTTTAGGCCATTCATAAATACATGTTGATTGTCCGAGTTTATTAATTCAATTTGTTTCAACCAACATCATCGTGTGTCATCTAAGAGGTTCCATTAGTCTGTGCATGTTCATAGGATAGGACTCAATTTGATATGTAAAAGTAATTTAAAATGCTGTTATTTAATACATCATAATTTATATTTTGTACATATCTAAGCATACATTTCACACATATGACTGTATTTAATTACATTATTACTTTTAAATGATACATGTAACTTATTTTACTATCGTACTAAAATGATAGATGAGTTTTATATTATATTTCAAGTATTTATTTTATTTATTTTAATTTTTTACCATTTTTAACACACATTTATCAATTTTAATTACAAGATTTACATAATTTTACATAATCTTTGTATTGATAGCATACATTGCACTGTTTTAATGACATTTATTTTTCTTTTTAGGCCATTCATAAATACATGTTGATTGTCCGAGTTTATTAATTCAATTTGTTTCAACCAACATCATCGTGTGTCATCTAAGAGGTTCCATTAGTCTGTGCATGTTCATAGGATAGGACTCAATTTGATATGTAAAAGTAATTTAAAATGCTGTTATTTAATACATCATAATTTATATTTTGTACATATCTAAGCATACATTTCACACATATGACTGTATTTAATTACATAAATAGTTGTTAATGATACATGTTACCTATTTTACAATGATATTAAAATGATGGATGAGTTTTATATTATATTTCAATTATTTATTCTATTTTTTTTTTAATTTTTGACCATTTTTAACATACATTTATCATTTTAATTACAAAATTTACATAATTTAAATTAATCTTTAATTGATAGTATAATTTGACCTGTTATAATGACATTTATTTTTCTTTTTAGGTCATTCATAAATACATGTTGATTGTCCGAGTTTATTAATTCAATTTGTTTCAACCAACATCTTCTTGTGTCATCTAAGAGGTTCCATTGGCCTGTGCGTGTTCATAGTATTGGATTCAATTTGATATGTAAAAGTAATTTAAAAAGCTGTTATTTAATACATCTTAATTTATATTTTGTACATATGTAAGCATACATTTCACACATATGACTGTATTTAATTACATAATTTCTTGTTAATGATACATGTAACATATTTAACAATCATACTAAAATGATAGATGAGTTTTTTATTATATTTGAAGTATTAATTTTATTTTTTTTAATTTTTTACCATTTTTAACATACATTTTTCATTTTAATAACAAGATTTACATAATTTAACTTATCTTTATATTGATAGTATACTTTGCACTGTTATAATGACAGATAAGTTTTACATTGTATATCAAGTATTTATTTAATTTTTTTTAATTTTTTACCATTTCTAACACACATTTATCAATTTTAATTAAAGATTTACATAATTTAACATAATCTTTGTATTGATAACAAACTTTGCACTGTTATAATGACATTTATTTTTCATTTTAGGCCATTCATAAATACATGTTGATTGTCCGAGTTTATTAATTCAATTTGTTTCAACCAACATCATCGTGTGTCATCTAAGAGGTTCCATTAGTCTGTGCATGTTCATAGGATAGGACTCAATTTGATATGTAAAAGTAATTTAAAATGCTGTTATTTAATACATCATAATTTATATTTTGTACATATCTAAGCATACATTTCACACATATGACTGTATTTAATTACATAAATAGTTGTTAATGATACATGTTACCTATTTTACAATGATATTAAAATGATGGATGAGTTTTATATTATATTTCAATTATTTATTCTATTTTTTTTTAATTTTTGACCATTTTTAACATACATTTATCATTTTAATTACAAAATTTACATAATTTAAATTAATCTTTAATTGATAGTATAATTTGACCTGTTATAATGACATTTATTTTTCTTTTTAGGTCATTCATAAATACATGTTGATTGTCCGAGTTTATTAATTCAATTTGTTTCAACCAACATCTTCTTGTGTCATCTAAGAGGTTCCATTGGCCTGTGCGTGTTCATAGTATTGGATTCAATTTGATATGTAAAAGTAATTTAAAAAGCTGTTATTTAATACATCTTAATTTATATTTTGTACATATGTAAGCATACATTTCACACATATGACTGTATTTAATTACATAATTTCTTGTTAATGATACATGTAACATATTTAACAATCATACTAAAATGATAGATGAGTTTTTTATTATATTTGAAGTATTAATTTTATTTTTTTTAATTTTTTACCATTTTTAACATACATTTTTCATTTTAATTACAAGATTTACATTATTTACCATAATCTTTAATTGATAGTATACTTTGCACTGTAATAATGACAGATAAGTTTTACATTATATATCAAGTATTTATTTAATTTTTTTTAATTTTTTACCATTTCTAACACACATTTATCAATTTAAATTAAAGATTTACATAATTTAACATAATCTTTGTATTGATAAAAAACTTTGCACTGTTTTAATGACATTTAATTTTCTTTTTAGATCATTCATAAATAAATGTTGATTGTCAGAGTTAATTAATTCAATGTGTTTCATCCAACATCGTTGAGTGTCATATAAGATGTTCCATTGACTTGAGCATGCTTATAGGATTGGACTCAATTCGAAATGTAAAAGTAATTTAAAATGCAGTTATTTAATACATCATAATATATTTTATGTACATATCTAAGCATATATTTCGAACATGAGACTGTATTTAATTACATAATTTCTTGTTAATGATACATGTAACTTATTTTATAATCGTATTATTATGATAGATGAGTTTTATATTATATTTCTAGTATTTATTTAATTTTTTTTAATTTTTTACCATTTCTAACACACATTTATCAATTTTAATTACAAGATTTACATAATTTTACATAATCTTTGTATTGATAGCAAACATTGCACTGTTTTAATGACATTTATTTTTCTTTTGTAGGCCATTCATAAATACATGTTGATTGTCCGAGTTTATTAATTCAATTTGTTTCAACCAACATCATCGTGTGTCATCTAAGAGGTTCCATTAGTCTGTGCATGTTCATAGGATAGGACTCAATTTGATATGTAAAAGTAATTTAAAATGCTGTTATTTAATACATCATAATTTATATTTTGTACATATCTAAGCATACATTTCACACATATGACTGTATTTAATTACATAATTTCTTGTTAATGATACATGTAACATATTTAACAATCATACTAAAATGATAGATGAGTTTTTTATTATATTTGAAGTATTAATTTTATTTTTTTTAATTTTTTACCATTTTTAACATACATTTTTCAATTTAATAACAAGATTTACATAATTTAACTTATCTTTATATTGATAGTATACTTTGCACTGTTATAATGACAGATAAGTTTTACATTGTATATCAAGTATTTATTTAATTTTTTTTAATTTTTTACCATTTCTAACACACATTTATCAATTTTAATTAAAGATTTACATAATTTTACATAATCTTTGTATTGATAACAATCTTTGCACTGTTATAATGACATTTATTTTTCATTTTAGGCCATTCATAAATACATGTTGATTGTCCGAGTTTATTAATTCAATTTGTTTCAACCAACATCATCGTGTGTCATCTAAGAGGTTCCATTAGTCTGTGCATGTTCATAGGATAGGACTCAATTTGATATGTAAAAGTAATTTAAAATGCTGTTATTTAATACATCATAATTTATATTTTGTACATATCTAAGCATACATTTCACACATATGACTGTATTTAATTACATAAATAGTTGTTAATGATACATGTTACCTATTTTACAATGATATTAAAATGATGGATGAGTTTTATATTATATTTCAATTATTTATTCTATTTTTTTTTAATTTTTGACCATTTTTAACATACATTTATCATTTTAATTACAAAATTTACATAATTTAAATTAATCTTTAATTGATAGTATAATTTGACCTGTTATAATGACATTTATTTTTCTTTTTAGGTCATTCATAAATACATGTTGATTGTCCGAGTTTATTAATTCAATTTGTTTCAACCAACATCTTCTTGTGTCATCTAAGAGGTTCCATTGGCCTGTGCGTGTTCATAGTATTGGATTCAATTTGATATGTAAAAGTAATTTAAAAAGCTGTTATTTCATACATCTTAATTTATATTTTGTACATATGTAAGCATACATTTCACACATATGACTGTATTTAATTACATAATTTCTTGTTAATGATACATGTAACATATTTAACAATCATACTAAAATGATAGATGAGTTTTTTATTATATTTGAAGTATTAATTTTATTTTTTTTAATTTTTTACCATTTTTAACATACATTTTTCATTTTAATTACAAGATTTACATAATTTACCATAATCTTTAATTGATAGTATACTTTGCACTGTAATAATGACAGATAAGTTTTACATTGTATATCAAGTATTTATTTAATTTTTTTAATTTTTTACCATTTCTAACACACATTTATCAATTTAAATTAAAGATTTACATAATTTAACATAATCTTTGTATTGATAAAAAACTTTGCACGTTTTTAATGACATTTAATTTTCTTTTTAGATCATTCATAAATAAATGTTGATTGTCAGAGTTAATTAATTCAATGTGTTTCATCCAACATCGTTGAGTGTCATATAAGATGTTCCATTGACTTGAGCATGCTTATAGGATTGGACTCAATTCGAAATGTAAAAGTAATTTAAAATGCAGTTATTTAATACATCATAATATATTTTATGTACATATCTAAGCATATATTTCGAACATGAGACTGTATTTAATTACATAATTTCTTGTTAATGATACATGTAACTTATTTTATAATCGTATTATTATGATAGATGAGTTTTATATTATATTTCTAGTATTTATTTAATTTTTTTTAATTTTTTACCATTTCTAACACACATTTATCAATTTTAATTACAAGATTTACATAATTTTACATAATCTTTGTATTGATAGCATACATTGCACTGTTTTAATGACATTTATTTTTCTTTTGTAGGCCATTCATAAATACATGTTGATTGTCCGAGTTTATTAATTCAATTTGTTTCAACCAACATCATCGTGTGTCATCTAAGAGGTTCCATTAGTCTGTGCATGTTCATAGGATAGGACTCAATTTGATATGTAAAAGTAATTTAAAATGCTGTTATTTAATACATCATAATTTATATTTTGTACATATCTAAGCATACATTTCACACATATGACTGTATTTAATTACATAATTTCTTGTTAATGATACATGTAACATATTTAACAATCATACTAAAATGATAGATGAGTTTTTTATTATATTTGAAGTATTAATTTTATTTTTTTTAATTTTTTACCATTTTTAACATACATTTTTCATTTTAATAACAAGATTTACATAATTTAACTTATCTTTATATTGATAGTATACTTTGCACTGTTATAATGACAGATAAGTTTTACATTGTATATCAAGTATTTATTTAATTTTTTTTAATTTTTTACCATTTCTAACACACATTTATCAATTTTAATTAAAGATTTACATAATTTAACATAATCTTTGTATTGATAACAAACTTTGCACTGTTATAATGACATTTATTTTTCATTTTAGGCCATTCATAAATACATGTTGATTGTCCGAGTTTATTAATTCAATTTGTTTCAACCAACATCATCGTGTGTCATCTAAGAGGTTCCATTAGTCTGTGCATGTTCATAGGATAGGACTCAATTTGATATGTAAAAGTAATTTAAAATGCTGTTATTTAATACATCATAATTTATATTTTGTACATATCTAAGCATACATTTCACACATATGACTGTATTTAATTACATAAATAGTTGTTAATGATACATGTTACCTATTTTACAATGATATTAAAATGATGGATGAGTTTTATATTATATTTCAATTATTTATTCTATTTTTTTTTAATTTTTGACCATTTTTAACATACATTTATCATTTTAATTACAAAATTTACATAATTTAAATTAATCTTTAATTGATAGTATAATTTGACCTGTTATAATGACATTTATTTTTCTTTTTAGGTCATTCATAAATACATGTTGATTGTCCGAGTTTATTAATTCAATTTGTTTCAACCAACATCTTCTTGTGTCATCTAAGAGGTTCCATTGGCCTGTGCGTGTTCATAGTATTGGATTCAATTTGATATGTAAAAGTAATTTAAAAAGCTGTTATTTAATACATCTTAATTTATATTTTGTACATATCTAAGCATACATTTCACACATATGACTGTATTTAATTACATAATTTCTTGTTAATGATACATGTAACATATTTAACAATCATACTAAAATGATAGATGAGTTTTTTATTATATTTGAAGTATTAATTTTATTTTTTTTAATTTTTTACCATTTTTAACATACATTTTTCATTTTAATTACAAGATTTACATAATTTACCATAATCTTTAATTGATAGTATAATTTGACCTGTTATAATGACATTTATTTTTCTTTTTAGGCCATTCATAAATACATGTTGATTGTCAGAGTTAATTAATTCTATGTGTTTCATCCAACCCCGTTGAGTGTCATCTTAGAGGTTCCATTAGTCTGTGCATGTTCATAGGATAGGACTCAATTTGATATGTAAAAGTAATATAAAATGCAGTTATTTAATACATCTTAATTTTTATTTTGTACATATCTAAGCATACATTTCACACATATGACTGTATTTAATTACATAATTTCTTGTTAATGATACATGTAACATATTTTACAATCATACTAAAATGATAGATGAGTTTTTTATTAAATTTCAAGTATTAATTTTATTTTTTTAATTTTTTAACTTTTTTAACATACGTTCATCAATTTTAATTACAAGATTTACATTATTTAACTTATCTTTATATTGATAGTATACTTTGCACTGTAATAATGACAGATAAGTTTTACATTGTATATCAAGTATTTATTTAATTTTTTTTAATTTTTTACCATTTCTAACACACATTTATCAATTTAAATTAAAGATTTACATAATTTAACATAATCTTTGTATTGATAAAAAACTTTGCACTGTTTTAATGACATTTAATTTTCTTTTTAGATCATTCATAAATAAATGTTGATTGTCAGAGTTAATTAATTCAATGTGTTTCATCCAACATCGTTGAGTGTCATATAAGATGTTCCATTGACTTGAGCATGCTTATAGGATTGGACTCAATTCGAAATGTAAAAGTAATTTAAAATGCAGTTATTTAATACATCATAATATATTTTATGTACATATCTAAGCATATATTTCGAACATGAGACTGTATTTAATTACATAATTTCTTGTTAATGATACATGTAACTTATTTTATAATCGTATTATTATGATAGATGAGTTTTATATTATATTTCTAGTATTTATTTAATTTTTTTTAATTTTTTACCATTTCTAACACACATTTATCAATTTTAATTAAAGATTTACATAATTTAAATTTGACCTGTTATAATGACATTTCTTTTTCTTTTTAGGTCATTCATAAATACATGTTGATTGTCCGAGTTTATTAATTCAATTTGTTTCAATCAACATCATCGTGTGTCATCTAAGAGGTTCCATTGGCCTGTGCGTGTTCATAGTATTGGACTCAATTTGATTTGTAAAAGTAATTTAAAAAGCTGTTATTTAATACATCTTAATTTATATTTTGTACATATCTAAGCATACATTTCACACATATGACTGTATTTAATTACATAATTTCTTGTTAATGATACATGTAACATGTTTTACAATAATACTAAAATGATAGATGAGTTTTTTATTAAATTTCAAGTATTTATTTAATTTTTTTTAATTTTTTATCTTTTTTAACATACGTTCATCAATTTTAATTACAAGATTTACATAATTAAACTTATCATTATATTGATAGTATACTTTGCACTGTTATAATGACAGATAAGTTTTACATTATATATCAAGTATTTATTTAATTTTTTTTAATTTTTTACCATTTATAACACACATTTATCAATTTTAATTAAAGATATACATAATTTAACATAATCTTTGTATTGATAACAAACTTTGCACTGTTATAATGACATTTAATTTTCTTTTTAGATCATTCATAAATAAATGTTGATTGTCAGAGGTAATTAATTCAATGTGTTTCATCCAACATCGTTGAGTGTCATCTAAGATATTCCATTGACCTGAGCATGCCCTTAGGATTGGACTGAATTCGATATGTAAAAGTAATTTAAAATGCAGTTATTTAATACATATTAATTTTTATTTTGTACATATCTAAGCATACATTTCACATATATGACTGTATTTAATTACATTATTACTTTTAAATGATACATGTAACATATTTAACAATCATACTAAAATGATAGATGAGTTTTTTATTATATTTGAAGTATTAATTTTATTTATTTTAATTATTTCCATTTTTAACATACATTTATCAATTTTAATTACAAGATTTACCTAATTTAACATAATCTTTGTATTCATAGCATACTTTGCACTGTTATAATGACAGATAATTTTTTCATTATATATCAAGTATTTATTTTATTTATTTTAATTTTTTACCATTTTTAACATACATTTATCAATTTTAATTACAAGTTTAACATAATTTAACATTTTCTTTGTATTGATAGTATACTTTGCACTGTTATAATGACAGATGAGTTTTACATTATATATCAAGTATTTATTTTATTTTTTTTAATTTTTTTAATATTTTTAACATACATTTATCAATTTTAATTACAAGATTTACATAATTTAACATAATCTTTGTATTGATAGCATACTTTGCACTGTTATAATGACATTTATTTTTCTTTTAGGCCATTCATAAATACATGTTGATTGTCCGAGTTTATTAATTCAATGTGTTTCATCCAACATCGTTGAATGTCATCTAAGAGGTTCCATTGACCTGTGCGTGTTCATAGGATAGGACTCAATTCGAAATGTAAAAGTAATTTAAAATGCAGTTATTTAATACATCATAATTTATATTATGTACATATCTAAGCATACATTTCACACATGATACTGTATTTAATTACATAATTTCTTTTTAATGATACATGTAACTTATTTTATAATCGTATTATTATGATAGATGAGTTTTATATTATATTTCTAGTATTTATTTAATTTTTTTTAATTTTTTACCATTTTTAACATACATTTTTCATTTGATATTACAAGATTTACATAATTTAACATAATCTTTAATTGATAGTATACTTTGCACTGTTATAATGACAGATAAGTTTTACATTATATATCAAGTATTTATTTTATTTATTTAAATTTTTACCATTTTTAACATACATTTATCAATTTTAATTACAATATTTACATTATTTAACATAATCTTTGTATTGATAGCATACTTTGCACTGTTATAATGACATTTTATTTACTTTTTAGTTCATTCATAAATACATGTTGATTGTCAGAGTTAATTAATTCTATGTGTTTCATCCAACATCGTTGAGTGTCATCTAAGATGTTCCATTGACCTGAGCATGCCCTTAGGATTGGACTCAATTCGATATGTAATAGTAATTTAAAATGCAGTGATTTAATACATCTTAATTTATATTTTGTACATATCTAAGCATACATTTCACACATATGTCTGTATTTAATTACATAATTACTTGTTAATGATACATATTATTTATTTTTCAATCATATTAAAATGATAGATGAGTATTATATTATTTTACAAGTATTTATATTCTTTTTAGTGATTCTTTACCATTTTTAACATACGTTCGTCAATTTTTATTACAAGATTTTCATAGTTTAACCTAATCTTTATGATTATCTCAAATTAGAGATACTTAGAGGCTTTACATTTAAAATTTACAATTTATACAATTTTTAAGTCTCGGCATTAGTGCCGCCTGAGAAGTCTGGTTGGATTTTCGGGTAGTGTTGGTATGGCAAGGTCTCTGATTAGCTGGTTGTGGTTGGATTGAAGTTTTGCGTGCAAGAGTTTGTAGTTGTTGTTACATTGTTGCATTTTTATTACTTTTTAATTGTATTTCTTTATGAAGTGTCCCTGTAGTTTCTACAATGTTTGTTATTTTGTTTATCCACAGTAGTATTATATTATGAGAAATTTACAGCTTACATTATACTTTAGTATGTTACCAACATTTGCTATTTTCAAAAAAGTATCATTTTGTCTGCGTGAATTGAAAAATGGATGAAATTCTGTTGTTGATTGGAGCAATAACTTACGAGAGTCATGTGTATGGATACTAGAAAATATACAAATCATATCGTTCCTGTTTAATTAATTTCATTACCTATAATATGCCAAGTGGATGGCAGTACAATAACCAACAATACTGGCATACATAAAATTGTCATATTTCTAGTATTTAAATTATATTAGACACCGCGTTAAAAGATAAATCACAAGATATGAGTTATGTGTATGAAAACAATAAACTAAAGTATTAGTACTTTAATCAAATATATTTTTAAGGATACAAAAAACCGTAAATTATATAAATATATTTTTTTTTACTTTGCATATTTTGTTAATTGTTCTTATAAAATTCACATGAGTATTATGTATAGTTTTTGTTGCATTAGATACACATTTTCATCAATACTCTTAAATCATATTATTTTCTTTTTTTTTTAGGTTATACCACCAGTTGGTTGGATTCCTCGGAGGAAATCTTATGATCATGAAGATATTATGAACATGGTTATCACATGTCCCAATGAACAAGTAACTAATTTAAAATGAATCATTTTCAATGTTAATTTTATTTTATATTCTTTTATTTATTTTAGATTATTAAAGGTAAACAGGGTATATATACCCTAAATAGTAAGCATAATGATCCTCTTCTAGTTTGTGACTATAAGAAAATTACTGAACTGCCATTTTATCAAGCTCCAGAAGCATTTGATTATGCCGCGCTTGAAAGAAAGTATTGGAAAAATATTAATTATAAATCGAGTGTTTATGGTGCAGATGTCTCAGGATCGGTCACATATCCTGATGTTAATGTATGTTTTAAATTCTTTAAATACCTTTTAACTTACATGTTAAATTTCTTCTTCATTTAAGGCATGGAATATTAGCAGGTTGGGTACAATATCGGATCAAGTAAATAATGATGACAAGTTGACAATGAGTGAATACTCCATATCTATATTTTGGAATGTGGAAAGCAACATTTCCTTGGCACACCGAAAATATAGATTTGTATAGCATAAACTACTTAAACTATGGATTTCCAAAGACATGGTATACCTGTTAAAATTTTTATTTTACAACTTGGTGATTTTTATCATGTTATGTATATTATTTTAGGTACGTAATCCCCCCTAGATAAGGTCATCGATTTCAAAAGCTTGTTAATAATATATATGATACCAAATCTTGCTCTTTCTTTCTGAGACACAAAATGGTTATTATATCACCTTCAGTTTTAAAATCACAAAGCATATTTACCAATAAAGTAATTTATTCATTAAATCATAATTGTAAAAAAATAATTGTTCTACCTATGTACTAGGTTCTATTAATATTCATAAAATTATACACGAAGTTAAATAATTTATTTTTATTTCAGATTACTCAGGAGAATAGGGAATTCATGATTACATTCCCATTCTCATATCATATGGGATTCAATCATGTATTCAATACTGCGGAGTTGATAAATTTTGCATTGAGTAGATGGGTCGAATACGGAAAAAGAACGTCACTTTGTAGTTGGTCTAAATATAAAATTTCGTTCAGCATGGATACATATGTGAAAACTTATCAACCAGAAAGTTATCAATTGTGGCGTGATGGCAAAGATATAGGATACCATCCTTAAAATCCTATAAAATATCATCATCAATATCCTATAAAATCCTATAAAAAGTATAATGTAAAAAATAAAGTAGACTGTAGTAGAATAAAAGAACTATTTTTTAAAGAAATCAGATATAATTGATTGTTTTTTAATGTTTGACCTATCTGTGATGTTTTAAATAACGTTTAGCGCGGAAAAAATCTCGTCTCCAATTTCTTGTTGTTCTTGAATGTACTTACGTACAACCTGTAAACTATCTAATGCCTGGGCAAGAGTAGTTTACGTCAAAGCCAATTCACCATCGTCATCAATATCCGACTCCTCCCCACTGGACTCGTTAGGTATTTCTTGGAATTTTAAATCGTTCAGTATTTCATTATCAGTAGGATAGTATGTTGTTATAACACCAGAGTCCACCTCAACAAAATGTTGGAATTCAACTGTATTAGTCTCAGGAAAAAGCTGCTGATATCGATCCCACTCAATTGGGTTTTCTTCTTCGACTGGTTTTTGTTTATAATAAATAATAATATACATTCTTGGTTATTTGACCTTCCAGTTATCGAAGTGTGTACATAGTACATATTTTATAGTATAAATTCGAGTTATAAGCTAAAATTCCACTAAAATTACTTCGACTTATCGAGAAATTCGAGTTAGCGAAATTCTAATTATCGAGAAAATTTATCACACATATCATATATTGGGAGCCAGGGCCCGAGGCATTCCTTTGAGTTATGGAAAATTCGACTTATAGAGATTCAAGTAATCGAGGTTTAACTGTATATATATATTGTTTTTGTGCCTGTTAGATAATTTTTGTATTTATTTTATAATTAAAAAACCTTACTGTGGTGTATGTACCAACAGTATCAAAATTTATCAAACATTGTCAAACAGAATAGTACTAATGAAGCAAATGAGCTTAGGTAGCACATTGTTGGTTAATATTTAAGGCAGCCGACGGACGAGACCGGAAAGTGTACGTTTCTCTGACATAAAATGGTTATTATATCACCTTCTATGTTAAAATCACGTAGCACAAATAAAGTAATTTTATTCATTAATTCATAATTTTAAAAATTATTTGTTCTCACTATATACTGGGATTTTTTAATATTAATAAAATAAAGCACGAGTTAAAATTATTTATATAATTATTTTTCGAAGCATATTTTGAGGATTTTTTGTGCATATAAATCCGGTCCCTAATGATTACATTCCCATTCTCGACTCGTATGGGATTCCACCATAGTATTAATATGGCAGAGTCTGTTAGTTTATCATTGAATTGATGGTCGGAATATGGCAAGAGAATGTTGCTTTGCAGTTGTGATGAAAACAAACTATAATAAAGCATGGGTACATTTGTAAAAACAAACCAACCAGAAAGGTAAATAGTTCATACTAAATCAATGATTAAGTGTACCTTGTACGAGCTCAATTAACTACAATATTTTCGAATATAATGACAATGGTTAATTTTTTTAAATTATTATATTTGAAATAATATTTAGTACCACAAATATGTGTTGACCATTAAGCAATGATTTATAAATTAAAACCAATTTTAGAGTGTAATAACGGAATACGTAATATATTGTGCATCAAAAGAATCTGTTGACTAAATAACAAGAACAATGGCAAACGAATTAGGACCACTTGGCATACTATACTGTTAGGAATATTCCCAGGTTTGTTATAAAATATAGATGACTATTATACTATATTATAACACAGCAAATTATATTTGTAAACCATATGTAAAATAAATTAATATATTGTGTTTTACAGAACTTAATGATATAGCTGATATTTTTTTTGTAGCGACTATTCACAAATGGTTAATCGTCTGAATTTGTACGTGGACGGAGGATTTATGACTAGATAAGTTTTCAATACCTTATCTCAATCTCAACATTTATTTTAATGAAATTGTCATGAAATACCAATTTTTAGTGTTTTTTTTTCGAAGTATAAACCTCTAACAGACATTGTATTCATTTTTTTCATTGTCCTATATTATGACCCCCACAAGGTATATTCTTTATGGTATGCTACAGATATTTAAATATCTACGATTCAATTAGCATTTTTTACATGATTTTAGAAGAATCGAGTGGATATTATTATTATTATTTTCGATTGTATTATAATGAATTATACAAAGTCGTTATTACAAAAATACATTATGTACAGAAGATAGGAGGTTATATAATAAAATAAATAATAGAAACTTAATACAATTCTGTAAATGATATGATAGGAGAAAGAAGTTTTAGAATTCTAGTGTCATTAAAATTGATTATCTCAAATAAAAATATAGTTTAAAGTCTTAAAGAGAAGAATTCCAAGTAAAACGGACAGATTTCAATTTCTAGAAATGTTTTGTTCAAACTGTTTTTAACAAAAAAAAAATTATTTTAACCATGTGATATGGGTGAGTGCTAGGGCTCAAATGTTTATGAAATTGCATATTTTTTCTATTAATATTTGTATCCAGGTCTGCATTACACTCCAGTTCTACTGAGTCATTAATACTATTTTATTTTTTCATTTCTTTCCATATTTTTTAGTTTTATATTTTAAATACATTATAACAGAACCAAATATAGGCCCAAACAACATACATTCAGTCCAACTGTAGATGTTTACCAGTCAACTAAATTAGAATCATGTGAATTATCTTTTTTCGAATCAATTTAAGTAATCAATGATACTAGAGAAACCATCAGAATAGCTAGTGAAAAATTAGAAACAGAAATTTATAACGAAATTAATACTCCAACAAAATGCGATATTACTATGAAAAAAATTAGAGATATACAACAGTATAGAGAGGAGAAATGAACATTTCTAGTATGTTTTAATAAGTTCCAAAAAATACATTTATTTTGTTTTTAATAACACAAGGATTGTGATGATTTCTGCAGGGAAACATAATGTATATGACATATTAACACTTCTAGTTAATTTAATGTAATTTTAGCCCCGTTTTCACACTAATTTAAGGTATTTATTATAAACTTATATGTAGCTGTCAGTTTTTCAAAATAAAACCACAGGACTAATCAAGAAATACCCGTTTTTTTCATTACGAAAATTATAACCTAGGACAGAAATAAAAGCTTTAAACTTTTATGTTAGAAAAATATACCATTTCGCTTTAAAATATAATTGTTTTCATGTATCTTTTACCATTTTTTTGTGTACAAAATTATCAAATAAATTTATCATGTAGCTTAAATATTGTTTTCATATAATTTGATCTGCCGCTACTTATATCGAACAACATTATTTTATTTGCTCGAATTACAAAGACTTGAAATGTTTTGTCAGACTCCACTGTGAAAGTGAGTACCATTTTGTAAGTTTTATGAGCATAATTTTTAATATTTTGTTTTGAGTAAAACTTTCTCTATGTTCGATAAAACTGCGATATTACTATGAAAAAAAATTAAAGATTTAGTAACTATACATCGTAAAAAAAATATTATCACAAATTAACATTTCTAACACATTAATTTTGCCGCCTAGATTGTACCAATAATTAATTTAATTTTGGATCTCGATAACATTGACAACCACTTGTGCATTTTTATTATTAATTTACCGATGGCCAATATATTGTAATAATAAAAATATACGTCTTCGAGCTCATCAACGTATAAAGTGAGGCACAACCGAAAATAAATTGATATGATAGTGGTGAGCGGACCAACGAGCATCTTGTTGACATCACCTGACACCTCAACAATATTTTAACCTTCTTTTTTTTTTAAAAAAAAATTATCGAAAAACGATCGGGAAGGATCGTACATACATAATATTCTATTTGCGTGGAATGAATCCAGAAAAATCAGATGATGATTCGTACGGGAGCCATCACGCGGAATGTATCATCGGATAGACCCGGTCAAAACGAATATCAACCAGACTCAAAAGCAACCATAAACAACATAGAGTATATATGTAAACGGATAGACCGTGAACCATACAATCAGTACATGGGCAATGGTCTCACGGCGTTACCGGAACGATACACACCCAATTATATGATAAAGTTATGTAAGTTATATATTATATAAACTTATATTTTTATATATTTTTTTTTATTATTATTATTAATTTTAAATCCTCGGATTTTCGATAAGTATTTTCATTATACTGTATAATCGCAATGTAAAACAAAATATTACGTAAGTACTGAAAATAATGTAAAACAAATATTTAAAATGCGTATACTAAATTTATGGTTTTATTTACAATTATATAAATGTATAATTTGCGGTATTCAGATACTTCATAAAAATATTCATTGGTAATCCTTACATCAAAATATCGGGCCAACCCAGAAAAAAATGTACAGCTACGCCGCTATTCGCTGGCCGTTACTTAACAGTAGATTAAACGGTAATAATGAGGAGCTTGAATAGTGGTGTGATTATTGGCTATCTCGCGACAATCCCACTACTAGAACGAACGGTAAATGCTTTTAAAATAGCATTTATAGTGTGCAAAAGTATAATAAAGCAAAATTACTCGAGAGCTTCATATACGGGTTCCATATCGAATCCCGTTATAGAGCTCTGAGAAGAGATGATAATTTTTGTCGGTATGTTCAAATAAATTATAACAGTAACGCAATCTACCTACGTTACTTATCCGATGAATGCGGGCCTAATTCTGGAACGTCACAATTGTTTTCATGCTTATCCTATACTCATGGCCATATCATGTAGACATGGATATTGTTCACATTTCACAATACATAATTAGTCTTCGAGCGAAATTATTTAATAGTTATTTGTTTTTTTTTTAATTGTAATTTGTAATTCATTACTGCGATTTTGAGTAATTTGTAATTTGTAATTAATTCCTTTTTTATATGAAATATGAATTGTAACATCAAACACTGAAAATTATTTAAACTATTTTGAATGTTATAAAGTGTTCGGTTGAATTAAATTTTTGAATTTTTGGTATGTACGAGTATATTATCAGAATTCATTAATGATGAGTTAATAATAAAATAAATAATGTGAGAACACGTAATTTTAAGATTTAAGAAAATTAATTATGTTTGAATTTATATACATATATATATATATATATATATATATATATATATATATATATATATATATATATATATAATACATTCAGAATTCAAAAGAATAAATTTATAAGAAATTATACTATGTGTCCGGTGTGCAGCATACAAAGCTGATTAATTGCAAAATAATACATTGATAACGTACAGGATATGAAACAGTTTCTTGAAAATTAAATTTGCATAAATTTTCATTTTTTTTTTAATTTTAAATTATTTAAAATTACATTTATATTGCCCAATTCCTGTAAAAAGAACATTATAAGTAAAAGTTTTAATATATAAAAAACTGGAAATATTTCAGTTTTACAATATTTGTATACCAAACAGTTGTGAAATTTAAAAGTAATTTAAATTAAGTTATAATCACGCTTAATTGATTTTTAAATTTATGTTCTACTAAGATTTATATTATACATGAGATAGGTTTTGATACATTAGGTGAAAGTACTGTGATAAACTGTTCTCGCCTGATCCTCGGTTCAAACAAGAAAAAAAAAGGTTTTGATACATTGCAATAAAAAAACAAATTTAATGTAATTCAACTTACATTCTTCTATACTGTAATTTTTAAATAATTTAAAAATCCTTCACACAATGTTCATAAATATTATATGATCATACCAAATTATAATATACATTATTATTCGGTTAGGTAAATAGTTATTATACACTAATAGATTTTTTACTCATGAGCATCATTTTCGTTTATGTTTTTATATGGAGGTCGTTGTGCAGTGTATGATTTGAAACAAAAAAAGGGGCATTTGTGATTTTGCGGAGTGAAATATTTTGAAACGTTTGAATTTTTTTGGTGTTTGATTTTTTGGTTGCCCCCCTCGGTTGAAGTCCGTAAGTCCATATTGGTTTTAGAAGAAATTTGTAAATTATTAATTTTGTTTTCAAATTTGTGAATTTATTTGTAAAGAGTGTTTTGATCATACGGGAGCGTGTATTGAGAAGTAGCCTTTTTGTTTTTAAATGTTTATTCCAGGTTAATCTTTTGTCGAGGTGAAGCCCTAAATGTCTAACCGTGTCAGATAGTGGGATAGGGGTATTATTTATAAAAACATTTGGACACTGACAATAAATTAGTTATATTTTTTCGACACTATAAATTTCCTAGGAATAATTTATATGGCAAAACAACGTTTGCCGGGTTAGCTAGTATTTATAAACAATATACATATTATATATCATGTATAGGCTAATGTAGTCATTCAAATTTTAAAATATACAGTAATGTCAGACTAAATCTTTATTATATTTCTAATTTATAAATTAATTCTAATTAATAAATTAATGAAAAAAACATATTTGTCTAGAATCTAACCAACTTTTCTTTAATATTATATCAAATATATATAATATAATAGTATTCATCATTTTGCCCTATGTAATTGCAGTTTTTAAAGATTTAACTTAAGTATGTAAATAATTATTTGTGGAATTCTTCATCAACGTTGTTATAAAATATAAATAGGTAATCGTTTAATATCAATAAGACAGAAGAGATGGTAAATCTAAATAATATTATAATAAAATAATAAAATAATATTAACTAGTGAAAGTAAAAAAAAGAGAAAAGTCTTACCTTTTTGCGACCGGACTAATTTCTCTACGGGGAACCAATTTGGTATGGTTTGGACGGTCAGTGTTGAGATGTGGTTGTATTTACACATAGATATAAAATAAGATATTATTTAGAAATTATAATATTAGGTTTATAAGAATAATACAACTGGGTAAAATGTAAATGATACATGGATATTTACCGGTCAATAAATAATTATTTATTATCTTACAAGGAAAATGTCGATCGTAATCGTTTGCGACGGCCTGTCTTTCTAGTGCGATGGGTCCCCCGTCCAACCTATCCCGTGATCGAGTAAGGTGGAAAGGTCGACCGAGTCGTGTTGTTTGTGTCCCGTCGTGTCGGATCGTAAGATAGTCTGCGCGACTCACTGTAATGCTCATACTTTGCACTTGCAATTACTACGGGCCGTGTCAAAGTGATTTATGTCCACTCGAACAGCGTTTGAAGTCCTGATTGACCAGAGTGCGCCAGACTGCTATGTAACAACTACCTATATATTTAACTAGCTGACCCGGCAATGCTTTGCTATTGCTAGATTTCAGTACATTTATATATGTTTAGGAATATGTGAAAAGTTTGATATGAATTATATCAGATATTTAATTTGATTAATTTGTTTAGTATAATTTTATATATAAGTGTGGAATATATTTGTTTCGTTATGAATTTATGATGTATGATTTTTATTTTGTTTGTTAATTATATCAATTTGTCTTAAACATTAAATATTTCTGGATACACCACGTTAAGTGTCTCGCCTTCTGGGGCCATCACAAATAGATTTTATTTGCATGTGACACGTGACAGAGCTACGTACAATTGACCATGGGAAAAACACTGGATGGTTAAGTCTAAACCTGCAACGTTTAATCTTTGACCTTGTGCCTTATCAGTAGTCATTGCAAAGCTTAATTTCACGGGAATTTGGAGCCGTTTGAACTGGAATGGCAAATTGGTTGGTATCATTGGTATTCTAGGAATCAAGACCATTTCCCCAGCTTCACAGCCAGTAAGGATAATACACTCAAGCAGACAGTTTTTTAAAGACTTTATTTATAATCTCGTACCGTTGCATAATTTTGGTGGACTTAAGTTACGAAGTAAAATTATAGGAAAACCTACTTTTAGAATTAATTTGTGAGGTGGGGTCCCTGAAGGAGATAAAGAATTTAAAAATTCAGTTGGATAATGTATCCCCTCCTCTGCATCTAAAACAGTGTCAACGGAATAGTAAACTTTTGTTGGTGCATTGAATTTTAACAGTATCATGTCATTTATTTTATTGACTTGATCGTTAGTTGATGACAATATTGCTCTTTCTTGAAACCAACTTGACGTTTTAGTCGAAATATTAGGTAAATCTGGGTAAACATTTTCAATTAGGTCCAGCAAATTATACATCAAAAAACAAAGTTCAGACAGATCAATTTTACCATTTCTAGTCAGTGACTGACCATTACCAACACGGAGTAAAGCATCAGCAAAAGTTTTATTTCCTTGGTGAGATGATAATATTCTCATATTAGTTTTCAGTTTCAATTTAGTTATGTCTGGCCAAATGTAAGATCTCTTTAATGATGCGTTGACTTCATCAGCACTCGTTCCTCTTACTACAACTGGCAAGATTTGACGAAAATCTCCAGAAAATAAGACTGTTCAGCCACCCATTAATGTATTTTTATTACGTAAGTCCCGCAAGGTTCTATCCAATGCCTCAACCGAGCTTTTGTGGGACATGGATGCTTCTCCCAAACAATGAACACATAATCCCGCATCAATTGAGCAGTGTTGCTTTGTTTGGATATATGTATTACAGACACTTGATGTGTCATCGTAGGACATTTTTAGCGGGATCTTGAAAGTGGTATGCGCAGTTCGACCACCTTCTAAAAGCGTAGCTGAAATTCCAGATGAAGCCACAGCAAGAGCGATTTTTCTGTCTGTTCTTATTTTGGCGAGCAATAAATTAATGTGTTATTTGTATACTGAAATAACTCAGTTATTATGTTTCTACAAACAAAACTAAGATTACGCCATATAACCGATAAGTTGAGTGAAAAGTAATAAATAAGTAAAAAGCGGAAAAACAATACAAAAAATAAGTGTCTAATACCGTGGTTCGAACCCGAGACGCTGTCTTTGAAATCTTATAAAAGTGCCACTGCGCAAGAGAAATCTGTGCACGGGGCGATAATTTTATGCTTAAGTATATCCGGATGTGGGGAACAAATAATTTTTTTATTTTAATTAATTTTTGTATTTTATTAATTAAGTTATACGAATAAATTGTATATTAAAACCTTCCCTGAATCTAGACCTATTGATTAGTGAAAATTGTACTAAAATCCGTTGGGTACTTTTTGAATTACGTTTATAAGCGTACATACAAAAAAGGGGGTTCTATTTTATATAGTAGTATAGAAGATGTACCGTTAAAGTTTGTTAACATATTATTATTATCTAAAAAAAGCATTTTCTATGTTCTAGAAAAAAAGATTCGGACAAAAATATTTTTGAAATGACAATGAAAAGAAAATTATGAAAAATCTTATATTAAATTTTCAAAATTGAAGGTTTTATACTTTTATGCATTTTTACTACAAAAATGTTTCAAAATTGTACTTTTTTTGAAATTATACTCAATTTAATTTCATTAACCAGTAATATGTGCAGAAGACATGAATAAGGAACTTTGTACCACATTTTTAAGACTTTTTCGAATAAAAATTATTTAATGGACATTTTACGAAAAAACTAAGAAAACATAAAACATTTTCAAAAATCTATAAATGGTTCAAGAAAATTCGAAATCTTTTGGTAATTATTACTAAAAAATCTATAGCAAACAATGATTACATTACAATATCATGTATCTTAAATTATAATTTTTTTAGTTGCGATGAAAAAAAAAATCGATTTTGTCGAAAATCGGTATACCGTATAGTTTGCTGGTTTTTTATAATTGTTATCGTCTGATTTTATCAGTTATTCGGAAAACTGTTTATAAATTAAAAAAATAACCCAACTAATTACCAACTAGACACCGTCTTATCACTAATCTCCGATGATCACAGAAATTTTACTCGTCGAAACTCGAAATCTTGTACACGGAAAAAAATAAAAACACACTATCACAAGTCACGATAAAACCAATACATTGCTCGTACCAATCCGAGTCTACAAAATAAATAATTATACCTACCTAGCTTAAATATTATAGCCAAATGTGAATAATTCCAATGTATTGTTAAAATAAAACGATTATAATTATTAATTATATTACAATATTGCTCAAGCGACACACCAATAGGCGTGTAAAAACATTTTGAACTAAGTGATGTACATATAGAGATAAACATTTAAATTTTTTAACGTATGTAACTTTGGAAATTTGATGTTATGGGATTTAATTTTTGAATCTTCTCAATTACATTGATATCAAATGGCAGGGCCGTATGATAAGGCTGTTTAGGGCGGCACATTTTAACATCGAGTACAACAGTAGAAAGTATAGGATGCCACCAAATATCACCGTATCACCCACCGGTTAACCTATTATGCACGTCTGTTGGCAAATTCATTGTGCGTGACGCAGTGTTGTCGTGGAGGTGTCCTTGCCTGCCCTTGCGGGGAAATAGTCGGGTCTGGTGCAACTAGCGTGATACCACAAAATCAATCGGAACAACATCATGCTCTTGTTATCACTAAATTTTATATTGTTGTAAGCAGTAAGCACGAACACATCTAGGTCGGTATACACATATCCGTTCAGTATTCGTTCGGTCCGTTCCGTGTCCGACGTTTTAAATTTGTTTACTTGTTATCAAATGACCATATTTACACATGGCCGTTCAGTATACGTTCCGTATCCGTGCCGCCCATTCCGTGTCCGACGTTTTAAATTTGTTTACTTGTTATCAAATGAGCATGTTTACACAAGCCCGTTAAGTATTCGATCAGTATCCGAAACGTCCGATTCCGTATTTTTAAATTTATCGGAGACAATGTTTTGGGGAATTTCACTGATACGGAGACAGAAAACACCCAAAGTCTTGTTTCTTTTTTGTTGTTTCTTCTTCTTCTTCGTCTAGTAACAACGCAAGTACAGCTAGATCTTCTATATCTATATCATCTAAGTACTCTGCCATTTTTTCACTCAAATATTTGATGATAAAAAGTAAGACAATTAATCATTTTAAAAATTAGAAAAAAATATTAAAATACAAACAACGTGAGTACAAATGTGCATTTCATACTGACGTACATTGGTGCACTGAAGATGGTATACAAAAACTCATCATAACTTGTTAATGATACATGTAACCTATTTTACAATCATATCAAAATGATAGATGAGTTTTATAATATTTTACAATTATTTATTTTCTTTTTAGTGATTATTTACAATTTTTAACATAAGTTTATCAATTTTAATTACCACATTTTCATAATTAATGTATTAATAGTATACTCGTACTTTGCCCTGTTATATTGACATTTATTTTTCTCTTTAGGTCATTCATAAATACATCTTGATTGTCCGGATAAATTTATTCAATTTGTTTCAACCAACATCATCGTGTGTCATCTAAGAGGTTTCATTGGTGTGTGATGTTCATAGGATTGGACTAAATTTGATTTTTAAAAGTTATTTAAAATGCAGTTATTTAATACATCATTATTTATATTTTTTACATATCTAAGCATACATTTCACACATATGACTGTATTTTATTACATTATTACTTCTTAATGATACGTGACTTTGCCCTGTTATCATAACATTTCTTTTTCTCTTTAGGTCATTCATAAATACATGTTGATTGTCAGAGTTAATTAATTCAATGTGTTTCATCCAACATCATCGTGTGTCATCTAAGAGGATCCATTGGTCTGTGCGTGCTCATAGGATTGGACTCAATGTAATATGTAAAAGTAATTTAAAATGCAGTTATTTAATACATCTTAATTTATATTTTGTACACATCTAAGCATACATTTCACACATATTACCGTATTTAATTACATAATGTCTTGTAATGATAGATGTAACTTAATTTATAATCATATTAAAAATATGATAAATGAGTTTTTAATTATATTTCAAGTATTAATTTAATTTTTTTTAATTTTTTACCATTTTTAACATACATTTATCATTTTAATTACAAGATTTACATAATTTAACTTAATCTTTAATTGATAGTATAATTTGACCTGTTATAATGACATTTCTTTTTCTTTTTAGGTCATTCATAAATACATTTTAATTGTCAGAGATAATTAATTCAATGTGTTTCATCCAACATCCTTCAGTGTCATCTAGGAGGTTCCGTTGGCCTGTACGTGCTCATAGGATTGGACTCAATGTAATATGTAAAAGTAATTTAAAATGCAGTTATTTAATACATCTTAATTTATATCTTATACATATCTAAGCATACATTTCACACATATGACTGTATTTAATTACACAATTACTTGTTAGTGATACATGTAATTTATTTTACAATCATATAAAAATGATAGATGAGTTTTATTTATTTTACAAGTATTTATTTTCTTTTTAGTGATTCTTTACCATTTTTAACATACGTTCATCAATTTTAATTACAAGATTTACATAATTTAACCTTATCTTTATATTGATAGTTTACTTTGCCCTGTTATTATAACATTTCTTTTTCTCTTTAGGTCATTCATAAATACATGTTTATTGTCCGAGTTTATTCATTCAATTTGTTTCAACCAACATCATCGTGTGACATCTTAGAGGTTCCATTGTCCTGTACGTACTCATAGGATTGGACTCAATGTAATATGTAAAAGTAATTTAAAATGAAATTATTTAATACATCTTAATTTATATTTTGTACATATCTAAGCATACATTTCACACATATGACTGTATTTAATTACATAATTAATTGTTAATGATACATGTAACTTATTTTACAATCATATTAAAATGATAGATGAGTTTTATATTATATTTCATGTATTAATTTTATTTTTTTCAATTTTTTCCCATTTTTAACATACATTTACCAATTTAAAATACAAGATTTACATAATTTAACATAATTATTATATTGATAGTAAAAATTCCCCGTTATAATGACATTTCTTTTTCTTTTTAGGTCATTCATAAATACATGTTGATTGTCAGAGTTAATTAATTCAATGTGTTTCATCCAACATCATCGTGTGTCATCGAAGAGGATCCATTGGCCTGTATGTGCTCATAGGATAGGACTCAATTTGATATGTAAAAGTAATTTAAAATGCTGTTATTTAATACATCTTAATTTATATTTTATACATATCTAAGCATACATTTCACACATGAGACTGTATTAAATTACATAATTTCTTGTAATGATAGATGTAACTTAATTTATAATCATATTAAAAATATGTTAGATGAGTTTTTAATTATATTTCAAGTATTAATTTTATTTTTTTTAATTTTTTACCATTTTTAACATACATTTATTATTTTAATTACAAGATTTACATAATTTAACTTAATCTTTAATTGATAGTATAATTTTACCTGTTATAATGACAGATGAGTTTTACATTATATATCAAGTATTTATTTTATTTATTTTAATTTTTTACCATTTTTAACATACATTTATCAATTTTATTTACAAGATTTACATTATTTAATATAATCTTTGTATTGATAGCATACTTTGCACTGTTATAATGACATTTATTTTTCTTTTTAGGCCATTCATAAATACATGTTGATTGTCCGAGTTTATTTATTCAATTTGTTTCAACCAACATCATCGTGTGTCATCTAAGAGCTTCTATTATTCTGTGCGTACTAATAGTATTGGACTCAACTTGTTATGTAAAAGTAATTTAAAATGCAGTAATTTAATACATTATTACTTGTAAATGATACATGTAACCTATTTTACAATCGTACTAAAATGATAGATGAGTTTTATATTATATTTCAAGTATTTATTTTATTTTTTTTAATTTTTTACCATTTTTAACACACATTTATCAATTTTAATTACAAGATTTACATAATTTAACCTTATCTTTATATTGATAGTATTGTTTGCCCTGTTATAATGACATTTATTTTTCTTTTTAGGCCATTCATAAATACATGTTGATTGTCCGAGTTTATTAATTCAATTTGTTTCAACCAACATCATCGTGTGTCATCTAAGAGTTTCGATTGGCCTGTGCGAGCTCATAGGATTGGACTCAATGTAATATGTAATATTAATTTAAAATGCAGTTATTTAATACATCTTAATTTATATCTTATACCTATCTAAGCATACATTTCACACATATGACTGTATTTAATTACATAATTACTTGTTAATGATACATGTAACCTATTTTACAATAATATCAAAATGATAGATGAGTTTTATATTATATTATAAGTATTTATTTTATTTTTTTAAATTTTTTAACATTTTTAACTCACATATATCAATTTTAATAACAAGATTTACATAATTTAACCTAATCTTTATATTGATAGTATACTTTGCCCTGTTATAATGACATTTCTTTTTCTTTTTAGGTCATTCATAAATACATGTTGATTGTCAGAGATAATTAATTCAATGTGTTTCATCCAACATCGTTGAGTGTCATTTAAGAGGTTCCATTGGTCTGTACGTGCTCATATAATTGGACTCTATGTAATATGTAAAAGTAATTTAAAATGCAGTTATTTAATACATCTTATTTCATATTTTGTACATATCTAAGCATACATTTCACACATATGACCGTATTTAATTACATTATTACTTCTTAATGATACATGTATTTAAATTACAAGATTTACATAATTTAACCTAATCTTTATATTGATAGTTTACTTTGCCCTGTTATCATAACATTTCTTTTTCTCTTTAGGTCATTCATAAATACATGTGGACTGCTTGAGCTTATTCATTCAATTTGTTTCAACCAACATCATCGTGTGTCATCTAAGAGTTTCGATTGGCCTGTGCGTGCTCATAGGATTGGACTCAATGTAATATGTAATAGTAATTTAAAATGCAGTTATTTAATACATCTTAATTTATATTTTGTACATATCTAAGCATAAATTTCACACATAAGACTGTATTTAATTATATAATTACTTGTTAATGATACATGTAACTTATTTTACAATCATATTAAAATGATAGATGAGTTAATATTATATTTCAAGTATTTATTCTAATTATTTTAATTTTTTACCATTTTTTACATACATTTATCATTTTAATTACAAGATTTACATAATTTAACTTAATCTTTAATTGATAGTATAATTTGACCTGTTATAATGACATTTCTTTTTCCTTTTAGGTCATTCATAAATACATTTTGATTGTCAGAGTTAATTAATTCAATGTGTTTCATCCAACATCCTTGAGTGTCATCTAGGAGGTTCCGTTGCCTGTGCGTGCTCATAGTATTGGACTCGATTTGATATGTAAAAGTAATTAAAAAAGCAGTTATTTAATACATCTTAATTTATATTTTGTACACATCTAAGCATACATTTCACACATATGACTGTATTTAATTACATAATTTCTTGTTACTGATACATGTTACCTATTTTACAATGATAATAAAATGATAGATGAGTTTTATATTATATTTCAAGTATTAATTTCATTTTTTTAAATTTTTTACCATTTTTAACATACATTTATCATTTTAATTACAAGATTTACATAATTTAACTTAATCTTTAATTGATAGTATAATTTTACCTGTTATAATGACAGATGAGTTTTACATTATATATCACGTATTTATTTTATTTATTTTAATTTTTTACCATTTTTAACATACATTTATCAATTTTATTTACAAGATTTACATTATTTAACATAATCTTTGTATTGATAGCATACTTTGCACTGTTATAATGACATTTATTTTTCTTTTTAGGCCATTCTTAAATACATGTTGATTGTCCGAGTTTATTAATTCAATTTGTTTCAACCAACATCATCGTGTGACATCTTAGAGGTTCCATTGGCCTGTACGTGCTCATAGGATTGGACTCAATTTGATATGTAAAATAAATTTAAAATGCAGTTATTTTATACATCTTAATTTTTATTTTGTACATATCTAAGCATACATTTCACACATGAGACTGTATTTAATTACATAATTAATTGTTAATGATACATGTAACTTAATTTATAATCATATTAAAAATATGATAAATGAGTTTTTAATTATATTTCAAGTATTAATTTTATTTTTTTTAATTTTTTACCATTTTTAACATACATTTATTATTTTAATTACAAGATTTACATAATTTAACTTAACTTTTATAATGATAGTATTGTTTGCCCTGTTTTAATGACATTTATTTTTCTTTTTAGGCCATTCATTAATACATGTTGATTGTCCGAGTTAATTAATTCAATTTGTTTCAACCAACATCATCGTGTGTCATCTAAGAGGTTCCATTGGCCTGTGCGTGCTCATAGTATTGGACTCAATTTGATATGTAAAATTAATTTAAAATGCAGTTATTTTATACATCTTAATTTTTATTTTGTACATATCTAAGCATACATTTCACACATATGACTGAATTTAATTGCATAATTTCTTGTTACTGATACATGTTACCTATTTTACAATGATAATAAAATGATAGATGAGTTTTATATTATATTTCAAGTATTAATTTCATTTTTTTAAATATTTTACCATTTTTAACATACATTTATCATTTTAATTACAAGATTTACATAATTTAACTTAATCTTTAATTGATAGTATAATTTTACCTGTTATAATGACAGATGAGTTTTACATTATATATCAAGTATTTATTTTATTTATTTTAATTTTTTACCATTTTTAACATACATTTATCAATTTTATTTACAAGATTTACATTATTTAATATAATCTTTGTATTGATAGCATACTTTGCACTGTTATAATGACATTTATTTTTCTTTTTAGGCCATTCATAAATACATGTTGATTGTCCGAGTTTATTTATTCAATTTGTTTCAACCAACATCATCGTGTGTCATCTAAGAGCTTCTATTATTCTGTGCGTACTAATAGTATTGGACTCAACTTGTTATGTAAAAGTAATTTAAAATGCAGTAATTTAATACATTATTACTTGTAAATGATACATGTAACCTATTTTACAATCGTACTAAAATGATAGATGAGTTTTATATTATATTTCAAGTATTTATTTTATTTTTTTTAATTTTTTACCATTTTTAACACACATTTATCAATTTTAATTACAAGATTTACATAATTTAACCTTATCTTTATATTGATAGTATTGTTTGCCCTGTTATAATGACATTTATTTTTCTTTTTAGGCCATTCATAAATACATGTTGATTGTCTGAGTTTATTAATTCAATTTGTTTCAACCAACATCATCGTGTGTCATCTAAGAGTTTCGATTGGCCTGTGCGAGCTCATAGGATTGGACTCAATGTAATATGTAATATTAATTTAAAATGCAGTTATTTAATACATCTTAATTTATATCTTATACCTATCTAAGCATACATTTCACACATATGACTGTATTTAATTACATAATTACTTGTTAATGATACATGTAACCTATTTTACAATAATATCAAAATGATAGATGAGTTTTATATTATATTATAAGTATTTATTTTATTTTTTTAAATTTTTTAACATTTTTAACTCACATATATCAATTTTAATAACAAGATTTACATAATTTAACCTAATCTTTATATTGATAGTATACTTTGCCCTGTTATAATGACATTTCTTTTTCTTTTTAGGTCATTCATAAATACATGTTGATTGTCAGAGATAATTAATTCAATGTGTTTCATCCAACATCGTTGAGTGTCATTTAAGAGGTTCCATTGGTCTGTACGTGCTCATATAATTGGACTCTATGTAATATGTAAAAGTAATTTAAAATGCAGTTATTTAATACATCTTATTTCATATTTTGTACATATCTAAGCATACATTTCACACATATGACCGTATTTAATTACATTATTACTTCTTAATGATACATGTATTTAAATTACAAGATTTACATAATTTAACCTAATCTTTATATTGATAGTTTACTTTGCCCTGTTATCATAACATTTCTTTTTCTCTTTAGGTCATTCATAAATACATGTGGACTGCTTGAGCTTATTCATTCAATTTGTTTCAACCAACATCATCGTGTGTCATCTAAGAGTTTCGATTGGCCTGTGCGTGCTCATAGGATTGGACTCAATGTAATATGTAATAGTAATTTAAAATGCAGTTATTTAATACATCTTAATTTATATTTTGTACATATCTAAGCATAAATTTCACACATAAGACTGTATTTAATTATATAATTACTTGTTAATGATACATGTAACTTATTTTACAATCATATTAAAATGATAGATGAGTTAATATTATATTTCAAGTATTTATTCTAATTATTTTAATTTTTTACCATTTTTTACATACATTTATCATTTTAATTACAAGATTTACATAATTTAACTTAATCTTTAATTGATAGTATAATTTGACCTGTTATAATGACATTTCTTTTTCCTTTTAGGTCATTCATAAATACATTTTGATTGTCAGAGTTAATTAATTCAATGTGTTTCATCCAACATCCTTGAGTGTCATCTAGGAGGTTCCGTTGCCTGTGCGTGCTCATAGTATTGGACTCGATTTGATATGTAAAAGTAATTAAAAAAGCAGTTATTTAATACATCTTAATTTATATTTTGTACACATCTAAGCATACATTTCACACATATGACTGTATTTAATTACATAATTTCTTGTTACTGATACATGTTACCTATTTTACAATGATAATAAAATGATAGATGAGTTTTATATTATATTTCAAGTATTAATTTCATTTTTTTAAATTTTTTACCATTTTTAACATACATTTATCATTTTAATTACAAGATTTACATAATTTAACTTAATCTTTAATTGATAGTATAATTTTACCTGTTATAATGACAGATGAGTTTTACATTATATATCACGTATTTATTTTATTTATTTTAATTTTTTACCATTTTTAACATACATTTATCAATTTTATTTACAAGATTTACATTATTTAACATAATCTTTGTATTGATAGCATACTTTGCACTGTTATAATGACATTTATTTTTCTTTTTAGGCCATTCTTAAATACATGTTGATTGTCCGAGTTTATTAATTCAATTTGTTTCAACCAACATCATCGTGTGTCATCTAAGAGCTTCTATTATTCTGTGCGTACTCATAGTATTGGACTCAACTTGATATGTAAAAGTAATTTAAAAAGAAATTATTTAATACATCTTAATTTATATTTTGTACATATCTAAGCATACATTTCACACATATGACTGTATTTAATTACAAAATTAATTGTTAATGATACATGTAACTTATTTTACAATCATATTAAAATGATAGATGAGTTTTATATTATATTTCAAGTATTAATTTTATTTTTTTCAATTTTTTCCCATTTTTAACACACATTTATCAATTTTAATTACAAGATTTACATAATTTAACCTTATCTTTATATTGATAGTTTACTTTGCCCTGTTATTATAACATTTCTTTTTCTCTTTAGGTCATTCATAAATACATGTTTATTGTCCGAGTTTATTCATTCAATTTGTTTCAACCAACATCATCGTGTGACATCTTAGAGGTTCCATTGTCCTGTACGTGCTCATAGGATTGGACTCAATGTAATATGTAAAAGTAATTTAAAATGCAATTATTTAATACATCTTAATTTATATTTTGTACATATCTAAGCATACATTTCACACATGAGACTGTATTTAATTACATAATGTCTTGTAATGATAGATGTAACTTAATTTATAATCATATTAAAAATATGATAGATGAGTTTTTAATTATATTTCAAGTATTAATTTATTTTTTTTAAATTTTTTACCATTTTTAACATACATTTATTATTTTAATTATAAGATTTACATAATTTAACTTAATCTTTATAATGATAGTATTTTTTGCCCTGTTATAATGATATTTATTTTTCTTTTTAGGCCATTCATAAATACATGTTGATTGTCCGAGTTTATTAATTCAATTTGTTTCAACCAACATCATCGTGTGTCATCTAAGAGTTTCGATTGGCCTGTGCGTGCTCATAGGATTGGACTCAATGTAATATGTAATATTAATTTAAAATGCAGTTATTTAATACATCTTAATTTATATCTTTTACCTATCTAAGCATACATTTCACACATATGACTGTATTTAATTACATAATTACTTGTTAATGATACATGTAACCTATTTTACAATAATATCAAAATGATAGATGAGTTTTATATTATATTATAAGTATTTATTTTATTTTTTTAAATTTTTTAACATTTTTAACTCACATATATCAATTTTAATAACAAGATTTACATAATTTAACCTAATCTTTATATTGATAGTATACTTTGCCCTGTTATAATGACATTTCTTTTTCTTTTTAGGTCATTCATAAATACATGTTGATTGTCAGAGATAATTAATTCAATGTGTTTCATCCAACATCGTTGAGTGTCATTTAAGAGGTTCCATTGGTCTGTACGTGCTCATATAATTGGACTCTATGTAATATGTAAAAGTAATTTAAAATGCAGTTATTTAATACATCTTATTTCATATTTTGTACATATCTAAGCATACATTTCACACATATGACCGTATTTAATTACATTATTACTTCTTAATGATACATGTATTTAAATTACAAGATTTACATAATTTAACCTAATCTTTATATTGATAGTTTACTTTGCCCTGTTATCATAACATTTCTTTTTCTCTTTAGGTCATTCATAAATACATGTGGACTGCTTGAGCTTATTCATTCAATTTGTTTCAACCAACATCATCGTGTGTCATCTAAGAGTTTCGATTGGCCTGTGCGTGCTCATAGGAATGGACTCAATGTAATATGTAATAGTAATTTAAAATGCAGTTATTTAATACATCTTAATTTATATTTTGTACATATCTAAGCATAAATTTCACACATAAGACTGTATTTAATTATATAATTACTTGTTAATGATACATGTTACTTATTTTACAATCATATTAAAATGATAGATGAGTTTAATATTATATTTCAAGTATTTATTCTAATTATTTTAATTTTTTACCATTTTTTACATACATTTATCATTTTAATTACAAGATTTACATAATTTAACTTAATCTTTAATTGATAGTATAATTTAACCTGTTATAATGACATTTCTTTTTCCTTTTAGGTCATTCATAAATACATTTTGACTGTCAGAGTTAATTAATTCAATGTTTTTCATCCAACATCCTTGAGTGTCATCTAGGAGGTTCCGTTGCCTGTGCGTGCTCATAGTATTGGACTCGATTTGATATGTAAAAGTAATTAAAAAAGCAGTTATTTAATACATCTTAATTTATATTTTGTACACATCTAAGCATACATTTCACACATATGAATGTATTTAATTACATAAATAATTGTTAATGATACATGTTACCTATTTTACAATGATTTTAAAATGATAGATGAGTTTTATATTATATTTCAAGTATTATTTCATTTTTTTAAATTTTTTACCATTTTTAACATACATTTATCATTTTAATTACAAGATTTACATAATTTAACTTAATCTTTAATTGATAGTATAATTTGACCTGTTATAATGACATTTCTTTTTCTTTTTAGGTCATTCATAAATACATGTTGATTGTCAGAGATAATTAATTCAATGTGTTTCATCCAACATCCTTCAGTGTCATCTAGGAGGTTCCGTTGGCCTGTACGTGCTCATAGGATTGGACTCAATGTAATATGTAAAAGTAATTTAAAATGCAGTTATTTAATACATCTTAATTTATATCTTATACATATCTAAGCATACATTTCACACATATGACTGTATTTAATTACACAATTACTTGTTAGTGATACATGTAATTTATTTTACAATCATATAAAAATGATAGATGAGTTTTATTTATTTTACAAGTATTTATTTTCTTTTTAGTGATTCTTTACCATTTTTAACATACGTTCATCAATTTTAATTACAAGATTTACATAATTTAACCTTATCTTTATATTGATAGTTTACTTTGCCCTGTTATTATAACATTTCTTTTTCTCTTTAGGTCATTCATAAATACATGTTTATTGTTCGTGTTTATTCATTCAATTTGTTTCAACCAACATCATCGTGTGACATCTTAGAGGTTCCATTGTCCTGTACGTACTCATAGGATTGGACTCAATGTAATATGTAAAAGTAATTTAAAATGAAATTATTTAATACATCTTAATTTATATTTTGTACATATCTAAGCATACATTTCACACATATGACTGTATTTAATTACATAATTAATTGTTAATGATACATGTAATATATTTTACAATCATACTAAAATGATAGATGAGTTTTTTTATTATATTTCAAGTATTAATTTTATTTTTTTCAATTTTTTCCCATTTTTAACATACATTTACCAATTTAAAATACAAGATTTACATAATTTAACATAATTATTATATTAGTAGTAAAAATTCCCCGTTATAATGACATTTCTTTTTCTTTTTAGGTCATTCATAAATACATGTTGATTGTCAGAGTTAATTAATTCAATGTGTTTCATCCAACATCATCGTGTGTCATCTAAGAGGATCCATTGGCCTGTATGTGCTCATAGGATAGGACTCAATTTGATATGTAAAAGTAATTTAAAATGCTGTTATTTAATACATCTTAATTTATATTTTATACATATCTAAACATACATTTCACACATGAGACTGTATTTAATTACATAATGTCTTGTAATGATAGATGTAACTTAATTTATAATCATATTAAAAATATGATAGATGAGTTTTTAATTATATTTCAAGTATTAATTTAATTTTTTTAAATTTTTTACCATTTTTAACATACATTTATTATTTTAATTACAAGATTTACATAATTTAACTTAATCTTTATAATGATAGTATTATTTGCCCTGTTATAATGACATTTATTTTTCTTTTTAGGCCATTCATTAATACATGTTGATTGTCCGAGTTTATTCATTCAATTTGTTTCAACCAACATCATCGTGTGTCATCTAAGAGGTTCCGTTGGCCTGTACGTGCTCATAGGATTGGACTCAATGTAATATGTAAAAGTAATTTAAAATGCAGTTATTTCATACATCTTAATTTATATCTTATACATATCTAAGCATACATTTCACACATATGACCGTATTTAATTACACAATTACTTGTTAGTGATACATGTATTTAAATTACAAGATTTACATAATTTAACCTAATCTTTATATTGATAGTTTACTTTGCCCTGTTATCATAACATTTCTTTTTCTCTTTAGGTCATTCATAAATACATGTGGACTGCTTGAGCTTATTCATTCAATTTGTTTCAACCAACATCATCGTGTGTCATCTAAGAGTTTCGATTGGCCTGTGCTTGCTCATAGGATTGGACTCAATGTAATATGTAATAGTAATTTAAAATGCAGTTATTTAATACATCTTAATTTATATTTTGTACATATCTAAGCATAAATTTCACACATAAGACTGTATTTAATTATATAATTACTTGTTAATGATACATGTTACTTATTTTACAATCATATTAAAATGATAGATGAGTTTAATATTATATTTCAAGTATTTATTCTAATTATTTTAATTTTTTACCATTTTTTACATACATTTATCATTTTAATTACAAGATTTACATAATTTAACTTAATCTTTAATTGATAGTATAATTTGACCTGTTATAATGACATTTCTTTTTCCTTTTAGGTCATTCATAAATGTATTTTGATTGTCAGAGTTAATTAATTCAATGTGTTTCATCCAACATCCTTGAGTGTCATCTAGGAGGTTCCGTTGCCTGTGCGTGCTCATAGTATTGGACTCGATTTGATATGTAAAAGTAATTAAAAAAGCAGTTATTTAATACATCTTAATTTATATCTTATACATATCTAAGCATACATTTCACACATATGACTGTATTTAATTACACAATTACTTGTTAGTGATACATGTAATTTATTTTACAATCATATAAAAATGATAGATGAGTTTTATTTATTTTACAAGTATTTATTTTCTTTTTAGTGATTCTTTACCATTTTTAACATACGTTCATCAATTTTAATTACAAGATTTACATAATTTAACCTTATCTTTATATTGATAGTTTACTTTGCCCTGTTATTATAACATTTCTTTTTCTCTTTAGGTCATTCATAAATTCATGTTTATTGTTCGAGTTTATTCATTCAATTTGTTTCAACCAACATCATCGTGTGACATCTTAGAGGTTCCATTGTCCTGTACGTACTCATAGGATTGGACTCAATGTAATATGTAAAAGTAATTTAAAATGAAATTATTTAATACATCTTAATTTATATTTTGTACATATCTAAGCATACATTTCACACATATGACTGTATTTAATTACATAATTAATTGTTAATGATACATGTAACATATTTTACAATCATACTAAAATGATAGATGAGTTTTTTTATTATATTTCAAGTATTAATTTTATTTTTTTCAATTTTTTCCCATTTTTAACATACATTTACCAATTTAAAATACAAGATTTACATAATTTAACATAATTATTATATTGATAGTAAAAATTCCCCGTTATAATGACATTTCTTTTTCTTTTTAGGTCATTCATAAATACATGTTGATTGTCAGAGTTAATTAATTCAATGTGTTTCATCCAACATCATCGTGTGTCATCTAAGAGGATCCATTGGCCTGTATGAGCTCATAGGATAGGACTCAATTTGATATGTAAAAGTAATTTAAAATGCTGTTATTTAATACATCTTAATTTATATTTTATACATATCTAAGCATACATTTCACACATGAGACTGTATTTAATTACATAATGTCTTGTAATGATAGATGTAACTTAATTTATAATCATATTAAAAATATGATAGATGAGTTTTTAATTATATTTCAAGTATTAATTTTATTTTTTTAAATTTTTTACCATTTTTAACATACATTTATTATTTTAATTATAAGATTTACATAATTTAACTTATTCTTTATAATGATAGTATTGTTTGCCCTGTTATAATGACATTTCTTTTTCTTTTTAGGTCATTCATAAATACATGTTGATTGTCAGAGATAATTAATTCAATGTGTTTCATCCAACATCGTTGAGTGTCATTTAAGAGGTTCCATTGGTCTGTACGTGCTCATATAATTGGACTCTATGTAATATGTAAAAGTAATTTAAAATGCAGTTATTTAATACATCTTATTTCATATTTTGTACATATCTAAGCATACATTTCACACATATGACCGTATTTAATTACATTATTACTTCTTAATGATACATGTATTTAAATTACAAGATTTACATAATTTAACTTAATCTTTATAATGATAGTTTACTTTGCCCTGTTATCATAACATTTCTTTTTCTCTTTAGGTCATTCATAAATACATGTGGACTGCTTGAGCTTATTCATTCAATTTGTTTCAACCAACATCATCGTTTGTCATCTAAGAGTTTCGATTGGCCTGTGCGTGCTCATAGGATTGGACTCAATGTAATATGTAATAGTAATTTAAAATGCAGTTATTTAATACATCTCAATTTATATTTTGTACATATCTAAGCATAAATTTCACACATAAGACTGTATTTAATTATATAATTACTTGTTAATGATACATGTTACTTATTTTACAATCATATTAAAATGATAGATGAGTTTAATATTATATTTCAAGTATTTATTCTAATTATTTTAATTTTTTACCATTTTTTACATACATTTATCATTTTAATTACAAGATTTACATAATTTAACTTAATCTTTAATTGATAGTATAATTTGCCCTGTTATAATGACATTTATTTTTCTTTTTAGGCCATTCATAAATACATGTTGATTGTCCGAGTTTATTAATTCAATTTGTTTCAACCAACATCATCGTGTGTCATCTAAGAGTTTCGATTGGCCTGTGCGTGCTCATAGGATTGGACTCAATGTAATATGTAATATTAATTTAAAATGCAGTTATTTAATACATCTTAATTTATATCTTATACCTATCTAAGCATACATTTCACACATATGACTGTATTTAATTACATAATTACTTGTTAATGATACATGTAACCTATTTTACAATAATATCAAAATGATAGATGAGTTTTATATTATATTATAAGTATTTATTTTATTTTTTTAAATTTTTTAACATTTTTAACTCACATATATCAATTTTAATAACAAGATTTACATAATTTAACCTAATCTTTATATTGATAGTATACTTTGCCCTGTTATAATGACATTTCTTTTTCTTTTTAGGTCATTCATAAATACATGTTGATTGTCAGAGATAATTAATTCAATGTGTTTCATCCAACATCGTTGAGTGTCATTTAAGAGGTTCCATTGGTCTGTACGTGCTCATATAATTGGACTCTATGTAATATGTAAAAGTAATTTAAAATGCAGTTATTTAATACATCTTATTTCATATTTTGTACATATCTAAGCATACATTTCACACATATGACCGTATTTAATTACATTATTACTTCTTAATGATACATGTATTTAAATTACAAGATTTACATAATTTAACCTAATCTTTATATTGATAGTTTACTTTGCCCTGTTATCATAACATTTCTTTTTCTCTTTAGGTCATTCATAAATACATGTGGACTGCTTGAGCTTATTCATTCAATTTGTTTCAACCAACATCATCGTGTGTCATCTAAGAGTTTCGATTGGCCTGTGCGTGCTCATAGGATTGGACTCAATGTAATATGTAATAGTAATTTAAAATGCAGTTATTTAATACATCTTAATTTATATTTTGTACATATCTAAGCATAAATTTCACACATAAGACTGTATTTAATTATATAATTACTTGTTAATGATACATGTTACTTATTTTACAATCATATTAAAATGATAGATGAGTTTAATATTATATTTCAAGTATTTATTCTTATTATTTTAATTTTTTACCATTTTTTACATACATTTATCATTTTAATTACAAGATTTACATAATTTAACTTAATCTTTAATTGATAGTATAATTTAACCTGTTATAATGACATTTCTTTTTCCTTTTAGGTCATTCATAAATACATTTTGATTGTCAGAGTTAATTAATTCAATGTTTTTCATCCAACATCCTTGAGTGTCATCTAGGAGGTTCCGTTGCCTGTGCGTGCTCATAGTATTGGACTCGATTTGATATGTAAAAGTAATTAAAAAAGCAGTTATTTAATACATCTTAATTTATATTTTGTACACATCTAAGCATACATTTCACACATATGAATGTATTTAATTACATAAATAATTGTTAATGATACATGTTACCTATTTTACAATGATTTTAAAATGATAGATGAGTTTTATATTATATTTCAAGTATTAATTTTATTTTTTTAAATTTTTTACCATTTTTAACATACATTTATTATTTTAATTATAAGATTTACATAATTTAACTTAATCTTTATAATGATAGTATTGTTTGCCCTGTTATAATGACATTTATTTTTCTTTTTAGGCCATTCATAAATACATGTTGATTGTCCGAGTTTATTAATTCAATTTGTTTCAACCAACATCATCGTGTGTCATCTAAGAGTTTCGATTGGCCTGTGCGTGCTCATAGGATTGGATTCAATGTAATATGTAATATTAATTTAAAATGCAGTTATTTAATACATCTTAATTTATATCTTATACCTATCTAAGCATACATTTCACACATATGACTGTATTTAATTACACAATTACTTGTTAGTGATACATGTAATTTATTTTACAATCATATAAAAATGATAGATGAGTTTTATTTATTTTACAAGTATTTATTTTCTTTTTAGTGATTCTTTACCATTTTTAACATACGTTCATCAATTTTAATTACAAGATTTACATAATTTAACCTTATATTTATATTGATAGTTTACTTTGCCCTGTTATTATAACATTTCTTTTTCTCTTTAGGTCATTCATAAATACATGTTTATTGTTCGAGTTTATTCATTCAATTTGTTTCAACCAACATCATCGTGTGACATCTTAGAGGTTCCATTGTCCTGTACGTACTCATAGGATTGGACTCAATGTAATATGTAAAAGTAATTTAAAATGAAATTATTTAATACATCTTAATTTATATTTTGTACATATCTAAGCATACATTTCACACATATGACTGTATTTAATTACATAATTAATTGTTAATGATACATGTAACATATTTTACAATCATACTAAAATGATAGATGAGTTTTTTTATTATATTTCAAGTATTAATTTTATTTTTTTCAATTTTTTCCCATTTTTAACATACATTTACCAATTAAAAATACAAGATTTACATAATTTAACATAATTATTATATTGATAGTAAAAATTCCCCGTTATAATGACATTTCTTTTTCTTTTTAGGTCATTCATAAATACATGTTGATTGTCAGAGATAATTAATTCAATGTGTTTCATCCAACATCGTTGAGTGTCATTTAAGAGGTTCCATTGGTCTGTACGTGCTCATATAATTGGACTCTATGTAATATGTAAAAGTAATTTAAAATGCAGTTATTGAATACATCTTATTTCATATTTTGTACATATCTAAGCATACATTTCACACATATGACCGTATTTAATTACATTATTACTTCTTAATGATACATGTATTTAAATTACAAGATTTACATAATTTAACCTAATCTTTATATTGATAGTTTACTTTGCCCTGTTATCATAACATTTCTTTTTCTCTTTAGGTCATTTATAAATACATGTGGACTGCTTGAGCTTATTCATTCAATTTGATTCAACCAACATCATCGTGTGTCATCTAAGAGTTTCGATTGGCCTGTGCTTGCTCATAGGATTGGACTCAATGTAATATGTAATAGTAATTTAAAATGCAGTTATTTAATACATCTTAATTTATATTTTGTACATATCTAAGCATAAATTTCACACATAAGACTGTATTTAATTATATAATTACTTGTTAATGATACATGTTACTTATTTTACAATCGTATTAAAATGATAGATGAGTTTAATATTATATTTCAAGTATTTATTCTAATTATTTTAATTTTTTACCATTTTTTACATACATTTATCATTTTAATTACAAGATTTACATAATTTAACTTAATCTTTAATTGATAGTATAATTTGACCTGTTATAATGACATTTCTTTTTCCTTTTAGGTCATTCATAAATATATTTTGATTGTCAGAGTTAATTAATTCAATGTGTTTCATCCAACATCCTTGAGTGTCATCTAGGAGGTTCCGTTGCCTGTGCGTGCTCATAGTATTGGACTCGATTTGATATGTAAAAGTAATTAAAAAAGCAGTTATTTAATACATCTTAATTTATATTTTGTACACATCTAAGCATACATTTCACACATATGAATGTATTTAATTACATAAATAATTGTTAATGATACATGTTACCTATTTTACAATGATTTTAAAATGATAGATGAGTTTTATATTATATTTCAAGTATTATTTCATTTTTTTAAATTTTTTACCATTTTTAACATACATTTATCATTTTAATTACAAGATTTACATAATTTAACTTAATCTTTAATTGATAGTATAATTTGACCTGTTATAATGACATTTCTTTTTCTTTTTAGGTCATTCATAAATACATGTTGATTGTCAGAGATAATTAATTCAATGTGTTTCATCCAACATCCTTCAGTGTCATCTAGGAGGTTCCGTTGGCCTGTACGTGCTCATAGGATTGGACTCAATGTAATATGTAAAAGTAATTTAAAATGCAGTTATTTAATACATCTTAATTTATATCTTATACATATCTAAGCATACATTTCACACATATGACTGTATTTAATTACACAATTACTTGTTAGTGATACATGTAATTTATTTTACAATCATATAAAAATGATAGATGAGTTTTATTTATTTTACAAGTATTTATTTTCTTTTTAGTGATTCTTTACCATTTTTAACATACGTTCATCAATTTTAATTACAAGATTTACATAATTTAACCTTATCTTTATATTGATAGTTTACTTTGC
Source organism: Periphyllus acericola (assembly GCA_949715065.1). NCBI lineage: Eukaryota > Metazoa > Arthropoda > Insecta > Hemiptera > Aphididae > Periphyllus > Periphyllus acericola. The sequence goes on along the minus strand of OX454264.1, from coordinate 7,306,237 downwards.
CCTGTTATTATAACATTTCTTTTTCTCTTTAGGTCATTCATAAATACATGTTTATTGTTCGAGTTTATTCATTCAATTTGTTTCAACCAACATCATCGTGTGACATCTTAGAGGTTCCATTGTCCTGTACGTACTCATAGGATTGGACTCAATGTAATATGTAAAAGTAATTTAAAATGAAATTATTTAATACATCTTAATTTATATTTTGTACATATCTAAGCATACATTTCACACATATGACTGTATTTAATTACATAATTAATTGTTAATGATACATGTAACATATTTTACAATCATACTAAAATGATAGATGAGTTTTTTTATTATATTTCAAGTATTAATTTTATTTTTTTCAATTTTTTCCCATTTTTAACATACATTTACCAATTTAAAATACAAGATTTACATAATTTAACATAATTATTATATTAGTAGTAAAAATTCCCCGTTATAATGACATTTCTTTTTCTTTTTAGGTCATTCATAAATACATGTTGATTGTCAGAGTTAATTAATTCAATGTGTTTCATCCAACATCATCGTGTGTCATCTAAGAGGATCCATTGGCCTGTATGTGCTCATAGGATAGGACTCAATTTGATATGTAAAAGTAATTTAAAATGCTGTTATTTAATACATCTTAATTTATATTTTATACATATCTAAGCATACATTTCACACATGAGACTGTATTTAATTACATAATGTCTTGTAATGATAGATGTAACTTAATTTATAATCATATTAAAAATATGATAGATGAGTTTTTAATTATATTTCAAGTATTAATTTAATTTTTTTAAATTTTTTACCATTTTTAACATACATTTATTATTTTAATTACAAGATTTACATAATTTAACTTAATCTTTATAATGATAGTATTATTTGCCCTGTTATAATGACATTTATTTTTCTTTTTAGGCCATTCATTAATACATGTTGATTGTCCGAGTTTATTCATTCAATTTGTTTCAACCAACATCATCGTGTGTCATCTAAGAGGTTCCATTGGCCTGTGCGTGCTCATAGTATTGGACTCAATTTGATATGTAAAAGTAATTTAAAATGCAGTTATTTTATACATCTTAATTTTTATTTTGTACATATCTAAGCATACATTTCACACATATGACTGTATTTAATTACATAATTTCTTGTTACTGATACATGTTACCTATTTTACAATGATAATAAAATGATAGATGAGTTTTATATTATATTTCAAGTATTAATTTCATTTTTTTAAATTTTTTACCATTTTTAACATACATTTATCATTTTAATTACAAAATTTACATAATTTAACTTAATCTTTAATTGATAGTATAATTTGACCTGTTATAATGACATTTCTTTTTCTTTTTAGGTCATTCATAAATACATGTTGATTTTCAGAGATAATTAATTCAATGTGTTTCATCCAACATCCTTCAGTGTCATCTAGGAGGTTCCGTTGGCCTGTACGTGCTCATAGGATTGGACTCAATGTAATATGTAAAAGTAATTTAAAATGCAGTTATTTCATACATCTTAATTTATATCTTATACATATCTAAGCATACATTTCACACATATGACCGTTTTTAATTACACAATTACTTGTTAGTGATACATGTATTTAAATTACAAGATTTACATAATTTAACCTAATCTTTATATTGATAGTTTACTTTGCCCTGTTATCATAACATTTCTTTTTCTCTTTAGGTCATTCATAAATAAATGTGGACTGCTTGAGCTTATTCATTCAATTTGTTTCAACCAACATCATCGTGTGTCATCTAAGAGTTTCGATTGGCCTGTGCTTGCTCATAGGATTGGACTCAATGTAATATGTAATAGTAATTTAAAATGCAGTTATTTAATACATCTTAATTTATATTTTGTACATATCTAAGCATAAATTTCACACATAAGACTGTATTTAATTATATAATTACTTGTTAATGATACATGTTACCTATTTTACAATCATATTAAAATGATAGATGAGTTTAATATTATATTTCAAGTATTTATTCTAATTATTTTAATTTTTTACCATTTTGTACATACATTTATCATTTTAATTACAAGATTTACATAATTTAACTTAATCTTTAATTGATAGTATAATTTGACCTGTTATAATGACATTTCTTTTTCCTTTTAGGTCATTCATAAATGTATTTTGATTGTCAGAGTTAATTAATTCAATGTGTTTCATCCAACATCCTTGAGTGTCATCTAGGAGGTTCCGTTGCCTGTGCGTGCTCATAGTATTGGACTCGATGTGATATGTAAAAGTAATTAAAAAAGCAGTTATTTAATACATCTTAATTTATATTTTGTACACATCTAAGCATACATTTCACACATATGAATGTATTTAATTACATAAATAATTGTTAATGATACATGTTACCTATTTTACAATGATTTTAAAATGATAGATGAGTTTTATATTATATTTCAAGTATTATTTCATTTTTTTAAATTTTTTACCATTTTTAACATACATTTATCATTTTAATTACAAGATTTACATAATTTAACTTAATCTTTAATTGATAGTATAATTTGACCTGTTATAATGACATTTCTTTTTCTTTTTAGGTCATTCATAAATACATGTTGATTGTCAGAGATAATTAATTCAATGTGTTTCATCCAACATCCTTCAGTGTCATCTAGGAGGTTCCGTTGGCCTGTACGTGCTCATAGGATTGGACTCAATGTAATATGTAAAAGTAATTTAAAATGCAGTTATTTAATACATCTTAATTTATATCTTATACATATCTAAGCATACATTTCACACATATGACTGTATTTAATTACACAATTACTTGTTAGTGATACATGTAATTTATTTTACAATCATATAAAAATGATAGATGAGTTTTATTTATTTTACAAGTATTTATTTTCTTTTTAGTGATTCTTTACCATTTTTAACATACGTTCATCAATTTTAATTACAAGATTTACATAATTTAACCTTATCTTTATATTGATAGTTTACTTTGCCCTGTTATTATAACATTTCTTTTTCTCTTTAGGTCATTCATAAATACATGTTTATTGTTCGAGTTTATTCATTCAATTTGTTTCAACCAACATCATCGTGTGACATCTTAGAGGTTCCATTGTCCTGTACGTACTCATAGGATTGGACTCAATGTAATATGTAAAAGTAATTTAAAATGAAATTATTTAATACATCTTAATTTATATTTTGTACATATCTAAGCATACATTTCACACATATGACTGTATTTAATTACATAATTAATTGTTAATGATACATGTAACATATTTTACAATCATACTAAAATGATAGATGAGTTTTTTTATTATATTTCAAGTATTAATTTTATTTTTTTCAATTTTTTCCCATTTTTAACATACATTTACCAATTTAAAATACAAGATTTACATAATTTAACATAATTATTATATTGATAGTAAAAATTCCCCGTTATAATGACATTTCTTTTTCTTTTTAGGTCATTCATAAATACATGTTGATTGTCAGAGTTAATTAATTCAATGTGTTTCATCCAACATCATCGTGTGTCATCTAAGAGGATCCATTGGCCTGTATGAGCTCATAGGATAGGACTCAATTTGATATGTAAAAGTAATTTAAAATGCTGTTATTTAATACATCTTAATTTATATTTTATACATATCTAAGCATACATTTCACACATGAGACTGTATTTAATTACATAATGTCTTGTAATGATAGATGTAACTTAATTTATAATCATATTAAAAATATGATAGATGAGTTTTTAATTATATTTCAAGTATTAATTTTATTTTTTTAAATTTTTTACCATTTTTAACATACATTTATTATTTTAATTATAAGATTTACATAATTTAACTTAATCTTTATAATGATAGTATTGTTTGCCCTGTTATAATGACATTTCTTTTTCTTTTTAGGTCATTCATAAATACATGTTGATTGTCAGAGATAATTAATTCAATGTGTTTCATCCAACATCGTTGAGTGTCATTTAAGAGGTTCCATTGGTCTGTACGTGCTCATATAATTGGACTCTATGTAATATGTAAAAGTAATTTAAAATGCAGTTATTTAATACATCTTATTTCATATTTTGTACATATCTAAGCATACATTTCACACATATGACTGTATTTAATTACATTATTACTTCTTAATGATACATGTATTTAAATTACAAGATTTACATAATTTAACTTAATCTTTATAATGATAGTTTACTTTGCCCTGTTATCATAACATTTCTTTTTCTCTTTAGGTCATTCATAAATACATGTGGACTGCTTGAGCTTATTCATTCAATTTGTTTCAACCAACATCATCGTGTGTCATCTAAGAGTTTCGATTGGCCTGTGCGTGCTCATAGGATTGGACTCAATGTAATATGTAATAGTAATTTAAAATGCAGTTATTTAATACATCTTAATTTATATTTTGTACATATCTAAGCATAAATTTCACACATAAGACTGTATTTAATTATATAATTACTTGTTAATGATACATGTTACTTATTTTACAATCATATTAAAATGATAGATGAGTTTAATATTATATTTCAAGTATTTATTCTAATTATTTTAATTTTTTACCATTTTTTACATACATTTATCATTTTAATTACAAGATTTACATAATTTAACTTAATCTTTAATTGATAGTATAATTTGCCCTGTTATAATGACATTTATTTTTCTTTTTAGGCCATTCATAAATACATGTTGATTGTCCGAGTTTATTAATTCAATTTGTTTCAACCAACATCATCGTGTGTCATCTAAGAGTTTCGATTGGCCTGTGCGTGCTCATAGGATTGGACTCAATGTAATATGTAATATTAATTTAAAATGCAGTTATTTAATACATCTTAATTTATATCTTATACCTATCTAAGCATACATTTCACACATATGACTGTATTTAATTACATAATTACTTGTTAATGATACATGTAACCTATTTTACAATAATATCAAAATGATAGATGAGTTTTATATTATATTATAAGTATTTATTTTATTTTTTTAAATTTTTTAACATTTTTAACTCACATATATCAATTTTAATAACAAGATTTACATAATTTAACCTAATCTTTATATTGATAGTATACTTTGCCCTGTTATAATGGCATTTCTTTTTCTTTTTAGGTCATTCATAAATACATGTTGATTGTCAGAGATAATTAATTCAATGTGTTTCATCCAACATCGTTGAGTGTCATTTAAGAGGTTCCATTGGTCTGTACGTGCTCATATAATTGGACTCTATGTAATATGTAAAAGTAATTTAAAATGCAGTTATTTAATACATCTTAATTTATATTTTATACATATCTAAGCATACATTTCACACATGAGACTGTATTTAATTACATAAATAATTGTTAATGATACATGTTACCTATTTTACAATGATTTTAAAATGATAGATGAGTTTTATATTATATTTCAAGTATTAATTTTATTTTTTTAAATTTTTTACCATTTTTAACATACATTTATTATTTTAATTATAAGATTTACATAATTTAACTTAATCTTTATAATGATAGTATTGTTTGCCCTGTTATAATGACATTTCTTTTTCTTTTTAGGTCATTCATAAATACATGTTGATTGTCAGAGATAATTAATTCAATGTGTTTCATCCAACATCCTTCAGTGTCATCTAGGAGGTTCCGTTGGCCTGTACGTGCTCATAGGATTGGACTCAATGTAATATGTAAAAGTAATTTAAAATGCAGTTATTTAATACATCTTAATTTATATCTTATACATATCTAAGCATACATTTCACACATATGACTGTATTTAATTACACAATTACTTGTTAGTGATACATGTAATTTATTTTACAATCATATAAAAATGATAGATGAGTTTTATTTATTTTACAAGTATTTATTTTCTTTTTAGTGATTCTTTACCATTTTTAACATACGTTCATCAATTTTAATTACAAGATTTACATAATTTAACCTTATCTTTATATTGATAGTTTACTTTGCCCTGTTATTATAACATTTCTTTTTCTCTTTAGGTCATTCATAAATACATGTTTATTGTTCGAGTTTATTCATTCAATTTGTTTCAACCAACATCATCGTGTGACATCTTAGAGGTTCCATTGTCCTGTACGTACTCATAGGATTGGACTCAATGTAATATGTAAAAGTAATTTAAAATGAAATTATTTAATACATCTTAATTTATATTTTGTACATATCTAAGCATACATTTCACACATATGACTGTATTTAATTACATAATTAATTGTTAATGATACATGTAACATATTTTACAATCATACTAAAATGATAGATGAGTTTTTTTATTATATTTCAAGTATTAATTTTATTTTTTTCAATTTTTTCACATTTTTAACATACATTTACCAATTTAAAATACAAGATTTACATAATTTAACATAATTATTATATTGATAGTAAAAATTCCCCGTTATAATGACATTTCTTTTTCTTTTTAGGTCATTCATAAATACATGTTGATTGTCAGAGTTAATTAATTCAATGTGTTTCATCCAACATCATCGTGTGTCATCTAAGAGGATCCATTGGCCTGTATGAGCTCATAGGATAGGACTCAATTTGATATGTAAAAGTAATTTAAAATGCTGTTATTTAATACATCTTAATTTATATTTTATACATATCTAAGCATACATTTCACACATGAGACTGCATTTAATTACATAATGTCTTGTAATGATAGATGTAACTTAATTTATAATCATATTAAAAATATGATAGATGAGTTTTTAATTATATTTCAAGTATTAATTTTATTTTTTTAAATTTTTTACCATTTTTAACATACATTTATTATTTTAATTATAAGATTTACATAATTTGACTTAATCTTTATAATGATAGTATTGTTTGCCCTGTTATAATGACATTTCTTTTTCTTTTTAGGTCATTCATAAATACATGTTGATTGTCAGAGATAATTAATTCAATGTGTTTCATCCAACATCGTTGAGTGTCATTTAAGAGGTTCCATTGGTCTGTACGTGCTCATATAATTGGACTCTATGTAATATGTAAAAGTAATTTAAAATGCAGTTATTTAATACATCTTATTTCATATTTTGTACATATCTAAGCATACATTTCACACATATGACCGTATTTAATTACATTATTACTTCTTAATGATACATGTATTTAAATTACAAGATTTACATAATTTAACCTAATCTTTATAATGATAGTTTACTTTGCCCTGTTATCATAATATTTCTTTTTCTCTTTAGGTCATTCATAAATACATGTGGACTGCTTGAGCTTATTCATTCAATTTGTTTCAACCAACATCATCGTGTGTCATCTAAGAGTTTCGATTGGCCTGTGCGTGCTCATAGGATTGGACTCAATGTAATATGTAATAGTAATTTAAAATGCAGTTATTTAATACATCTTAATTTATATTTTGTACATATCTAAGCATAAATTTCACACATAAGACTGTATTTAATTATATAATTACTTGTTAATGATACATGTTACTTATTTTACAATCATATTAAAATGATAGATGAGTTTAATATTATATTTCAAGTATTTATTCTAATTATTTTAATTTTTTACCATTTTTTACATACATTTATCATTTTAATTACAAGATTTACATAATTTAACTTAATCTTTAATTGATAGTATAATTTGACCTGTTATAATGACATTTCTTTTTCCTTTTAGGTCATTCATAAATACATTTTGATTGTCAGAGTTAATTAATTCAATGTGTTTCATCCAACATCCTTGAGTGTCATCTAGGAGGTTCCGTTGCCTGTGCATGCTCATAGTATTGGACTCGATTTGATATGTAAAAGTAATTAAAAAAGCAGTTATTTAATACATCTTAATTTATATTTTGTACACATCTAAGCATACATTTCACACATATGAATGTATTTAATTACATAAATAATTGTTAATGATACATGTTACCTATTTTACAATGATTTTATAATGATAGATGAGTTTTATATTATATTTCAAGTATTATTTCATTTTTTTAAATTTTTTATCATTTTTAACATACATTTATCATTTTAATTACAAGATTTACATAATTTAACCTTATCTTTATATTGATAGTTTACTTTGCCCTGTTATTATAACATTTCTTTTTCTCTTTAGGTCATTCATAAATACATGTTTATTGTTCGAGTTTATTCATTCAATTTCTTTCAACCAACATCATCGTGTGACATCTTAGAGGTTCCATTGTCCTGTACGTACTCATAGGATTGGACTCAATGTAATATGTAAAAGTAATTTAAAATGAAATTATTTAATAAATCTTAATTTATATTTTGTACATATCTAAGCATACATTTCACACATATGACTGTATTTAATTACATAATTAATTGTTAATGATACATGTAACATATTTTACAATCATACTAAAATGATAGATGAGTTTTTTTATTATATTTCAAGTATTAATTTTATTTTTTTCAATTTTTTCCCATTTATAACATACATTTACCAATTTAAAATACAAGATTTACATAATTTAACATAATTATTATATTGATAGTAAAAATTCCCCGTTATAATGACATTTCTTTTTCTTTTTAGGTCATTCATAAATACATGTTGATTGTCAGAGTTAATTTATTCAATGTGTTTCATCCAACATCATCGTGTGTCATCTAAGAGGATCCATTGGCCTGTATGTGCTCATAGGATAGGACTCAATTTGATATGTAAAAGTAATTTAAAATGCAGTTATTTAATACATCTTAATTTATATCTTATACATATCTAAGCATACATTTCACACATATGACTGTATTTAATTACACAATTACTTGTTAGTGATACATGTAATTTATTTTACAATCATATAAAAATGATAGATGAGTTTTATTTATTTTACAAGTATTTATTTTCTTTTTAGTGATTCTTTACCATTTTTAACATACGTTCATCAATTTTAATTACAAGATTTACATAATTTAACCTTATCTTTATATTGATAGTTTACTTTGCCCTGTTATTATAACATTTCTTTTTCTCTTTAGGTCATTCATAAATACATGTTTATTGTTCGAGTTTATTCATTCAATTTGTTTCAACCAACATCATCGTGTGACATCTTAGAGGTTCCATTGTCCTGTACGTACTCATAGGATTGGACTCAATGTAATATGTAAAAGTAATTTAAAATGAAATTATTTAATACATCTTAATTTATATTTTGTACATATCTAAGCATACATTTCACACATATGACTGTATTTAATTACATAATTAATTGTTAATGATACATGTAACATATTTTACAATCATACTAAAATGATAGATGAGTTTTTTTATTATATTTCAAGTATTAATTTTATTTTTTTCAATTTTTTCCCATTTTTAACATACATTTACCAATTTAAAATACAAGATTTACATAATTTAACATAATTATTATATTGATAGTAAAAATTCCCCGTTATAATGACATTTCTTTTTCTTTTTAGGTCATTCATAAATACATGTTGATTGTCAGAGTTAATTAATTCAATGTGTTTCATCCAACATCATCGTGTGTCATCTAAGAGGATCCATTGGCCTGTATGAGCTCATAGGATAGGACTCAATTTGATATGTAAAAGTAATTTAAAATGCTGTTATTTAATACATCTTAATTTATATTTTATACATATCTAAGCATACATTTCACACATGAGACTGCATTTAATTACATAATGTCTTGTAATGATAGATGTAACTTAATTTATAATCATATTAAAAATATGATAGATGAGTTTTTAATTATATTTCAAGTATTAATTTTATTTTTTTAAATTTTTTACCATTTTTAACATACATTTATTATTTTAATTATAAGATTTACATAATTTAACTTAATCTTTATAATGATAGTATTGTTTGCCCTGTTATAATGACATTTCTTTTTCTTTTTAGGTCATTCATAAATACATGTGGACTGCTTGAGCTTATTCATTCAATTTGTTTCAACCAACATCATCGTGTGTCATCTAAGAGTTTCGATTGGCCTGTGCGTGCTCATAGGATTGGACTCAATGTAATATGTAATAGTAATTTAAAATGCAGTTATTTAATACATCTTAATTTATATTTTGTACATATCTAAGCATAAATTTCACACATAAGACTGTATTTAATTATATAATTACTTGTTAATGATACATGTTACTTATTTTACAATCATATTAAAATGATAGATGAGTTTAATATTATATTTCAAGTATTTATTCTAATTATTTTAATTTTTTACCATTTTTTACATACATTTATCATTTTAATTACAAGATTTACATAATTTAACTTAATCTTTAATTGATAGTATAATTTGACCTGTTATAATGACATTTCTTTTTCCTTTTAGGTTATTCATAAATACATTTTGATTGTCAGAGTTAATTAATTCAATGTGTTTCATCCAACATCCTTGAGTGTCATCTAGGAGGTTCCGTTGCCTGTGCGTGCTCATAGTATTGGACTCGATTTGATATGTAAAAGTAATTAAAAAAGCAGTTATTTAATACATCTTAATTTATATTTTGTACACATCTAAGCATACATTTCACACATAAGAATGTATTTAATTACATAAATAATTGTTAATGATACATGTTACCTATTTTACAATGATTTTAAAATGATAGATGAGTTTAATATTATATTTCAAGTATTTATTTTATTTTTTTTAATTTTTTCCTATTTTTAACATACATTTATCAATTTAAATTACAAGATTTACATAATTTAACCTAATCTTTATATTGATAGTATACTTTGCCCTGTTATAATGACATTTCTTTTTCTTTTTAGGTCATTCATAAATACATGTTGATTGTCAGAGATAATTAATTCAATGTGTTTCATCCAACATCGTTGAGTGTCATTTAAGAGGTTCCATTGGTCTGTACGTGCTCATATAATTGGACTCTATGTAATATGTAAAAGTAATTTAAAATGCAGTTATTTAATACATCTTATTTTATATTTTGTACATATCTAAGCATACATTTCACACATATGACCGTATTTAATTACATTATTACTTCTTAATGATACATGTATTTAAATTACAAGATTTACATAATTTAACCTAATCATTATATTGATAGTTTACTTTGCCCTGTTATCATAACATTTCTTTTTCTCTTTAGGTCATTCATAAATACATGTGGACTGCTTGAGCTTATTCATTCAATTAGTTTCAACCAACATCATCGTGTATCATCTAAGAGTTTCGATTGGCCTGTGCGTGCTCATAGGATTGGACTCAATGTAATATGTAATAGTAATTTAAAATGCAGTTATTTAATACATCTTAATTTATATTTTGTACATATCTAAGCATAAATTTCACACATAAGACTGTATTTAATTATATAATTACTTGTTAATGATACATGTTACTTATTTTACAATCATATTAAAATGATAGATGAGTTTAATATTATATTTCAAGTATTTATTCTAATTATTTTAATTTTTTACCATTTTTTACATACATTTATCATTTTAATTACAAGATTTACATAATTTAACTTAATCTTTAATTGATAGTATAATTTGACCTGTTATAATGACATTTCTTTTTCCTTTTAGGTCATTCATAAATACATTTTGATTGTCAGAGTTAATTAATTCAATGTGTTTCATCCAACATCTTTGAGTGTCATCTAGGAGGTTCCGTTGCCTGTGCGTGCTCATAGTATTGGACTCGATTTGATATGTAAAAGTAATTAAAAAAGCAGTTATTTAATACATCTTAATTTATATTTTGTACACATCTAAGCATACATTCCACACATATGAATGTATTTAATTACATAAATAATTGTTAATGATACATGTTACCTATTTTACAATGATTTTAAAATGATAGATGAGTTTAATATTATATTTCAAGTATTTATTTTATTTTTTTTAATTTTTTCCTATTTTTAACATACATTTATCAATTTAAATTACAAGATTTACATAATTTAACCTAATCTTTATATTGATAGTATACTTTGCCCTGTTATAATGACATTTCTTTTTCTTTTTAGGTCATTCATAAATACATGTTGATTGTCAGAGATAATTAATTCAATGTGTTTCATCCAACATCGTTGAGTGTCATTTAAGAGGTTCCATTGGTCTGTACGTGCTCATATAATTGGACTCTATGTAATATGTAAAAGTAATTTAAAATGCAGTTATTTAATACATCTTATTTCATATTTTGTACATATCTAAGCATACATTTCACACATATGACCGTATTTAATTACATTATTACTTCTTAATGATACATGTATTTAAATTACAAGATTTACATAATTTAACCTAATCTTTATAATGATAGTTTACTTTGCCCTGTTATCATAATATTTCTTTTTCTCTTTAGGTCATTCATAAATACATGTGGACTGCTTGAGCTTATTCATTCAATTTGTTTCAACCAACATCATCGTGTGTCATCTAAGAGTTTCGATTGGCCTGTGCGTGCTCATAGGATTGGACTCAATGTAATATGTAATAGTAATTTAAAATGCAGTTATTTAATACATCTTAATTTATATTTTGTACATATCTAAGCATAAATTTCACACATAAGACTGTATTTAATTATATAATTACTTGTTAATGATACATGTTACTTATTTTACAATCATATTAAAATGATAGATGAGTTTTTTTATTATATTTCAAGTATTAATTTTATTTTTTTCAATTTTTTCCCATTTATAACATACATTTACCAATTTAAAATACAAGATTTACATAATTTAACATAATTATTATATTGATAGTAAAAATTCCCCGTTATAATGACATTTCTTTTTCTTTTTAGGTCATTCATAAATACATGTTGATTGTCAGAGTTAATTTATTCAATGTGTTTCATCCAACATCATCGTGTGTCATCTAAGAGGATCCATTGGCCTGTATGTGCTCATAGGATAGGACTCAATTTGATATGTAAAAGTAATTTAAAATGCAGTTATTTAATACATCTTAATTTATATCTTATACATATCTAAGCATACATTTCACACATATGACTGTATTTAATTACACAATTACTTGTTAGTGATACATGTAATTTATTTTACAATCATATAAAAATGATAGATGAGTTTTATTTATTTTACAAGTATTTATTTTCTTTTTAGTGATTCTTTACCATTTTTAACATACGTTCATCAATTTTAATTACAAGATTTACATAATTTAACCTTATCTTTATATTGATAGTTTACTTTGCCCTGTTATTATAACATTTCTTTTTCTCTTTAGGTCATTCATAAATACATTTTTATTGTTCGAGTTTATTCATTCAATTTGTTTCAACCAACATCATCGTGTGACATCTTAGAGGTTCCATTGTCCTGTACGTACTCATAGGATTGGACTCAATGTAATATGTAAAAGTAATTTAAATTGAAATTATTTAATACATCTTAATTTATATTTTGTACATATCTAAGCATACATTTCACACATATGACTGTATTTAATTACATAATTAATTGTTAATGATACATGTAACATATTTTACAATCATACTAAAATGATAGATGAGTTTTTTTATTATATTTCAAGTATTAATTTTATTTTTTTCAATTTTTTCCCATTTTTAACATACATTTACCAATTTAAAATACAAGATTTACATAATTTAACATAATTATTATATTGATAGTAAAAATTCCCCGTTATAATGACATTTCTTTTTCTTTTTAGGTCATTCATAAATACATGTTGATTGTCAGAGTTAATTAATTCAATGTGTTTCATCCAACATCATCGTGTGTCATCTAAGAGGATCCATTGGCCTGTATGAGCTCATAGGATAGGACTCAATTTGATATGTAAAAGTAATTTAAAATGCTGTTATTTAATACATCTTAATTTATATTTTATACATATCTAAGCATACATTTCACACATGAGACTGCATTTAATTACATAATGTCTTGTAATGATAGATGTAACTTAATTTATAATCATATTAAAAATATGATAGATGAGTTTTTAATTATATTTCAAGTATTAATTTTATTTTTTTAAATTTTTTACCATTTTTAACATACATTTATTATTTTAATTATAAGATTTACATAATTTAACTTAATCTTTATAATGATAGTATTGTTTGCCCTGTTATAATGACATTTCTTTTTCTTTTTAGGTCATTCATAAATACATGTGGACTGCTTGAGCTTATTCATTCAATTTGTTTCAACCAACATCATCGTGTGTCATCTAAGAGTTTCGATTGGCCTGTGCGTGCTCATAGGATTGGACTCAATGTAATATGTAATAGTAATTTAAAATGCAGTTATTTAATACATCTTAATTTATATTTTGTACATATCTAAGCATAAATTTCACACATAAGACTGTATTTAATTATATAATTACTTGTTAATGATACATGTTACTTATTTTACAATCATATTAAAATGATAGATGAGTTTAATATTATATTTCAAGTATTTATTCTAATTATTTTAATTTTTTACCATTTTTTACATACATTTATCATTTTAATTACAAGATTTACATAATTTAACTTAATCTTTAATTGATAGTATAATTTGACCTGTTATAATGACATTTCTTTTTCCTTTTAGGTTATTCATAAATACATTTTGATTGTCAGAGTTAATTAATTCAATGTGTTTCATCCAACATCCTTGAGTGTCATCTAGGAGGTTCCGTTGCCTGTGCGTGCTCATAGTATTGGACTCGATTTGATATGTAAAAGTAATTAAAAAAGCAGTTATTTAATACATCTTAATTTATATTTTGTACACATCTAAGCATACATTTCACACATAAGAATGTATTTAATTACATAAATAATTGTTAATGATACATGTTACCTATTTTACAATGATTTTAAAATGATAGATGAGTTTAATATTATATTTCAAGTATTTATTTAATTTTTTTTAATTTTTTCCTATTTTTAACATACATTTATCAATTTAAATTACAAGATTTACATAATTTAACCTAATCTTTATATTGATAGTATACTTTGCCCTGTTATAATGACATTTCTTTTTCTTTTTAGGTCATTCATAAATACATGTTGATTGTCAGAGATAATTAATTCAATGTGTTTCATCCAACATCGTTGAGTGTCATTTAAGAGGTTCCATTGGTCTGTACGTGCTCATATAATTGGACTCTATGTAATATGTAAAAGTAATTTAAAATGCAGTTATTTAATACATCTTATTTTATATTTTGTACATATCTAAGCATACATTTCACACATATGACCGTATTTAATTACATTATTACTTCTTAATGATACATGTATTTAAATTACAAGATTTACATAATTTAACCTAATCATTATATTGATAGTTTACTTTGCCCTGTTATCATAACATTTCTTTTTCTCTTTAGGTCATTCATAAATACATGTGGACTGCTTGAGCTTATTCATTCAATTAGTTTCAACCAACATCATCGTGTGTCATCTAAGAGTTTCGATTGGCCTGTGCGTGCTCATAGGATTGGACTCAATGTAATATAATATAGTAATTTAAAATGCAGTTATTTAATACATCTTAATTTATATTTTGTACATATCTAAGCATAAATTTCACACATAAGACTGTATTTAATTATATAATTACTTGTTAATGATACATGTTACTTATTTTACAATCATATTAAAATGATAGATGAGTTTAATATTATATTTCAAGTATTTATTCTAATTATTTTAATTTTTTACCATTTTTTACATACATTTATCATTTTAATTACAAGATTTACATAATTTAACTTAATCTTTAATTGATAGTATAATTTGACCTGTTATAATGACATTTCTTTTTCCTTTTAGGTCATTCATAAATACATTTTGATTGTCAGAGTTAATTAATTCAATGTGTTTCATCCAACATCTTTGAGTGTCATCTAGGAGGTTCCGTTGCCTGTGCGTGCTCATAGTATTGGACTCGATTTTATATGTAAAAGTAATTAAAAAAGCAGTTATTTAATACATCTTAATTTATATTTTGTACACATCTAAGCATACATTTCACACATATGAATGTATTTAATTACATAAATAATTGTTAATGATACATGTTACCTATTTTACAATGATTTTAAAATGATAGATGAGTTTAATATTATATTTCAAGTATTTATTTTATTTTTTTTAATTTTTTCCTATTTTTAACATACATTTATCAATTTAAATTACAAGATTTACATAATTTAACCTAATCTTTATATTGATAGTATACTTTGCCCTGTTATAATGACATTTCTTTTTCTTTTTAGGTCATTCATAAATACATGTTGATTGTCAGAGATAATTAATTCAATGTGTTTCATCCAACATCGTTGAGTGTCATTTAAGAGGTTCCATTGGTCTGTACGTGCTCATATAATTGGACTCTATGTAATATGTAAAAGTAATTTAAAATGCAGTTATTTAATACATCTTATTTCATATTTTGTACATATCTAAGCATACATTTCACACATATGACTGTATTTAATTACACAATTACTTGTTAGTGATACATGTATTTAAATTACAAGATTTACATAATTTAACCTAATCTTTATATTGATAGTTTACTTTGCCCTGTTATCATAACATTTCTTTTTCTCTTTAGGTCATTCATAAATACATGTGGACTGCTTGAGCTTATTCATTCAATTTGTTTCAACCAACATCATCGTGTGTCATCTAAGAGTTTCGATTGGCCTGTGCGTGCTCATAGGATTGGACTCAATGTAATATGTAATAGTAATTTAAAATGCAGTTATTTAATACATCTTAATTTATATTTTGTACATATCTAAGCATAAATTTCACACATAAGACTGTATTTAATTATATAATTACTTGTTAATGATACATGTTACTTATTTTACAATCATATTAAAATGATAGATGAGTTTAATATTATATTTCAAGTATTTATTCTAATTATTTTAATTTTTTACCATTTTTTACATACATTTATCATTTTAATTACAAGATTTACATAATTTAACCTTATCTTTATATTGATAGTTTACTTTGCCCTGTTATTATAACATTTCTTTTTCTCTTTAGGTCATTCATAAATACATGTTTATTGTTCGAGTTTATTCATTCAATTTGTTTCAACCAACATCATCGTGTGACATCTTAGAGGTTCCATTGTCCTGTACGTACTCATAGGATTGGACTCAATGTAATATGTAAAAGTAATTTAAAATGAAATTATTTAATACATCTTAATTTATATTTTGTACATATCTAAGCATACATTTCACACATATGACTGTATTTAATTACATAATTAATTGTTAATGATACATGTAACATATTTTACAATCATACTAAAATGATAGATGAGTTTTTTTATTATATTTCAAGTATTAATTTTATTTTTTTCAATTTTTTCCCATTTTTAACATACATTTACCAATTTAAAATACAAGATTTACATAATTTAACATAATTATTATATTGATAGTAAAAATTCCCCGTTATAATGACATTTCTTTTTCTTTTTAGGTCATTCATAAATACATGTTGATTGTCAGAGTTAATTAATTCAATGTGTTTCATCCAACATCATCGTGTGTCATCTAAGAGGATCCATTGGCCTGTATGTGCTCATAGTATTGGACTCGATTTGATATGTAAAAGTAATTTAAAAAGCTGTTATTTAATACATCCTAATTTATATTTTGTACATATGTAAGCATACATTTCACACATATGACTGTATTTAATTACATAATTTCTTGTTAATGATACATGTAACATATTTAACAATCATACTAAAATGATAGATGAGTTTTTTATTATATTTGAAGTATTAATTTTATTTTTTTTAATTTTTTACCATTTTTAACATACATTTTTCATTTTAATAACAAGATTTACATAATTTAACTTATCTTTATATTGATAGTATACTTTGCACTGTTATAATGACAGATAAGTTTTACATTGTATATCAAGTATTTATTTAATTTTTTTTAATTTTTTACCATTTCTAACACACATTTATCAATTTTAATTAAAGATTTACATAATTTAACATAATCTTTGTATTGATAACAAATTTTGCACTGTTATAATGACATTTATTTTTCATTTTAGGCCATTCATAAATACATGTTGATTGTCCGAGTTTATTAATTCAATTTGTTTCAACCAACATCATCGTGTGTCATCTAAGAGGTTCCATTGGCCTGTGCGTGTTCATAGTATTGGATTCAATTTGATATGTAAAAGTAATTTAAAAAGCTGTTATTTAATACATCTTAATTTATATTTTGTACATATGTAAGCATACATTTCACACATATGACTGTATTTAATTACATAATTTCTTGTTAATGATACATGTAACATATTTAACAATCATACTAAAATGATAGATGAGTTTTTTATTATATTTGAAGTATTAATTTTATTTTTTTTAATTTTTTACCATTTTTAACATACATTTTTCATTTTAATTACAAGATTTACATAATTTACCATAATCTTTAATTGATAGTATACTTTGCACTGTAATAATGACAGATAAGTTTTACATTGTATATCAAGTATTTATTTAATTTTTTTTAATTTTTTACCATTTCTAACACACATTTATCAATTTAAATTAAAGATTTACATAATTTAACATAATCTTTGTATTGATAAAAAACTTTGCACTGTTTTAATGACATTTAATTTTCTTTTTAGATCATTCATAAATAAATGTTGATTGTCAGAGTTAATTAATTCAATGTGTTTCATCCAACATCGTTGAGTGTCATATAAGATGTTCCATTGACTTGAGCATGCTTATAGGATTGGACTCAATTCGAAATGTAAAAGTAATTTAAAATGCAGTTATTTAATACATCATAATATATTTTATGTACATATCTAAGCATATATTTCGAACATGAGACTGTATTTAATTACATAATTTCTTGTTAATGATACATGTAACTTATTTTATAATCGTATTATTATGATAGATGAGTTTTATATTATATTTCTAGTATTTATTTAATTTTTTTTAATTTTTTACCATTTCTAACACACATTTATCAATTTTAATTACAAGATTTACATAATTTTACATAATCTTTGTATTGATAGCATACATTGCACTGTTTTAATGACATTTATTTTTCTTTTGTAGGCCATTCATAAATACATGTTGATTGTCCGAGTTTATTAATTCAATTTGTTTCAACCAACATCATCGTGTGTCATCTAAGAGGTTCCATTAGTCTGTGCATGTTCATAGGATAGGACTCAATTTGATATGTAAAAGTAATTTAAAATGCTGTTATTTAATACATCATAATTTATATTTTGTACATATCTAAGCATACATTTCACACATATGACTGTATTTAATTACATCATTTCTTGTTAATGATACATGTAACATATTTAACAATCATACTAAAATGATAGATGAGTTTTTTATTATATTTGAAGTATTAATTTTATTTTTTTTAATTTTTTACCATTTTTAACATACATTTTTCATTTTAATAACAAGATTTACATAATTTAACTTATCTTTATATTGATAGTATACTTTGCACTGTTATAATGACAGATAAGTTTTACATTGTATATCAAGTATTTATATAATTTTTTTTAATTTTTTACCATTTCTAACACACATTTATCAATTTTAATTAAAGATTTACATAATTTAACATAATCTTTGTATTGATAACAAACTTTGCACTGTTATAATGACATTTATTTTTCATTTTAGGCCATTCATAAATACATGTTGATTGTCCGAGTTTATTAATTCAATTTGTTTCAACCAACATCATCGTGTGTCATCTAAGAGGTTCCATTAGTCTGTGCATGTTCATAGGATAGGACTCAATTTGATATGTAAAAGTAATTTAAAATGCTGTTATTTAATACATCATAATTTATATTTTGTACATATCTAAGCATACATTTCACACATATGACTGTATTTAATTACATAAATAGTTGTTAATGATACATGTTACCTATTTTACAATGATATTAAAATGATGGATGAGTTTTATATTATATTTCAATTATTTATTCTATTTTTTTTTAATTTTTGACCATTTTTAACATACATTTATCATTTTAATTACAAAATTTACATAATTTAAATTAATCTTTAATTGATAGTATAATTTGACCTGTTATAATGACATTTATTTTTCTTTTTAGGTCATTCATAAATACATGTTGATTGTCAGAGATAATTAATTCAATGTGTTTCATCCAACATCGTTGAGTGTCATTTAAGAGGTTCCATTGGTCTGTACGTGCTCATATAATTGGACTCTATGTAATATGTAAAAGTAATTTAAAATGCAGTTATTTAATACATCTTATTTCATATTTTGTACATATCTAAGCATACATTTCACACATATGACCGTATTTAATTACATTATTACTTCTTAATGATACATGTATTTAAATTACAAGATTTACATAATTTAACCTAATCTTTATATTGATAGTTTACCTTGCCCTGTTATCATAACATTTCTTTTTCTCTTTAGGTCATTCATAAATACATATGGACTGCTTGAGCTTATTCATTCAATTTGTTTCAACCAACATCATCGTGTGTCATCTAAGAGTTTCGATTGGCCTGTGCGTGCTCATAGGATTGGACTCAATGTAATATGTAATAGTAATTTAAAATGCAGTTATTTAATACATCTTAATTTATATTTTGTACATATCTAAGCATAAATTTCACACATAAGACTGTATTTAATTATATAATTACTTGTTAATGATACATGTTACTTATTTTACAATCAAATTAAAATGATAGATGAGTTTAATATTATATTTCAAGTATTTATTCTAATTATTTTAATTTTTTACTATTTTTTACATACATTTATCATTTTAATTACAAGATTTACATAATTTAACTTAATCTTTAATTGATAGTATAATTTGACCTGTTATAATGACATTTCTTTTTCCTTTTAGGTCATTCATAAATACATTTTGATTGTCAGAGTTAATTAATTCAATGTGTTTCATCCAACATCCTTGAGTGTCATCTAGGAGGTTCCGTTGCCTGTGCGTGCTCATAGTATTGGACTCGATTTGATATGTAAAAGTAATTAAAAAAGCAGTTATTTAATACATCATAATTTATATTTTGTACACATCTAAGCATACATTTCACACATATGACCGTATTTAATTACATTATTACTTCTTAATGATACATGTATTTAAATTACAAGATTTACATAATTTAACCTAATCTTTATATTGATAGTTTACTTTGCCCTGTTATCATAACATTTCTTTTTCTCTTTAGGTCATTCATAAATACATGTGGACTGCTTGAGCTTATTCATTCAATTTGTTTCAACCAACATCATCGTGTGTCATCTAAGAGTTTCGATTGGCCTGTGCGTGCTCATAGGATTGGACTCAATGTAATATGTAATAGTAATTTAAAATGCAGTTATTTAATACATCTTAATTTATATTTTGTACATATCTAAGCATACATTTCACACATAAGACTGTATTTAATTATATAATTACTTGTTAATGATACATGTTACTTATTTTACAATCATATTAAAATGATAGATGAGTTTAATATTATATTTCAAGTATTTATTCTAATTATTTTAATTTTTTACCATTTTTTACATACATTTATCATTTTAATTACAAGATTTACATAATTTAACTTATCTTTATATTGATAGTATACTTTGCACTGTTATAATGACAGATAAGTTTTAAATTGTATATCAAGTATTTATTTAATTTTTTTTAATTTTTTACCATTTCTAACACACATTTATCAATTTTAATTAAAGATTTACATAATTTAACATAATCTTTGTATTGATAACAAACTTTGCACTGTTATAATGACATTTATTTTTCATTTTAGGCCATTCATAAATACATGTTGATTGTCCGAGTTTATTAATTCAATTTGTTTCAACCAACATCATCGTGTGTCATCTAAGAGGTTCCATTGGCCTGTGCGTGTTCATAGTATTGGATTCAATTTGATATGTAAAAGTAATTTAAAAAGCTGTTATTTAATACATCTTAATTTATATTTTGTACATATGTAAGCATACATTTCACACATATGACTGTATTTAATTACATAATTTCTTGTTAATGATACATGTAACATATTTAACAATCATACTAAAATGATAGATGAGTTTTTTATTATATTTGAAGTATTAATTTTATTTTTTTTAATTTTTTACCATTTTTAACATACATTTTTCATTTTAATTACAAGATTTACATAATTTACCATAATCTTTAATTGATAGTATACTTTGCACTGTAATAATGACAGATAAGTTTTACATTGTATATCAAGTATTTATTTAATTTTTTTTAATTTTTTACCATTTCTAACACACATTTATCAATTTAAATTAAAGATTTACATAATTTAACATAATCTTTGTATTGATAAAAAACTTTGCACTGTTTTAATGACATTTTATTTTCTTTTTAGATCATTCATAAATAAATGTTGATTGTCAGAGTTAATTAATTCAATGTGTTTCATCCAACATCGTTGAGTGTCATATAAGATGTTCCATTGACTTGAGCATGCTTATAGGATTGGACTCAATTCGAAATGTAAAAGTAATTTAAAATGCAGTTATTTAATACATCATAATATATTTTATGTACATATCTAAGCATATATTTCGAACATGAGACTGTATTTAATTACATAATTTCTTGTTAATGATACATGTAACTTATTTTATAATCGTATTATTATGATAGATGAGTTTTATATTATATTTCTAGTATTTATTTAATTTTTTTTAATTTTTTACCATTTCTAACACACATTTATCAATTTTAATTACAAGATTTACATAATTTTACATAATCTTTGTATTGATAGCATACATTGCACTGTTTTAATGACATTTATTTTTCTTTTGTAGGCCATTCATAAATACATGTTGATTGTCCGAGTTTATTAATTCAATTTGTTTCAACCAACATCATCGTGTGTCATCTAAGAGGTTCCATTAGTCTGTGCATGTTCATAGGATAGGACTCAATTTGATATGTAAAAGTAATTTAAAATGCTGTTATTTAATACATCATAATTTATATTTTGTACATATCTAAGCATACATTTCACACATATGACTGTATTTAATTACATCATTTCTTGTTAATGATACATGTAACATATTTAACAATCATACTAAAATGATAGATGAGTTTTTTATTATATTTGAAGTATTAATTTTATTTTTTTTTAATTTTTTACCATTTTTAACATACATTTTTCATTTTAATAACAAGATTTACATAATTTAACTTATCTTTATATTGATAGTATACTTTGCACTGTTATAATGACAGATAAGTTTTACATTGTATATCAAGTATTTATATAATTTTTTTTAATTTTTTACCATTTCTAACACACATTTATCAATTTTAATTAAAGATTTACATAATTTAACATAATCTTTGTATTGATAACAAACTTTGCACTGTTATAATGACATTTATTTTTCTTTTTAGGTCATTCATAAATACATGTTGATTGTCCGAGTTAATTAATTCAATGTGTTTCATCCAACATCATCGTGTGTCATCTAAGAGGATCCATTGGCCTGTATGTGCTCATAGTATTGGACTCGATTTGATATGTAAAAGTAATTAAAAAAGCAGTTATTTAATACATCTTAATTTATATTTTGTACACATCTAAGCATACATTTCACACATATGAATGTATTTAATTACATAAATAATTGTTAATGATACATGTTACCTATTTTACAATGATTTTAAAATGATAGATGAGTTTAATATTATATTTCAAGTATTTATTTTATTTTTTTTAATTTTTTCCTATTTTTAACATACATTTATCAATTTAAATTACAAGATTTACATAATTTAACCTAATCTTTATATTGATAGTATACTTTGCCCTGTTATAATGACATTTCTTTTTCTTTTTAGGTCATTCATAAATACATGTTGATTGTCAGAGATAATTAATTCAATGTGTTTCATCCAACATCGTTGAGTGTCATTTAAGAGGTTCCATTGGTCTGTACGTGCTCATATAATTGGACTCTATGTAATATGTAAAAGTAATTTAAAATGCAGTTATTTAATACATCTTATTTTATATTTTGTACACATCTAAGCATACATTTCACACATATGACCGTATTTAATTACATTATTACTTCTTAATGATACATGTATTTAAATTACAAGATTTACATAATTTAACCTAATCTTTATATTGATAGTTTACTTTGCCCTGTTATCATAACATTTCTTTTTCTCTTTAGGTCATTCATAAATACATGTGGACTGCTTGAGCTTATTCATTCAATTTGTTTCAACCAACATCATCGTGTGTCATCTAAGAGTTTCGATTGGCCTGTGCGTGCTCATAGGATTGGACTCAATGTAATATGTAATAGTAATTTAAAATGCAGTTATTTAATACATCTTAATTTATATTTTGTACATATCTAAGCATAAATTTCACACATAAGACTGTATTTAATTATATAATTACTTGTTAATGATACATGTTACTTATTTTACAATCAAATTAAAATGATAGATGAGTTTAATATTATATTTCAAGTATTTATTCTAATTATTTTAATTTTTTACTATTTTTTACATACATTTATCATTTTAATTACAAGATTTACATAATTTAACTTAATCTTTAATTGATAGTATAATTTGACCTGTTATAATGACATTTCTTTTTCCTTTTAGGTCATTCATAAATACATTTTGATTGTCAGAGTTAATTAATTCAATGTGTTTCATCCAACATCCTTGAGTGTCATCTAGGAGGTTCCGTTGCCTGTGCGTGCTCATAGTATTGGACTCGATTTGATATGTAAAAGTAATTAAAAAAGCAGTTATTTAATACATCATAATTTATATTTTGTACACATCTAAGCATACATTTCACACATATGACCGTATTTAATTACATTATTACTTCTTAATGATACATGTATTTAAATTACAAGATTTACATAATTTAACCTAATCTTTATATTGATAGTTTACTTTGCCCTGTTATCATAACATTTCTTTTTCTCTTTAGGTCATTCATAAATACATGTGGACTGCTTGAGCTTATTCATTCAATTTGTTTCAACCAACATCATCGTGTGTCATCTAAGAGTTTCGATTGGCCTGTGCGTGCTCATAGGATTGGACTCAATGTAATATGTAATAGTAATTTAAAATGCAGTTATTTAATACATCTTAATTTATATTTTGTACATATCTAAGCATAAATTTCACACATAAGACTGTATTTAATTATATAATTACTTGTTAATGATACATGTTACTTATTTTACAATCATATTAAAATGATAGATGAGTTTAATATTATATTTCAAGTATTTATTCTAATTATTTTAATTTTTTACCATTTTTTACATACATTTATCATTTTAATTACAAGATTTACATAATTTAACTTATCTTTATATTGATAGTATACTTTGCACTGTTATAATGACAGATAAGTTTTAAATTGTATATCAAGTATTTATTTAATTTTTTTTAATTTTTTACCATTTCTAACACACATTTATCAATTTTAATTAAAGATTTACATAATTTAACATAATCTTTGTATTGATAACAAACTTTGCACTGTTATAATGACATTTATTTTTCATTTTAGGCCATTCATAAATACATGTTGATTGTCCGAGTTTATTAATTCAATTTGTTTCAACCAACATCATCGTGTGTCATCTAAGAGGTTCCATTGGCCTGTGC
Organism: Periphyllus acericola; assembly: GCA_949715065.1. Classification (NCBI taxonomy): domain Eukaryota; kingdom Metazoa; phylum Arthropoda; class Insecta; order Hemiptera; family Aphididae; genus Periphyllus; species Periphyllus acericola. Next base: position 7,280,350 of record OX454264.1, on the reverse strand, counting down.
GTGTTCATAGTATTGGATTCAATTTGATATGTAAAAGTAATTTAAAAAGCTGTTATTTAATACATCTTAATTTATATTTTGTACATATGTAAGCATACATTTCACACATATGACTGTATTTAATTACATAATTTCTTGTTAATGATACATGTAACATATTTAACAATCATACTAAAATGATAGATGAGTTTTTTATTATATTTGAAGTATTAATTTTATTTTTTTTAATTTTTTACCATTTTTAACATACATTTTTCATTTTAATTACAAGATTTACATAATTTACCATAATCTTTAATTGATAGTATACTTTGCACTGTAATAATGACAGATAAGTTTTACATTGTATATCAAGTATTTATTTAATTTTTTTTAATTTTTTACCATTTCTAACACACATTTATCAATTTAAATTAAAGATTTACATAATTTAACATAATCTTTGTATTGATAAAAAACTTTGCACTGTTTTAATGACATTTTATTTTCTTTTTAGATCATTCATAAATAAATGTTGATTGTCAGAGTTAATTAATTCAATGTGTTTCATCCAACATCGTTGAGTGTCATATAAGATGTTCCATTGACTTGAGCATGCTTATAGGATTGGACTCAATTCGAAATGTAAAAGTAATTTAAAATGCAGTTATTTAATACATCATAATATATTTTATGTACATATCTAAGCATATATTTCGAACATGAGACTGTATTTAATTACATAATTTCTTGTTAATGATACATGTAACTTATTTTATAATCGTATTATTATGATAGATGAGTTTTATATTATATTTCTAGTATTTATTTAATTTTTTTTAATTTTTTACCATTTCTAACACACATTTATCAATTTTAATTACAAGATTTACATAATTTTACATAATCTTTGTATTGATAGCATACATTGCACTGTTTTAATGACATTTATTTTTCTTTTGTAGGCCATTCATAAATACATGTTGATTGTCCGAGTTTATTAATTCAATTTGTTTCAACCAACATCATCGTGTGTCATCTAAGAGGTTCCATTAGTCTGTGCATGTTCATAGGATAGGACTCAATTTGATATGTAAAAGTAATTTAAAATGCTGTTATTTAATACATCATAATTTATATTTTGTACATATCTAAGCATACATTTCACACATATGACTGTATTTAATTACATCATTTCTTGTTAATGATACATGTAACATATTTAACAATCATACTAAAATGATAGATGAGTTTTTTATTATATTTGAAGTATTAATTTTATTTTTTTTTAATTTTTTACCATTTTTAACATACATTTTTCATTTTAATAACAAGATTTACATAATTTAACTTATCTTTATATTGATAGTATACTTTGCACTGTTATAATGACAGATAAGTTTTACATTGTATATCAAGTATTTATATAATTTTTTTTAATTTTTTACCATTTCTAACACACATTTATCAATTTTAATTAAAGATTTACATAATTTAACATAATCTTTGTATTGATAACAAACTTTGCACTGTTATAATGACATTTATTTTTCTTTTTAGGTCATTCATAAATACATGTTGATTGTCCGAGTTAATTAATTCAATGTGTTTCATCCAACATCATCGTGTGTCATCTAAGAGGATCCATTGGCCTGTATGTGCTCATAGTATTGGACTCGATTTGATATGTAAAAGTAATTAAAAAAGCAGTTATTTAATACATCTTAATTTATATTTTGTACACATCTAAGCATACATTTCACACATATGAATGTATTTAATTACATAAATAATTGTTAATGATACATGTTACCTATTTTACAATGATTTTAAAATGATAGATGAGTTTAATATTATATTTCAAGTATTTATTTTATTTTTTTTAATTTTTTCCTATTTTTAACATACATTTATCAATTTAAATTACAAGATTTACATAATTTAACCTAATCTTTATATTGATAGTATACTTTGCCCTGTTATAATGACATTTCTTTTTCTTTTTAGGTCATTCATAAATACATGTTGATTGTCAGAGATAATTAATTCAATGTGTTTCATCCAACATCGTTGAGTGTCATTTAAGAGGTTCCATTGGTCTGTACGTGCTCATATAATTGGACTCTATGTAATATGTAAAAGTAATTTAAAATGCAGTTATTTAATACATCTTATTTTATATTTTGTACACATCTAAGCATACATTTCACACATATGACCGTATTTAATTACATTATTACTTCTTAATGATACATGTATTTAAATTACAAGATTTACATAATTTAACCTAATCTTTATATTGATAGTTTACTTTGCCCTGTTATCATAACATTTCTTTTTCTCTTTAGGTCATTCATAAATACATGTGGACTGCTTGAGCTTATTCATTCAATTTGTTTCAACCAACATCATCGTGTGTCATCTAAGAGTTTCGATTGGCCTGTGCGTGCTCATAGGATTGGACTCAATGTAATATGTAATAGTAATTTAAAATGCAGTTATTTAATACATCTTAATTTATATTTTGTACATATCTAAGCATAAATTTCACACATAAGACTGTATTTAATTATATAATTACTTGTTAATGATACATGTTACTTATTTTACAATCAAATTAAAATGATAGATGAGTTTAATATTATATTTCAAGTATTTATTCTAATTATTTTAATTTTTTACTATTTTTTACATACATTTATCATTTTAATTACAAGATTTACATAATTTAACTTAATCTTTAATTGATAGTATAATTTGACCTGTTATAATGACATTTCTTTTTCCTTTTAGGTCATTCATAAATACATTTTGATTGTCAGAGTTAATTAATTCAATGTGTTTCATCCAACATCCTTGAGTGTCATCTAGGAGGTTCCGTTGCCTGTGCGTGCTCATAGTATTGGACTCGATTTGATATGTAAAAGTAATTAAAAAAGCAGTTATTTAATACATCATAATTTATATTTTGTACACATCTAAGCATACATTTCACACATATGACCGTATTTAATTACATTATTACTTCTTAATGATACATGTATTTAAATTACAAGATTTACATAATTTAACCTAATCTTTATATTGATAGTTTACTTTGCCCTGTTATCATAACATTTCTTTTTCTCTTTAGGTCATTCATAAATACATGTGGACTGCTTGAGCTTATTCATTCAATTTGTTTCAACCAACATCATCGTGTGTCATCTAAGAGTTTCGATTGGCCTGTGCGTGCTCATAGGATTGGACTCAATGTAATATGTAATAGTAATTTAAAATGCAGTTATTTAATACATCTTAATTTATATTTTGTACATATCTAAGCATAAATTTCACACATAAGACTGTATTTAATTATATAATTACTTGTTAATGATACATGTTACTTATTTTACAATCATATTAAAATGATAGATGAGTTTAATATTATATTTCAAGTATTTATTCTAATTATTTTAATTTTTTACCATTTTTTACATACATTTATCATTTTAATTACAAGATTTACATAATTTAACTTATCTTTATATTGATAGTATACTTTGCACTGTTATAATGACAGATAAGTTTTAAATTGTATATCAAGTATTTATTTAATTTTTTTTAATTTTTTACCATTTCTAACACACATTTATCAATTTTAATTAAAGATTTACATAATTTAACATAATCTTTGTATTGATAACAAACTTTGCACTGTTATAATGACATTTATTTTTCATTTTAGGCCATTCATAAATACATGTTGATTGTCCGAGTTTATTAATTCAATTTGTTTCAACCAACATCATCGTGTGTCATCTAAGAGGTTCCATTGGCCTGTGCGTGTTCATAGTATTGGATTCAATTTGATATGTAAAAGTAATTTAAAAAGCTGTTATTTAATACATCTTAATTTATATTTTGTACATATGTAAGCATACATTTCACACATATGACTGTATTTAATTACATAATTTCTTGTTAATGATACATGTAACATATTTAACAATCATACTAAAATGATAGATGAGTTTTTTATTATATTTGAAGTATTAATTTTATTTTTTTTAATTTTTTACCATTTTTAACATACATTTTTCATTTTAATTACAAGATTTACATAATTTACCATAATCTTTAATTGATAGTATACTTTGCACTGTAATAATGACAGATAAGTTTTACATTGTATATCAAGTATTTATTTAATTTTTTTTAATTTTTTACCATTTCTAACACACATTTATCAATTTAAATTAAAGATTTACATAATTTAACATAATCTTTGTATTGATAAAAAACTTTGCACTGTTTTAATGACATTTTATTTTCTTTTTAGATCATTCATAAATAAATGTTGATTGTCAGAGTTAATTAATTCAATGTGTTTCATCCAACATCGTTGAGTGTCATATAAGATGTTCCATTGACTTGAGCATGCTTATAGGATTGGACTCAATTCGAAATGTAAAAGTAATTTAAAATGCAGTTATTTAATACATCATAATATATTTTATGTACATATCTAAGCATATATTTCGAACATGAGACTGTATTTAATTACATAATTTCTTGTTAATGATACATGTAACTTATTTTATAATCGTATTATTATGATAGATGAGTTTTATATTATATTTCTAGTATTTATTTAATTTTTTTTAATTTTTTACCATTTCTAACACACATTTATCAATTTTAATTACAAGATTTACATAATTTTACATAATCTTTGTATTGATAGCATACATTGCACTGTTTTAATGACATTTATTTTTCTTTTGTAGGCCATTCATAAATACATGTTGATTGTCCGAGTTTATTAATTCAATTTGTTTCAACCAACATCATCGTGTGTCATCTAAGAGGTTCCATTAGTCTGTGCATGTTCATAGGATAGGACTCAATTTGATATGTAAAAGTAATTTAAAATGCTGTTATTTAATACATCATAATTTATATTTTGTACATATCTAAGCATACATTTCACACATATGACTGTATTTAATTACATCATTTCTTGTTAATGATACATGTAACATATTTAACAATCATACTAAAATGATAGATGAGTTTTTTATTATATTTGAAGTATTAATTTTATTTTTTTTTAATTTTTTACCATTTTTAACATACATTTTTCATTTTAATAACAAGATTTACATAATTTAACTTATCTTTATATTGATAGTATACTTTGCACTGTTATAATGACAGATAAGTTTTACATTGTATATCAAGTATTTATATAATTTTTTTTAATTTTTTACCATTTCTAACACACATTTATCAATTTTAATTAAAGATTTACATAATTTAACATAATCTTTGTATTGATAACAAACTTTGCACTGTTATAATGACATTTATTTTTCATTTTAGGCCATTCATAAATACATGTTGATTGTCCGAGTTTATTAATTCAATTTGTTTCAACCAACATCATCGTGTGTCATCTAAGAGGTTCCATTAGTCTGTGCATGTTCATAGGATAGGACTCAATTTGATATGTAAAAGTAATTTAAAATGCTGTTATTTAATACATCATAATTTATATTTTGTACATATCTAAGCATACATTTCACACATATGACCGTATTTAATTACATTATTACTTCTTAATGATACATGTATTTAAATTACAAGATTTACATAATTTAACCTAATCTTTATATTGATAGTTTACCTTGCCCTGTTATCATAACATTTCTTTTTCTCTTTAGGTCATTCATAAATACATGTGGACTGCTTGAGCTTATTCATTCAATTTGTTTCAACCAACATCATCGTGTGTCATCTAAGAGTTTCGATTGGCCTGTGCGTGCTCATAGGATTGGACTCAATGTAATATGTAATAGTAATTTAAAATGCAGTTATTTAATACATCTTAATTTATATTTTGTACATATCTAAGCATAAATTTCACACATAAGACTGTATTTAATTATATAATTACTTGTTAATGATACATGTTACTTATTTTACAATCAAATTAAAATGATAGATGAGTTTAATATTATATTTCAAGTATTTATTCTAATTATTTTAATTTTTTACTATTTTTTACATACATTTATCATTTTAATTACAAGATTTACATAATTTAACTTAATCTTTAATTGATAGTATAATTTGACCTGTTATAATGACATTTCTTTTTCCTTTTAGGTCATTCATAAATACATTTTGATTGTCAGAGTTAATTAATTCAATGTGTTTCATCCAACATCCTTGAGTGTCATCTAGGAGGTTCCGTTGCCTGTGCGTGCTCATAGTATTGGACTCGATTTGATATGTAAAAGTAATTAAAAAAGCAGTTATTTAATACATCTTAATTTATATTTTGTACACATCTAAGCATACATTCCACACATATGAATGTATTTAATTACATAAATAATTGTTAATGATACATGTTACCTATTTTACAATGATTTTAAAATGATAGATGAGTTTAATATTATATTTCAAGTATTTATTTTATTTTTTTTAATTTTTTCCTATTTTTAACATACATTTATCAATTTAAATTACAAGATTTACATAATTTAACCTAATCTTTATATTGATAGTATACTTTGCCCTGTTATAATGACATTTCTTTTTCTTTTTAGGTCATTCATAAATACATGTTGATTGTCAGAGATAATTAATTCAATGTGTTTCATCCAACATCGTTGAGTGTCATTTAAGAGGTTCCATTGGTCTGTACGTGCTCATATAATTGGACTCTATGTAATATGTAAAAGTAATTTAAAATGCAGTTATTTAATACATCTTAATTTATATTTTGTACATATCTAAGCATAAATTTCACACATAAGACTGTATTTAATTATATAATTACTTGTTAATGATACATGTTACTTATTTTACAATCATATTAAAATGATAGATGAGTTTAATATTATATTTCAAGTATTTATTCTAATTATTTTAATTTTTTACCATTTTTTACATACATTTATCATTTTAATTACAAGATTTACATAATTTAACTTAATCTTTAATTGATAGTATAATTTGACCTGTTATAATGACATTTCTTTTTCCTTTTAGGTCATTCATAAATACATTTTGATTGTCAGAGATAATTAATTCAATGTGTTTCATCCAACATCCTTCAGTGTCATCTAGGAGGTTCCGTTGGCCTGTACGTGCTCATAGGATTGGACTCAATGTAATATGTAAAAGTAATTTAAAATGCAGTTATTTAATACATCTTAATTTATATCTTATACATATCTAAGCATACATTTCACACATATGACTGTATTTAATTACACAATTACTTGTTAGTGATACATGTAATTTATTTTACAATCATATAAAAATGATAGATGAGTTTTATTTATTTTACAAGTATTTATTTTCTTTTTAGTGATTCTTTACCATTTTTAACATACGTTCATCAATTTTAATTACAAGATTTACATAATTTAACCTTATCTTTATATTGATAGTTTACTTTGCCCTGTTATTATAACATTTCTTTTTCTCTTTAGGTCATTCATAAATACATGTTTATTGTTCGAGTTTATTCATTCAATTTGTTTCAACCAACATCATCGTGTGACATCTTAGAGGTTCCATTGTCCTGTACGTACTCATAGGATTGGACTCAATGTAATATGTAAAAGTAATTTAAAATGAAATTATTTAATACATCTTAATTTATATTTTGTACATATCTAAGCATACATTTCACACATATGACTGTATTTAATTACATAATTAATTGTTAATGATACATGTAACATATTTTACAATCATACTAAAATGATAGATGAGTTTTTTTATTATATTTCAAGTATTAATTTTATTTTTTTCAATTTTTTCCCATTTTTAACATACATTTACCAATTTAAAATACAAGATTTACATAATTTAACATAATTATTATATTGATAGTAAAAATTCCCCGTTATAATGACATTTCTTTTTCTTTTTAGGTCATTCATAAATACATGTTGATTGTCAGAGTTAATTAATTCAATGTGTTTCATCCAACATCATCGTGTGTCATCTAAGAGGATCCATTGGCCTGTATGTGCTCATAGTATTGGACTCGATTTGATATGTAAAAGTAATTAAAAAAGCAGTTATTTAATACATCTTAATTTATATTTTGTACACATCTAAGCATACATTTCACACATATGAATGTATTTAATTACATAAATAATTGTTAATGATACATGTTACCTATTTTACAATGATTTTAAAATGATAGATGAGTTTAATATTATATTTCAAGTATTTATTTTATTTTTTTTAATTTTTTCCTATTTTTAACATACATTTATCAATTTAAATTACAAGATTTACATAATTTAACCTAATCTTTATATTGATAGTATACTTTGCCCTGTTATAATGACATTTCTTTTTCTTTTTAGGTCATTCATAAATACATGTTGATTGTCAGAGATAATTAATTCAATGTGTTTCATCCAACATCGTTGAGTGTCATTTAAGAGGTTCCATTGGTCTGTACGTGCTCATATAATTGGACTCTATGTAATATGTAAAAGTAATTTAAAATGCAGTTATTTAATACATCTTATTTTATATTTTGTACATATCTAAGCATACATTTCACACATATGACCGTATTTAATTACATTATTACTTCTTAATGATACATGTATTTAAATTACAAGATTTACATAATTTAACATAATCTTTGTATTGATAAAAAACTTTGCACTGTTTTAATGACATTTAATTTTCTTTTTAGATCATTCATAAATAAATGTTGATTGTCAGAGTTAATTAATTCAATGTGTTTCATCCAACATCGTTGAGTGTCATATAAGATGTTCCATTGACTTGAGCATGCTCATAGGATTGGACTCAATTCGAAATGTAAAAGTAATTTAAAATGCAGTTATTTAATACATCATAATATATTTTATGTACATATCTAAGCATATATTTCGAACATGAGACTGTATTTAATTACATAATTTCTTGTTAATGATACATGTAACTTATTTTATAATCGTATTATTATGATAGATGAGTTTTATATTATATTTCTAGTATTTATTTAATTTTTTTTAATTTTTTACCATTTCTAACACACATTTATCAATTTTAATTACAAGATTTACATAATTTTACATAATCTTTGTATTGATAGCATACATTGCACTATTTAATGACATTTATTTTTCTTTTGTAGGCCATTCATAAATACATGTTGATTGTCCGAGTTTATTAATTCAATTTGTTTCAACCAACATCATCGTGTGTCATCTAAGAGGTTCCATTAGTCTGTGCATGTTCATAGGATAGGACTCAATTTGATATGTAAAAGTAACTTAAAATGCTGTTATTTAATACATCATAATTTATATTTTGTACATATCTAAGCATACATTTCACACATATGACTGTATTTAATTACATCATTTCTTGTTAATGATACATGTAACATATTTAACAATCATACTAAAATGATAGATGAGTTTTTTATTATATTTGAAGTATTAATTTTATTTTTTTTAATTTTTTACCATTTTTAACATACATTTTTCATTTTAATAACAAGATTTACATAATTTAACTTATCTTTATATTGATAGTATACTTTGCACTGTTATAATGACAGATAAGTTTTACATTGTATATCAAGTATTTATATAATTTTTTTTAATTTTTTACCATTTCTAACACACAATTATCAATTTTAATTAAAGATTTACATAATTTAACATAATCTTTGTATTGATAACAAACTTTGCACTGTTATAATGACATTTATTTTTCATTTTAGGCCATTCATAAATACATGTTGATTGTCCGAGTTTATTCATTCAATTTGTTTCAACCAACATCATCGTGTGACATCTTAGAGGTTCCATTGTCCTGTACGTACTCATAGGATTGGACTCAATGTAATATGTAAAAGTAATTTAAAATGAAATTATTTAATACATCTTAATTTATATTTTGTACATATCTAAGCATACATTTCACACATATGACTGTATTTAATTACATAATTAATTGTTAATGATACATGTAACATATTTTACAATCATACTAAAATGATAGATGAGTTTTTTTATTATATTTCAAGTATTAATTTTATTTTTTTCAATTTTTTCCCATTTTTAACATACATTTACCAATTTAAAATACAAGATTTACATAATTTAACATAATTATTATATTGATAGTAAAAATTCCCCGTTATAATGACATTTCTTTTTCTTTTTAGGTCATTCATAAATACATGTTGATTGTCAGAGATAATTAATTCAATGTGTTTCATCCAACATCGTTGAGTGTCATTTAAGAGGTTCCATTGGTCTGTACGTGCTCATATAATTGGACTCTATGTAATATGTAAAAGTAATTTAAAATGCAGTTATTTAATACATCTTATTTCATATTTTGTACATATCTAAGCATACATTTCACACATATGACCGTATTTAATTACATTATTACTTCTTAATGATACATGTATTTAAATTACAAGATTTACATAATTTAACCTAATCTTTATATTGATAGTTTACCTTGCCCTGTTATCATAACATTTCTTTTTCTCTTTAGGTCATTCATAAATACATGTGGACTGCTTGAGCTTATTCATTCAATTTGTTTCAACCAACATCATCGTGTGTCATCTAAGAGTTTCGATTGGCCTGTGCGTGCTCATAGGATTGGACTCAATGTAATATGTAATAGTAATTTAAAATGCAGTTATTTAATACATCTTAATTTATATTTTGTACATATCTAAGCATAAATTTCACACATAAGACTGTATTTAATTATATAATTACTTGTTAATGATACATGTTACTTATTTTACAATCAAATTAAAATGATAGATGAGTTTAATATTATATTTCAAGTATTTATTCTAATTATTTTAATTTTTTACTATTTTTTACATACATTTATCATTTTAATTACAAGATTTACATAATTTAACTTAATCTTTAATTGATAGTATAATTTGACCTGTTATAATGACATTTCTTTTTCCTTTTAGGTCATTCATAAATACATTTTGATTGTCAGAGTTAATTAATTCAATGTGTTTCATCCAACATCCTTGAGTGTCATCTAGGAGGTTCCGTTGCCTGTGCGTGCTCATAGTATTGGACTCGATTTGATATGTAAAAGTAATTAAAAAAGCAGTTATTTAATACATCTTAATTTATATTTTGTACACATCTAAGCATACATTTCACACATATGAATGTATTTAATTACATAAATAATTGTTAATGATACATGTTACCTATTTTACAATGATTTTAAAATGATAGATGAGTTTAATATTATATTTCAAGTATTTATTTTATTTTTTTTAATTTTTTCCTATTTTTAACATACATTTATCAATTTAAATTACAAGATTTACATAATTTAACCTAATCTTTATATTGATAGTATACTTTGCCCTGTTATAATGACATTTCTTTTTCTTTTTAGGTCATTCATAAATACATGTTGATTGTCAGAGATAATTAATTCAATGTGTTTCATCCAACATCGTTGAGTGTCATTTAAGAGGTTCCATTGGTCTGTACGTGCTCATATAATTGGACTCTATGTAATATGTAAAAGTAATTTAAAATGCAGTTATTTAATACATCTTATTTTATATTTTGTACATATCTAAGCATACATTTCACACATATGACCGTATTTAATTACATTATTACTTCTTAATGATACATGTATTTAAATTACAAGATTTACATAATTTAACCTAATCTTTATATTGATAGTTTACTTTGCCCTGTTATCATAACATTTCTTTTTCTCTTTAGGTCATTCATAAATACATGTGGACTGCTTGAGCTTATTCATTCAATTTGTTTCAACCAACATCATCGTGTGTCATCTAAGAGTTTCGATTGGCCTGTGCGTGCTCATAGGATTGGACTCAATGTAATATGTAATAGTAATTTAAAATGCAGTTATTTAATACATCTTAATTTATATTTTGTACATATCTAAGCATAAATTTCACACATAAGACTGTATTTAATTATATAATTACTTGTTAATGATACATGTTACTTATTTTACAATCAAATTAAAATGATAGATGAGTTTAATATTATATTTCAAGTATTTATTCTAATTATTTTAATTTTTTACTATTTTTTACATACATTTATCATTTTAATTACAAGATTTACATAATTTAACTTAATCTTTAATTGATAGTATAATTTGACCTGTTATAATGACATTTCTTTTTCCTTTTAGGTCATTCATAAATACATTTTGATTGTCAGAGTTAATTAATTCAATGTGTTTCATCCAACATCCTTGAGTGTCATCTAGGAGGTTCCGTTGCCTGTGCGTGCTCATAGTATTGGACTCGATTTGATATGTAAAAGTAATTAAAAAAGCAGTTATTTAATACATCTTAATTTATATTTTGTACACATCTAAGCATACATTTCACACATATGAATGTATTTAATTACATAAATAATTGTTAATGATACATGTTACCTATTTTACAATGATTTTAAAATGATAGATGAGTTTAATATTATATTTCAAGTATTTATTTTATTTTTTTTAATTTTTTCCTATTTTTAACATACATTTATCAATTTAAATTACAAGATTTACATAATTTAACCTAATCTTTATATTGATAGTATACTTTGCCCTGTTATAATGACATTTCTTTTTCTTTTTAGGTCATTCATAAATACATGTTGATTGTCAGAGATAATTAATTCAATGTGTTTCATCCAACATCGTTGAGTGTCATTTAAGAGGTTCCATTGGTCTGTACGTGCTCATATAATTGGACTCTATGTAATATGTAAAAGTAATTTAAAATGCAGTTATTTAATACATCTTATTTTATATTTTGTACATATCTAAGCATACATTTCACACATATGACCGTTTTTAATTACATTATTACTTCTTAATGATACATGTATTTAAATTACAAGATTTACATAATTTAACCTAATCTTTATATTGATAGTTTACTTTGCCCTGTTATCATAACATTTCTTTTTCTCTTTAGGTCATTCATAAATACATGTGGACTGCTTGAGCTTATTCATTCAATTTGTTTCAACCAACATCATCGTGTGTCATCTAAGAGTTTCGATTGGCCTGTGCGTGCTCATAGGATTGGACTCAATGTAATATGTAATAGTAATTTAAAATGCAGTTATTTAATACATCTTAATTTATATTTTGTACATATCTAAGCATAAATTTCACACATAAGACTGTATTTAATTATATAATTACTTGTTAATGATACATGTTACTTATTTTACAATCATATTAAAATGATAGATGAGTTTTATATTATATTTCAAGTATTATTTCATTTTTTTAAATTTTTTACCATTTTTAACATACATTTATCATTTTAATTACAAGATTTACCTAATTTAACCTAATCTTTAATTGATAGTATAATTTGACCTGTTATAATGACATTTCTTTTTCTTTTTAGGTCATTCATAAATACATGTTGATTGTCAGAGATAATTAATTCAATGTGTTTCATCCAACATCCTTCAGTGTCATCTAGGAGGTTCCGTTGGCCTGTACGTGCTCATAGGATTGGACTCAATGTAATATGTAAAAGTAATTTAAAATGCAGTTATTTAATACATCTTAATTTATATCTTATACATATCTAAGCATACATTTCACACATATGACTGTATTTAATTACACAATTACTTGTTAGTGATACATGTAATTTATTTTACAATCATATAAAAATGATAGATGAGTTTTATTTATTTTACAAGTATTTATTTTCTTTTTAGTGATTCTTTACCATTTTTAACATACGTTCATCAATTTTAATTACAAGATTTACATAATTTAACCTTATCTTTATATTGATAGTTTACTTTGCCCTGTTATTATAACATTTCTTTTTCTCTTTAGGTCATTCATAAATACATGTTTATTGTTCGAGTTTATTCATTCAATTTGTTTCAACCAACATCATCGTGTGACATCTTAGAGGTTCCATTGTCCTGTACGTACTCATAGGATTGGACTCAATGTAATATGTAAAAGTAATTTAAAATAAAATTATTTAATACATCTTAATTTATATTTTGTACATATCTAAGCATACATTTCACACATATGACTGTATTTAATTACATAATTAATTGTTAATGATACATGTAACATATTTTACAATCATACTAAAATGATAGATGAGTTTTTTTATTATATTTCAAGTATTAGTTTTATTTTTTTCAATTTTTTCCCATTTTTAACATACATTTACCAATTTAAAATACAAGATTTACATAATTTAACATAATTATTATATTGATAGTAAAAATTCCCCGTTATAATGACATTTCTTTTTCTTTTTAGGTCATTCATAAATACATGTTGATTGTCAGAGTTAATTAATTCAATGTGTTTCATCCAACATCATCGTGTGTCATCTAAGAGGATCCATTGGCCTGTATGTGCTCATAGTATTGGACTCGATTTGATATGTAAAAGTAATTAAAAAAGCAGTTATTTAATACATCTTAATTTATATTTTGTACACATCTAAGCATACATTTCACACATATGAATGTATTTAATTACATAAATAATTGTTAATGATACATGTTACCTATTTTACAATGATTTTAAAATGATAGATGAGTTTAATATTATATTTCAAGTATTTATTTTATTTTTTTTAATTTTTTCCTATTTTTAACATACATTTATCAATTTAAATTACAAGATTTACATAATTTAACCTAATCTTTATATTGATAGTATACTTTGCCCTGTTATAATGACATTTCTTTTTCTTTTTAGGTCATTCATAAATACATGTTGATTGTCAGAGATAATTAATTCAATGTGTTTCATCCAACATCCTTGAGTGTCATCTAGGAGGTTCCGTTGCCTGTGCGTGCTCATAGTATTGGACTCGATTTGATTTGTAAAAGTAATTAAAAAAGCAGTTATTTAATACATCTTAATTTATATTTTGTACACATCTAAGCATACATTTCACACATATGAATGTATTTAATTACATAAATAATTGTTAATGATACATGTTACCTATTTTACAATGATTTTAAAATGATAGATGAGTTTTATATTATATTTCAAGTATTATTTCATTTTTTTAAATTTTTTACCATTTTTAACATACATTTATCATTTTAATTACAAGATTTACATAATTTAACCTAATCTTTAATTGATAGTATAATTTGACCTGTTATAATGACATTTCTTTTTCTTTTTAGGTCATTCATAAATACATGTTGATTGTCAGAGATAATTAATTCAATGTGTTTCATCCAACATCCTTCAGTGTCATCTAGGAGGTTCCGTTGGCCTGTACGTGCTCATAGGATTGGACTCAATGTAATATGTAAAAGTAATTTAAAATGCAGTTATTTAATACATCTTAATTTATATCTTATACATATCTAAGCATACATTTCACACATATGACTGTATTTAATTACACAATTACTTGTTAGTGATACATGTAATTTATTTTACAATCATATAAAAATGATAGATGAGTTTTATTTATTTTACAAGTATTTATTTTCTTTTTAGTGATTCTTTACCATTTTTAACAGACGTTCATCAATTTTAATTACAAGATTTACATAATTTAACCTTATCTTTATATTGATAGTTTACTTTGCCCTGTTATTATAACATTTCTTTTTCTCTTTAGGTCATTCATAAATACATGTTTATTGTTCGAGTTTATTCATTCAATTTGTTTCAACCAACATCATCGTGTGACATCTTAGAGGTTCCATTGTCCTGTACGTACTCATAGGATTGGACTCAATGTAATATGTAAAAGTAATTTAAAATGAAATTATTTAATACATCTTAATTTATATTTTGTACATATCTAAGCATACATTTCACACATATGACTGTATTTAATTACATAATTAATTGTTAATGATACATGTAACATATTTTACAATCATACTAAAATGATAGATGAGTTTTTTTATTATATTTCAAGTATTAATTTTATTTTTTTCAATTTTTTCCCATTTTTAACATACATTTACCAATTTAAAATACAAGATTTACATAATTTAACATAATTATTATATTGATAGTAAAAATTCCCCGTTATAATGACATTTCTTTTTCTTTTTAGGTCATTCATAAATACATGTTGATTGTCAGAGTTAATTAATTCAATGTGTTTCATCCAACATCATCGTGTGTCATCTAAGAGGATCCATTGGCCTGTATGTGCTCATAGTATTGGACTCGATTTGATATGTAAAAGTAATTAAAAAAGCAGTTATTTAATACATCTTAATTTATATTTTGTACACATCTAAGCATACATTTCACACATATGAATGTATTTAATTACATAAATAATTGTTAATGATACATGTTACCTATTTTACAATGATTTTAAAATGATAGATGAGTTTAATATTATATTTCAAGTATTTATTTTATTTTTTTTAATTTTTTCCTATTTTTAACATACATTTATCAATTTAAATTACAAGATTTACATAATTTAACCTAATCTTTATATTGATAGTATACTTTGCCCTGTTATAATGACATTTCTTTTTCTTTTTAGGTCATTCATAAATACATGTTGATTGTCAGAGATAATTAATTCAATGTGTTTCATCCAACATCGTTGAGTGTCATTTAAGAGGTTCCATTGGTCTGTACGTGCTCATATAATTGGACTCTATGTAATATGTAAAAGTAATTTAAAATGCAGTTATTTAATACATCTTATTTTATATTTTGTACATATCTAAGCATACATTTCACACATATGACCGTATTTAATTACATTATTACTTCTTAATGATACATGTATTTAAATTACAAGATTTACATAATTTAACCTAATCTTTATATTGATAGTTTACTTTGCCCTGTTATCATAACATTTCTTTTTCTCTTTAGGTCATTCATAAATACATGTGGACTGCTTGAGCTTATTCATTCAATTTGTTTCAACCAACATCATCGTGTGTCATCTAAGAGTTTCGATTGGCCTGTGCGTGCTCATAGGATTGGACTCAATGTAATATGTAATAGTAATTTAAAATGCAGTTATTTAATACATCTTAATTTATATTTTGTACATATCTAAGCATAAATTTCACACATAAGACTGTATTTAATTATATAATTACTTGTTAATGATACATGTTACTTATTTTACAATCATATTAAAATGATAGATGAGTTTTATATTATATTTCAAGTATTATTTCATTTTTTTAAATTTTTTACCATTTTTAACATACATTTATCATTTTAATTACAAGATTTACATAATTTAACCTAATCTTTAATTGATAGTATAATTTGACCTGTTATAATGACATTTCTTTTTCTTTTTAGGTCATTCATAAATACATGTTGATTGTCAGAGATAATTAATTCAATGTGTTTCATCCAACATCCTTCAGTGTCATCTAGGAGGTTCCGTTGGCCTGTACGTGCTCATAGGATTGGACTCAATGTAATATGTAAAAGTAATTTAAAATGCAGTTATTTAATACATCTTAATTTATATCTTATACATATCTAAGCATACATTTCACACATATGACTGTATTTAATTACACAATTACTTGTTAGTGATACATGTAATTTATTTTACAATCATATAAAAATGATAGATGAGTTTTATTTATTTTACAAGTATTTATTTTCTTTTTAGTGATTCTTTACCATTTTTAACATACGTTCATCAATTTTAATTACAAGATTTACATAATTTAACCTTATCTTTATATTGATAGTTTACTTTGCCCTGTTATTATAACATTTCTTTTTCTCTTTAGGTCATTCATAAATCCATGTTTATTGTTCGAGTTTATTCATTCAATTTGTTTCAACCAACATCATCGTGTGACATCTTAGAGGTTCCATTGTCCTGTACGTACTCATAGGATTGGACTCAATGTAATATGTAAAAGTAATTTAAAATAAAATTATTTAATACATCTTAATTTATATTTTGTACATATCTAAGCATACATTTCACACATATGACTGTATTTAATTACATAATTAATTGTTAATGATACATGTAACATATTTTACAATCATACTAAAATGATAGATGAGTTTTTTTATTATATTTCAAGTATTAGTTTTATTTTTTTCAATTTTTTCCCATTTTTAACATACATTTACCAATTTAAAATACAAGATTTACATAATTTAACATAATTATTATATTGATAGTAAAAATTCCCCGTTATAATGACATTTCTTTTTCTTTTTAGGTCATTCATAAATACATGTTGATTGTCAGAGTTAATTAATTCAATGTGTTTCATCCAACATCATCGTGTGTCATCTAAGAGGATCCATTGGCCTGTATGTGCTCATAGTATTGGACTCGATTTGATATGTAAAAGTAATTAAAAAAGCAGTTATTTAATACATCTTAATTTATATTTTGTACACATCTAAGCATACATTTCACACATATGAATGTATTTAATTACATAAATAATTGTTAATGATACATGTTACCTATTTTACAATGATTTTAAAATGATAGATGAGTTTAATATTATATTTCAAGTATTTATTTTATTTTTTTTAATTTTTTCCTATTTTTAACATACATTTATCAATTTAAATTACAAGATTTACATAATTTAACCTAATCTTTATATTGATAGTATACTTTGCCCTGTTATAATGACATTTCTTTTTCTTTTTAGGTCATTCATAAATACATGTTGATTGTCAGAGATAATTAATTCAATGTGTTTCATCCAACATCGTTGAGTGTCATTTAAGAGGTTCCATTGGTCTGTACGTGCTCATATAATTGGACTCTATGTAATATGTAAAAGTAATTTAAAATGCAGTTATTTAATACATCTTATTTTATATTTTGTACATATCTAAGCATACATTTCACACATATGACCGTATTTAATTACATTATTACTTCTTAATGATACATGTATTTAAATTACAAGATTTACATAATTTAACCTAATCTTTATATTGATAGTTTACTTTGCCCTGTTATCATAACATTTCTTTTTCTCTTTAGGTCATTCATAAATACATGTGGACTGCTTGAGCTTATTCATTCAATTTGTTTCAACCAACATCATCGTGTGTCATCTAAGAGTTTCGATTGGCCTGTGCGTGCTCATAGGATTGGACTCAATGTAATATGTAATAGTAATTTAAAATGCAGTTATTTAATACATCTTAATTTATATTTTGTACATATCTAAGCATAAATTTCACACATAAGACTGTATTTAATTATATAATTACTTGTTAATGATACATGTTACTTATTTTACAATCATATTAAAATGATAGATGAGTTTTATATTATATTTCAAGTATTATTTCATTTTTTTAAATTTTTTACCATTTTTAACATACATTTATCATTTTAATTACAAGATTTACATAATTTAACCTAATCTTTAATTGATAGTATAATTTGACCTGTTATAATGACATTTCTTTTTCTTTTTAGGTCATTCATAAATACATGTTGATTGTCAGAGATAATTAATTCAATGTGTTTCATCCAACATCCTTCAGTGTCATCTAGGAGGTTCCGTTGGCCTGTACGTGCTCATAGGATTGGACTCAATGTAATATGTAAAAGTAATTTAAAATGCAGTTATTTAATACATCTTAATTTATATCTTATACATATCTAAGCATACATTTCACACATATGACTGTATTTAATTACACAATTACTTGTTAGTGATACATGTAATTTATTTTACAATCATATAAAAATGATAGATGAGTTTTATTTATTTTACAAGTATTTATTTTCTTTTTAGTGATTCTTTACCATTTTTAACATACGTTCATCAATTTTAATTACAAGATTTACATAATTTAACCTTATCTTTATATTGATAGTTTACTTTGCCCTGTTATTATAACATTTCTTTTTCTCTTTAGGTCATTCATAAATCCATGTTTATTGTTCGAGTTTATTCATTCAATTTGTTTCAACCAACATCATCGTGTGACATCTTAGAGGTTCCATTGTCCTGTACGTACTCATAGGATTGGACTCAATGTAATATGTAAAAGTAATTTAAAATAAAATTATTTAATACATCTTAATTTATATTTTGTACATATCTAAGCATACATTTCACACATATGACTGTATTTAATTACATAATTAATTGTTAATGATACATGTAACATATTTTACAATCATACTAAAATGATAGATGAGTTTTTTTATTATATTTCAAGTATTAGTTTTATTTTTTTCAATTTTTTCCCATTTTTAACATACATTTACCAATTTAAAATACAAGATTTACATAATTTAACATAATTATTATATTGATAGTAAAAATTCCCCGTTATAATGACATTTCTTTTTCTTTTTAGGTCATTCATAAATACATGTTGATTGTCAGAGTTAATTAATTCAATGTGTTTCATCCAACATCATCGTGTGTCATCTAAGAGGATCCATTGGCCTGTATGTGCTCATAGTATTGGACTCGATTTGATATGTAAAAGTAATTAAAAAAGCAGTTATTTAATACATCTTAATTTATATTTTGTACACATCTAAGCATACATTTCACACATATGAATGTATTTAATTACATAAATAATTGTTAATGATACATGTTACCTATTTTACAATGATTTTAAAATGATAGATGAGTTTAATATTATATTTCAAGTATTTATTTTATTTTTTTTAATTTTTTCCTATTTTTAACATACATTTATCAATTTAAATTACAAGATTTACATAATTTAACCTAATCTTTATATTGATAGTATACTTTGCCCTGTTATAATGACATTTCTTTTTCTTTTTAGGTCATTCATAAATACATGTTGATTGTCAGAGATAATTAATTCAATGTGTTTCATCCAACATCCTTGAGTGTCATCTAGGAGGTTCCGTTGCCTGTGCGTGCTCATAGTATTGGACTCGATTTGATTTGTAAAAGTAATTAAAAAAGCAGTTATTTAATACATCTTAATTTATATTTTGTACACATCTAAGCATACATTTCACACATATGAATGTATTTAATTACATAAATAATTGTTAATGATACATGTTACCTATTTTACAATGATTTTAAAATGATAGATGAGTTTTATATTATATTTCAAGTATTATTTCATTTTTTTAAATTTTTTACCATTTTTAACATACATTTATCATTTTAATTACAAGATTTACATAATTTAACCTAATCTTTAATTGATAGTATAATTTGACCTGTTATAATGACATTTCTTTTTCTTTTTAGGTCATTCATAAATACATGTTGATTGTCAGAGATAATTAATTCAATGTGTTTCATCCAACATCCTTCAGTGTCATCTAGGAGGTTCCGTTGGCCTGTACGTGCTCATAGGATTGGACTCAATGTAATATGTAAAAGTAATTTAAAATGCAGTTATTTAATACATCTTAATTTATATCTTATACATATCTAAGCATACATTTCACACATATGACTGTATTTAATTACACAATTACTTGTTAGTGATACATGTAATTTATTTTACAATCATATAAAAATGATAGATGAGTTTTATTTATTTTACAAGTATTTATTTTCTTTTTAGTGATTCTTTACCATTTTTAACAGACGTTCATCAATTTTAATTACAAGATTTACATAATTTAACCTTATCTTTATATTGATAGTTTACTTTGCCCTGTTATTATAACATTTCTTTTTCTCTTTAGGTCATTCATAAATACATGTTTATTGTTCGAGTTTATTCATTCAATTTGTTTCAACCAACATCATCGTGTGACATCTTAGAGGTTCCATTGTCCTGTACGTACTCATAGGATTGGACTCAATGTAATATGTAAAAGTAATTTAAAATAAAATTATTTAATACATCTTAATTTATATTTTGTACATATCTAAGCATACATTTCACACATATGACTGTATTTAATTACATAATTAATTGTTAATGATACATGTAACATATTTTACAATCATACTAAAATGATAGATGAGTTTTTTTATTATATTTCAAGTATTAATTTTATTTTTTTCAATTTTTTCCCATTTTTAACATACATTTACCAATTTAAAATACAAGATTTACATAATTTAACATAATTATTATATTGATAGTAAAAATTCCCCGTTATAATGACATTTCTTTTTCTTTTTAGGTCATTCATAAATACATGTTGATTGTCAGAGTTAATTAATTCAATGTGTTTCATCCAACATCATCGTGTGTCATCTAAGAGGATCCATTGGCCTGTATGTGCTCATAGTATTGGACTCGATTTGATATGTAAAAGTAATTAAAAAAGCAGTTATTTAATACATCTTAATTTATATTTTGTACACATCTAAGCATACATTTCACACATATGAATGTATTTAATTACATAAATAATTGTTAATGATACATGTTACCTATTTTACAATGATTTTAAAATGATAGATGAGTTTAATATTATATTTCAAGTATTTATTTTATTTTTTTTAATTTTTTCCTATTTTTAACATACATTTATCAATTTAAATTACAAGATTTACATAATTTAACCTAATCTTTATATTGATAGTATACTTTGCCCTGTTATAATGACATTTCTTTTTCTTTTTAGGTCATTCATAAATACATGTTGATTGTCAGAGATAATTAATTCAATGTGTTTCATCCAACATCGTTGAGTGTCATTTAAGAGGTTCCATTGGTCTGTACGTGCTCATATAATTGAACTCTATGTAATATGTAAAAGTAATTTAAAATGCAGTTATTTAATACATCTTATTTTATATTTTGTACATATCTAAGCATACATTTCACACATATGACCGTATTTAATTACATTATTACTTCTTAATGATACATGTATTTAAATTACAAGATTTACATAATTTAACATAATCTTTGTATTGATAAAAAACTTTGCACTGTTTTAATGACATTTAATTTTCTTTTTAGATCATTCATAAATAAATGTTGATTGTCAGAGTTAATTAATTCAATGTGTTTCATCCAACATCGTTGAGTGTCATATAAGATGTTCCATTGACTTGAGCATGCTCATAGGATTGGACTCAATTCGAAATGTAAAAGTAATTTAAAATGCAGTTATTTAATACATCATAATATATTTTATGTACATATCTAAGCATATATTTCGAACATGAGACTGTATTTAATTACATAATTTCTTGTTAATGATACATGTAACTTATTTTATAATCGTATTATTATGATAGATGAGTTTTATATTATATTTCTAGTATTTATTTAATTTTTTTTAATTTTTTACCATTTCTAACACACATTTATCAATTTTAATTACAAGATTTACATAATTTTACATAATCTTTGTATTGATAGCATACATTGCACTATTTAATGACATTTATTTTTCTTTTGTAGGCCATTCATAAATACATGTTGATTGTCCGAGTTTATTAATTCAATTTGTTTCAACCAACATCATCGTGTGTCATCTAAGAGGTTCCATTAGTCTGTGCATGTTCATAGGATAGGACTCAATTTGATATGTAAAAGTAATTTAAAATGCTGTTATTTAATACATCATAATTTATATTTTGTACATATCTAAGCATACATTTCACACATATGACTGTATTTAATTACATCATTTCTTGTTAATGATACATGTAACATATTTAACAATCATACTAAAATGATAGATGAGTTTTTTATTATATTTGAAGTATTAATTTTATTTTTTTTAATTTTTTACCATTTTTAACATACATTTTTCATTTTAATAACAAGATTTACATAATTTAACTTATCTTTATATTGATAGTATACTTTGCACTGTTATAATGACAGATAAGTTTTACATTGTATATCAAGTATTTATATAATTTTTTTTAATTTTTTACCATTTCTAACACACAATTATCAATTTTAATTAAAGATTTACATAATTTAACATAATCTTTGTATTGATAACAAACTTTGCACTGTTATAATGACATTTATTTTTCATTTTAGGCCATTCATAAATACATGTTGATTGTCCGAGTTTATTCATTCAATTTGTTTCAACCAACATCATCGTGTGACATCTTAGAGGTTCCATTGTCCTGTACGTACTCATAGGATTGGACTCAATGTAATATGTAAAAGTAATTTAAAATGAAATTATTTAATACATCTTAATTTATATTTTGTACATATCTAAGCATACATTTCACACATATGACTGTATTTAATTACATAATTAATTGTTAATGATACATGTAACATATTTTACAATCATACTAAAATGATAGATGAGTTTTTTTATTATATTTCAAGTATTAATTTTATTTTTTTCAATTTTTTCCCATTTTTAACATACATTTACCAATTTAAAATACAAGATTTACATAATTTAACATAATTATTATATTGATAGTAAAAATTCCCCGTTATAATGACATTTCTTTTTCTTTTTAGGTCATTCATAAATACATGTTGATTGTCAGAGATAATTAATTCAATGTGTTTCATCCAACATCGTTGAGTGTCATTTAAGAGGTTCCATTGGTCTGTACGTGCTCATATAATTGGACTCTATGTAATATGTAAAAGTAATTTAAAATGCAGTTATTTAATACATCTTATTTCATATTTTGTACATATCTAAGCATACATTTCACACATATGACCGTATTTAATTACATTATTACTTCTTAATGATACATGTATTTAAATTACAAGATTTACATAATTTAACCTAATCTTTATATTGATAGTTTACCTTGCCCTGTTATCATAACATTTCTTTTTCTCTTTAGGTCATTCATAAATACATGTGGACTGCTTGAGCTTATTCATTCAATTTGTTTCAACCAACATCATCGTGTGTCATCTAAGAGTTTCGATTGGCCTGTGCGTGCTCATAGGATTGGACTCAATGTAATATGTAATAGTAATTTAAAATGCAGTTATTTAATACATCTTAATTTATATTTTGTACATATCTAAGCATAAATTTCACACATAAGACTGTATTTAATTATATAATTACTTGTTAATGATACATGTTACTTATTTTACAATCAAATTAAAATGATAGATGAGTTTAATATTATATTTCAAGTATTTATTCTAATTATTTTAATTTTTTACTATTTTTTACATACATTTATCATTTTAATTACAAGATTTACATAATTTAACTTAATCTTTAATTGATAGTATAATTTGACCTGTTATAATGACATTTCTTTTTCCTTTTAGGTCATTCATAAATACATTTTGATTGTCAGAGTTAATTAATTCAATGTGTTTCATCCAACATCCTTGAGTGTCATCTAGGAGGTTCCGTTGCCTGTGCGTGCTCATAGTATTGGACTCGATTTGATATGTAAAAGTAATTAAAAAAGCAGTTATTTAATACATCTTAATTTATATTTTGTACACATCTAAGCATACATTTCACACATATGAATGTATTTAATTACATAAATAATTGTTAATGATACATGTTACCTATTTTACAATGATTTTAAAATGATAGATGAGTTTAATATTATTTTTCAAGTATTTATTTTATTTTTTTTAATTTTTTCCTATTTTTAACATACATTTATCAATTTAAATTACAAGATTTACATAATTTAACCTAATCTTTATATTGATAGTATACTTTGCCCTGTTATAATGACATTTCTTTTTCTTTTTAGGTCATTCATAAATACATGTTGATTGTCAGAGATAATTAATTCAATGTGTTTCATCCAACATCGTTGAGTGTCATTTAAGAGGTTCCATTGGTCTGTACGTGCTCATATAATTGGACTCTATGTAATATGTAAAAGTAATTTAAAATGCAGTTATTTAATACATCTTATTTTATATTTTGTACATATCTAAGCATACATTTCACACATATGACCGTATTTAATTACATTATTACTTCTTAATGATACATGTATTTAAATTACAAGATTTACATAATTTAACCTAATCTTTATATTGATAGTTTACTTTGCCCTGTTATCATAACATTTCTTTTTCTCTTTAGGTCATTCATAAATACATGTGGACTGCTTGAGCTTATTCATTCAATTTGTTTCAACCAACATCATCGTGTGTCATCTAAGAGTTTCGATTGGCCTGTGCGTGCTCATAGGATTGGACTCAATGTAATATGTAATAGTAATTTAAAATGCAGTTATTTAATACATCTTAATTTATATTTTGTACATATCTAAGCATAAATTTCACACATAAGACTGTATTTAATTATATAATTACTTGTTAATGATACATGTTACTTATTTTACAATCATATTAAAATGATAGATGAGTTTTATATTATATTTCAAGTATTATTTCATTTTTTTAAATTTTTTACCATTTTTAACATACATTTATCATTTTAATTACAAGATTTACCTAATTTAACCTAATCTTTAATTGATAGTATAATTTGACCTGTTATAATGACATTTCTTTTTCTTTTTAGGTCATTCATAAATACATTTTGATTGTCAGAGTTAATTAATTCAATGTGTTTCATCCAACATCCTTGAGTGTCATCTAGGAGGTTCCGTTGGCCTGTACGTGCTCATAGGATTGGACTCAATGTAATATGTAAAAGTAATTTAAAATGCAGTTATTTAATACATCTTAATTTATATCTTATACATATCTAAGCATACATTTCACACATATGACTGTATTTAATTACACAATTACTTGTTAGTGATACATGTAATTTATTTTACAATCATATAAAAATGATAGATGAGTTT
Source organism: Periphyllus acericola (assembly GCA_949715065.1). Classification (NCBI taxonomy): domain Eukaryota; kingdom Metazoa; phylum Arthropoda; class Insecta; order Hemiptera; family Aphididae; genus Periphyllus; species Periphyllus acericola. Next base: position 7,253,621 of record OX454264.1, on the reverse strand, counting down.
TATTTATTTTACAAGTATTTATTTTCTTTTTAGTGATTCTTTACCATTTTTAACATACGTTCATCAATTTTAATTACAAGATTTACATAATTTAACCTTATCTTTATATTGATAGTTTACTTTGCCCTGTTATTATAACATTTCTTTTTCTCTTTAGGTCATTCATAAATACATGTTTATTGTTCGAGTTTATTCATTCAATTTGTTTCAACCAACATCATCGTGTGACATCTTAGAGGTTCCATTGTCCTGTACGTACTCATAGGATTGGACTCAATGTAATATGTAAAAGTAATTTAAAATAAAATTATTTAATACATCTTAATTTATATTTTGTACATATCTAAGCATACATTTCACACATATGACTGTATTTAATTACATAATTAATTGTTAATGATACATGTAACATATTTTACAATCATACTAAAATGATAGATGAGTTTTTTTATTATATTTCAAGTATTAGTTTTATTTTTTTCAATTTTTTCCCATTTTTAACATACATTTACCAATTTAAAATACAAGATTTACATAATTTAACATAATTATTATATTGATAGTAAAAATTCCCCGTTATAATGACATTTCTTTTTCTTTTTAGGTCATTCATAAATACATGTTGATTGTCAGAGTTAATTAATTCAATGTGTTTCATCCAACATCATCGTGTGTCATCTAAGAGGATCCATTGGCCTGTATGTGCTCATAGTATTGGACTCGATTTGATATGTAAAAGTAATTAAAAAAGCAGTTATTTAATACATCTTAATTTATATTTTGTACACATCTAAGCATACATTTCACACATATGAATGTATTTAATTACATAAATAATTGTTAATGATACATGTTACCTATTTTACAATGATTTTAAAATGATAGATGAGTTTAATATTATATTTCAAGTATTTATTTTATTTTTTTTAATTTTTTCCTATTTTTAACATACATTTATCAATTTAAATTACAAGATTTACATAATTTAACCTAATCTTTATATTGATAGTATACTTTGCCCTGGTATAATGACATTTCTTTTTCTTTTTAGGTCATTCATAAATACATGTTGATTGTCAGAGATAATTAATTCAATGTGTTTCATCCAACATCCTTGAGTGTCATCTAGGAGGTTCCGTTGCCTGTGCGTGCTCATAGTATTGGACTCGATTTGATTTGTAAAAGTAATTAAAAAAGCAGTTATTTAATACATCTTAATTTATATTTTGTACACATCTAAGCATACATTTCACACATATGAATGTATTTAATTACATAAATAATTGTTAATGATACATGTTACCTATTTTACAATGATTTTAAAATGATAGATGAGTTTTATATTATATTTCAAGTATTATTTCATTTTTTTAAATTTTTTACCATTTTTAACATACATTTATCATTTTAATTACAAGATTTACATAATTTAACCTAATCTTTAATTGATAGTATAATTTGACCTGTTATAATGACATTTCTTTTTCTTTTTAGGTCATTCATAAATACATGTTGATTGTCAGAGATAATTAATTCAATGTGTTTCATCCAACATCCTTCAGTGTCATCTAGGAGGTTCCGTTGGCCTGTACGTGCTCATAGGATTGGACTCAATGTAATATGTAAAAGTAATTTAAAATGCAGTTATTTAATACATCTTAATTTATATCTTATACATATCTAAGCATACATTTCACACATATGACTGTATTTAATTACACAATTACTTGTTAGTGATACATGTAATTTATTTTACAATCATATAAAAATGATAGATGAGTTTTATTTATTTTACAAGTATTTATTTTCTTTTTAGTGATTCTTTACCATTTTTAACAGACGTTCATCAATTTTAATTACAAGATTTACATAATTTAACCTTATCTTTATATTGATAGTTTACTTTGCCCTGTTATTATAACATTTCTTTTTCTCTTTAGGTCATTCATAAATACATGTTTATTGTTCGAGTTTATTCATTCAATTTGTTTCAACCAACATCATCGTGTGACATCTTAGAGGTTCTATTGTCCTGTACGTACTCATAGGATTGGACTCAATGTAATATGTAAAAGTAATTTAAAATAAAATTATTTAATACATCTTAATTTATATTTTGTACATATCTAAGCATACATTTCACACATATGACTGTATTTAATTACATAATTAATTGTTAATGATACATGTAACATATTTTACAATCATACTAAAATGATAGATGAGTTTTTTTATTATATTTCAAGTATTAATTTTATTTTTTTCAATTTTTTCCCATTTTTAACATACATTTACCAATTTAAAATACAAGATTTACATAATTTAACATAATTATTATATTGATAGTAAAAATTCCCCGTTATAATGACATTTCTTTTTCTTTTTAGGTCATTCATAAATACATGTTGATTGTCAGAGTTAATTAATTCAATGTGTTTCATCCAACATCATCGTGTGTCATCTAAGAGGATCCATTGGCCTGTATGTGCTCATAGTATTGGACTCGATTTGATATGTAAAAGTAATTAAAAAAGCAGTTATTTAATACATCTTAATTTATATTTTGTACACATCTAAGCATACATTTCACACATATGAATGTATTTAATTACATAAATAATTGTTAATGATACATGTTACCTATTTTACAATGATTTTAAAATGATAGATGAGTTTAATATTATATTTCAAGTATTTATTTTATTTTTTTTAATTTTTTCCTATTTTTAACATACATTTATCAATTTAAATTACAAGATTTACATAATTTAACCTAATCTTTATATTGATAGTATACTTTGCCCTGTTATAATGACATTTCTTTTTCTTTTTAGGTCATTCATAAATACATGTTGATTGTCAGAGATAATTAATTCAATGTGTTTCATCCAACATCCTTGAGTGTCATCTAGGAGGTTCCGTTGCCTGTGCGTGCTCATAGTATTGGACTCGATTTGATTTGTAAAAGTAATTAAAAAAGCAGTTATTTAATACATCTTAATTTATATTTTGTACACATCTAAGCATACATTTCACACATATGAATGTATTTAATTACATAAATAATTGTTAATGATACATGTTACCTATTTTACAATGATTTTAAAATGATAGATGAGTTTTATATTATATTTCAAGTATTATTTCATTTTTTTAAATTTTTTACCATTTTTAACATACATTTATCATTTTAATTACAAGATTTACATAATTTAACCTAATCTTTAATTGATAGTATAATTTGACCTGTTATAATGACATTTCTTTTTCTTTTTAGGTCATTCATAAATACATGTTGATTGTCAGAGATAATTAATTCAATGTGTTTCATCCAACATCCTTCAGTGTCATCTAGGAGGTTCCGTTGGCCTGTACGTGCTCATAGGATTGGACTCAATGTAATATGTAAAAGTAATTTAAAATGCAGTTATTTAATACATCTTAATTTATATCTTATACATATCTAAGCATACATTTCACACATATGACTGTATTTAATTACACAATTACTTGTTAGTGATACATGTAATTTATTTTACAATCATATAAAAATGATAGATGAGTTTTATTTATTTTACAAGTATTTATTTTCTTTTTAGTGATTCTTTACCATTTTTAACAGACGTTCATCAATTTTAATTACAAGATTTACATAATTTAACCTTATCTTTATATTGATAGTTTACTTTGCCCTGTTATTATAACATTTCTTTTTCTCTTTAGGTCATTCATAAATACATGTTTATTGTTCGAGTTTATTCATTCAATTTGTTTCAACCAACATCATCGTGTGACATCTTAGAGGTTCTATTGTCCTGTACGTACTCATAGGATTGGACTCAATGTAATATGTAAAAGTAATTTAAAATAAAATTATTTAATACATCTTAATTTATATTTTGTACATATCTAAGCATACATTTCACACATATGACTGTATTTAATTACATAATTAATTGTTAATGATACATGTAACATATTTTACAATCATACTAAAATGATAGATGAGTTTTTTTATTATATTTCAAGTATTAATTTTATTTTTTTCAATTTTTTCCCATTTTTAACATACATTTACCAATTTAAAATACAAGATTTACATAATTTAACATAATTATTATATTGATAGTAAAAATTCCCCGTTATAATGACATTTCTTTTTCTTTTTAGGTCATTCATAAATACATGTTGATTGTCAGAGTTAATTAATTCAATGTGTTTCATCCAACATCATCGTGTGTCATCTAAGAGGATCCATTGGCCTGTATGTGCTCATAGTATTGGACTCGATTTGATATGTAAAAGTAATTAAAAAAGCAGTTATTTAATACATCTTAATTTATATTTTGTACACATCTAAGCATACATTTCACACATATGACCGTATTTAATTACATTATTACTTCTTAATGATACATGTATTTAAATTACAAGATTTACATAATTTAACCTAATCTTTATATTGATAGTTTACTTTGCCCTGTTATCATAACATTTCTTTTTCTCTTTAGGTCATTCATAAATACATGTGGACTGCTTGAGCTTATTCATTCAATTTGTTTCAACCAACATCATCGTGTGTCATCTAAGAGTTTCGATTGGCCTGTGCGTGCTCATAGGATTGGACTCAATGTAATATGTAATAATAATTTAAAATGCAGTTATTTAATACATCTTAATTTATATTTTGTACAAATCTAAGCATAAATTTCACACATAAGACTGTATTTAATTATATAATTACTTGTTAATGATACATGTTACTTATTTTACAATCATATTAAAATGATAGATGAGTTTAATATTATATTTCAAGTATTTATTCTAATTATTTTAATTTTTTACCATTTTTTACATACATTTATCATTTTAATTACAAGATTTACATAATTTAACTTAATCTTTAATTGATAGTATCATTTGACCTGTTATAATGACATTTCTTTTTCCTTTTAGGTCATTCATAAATACATTTTGATTGTCAGAGATAATTAATTCAATGTGTTTCATCCAACATCCTTGAGTGTCATCTAGGAGGTTCCGTTGCCTGTGCGTGCTCATAGTATTGGACTCGATTTGATATGTAAAAGTAATTAAAAAAGCAGTTATTTAATACATCTTAATTTATATTTTGTACACATCTAAGCATACATTTCACACATATGAATGTATTTAATTACATAAATAATTGTTAATGATACATGTTACCTATTTTACAATGATTTTAAAATGATAGATGAGTTTTATATTATATTTCAAGTATTATTTCATTTTTTTAAATTTTTTACCATTTTTAACATACATTTATCATTTTAATTACAAGATTTACATAATTTAACCTAATCTTTAATTGATAGTATAATTTGACCTGTTATAATGACATTTCTTTTTCTTTTTAGGTCATTCATAAATACATGTTGATTGTCAGAGATAATTAATTCAATGTGTTTCATCCAACATCCTTCAGTGTCATCTAGGAGGTTCCGTTGGCCTGTACGTGCTCATAGGATTGGACTCAATGTAATATGTAAAAGTAATTTAAAATGCAGTTATTTAATACATCTTAATTTATATCTTATACATATCTAATCATACATTTCACACATATGACTGTATTTAATTACACAATTACTTGTTAGTGATACATGTAATTTATTTTACAATCATATAAAAATGATAGATGAGTTTTATTTATTTTACAAGTATTTATTTTCTTTTTAGTGATTCTTTACCATTTTTAACATACGTTCATCAATTTTAATTACAAGATTTACATAATTTAACCTTATCTTTATATTGATAGTTTACTTTGCCCTGTTATTATAACATTTCTTTTTCTCTTTAGGTCATTCATAAATACATGTTTATTGTTCGAGTTTATTCATTCAATTTGTTTCAACCAACATCATCGTGTGACATCTTAGAGGTTCCATTGTCCTGTACGTACTCATAGGATTGGACTCAATGTAATATGTAAAAGTAATTTAAAATGAAATTATTTAATACATCTTAATTTATATTTTGTACATATCTAAGCATACATTTCACACATATGACTGTATTTAATTACATAATTAATTGTTAATGATACATGTAACATATTTTACAATCATACTAAAATGATAGATGAGTTTTTTTATTATATTTCAAGTATTAATTTTATTTTTTTCAATTTTTTCCCATTTTTAACATACATTTACCAATTTAAAATACAAGATTTACATAATTTAACATAATTATTATATTGATAGTAAAAATTCCCCGTTATAATGACATTTCTTTTTTTTTTTAGGTCATTCATAAATACATGTTGATTGTCAGAGTTAATTAATTCAATGTGTTTCATCCAACATCATCGTGTGTCATCTAAGAGGATCCATTGGCCTGTATGTGCTCATAGTATTGGACTCGATTTGATATGTAAAAGTAATTAAAAAAGCAGTTATTTAATACATCTTAATTTATATTTTGTACACATCTAAGCATACATTTCACACATATGAATGTATTTAATTACATAAATAATTGTTAATGATACATGTTACCTATTTTACAATGATTTTAAAATGATAGATGAGTTTAATATTATATTTCAAGTATTTATTTTATTTTTTTTAATTTTTTCCTATTTTTAACATACATTTATCAATTTAAATTACAAGATTTACATAATTTAACCTAATCTTTATATTGATAGTATACTTTGCCCTGTTATAATGACATTTCTTTTTCTTTTTAGGTCATTCATAAATACATGTTGATTGTCAGAGATAATTAATTCAATGTGTTTCATCCAACATCGTTGAGTGTCATTTAAGAGGTTCCATTGGTCTGTACGTGCTCATATAATTGGACTCTATGTAATATGTAAAAGTAATTTAAAATGCAGTTATTTAATACATCTTATTTCATTTTTTGTACATATCTAAGCATACATTTCACACATATGACCGTAATTAATTACATTATTACTTCTTAATGATACATGTATTTAAATTACAAGATTTACATAATTTAACCTAATCTTTATATTGATAGTTTACTTTGCCCTGTTATCATAACATTTCTTTTTCTCTTTAGGTCATTCATAAATACATGTGGACTGCTTGAGCTTATTCATTCAATTTGTTTCAACCAACATCATCGTGTGTCATCTAAGAGTTTCGATTGGCCTGTGCGTGCTCATAGGATTGGACTCAATGTAATATGTAATAGTAATTTAAAATGCAGTTATTTAATACATCTTAATTTATATTTTGTACATATCTAAGCATAAATTTCACACATAAGACTGTATTTAATTATATAATTACTTGTTAATGATACATGTTACTTATTTTACAATCATATTAAAATGATAGATGAGTTTTATATTATATTTCAAGTATTTATTCTAATTATTTTAATTTTTTACCATTTTTTACATACATTTATCATTTTAATTACAAGATTTACATAATTTAACTTAATCTTTAATTGATAGTATAATTTGACCTGTTATAATGACATTTCTTTTTCCTTTTAGGTCATTCATAAATACATTTTGATTGTCAGAGTTAATTAATTCAATGTGTTTCATCCAACATCCTTGAGTGTCATCTAGGAGGTTCCGTTGCCTGTGCGTGCTCATAGTATTGGACTCGATTTGATATGTAAAAGTAATTAAAAAAGCAGTTATTTAATACATCTTAATTTATATTTTGTACACATCTAAGCATACATTTCACACATATGAATGTATTTAATTACATAAATAATTGTTAATGATACATGTTACCTATTTTACAATGATTTTAAAATGATAGATGAGTTTTATATTATATTTCAAGTATTATTTCATTTTTTTAAATTTTTTACCATTTTTAACATACATTTATCATTTTAATTACAAGATTTACATAATTTAACCTAATCTTTAATTGATAGTATAATTTGACCTGTTATAATGACATTTCTTTTTCTTTTTAGGTCATTCATAAATACATGTTGATTGTCAGAGATAATTAATTCAATGTGTTTCATCCAACATCCTTCAGTGTCATCTAGGAGGTTCCGTTGGCCTGTACGTGCTCATAGGATTGGACTCAATGTAATATGTAAAAGTAATTTAAAATGCAGTTATTTAATACATCTTAATTTATATCTTATACATATCTAAGCATACATTTCACACATATGACTGTATTTAATTACACAATTACTTGTTAGTGATACATGTAATTTATTTTACAATCATATAAAAATGATAGATGAGTTTTATTTATTTTACAAGTATTTATTTTCTTTTTAGTGATTCTTTACCATTTTTAACATACGTTCATCAATTTTAATTACAAGATTTACATAATTTAACCTTATCTTTATATTGATAGTTTACTTTGCCCTGTTATTATAACATTTCTTTTTCTCTTTAGGTCATTCATAAATACATGTTTATTGTTCGAGTTTATTCATTCAATTTGTTTCAACCAACATCATCGTGTGACATCTTGGAGGTTTCATTGTCCTGTACGTACTCATAGGATTGGACTCAATGTAATATGTAAAAGTAATTTAAAATGAAATTATTTAATACATCTTAATTTATATTTTGTACATATCTAAGCATACATTTCACACATATGACTGTATTTAATTACATAATTAATTGTTAATGATACATGTAACATATTTTACAATCATACTAAAATGATAGATGAGTTTTTTTATTATATTTCAAGTATTAATTTTATTTTTTTCAATTTTTTCCCATTTTTAACATACATTTACCAATTTAAAATACAAGATTTACATAATTTAACATAATTATTATATTGAAAGTAAAAATTCCCCGTTATAATGACATTTCTTTTTCTTTTTAGGTCATTCATAAATACATGTTGATTGTCAGAGTTAATTAATTCAATGTGTTTCATCCAACATCATCGTGTGTCATCTAAGAGGATCCATTGGCCTGTATGTGCTCATAGTATTGGACTCGATTTGATATGTAAAAGTAATTAAAAAAGCAGTTATTTAATACATCTTAATTTATATTTTGTACACATCTAAGCATACATTTCACACATATGAATGTATTTAATTACATAAATAATTGTTAATGATACATGTTACCTATTTTACAATGATTTTAAAATGATAGATGAGTTTAATATTATATTTCAAGTATTTATTTTATTTTATTTAATTTTTTCCTATTTTTAACATACATTTATCAATTTAAATTACAAGATTTACATAATTTAACCTAATCTTTATATTGATAGTATACTTTGCCCTGTTATAATGACATTTCTTTTTCTTTTTAGGTCATTCATAAATACATGTTGATTGTCAGAGATAATTAATTCAATGTGTTTCATCCAACATCGTTGAGTGTCATTTAAGAGGTTCCATTGGTCTGTACGTGCTCATATAATTGGACTCTATGTAATATGTAAAAGTAATCTAAAATGCAGTTATTTAATACATCTTATTTCATTTTTTGTACATATCTAAGCATACATTTCACACATATGACCGTATTTAATTACATTATTACTTCTTAATGATACATGTATTTAAATTACAAGATTTACATAATTTAACCTAATCTTTATATTGATAGTTTACTTTGCCCTGTTATCATAACATTTCTTTTTCTCTTTAGGTCATTCATAAATACATGTGGACTGCTTGAGCTTATTCATTCAATTTGTTTCAACCAACATCATCGTGTGTCATCTAAGAGTTTCGATTGGCCTGTGCGTGCTCATAGGATTGGACTCAATGTAATATGTAATAGTAATTTAAAATGCAGTTATTTAATACATCTTAATTTATATTTTGTACATATCTAAGCATAAATTTCACACATAAGACTGTATTTAATTATATAATTACTTGTTAATGATACATGTTACTTATTTTACAATCATATTAAAATGATAGATGAGTTTAATATTATATTTCAAGTATTTATTCTAATTATTTTAATTTTTTACCATTTTTTACATACATTTATCATTTTAATTACAAGATTTACATAATTTAACTTAATCTTTAATTGATAGTATAATTTGACCTGTTATAATGACATTTCTTTTTCCTTTTAGGTCATTCATAAATACATTTTGATTGTCAGAGATAATTAATTCAATGTGTTTCATCCAACATCCTTGAGTGTCATCTAGGAGGTTCCGTTGCCTGTGCGTGCTCATAGTATTGGACTCGATTTGATATGTAAAAGTAATTAAAAAAGCAGTTATTTAATACATCTTAATTTATATTTTGTACACATCTAAGCATACATTTCACACATATGAATGTATTTAATTACATAAATAATTGTTAATGATACATGTTACCTATTTTACAATGATTTTAAAATGATAGATGAGTTTTATATTATATTTCAAGTATTATTTCATTTTTTTAAATTTTTTACCATTTTTAACATACATTTATCATTTTAATTACAAGATTTACATAATTTAACCTAATCTTTAATTGATAGTATAATTTGACCTGTTATAATGACATTTCTTTTTCTTTTTAGGTCATTCATAAATACATGTTGATTGTCAGAGATAATTAATTCAATGTGTTTCATCCAACATCCTTCAGTGTCATCTAGGAGGTTCCGTTGGCCTGTACGTGCTCATAGGATTGGACTCAATGTAATATGTAAAAGTAATTTAAAATGCAGTTATTTAATACATCTTAATTTATATCTTATACATATCTAAGCATACATTTCACACATATGACTGTATTTAATTACACAATTACTTGTTAGTGATACATGTAATTTATTTTACAATCATATAAAAATGATAGATGAGTTTTATTTATTTTACAAGTATTTATTTTCTTTTTAGTGATTCTTTACCATTTTTAACATACGTTCATCAATTTTAATTACAAGATTTACATAATTTAACCTTATCTTTATATTGATAGTTTACTTTGCCCTGTTATTATAACATTTCTTTTTCTCTTTAGGTCATTCATAAATACATGTTTATTGTTCGAGTTTATTCATTCAATTTGTTTCAACCAACATCATCGTGTGACATCTTGGAGGTTTCATTGTCCTGTACGTACTCATAGGATTGGACTCAATGTAATATGTAAAAGTAATTTAAAATGAAATTATTTAATACATCTTAATTTATATTTTGTACATATCTAAGCATACATTTCACACATATGACTGTATTTAATTACATAATTAATTGTTAATGATACATGTAACATATTTTACAATCATACTAAAATGATAGATGAGTTTTTTTATTATATTTCAAGTATTAATTTTATTTTTTTCAATTTTTTCCCATTTTTAACATACATTTACCAATTTAAAATACAAGATTTACATAATTTAACATAATTATTATATTGATAGTAAAAATTCCCCGTTATAATGACATTTCTTTTTTTTTTTAGGTCATTCATAAATACATGTTGATTGTCAGAGTTAATTAATTCAATGTGTTTCATCCAACATCATCGTGAGTCATCTAAGAGGATCCATTGGCCTGTATGTGCTCATAGTATTGGACTCGATTTGATATGTAAAAGTAATTAAAAAAGCAGTTAGTTAATACATCTTAATTTATATTTTGTACACATCTAAGCATACATTTCACACATATGAATGTATTTAATTACATAAATAATTGTTAATGATACATGTTACCTATTTTACAATGATTTTAAAATGATAGATGAGTTTAATATTATATTTCAAGTATTTATTTTATTTTTTTTAATTTTTTCCTATTTTTAACATACATTTATCAATTTAAATTACAAGATTTACATAATTTAACCTAATCTTTATATTGATAGTATACTTTGCCCTGTTATAATGACATTTCTTTTTCTTTTTAGGTCATTCATAAATACATGTTGATTGTCAGAGATAATTAATTCAATGTGTTTCATCCAACATCGTTGAGTGTCATTTAAGAGGTTCCATTGGTCTGTACGTGCTCATATAATTGGACTCTATGTAATATGTAAAAGTAATTTAAAATGCAGTTATTTAATACATCTTATTTCATTTTTTGTACATATCTAAGCATACATTTCACACATATGACCGTAATTAATTACATTATTACTTCTTAATGATACATGTATTTAAATTACAAGATTTACATAATTTAACCTAATCTTTATATTGATAGTTTACTTTGCCCTGTTATCATAACATTTCTTTTTCTCTTTAGGTCATTCATAAATACATGTGGACTGCTTGAGCTTATTCATTCAATTTGTTTCAACCAACATCATCGTGTGTCATCTAAGAGTTTCGATTGGCCTGTGCGTGCTCATAGGATTGGACTCAATGTAATATGTAATAGTAATTTAAAATGCAGTTATTTAATACATCTTAATTTATATTTTGTACATATCTAAGCATAAATTTCACACATAAGACTGTATTTAATTATATAATTACTTGTTAATGATACATGTTACTTATTTTACAATCATATTAAAATGATAGATGAGTTTTATATTATATTTCAAGTATTTATTCTAATTATTTTAATTTTTTACCATTTTTTACATACATTTATCATTTTAATTACAAGATTTACATAATTTAACTTAATCTTTAATTGATAGTATAATTTGACCTGTTATAATGACATTTCTTTTTCCTTTTAGGTCATTCATAAATACATTTTGATTGTCAGAGTTAATTAATTCAATGTGTTTCATCCAACATCCTTGAGTGTCATCTAGGAGGTTCCGTTGCCTGTGCGTGCTCATAGTATTGGACTCGATTTGATATGTAAAAGTAATTAAAAAAGCAGTTATTTAATACATCTTAATTTATATTTTGTACACATCTAAGCATACATTTCACACATATGAATGTATTTAATTACATAAATAATTGTTAATGATACATGTTACCTATTTTACAATGATTTTAAAATGATAGATGAGTTTTATATTATATTTCAAGTATTATTTCATTTTTTTAAATTTTTTACCATTTTTAACATACATTTATCATTTTAATTACAAGATTTACATAATTTAACCTAATCTTTAATTGATAGTATAATTTGACCTGTTATAATGACATTTCTTTTTCTTTTTAGGTCATTCATAAATACATGTTGATTGTCAGAGATAATTAATTCAATGTGTTTCATCCAACATCCTTCAGTGTCATCTAGGAGGTTCCGTTGGCCTGTACGTGCTCATAGGATTGGACTCAATGTAATATGTAAAAGTAATTTAAAATGCAGTTATTTAATACATCTTAATTTATATCTTATACATATCTAAGCATACATTTCACACATATGACTGTATTTAATTACACAATTACTTGTTAGTGATACATGTAATTTATTTTACAATCATATAAAAATGATAGATGAGTTTTATTTATTTTACAAGTATTTATTTTCTTTTTAGTGATTCTTTACCATTTTTAACATACGTTCATCAATTTTAATTACAAGATTTACATAATTTAACCTTATCTTTATATTGATAGTTTACTTTGCCCTGTTATTATAACATTTCTTTTTCTCTTTAGGTCATTCATAAATACATGTTTATTGTTCGAGTTTATTCATTCAATTTGTTTCAACCAACATCATCGTGTGACATCTTGGAGGTTTCATTGTCCTGTACGTACTCATAGGATTGGACTCAATGTAATATGTAAAAGTAATTTAAAATGAAATTATTTAATACATCTTAATTTATATTTTGTACATATCTAAGCATACATTTCACACATATGACTGTATTTAATTACATAATTAATTGTTAATGATACATGTAACATATTTTACAATCATACTAAAATGATAGATGAGTTTTTTTATTATATTTCAAGTATTAATTTTATTTTTTTCAATTTTTTCCCATTTTTAACATACATTTACCAATTTAAAATACAAGATTTACATAATTTAACATAATTATTATATTGAAAGTAAAAATTCCCCGTTATAATGACATTTCTTTTTCTTTTTAGGTCATTCATAAATACATGTTGATTGTCAGAGTTAATTAATTCAATGTGTTTCATCCAACATCATCGTGTGTCATCTAGGAGGTTCCGTTGCCTGTATGTGCTCATAGTATTGGACTCGATTTGATATGTAAAAGTAATTAAAAAAGCAGTTATTTAATACATCTTAATTTATATTTTGTACACATCTAAGCATACATTTCACACATATGAATGTATTTAATTACATAAATAATTGTTAATGATACATGTTACCTATTTTACAATGATTTTAAAATGATAGATGAGTTTAATATTATATTTCAAGTATTTATTTTATTTTATTTAATTTTTTCCTATTTTTAACATACATTTATCAATTTAAATTACAAGATTTACATAATTTAACCTAATCTTTATATTGATAGTATACTTTGCCCTGTTATAATGACATTTCTTTTTCTTTTTAGGTCATTCATAAATACATGTTGATTGTCAGAGATAATTAATTCAATGTGTTTCATCCAACATCGTTGAGTGTCATTTAAGAGGTTCCATTGGTCTGTACGTGCTCATATAATTGGACTCTATGTAATATGTAAAAGTAATCTAAAATGCAGTTATTTAATACATCTTATTTCATTTTTTGTACATATCTAAGCATACATTTCACACATATGACCGTATTTAATTACATTATTACTTCTTAATGATACATGTATTTAAATTACAAGATTTACATAATTTAACCTAATCTTTATATTGATAGTTTACTTTGCCCTGTTATCATAACATTTCTTTTTCTCTTTAGGTCATTCATAAATACATGTGGACTGCTTGAGCTTATTCATTCAATTTGTTTCAACCAACATCATCGTGTGTCATCTAAGAGTTTCGATTGGCCTGTGCGTGCTCATAGGATTGGACTCAATGTAATATGTAATAGTAATTTAAAATGCAGTTATTTAATACATCTTAATTTATATTTTGTACATATCTAAGCATAAATTTCACACATAAGACTGTATTTAATTATATAATTACTTGTTAATGATACATGTTACTTATTTTACAATCATATTAAAATGATAGATGAGTTTAATATTATATTTCAAGTATTTATTCTAATTATTTTAATTTTTTACCATTTTTTACATACATTTATCATTTTAATTACAAGATTTACATAATTTAACTTAATCTTTAATTGATAGTATAATTTGACCTGTTATAATGACATTTCTTTTTCCTTTTAGGTCATTCATAAATACATTTTGATTGTCAGAGATAATTAATTCAATGTGTTTCATCCAACATCCTTGAGTGTCATCTAGGAGGTTCCGTTGCCTGTGCGTGCTCATAGTATTGGACTCGATTTGATATGTAAAAGTAATTAAAAAAGCAGTTATTTAATACATCTTAATTTATATTTTGTACACATCTAAGCATACATTTCACACATATGAATGTATTTAATTACATAAATAATTGTTAATGATACATGTTACCTATTTTACAATGATTTTAAAATGATAGATGAGTTTTATATTATATTTCAAGTATTATTTCATTTTTTTAAATTTTTTACCATTTTTAACATACATTTATCATTTTAATTACAAGATTTACATAATTTAACCTAATCTTTAATTGATAGTATAATTTGACCTGTTATAATGACATTTCTTTTTCTTTTTAGGTCATTCATAAATACATGTTGATTGTCAGAGATAATTAATTCAATGTGTTTCATCCAACATCCTTCAGTGTCATCTAGGAGGTTCCGTTGGCCTGTACGTGCTCATAGGATTGGACTCAATGTAATATGTAAAAGTAATTTAAAATGCAGTTATTTAATACATCTTAATTTATATTTTGTACATATCTAAGCATACATTTCACACATATGACTGTATTTAATTACATAATTAATTGTTAATGATACATGTAACATATTTTACAATCATACTAAAATGATAGATGAGTTTTTTTATTATATTTCAAGTATTAATTTTATTTTTTTCAATTTTTTCCCATTTTTAACATACATTTACCAATTTAAAATACAAGATTTACATAATTTAACATAATTATTATATTGAAAGTAAAAATTCCCCGTTATAATGACATTTCTTTTTCTTTTTAGGTCATTCATAAATACATGTTGATTGTCAGAGTTAATTAATTCAATGTGTTTCATCCAACATCATCGTGTGTCATCTAAGAGGATCCATTGGCCTGTATGTGCTCATAGTATTGGACTCGATTTGATATGTAAAAGTAATTAAAAAAGCAGTTATTTAATACATCTTAATTTATATTTTGTACACATCTAAGCATACATTTCACACATATGAATGTATTTAATAACATAAATAATTGTTAATGATACATGTTACCTATTTTACAATGATTTTAAAATGATAGATGAGTTTAATATTATATTTCAAGTATTTATTTTATTTTATTTAATTTTTTCCTATTTTTAACATACATTTATCAATTTAAATTACAAGATTTACATAATTTAACCTAATCTTTATATTGATAGTATACTTTGCCCTGTTATAATGACATTTCTTTTTCTTTTTAGGTCATTCATAAATACATGTTGATTGTCAGAGATAATTAATTCAATGTGTTTCATCCAACATCGTTGAGTGTCATTTAAGAGGTTCCATTGGTCTGTACGTTCTCATATAATTGGACTCTATGTAATATGTAAAAGTAATTTAAAATGCAGTTATTTAATATATCTTATTTCATATTTTGTACATATCTAAGCATACATTTCACACATATGACCGTATTTAATTACATTATTACTTCTTAATGATACATGTATTTAAATTACAAGATTTACATAATTTAACCTAATCTTTATATTGATAGTTTACTTTGCCCTGTTATCATAACATTTCTTTTTCTCTTTAGGTCATTCATAAATACATGTGGACTGCTTGAGCTTATTCATTCAATTTGCTTCAACCAACATCATCGTGTGTCATCTAAGAGTTTCGATTGGCCTGTGCGTGCTCATAGGATTGGACTCAATGTAATACGTAATAGTAATTTAAAATGCAGTTATTTATTACATCTTAATTTATATTTTGTACATATCTAAGCATAAATTTCACACATAAGACTGTATTTAATTATATAATTACTTGTTAATGATACATGTAACTTATTTTACAATCATATTAAAATGATAGATGAGTTTAATATTATATTTCAAGTATTTATTCTAATTATTTTAATTTTTTACCATTTTTTACATACATTTATCATTTTAATTCCAAGATTTACATAATTTAACTTAATCTTTAATTGATAGTATAATTTGACCTGTTATAATGACATTTCTTTTTCCTTTTAGGTCATTCATAAATACATTTTGATTGTCAGAGTTAATTAATTCAATGTGTTTCATCCAACATCCTTGAGTGTCATCTAGGAGGTTCCGTTGCCTGTGCGTGCTCATAGTATTGGACTCGATTTGATATGTAAAAGTAATTAAAAAAGCAGTTATTTAATACATCTTAATTTATATTTTGTACACATCTAAGCATACATTTCACACATATGAATGTATTTAATTACATAAATAATTGTTAATGATACATGTTACCTATTTTACAATGATTTTAAAATGATAGTTGAGTTTAATATTATATTTCAAGTATTTATTTTATTTTATTTAATTTTTTCCTATTTTTAACATACATTTATCAATTTAAATTACAAGATTTACATAATTTAACATAATCTTTATATTGATAGTATACTTTGCTCTGTTATAATCGCATTTATTTTTCTTTTTAGGTCATTCATAAATACATGTTTATTGTCAGAGTTTATTAATTCAATGTGTTTCATCCAACATCGTTGAGTGTCAACTAAGAGTTTCGATTGGCCTGTACGTGCTCATAGGATTGGACTCAATGTAATATGTAATAGTAATTTAAAATGCAGTTATTTAATACATCTTAATTTATATCTTATACATATCTAAGCATACATTTCACACATATGACTGTATTTAATTATATAATTACTTGTTAATGATACATGTTACCTATTTTACAATGATAATAAAATGATAGATGAGTTTTATATTATATTTCAAGTATTTATTTCATTTTTTTAAATTTTTTACCATTTTTAACATACATTTATCATTTTAATTACAAGATTTACATAATTTAACTTAATCTTAAATTGATAGTATAATTTGACCTGTTATAATGACATTTCTTTTTCTTTTTAGGTCATTCATAAATACATGTTGATTGTCAGAGATAATTAATACAATTTGTTTCAACCAACATCATCGTGTGTCATCTAAGAGGTTCCATTGGCCTGTGAGTGCTCATAGTATTGGACTCAATGTAATATGTAAAAGTAATTTAAAATGCAGTTATTTAATACATCTTAATTTATATCTTATACATATCTAAGCATACATTTCACACATATGACTGTATTTAATTACATAATTTCTTGTTACTGATACATGTTACCTATTTTACAATGATAATAAAATGATAGATGAGTTTTATATTATATTTCAAGTATTATTTCATTTTTTTAAATTTTTTACCATTTTTAACATACATTTATCATTTTAATTACAAGATTTACATAATTTAACTTAATCTTTAATTGATAGTACAATTTGACCTGTTATAATGACATTTCTTTTTCTTTTTAGGTCATTCATAAATACATGTTGATTGTCAGAGATAATTAATTCAATGTGTTTCATCCAACATCCTTCAGTGTCATCTAGGAGGTTCCGTTGGCCTGTACGTGCTCATAGGATTGGACTCAATGTAATATGTAAAAGTAATTTAAAATGCAGTTATTTAATACATCTTAATTTATATCTTATACATATCTAAGCATACATTTCACACATATGACTGTATTTAATTACACAATTACTTGTTAGTGATACATGTAATTTATTTTACAATCATATAAAAATGATAGATGAGTTTTATTTATTTTACAAGTATTTATTTTCTTTTTAGTGATTCTTTACCATTTTTAACATACGTTCATCAATTTTAATTACAAGATTTACATAATTTAACCTTATCTTTATATTGATAGTTTACTTTGCCCTGTTATTATAACATTTCTTTTTCTCTTTAGGTCATTCATAAATACATGTTTATTGTTCGAGTTTATTCATTCAATTTGTTTCAACCAACATCATCGTGTGACATCTTAGAGGTTTCATTGTCCTGTACGTACTCATAGGATTGGACTCAATGTAATATGTAAAAGTAATTTAAAATGAAATTATTTAATACATCTTAATTTATATTTTGTACATATCTAAGCATACATTTCACACATATGACTGTATTTAATTACATAATTAATTGTTAATGATACATGTAACATATTTTACAATCATACTAAAATGATAGATGAGTTTTTTTATTATATTTCAAGTATTAATTTTATTTTTTTCAATTTTTTCCCATTTTTAACATACATTTACCAATTTAAAATACAAGATTTACATAATTTAACATAATTATTATATTGAAAGTAAAAATTCCCCGTTATAATGACATTTCTTTTTCTTTTTAGGTCATTCATAAATACATGTTGATTGTCAGAGTTAATTAATTCAATGTGTTTCATCCAACATCATCGTGTGTCATCTAAGAGGATCCATTGGCCTGTATGTGCTCATAGTATTGGACTCGATTTGATATGTAAAAGTAATTAAAAAAGCAGTTATTTAATACATCTTAATTTATATTTTGTACACATCTAAGCATACATTTCACACATATGAATGTATTTAATAACATAAATAATTGTTAATGATACATGTTACCTATTTTACAATGATTTTAAAATGATAGATGAGTTTAATATTATATTTCAAGTATTTATTTTATTTTATTTAATTTTTTCCTATTTTTAACATACATTTATCAATTTAAATTACAAGATTTACATAATTTAACCTAATCTTTATATTGATAGTATACTTTGCCCTGTTATAATGACATTTCTTTTTCTTTTTAGGTCATTCATAAATACATGTTGATTGTCAGAGATAATTAATTCAATGTGTTTCATCCAACATCGTTGAGTGTCATTTAAGAGGTTCCATTGGTCTGTACGTTCTCATATAATTGGACTCTATGTAATATGTAAAAGTAATTTAAAATGCAGTTATTTAATACATCTTATTTCATATTTTGTACATATCTAAGCATACATTTCACACATATGACCGTATTTAATTACATTATTACTTCTTAATGATACATGTATTTAAATTACAAGATTTACATAATTTAACCTAATCTTTATATTGATAGTTTACTTTGCCCTGTTATCATAACATTTCTTTTTCTCTTTAGGTCATTCATAAATACATGTGGACTGCTTGAGCTTATTCATTCAATTTGCTTCAACCAACATCATCGTGTGTCATCTAAGAGTTTCGATTGGCCTGTGCGTGCTCATAGGATTGGACTCAATGTAATATGTAATAGTAATTAAAAAAGCAGTTATTTAATACATCTTAATTTATATTTTGTACACATCTAAGCATACATTTCACACATATGAATGTATTTAATTACATAAATAATTGTTAATGATACATGTTACCTATTTTACAATGATTTTAAAATGATAGTTGAGTTTAATATTATATTTCAAGTATTTATTTTATTTTATTTAATTTTTTCCTATTTTTAACATACATTTATCAATTTAAATTACAAGATTTACATAATTTAACATAATCTTTATATTGATAGTATACTTTGCTCTGTTATAATCACATTTATTTTTCTTTTTAGGTCATTCATAAATACATGTTTATTGTCAGAGTTTATTAATTCAATGTGTTTCATCCAACATCGTTGAGTGTCAACTAAGAGTTTCGATTGGCCTGTACGTGCTCATAGGATTGGACTCAATGTAATATGTAATAGTAATTTAAAATGCAGTTATTTAATACATCTTAATTTATATTTTGTACATATCTAAGCATAAATTTCACACATAAGACTGTATTTAATTATATAATTACTTGTTAATGATACATGTAACTTATTTTACAATCATATTAAAATGATAGATGAGTTTATTATTATATTTCAAGTATTTATTCTAATTATTTTAATTTTTTACCATTTTTTACATACATTTATCATTTTAATTCCAAGATTTACATAATTTAACTTAATCTTTAATTGATAGTATAATTTGACCTGTTATAATGACATTTCTTTTTCCTTTTAGGTCATTCATAAATACATTTTGATTGTCAGAGTTAATTAATTCAATGTGTTTCATCCAACATCCTTGAGTGTCATCTAGGAGGTTCCGTTGCCTGTGCGTGCTCATAGTATTGGACTCGATTTGATATGTAAAAGTAATTAAAAAAGCAGTTATTTAATACATCTTAATTTATATTTTGTACACATCTAAGCATACATTTCACACATATGAATGTATTTAATTACATAAATAATTGTTAATGATACATGTTACCTATTTTACAATGATTTTAAAATGATAGTTGAGTTTAATATTATATTTCAAGTATTTATTTTATTTTATTTAATTTTTTCCTATTTTTAACATACATTTATCAATTTAAATTACAAGATTTACATAATTTAACATAATCTTTATATTGATAGTATACTTTGCTCTGTTATAATCACATTTATTTTTCTTTTTAGGTCATTCATAAATACATGTTTATTGTCAGAGTTTATTAATTCAATGTGTTTCATCCAACATCGTTGAGTGTCAACTAAGAGTTTCGATTGGCCTGTACGTGCTCATAGGATTGGACTCAATGTAATATGTAATAGTAATTTAAAATGCAGTTATTTAATACATCTTAATTTATATCTTATACATATCTAAGCATACATTTCACACATATGACTGTATTTAATTATATAATTACTTGTTAATGATACATGTTACCTATTTTACAATGATAATAAAATGATAGATGAGTTTTATATTATATTTCAAGTATTTATTTCATTTTTTTAAATTTTTTACCATTTTTAACATACATTTATCATTTTAATTACAAGATTTACATAATTTAACTTAATCTTTAATTGATAGTATAATTTGACCTGTTATAATGACATTTCTTTTTCTTTTTAGGTCATTCATAAATACATGTTGATTGTCAGAGATAATTAATTCAATTTGTTTCAACCAACATCATCGTGTGTCATCTAAGAGGTTCCATTGGCCTGTGAGTGCTCATAGTATTGGACTCAATGTAATATGTAAAAGTAATTTAAAATGCAGTTATTTAATACATCTTAATTTATATCTTATACATATTTAAGCATACATTTCACACATATGACTGTATTTAATTACATAATTTCTTGATACTGATACATGTTACCTATTTTACAATGATAATAAAATGATAGATGAGTTTTATATTATATTTCAAGTATTATTTCATTTTTTTAAATTTTTTACCATTTTTAACATACATTTATCATTTTAATTACAAGATTTACATAATTTAACTTAATCTTTAATTGATAGTATAATTTGACCTGTTATAATGACATTTCTTTTTCTTTTTAGGTCATTCATAAATACATGTTGATTGTCAGAGATAATTAATTCAATGTGTTTCATCCAACATCCTTCAGTGTCATCTAGGAGGTTCCGTTGGCCTGTACGTGCTCATAGGATTGGACTCAATGTAATATGTAAAAGTAATTTAAAATGCAGTTATTTAATACATCTTAATTTATATCTTATACATATCTAAGCATACATTTCACACATATGACTGTATTTAATTACACAATTACTTGTTAGTGATACATGTAATTTATTTTACAATCATATAAAAATGATAGATGAGTTTTATTTATTTTACAAGTATTTATTTTCTTTTTAGTGATTCTTTACCATTTTTAACATACGTTCATCAATTTTAATTACAAGATTTACATAATTTAACCTTATCTTTATATTGATAGTTTACTTTGCCCTGTTATTATAACATTTCTTTTTCTCTTTAGGTCATTCATAAATACATGTTTATTGTCCGAGTTTATTCATTCAATTTGTTTCAACCAACATCATCGTGTGACATCTTAGAGGTTCCATTGTCCTGTACGTACTCATAGGATTGGACTCAATGTAATATGTAAAAGTAATTTAAAATGAAATTATTTAATACATCTTAATTTATATTTTGTACATATCTAAGCATACATTTCACACATATGACTGTATTAAATTACATAATTTCTTGTAATGATAGATGTAACTTAATTTATAATCATATTAAAAATATGTTAGATGAGTTTTTAATTATATTTCAAGTATTAATTTTATTTTTTTTAATTTTTTACCATTTTTAACATACATTTATTATTTTAATTACAAGATTTACATAATTTAACTTAATCTTTATAATGATAGTATTATTTGCCCTGTTATAATGACATTTATTTTTCTTTTTAGGCCGTTCATAAATACATGTTGATTGTCAGAGATAATTAATTCAATTTGCTTCAACCAACATCATCGTGTGTCATCTAAGAGGTTCCATTGGCCTGTGAGTGCTCATAGTATTGGACTCAATGTAATATGTAAAAGTAATTTAAAATGCAGTTATTTAATACATCTTAATTTATATCTTATACATATCTAAGCATACATTTCACACATATGACTGTATTTAATTACATAATTTCTTGTTACTGATACATGTTACCTATTTTACAATGATAATAAAATGATAGATGAGTTTTATATTATATTTCAAGTATTATTTCATTTTTTTAAATTTTTTACCATTTTTAACATACATTTATCATTTTAATTACAAGATTTACATAATTTAACTTAATCTTTAATTGATAGTATAATTTGACCTGTTATAATGACATTTCTTTTTCTTTTTAGGTCATTCATAAAAACATGTTGATTGTCAGAGATAATTAATTCAATGTGTTTCATCCAACATCCTTCAGTGTCATCTAGGAGGTTCCGTTGGCCTGTACGTGCTCATAGGATTGGACTCAATGTAATATGTAAAAGTAATTTAAAATGCAGTTATTTAATACATCTTAATTTATATCTTATACATATCTAAGCATACATTTCACACATATGACTGTATTTAATTACACAATTACTTGTTAGTGATACATGTAATTTATTTTACAATCATATAAAAATGATAGATGAGTTTTATATTATATTATAAGTATTTATTTTATTTTTTTAAATTTTTTAACATTTTTAACTCACATATATCAATTTTAATAACAAGATTTACATAATTTAACCTAATCTTTATATTGATAGTAAAAATTCCCCATTATAATGACATTTCTTTTTCTTTTTAGGTCATTCATAAATACATGTTGATTGTCAGAGTTAATTAATTCAATGTGTTTCATCCAACATCATCGTGTGTCATCTAAGAGGATCCATTGGCCTGTATTTGCTCATAGGATAGGACTCGATTTGATATGTAAAAGTAATTAAAAAAGCAGTTATTTAATACATCTTAATTTATATTTTGTACACATCTAAGCATACATTTCACACATATGAATGTATTTAATAACATAAATAATTGTTAATGATACATGTTACCTATTTTACAATGATTTTAAAATGATAGATGAGTTTAATATTATATTTCAAGTATTTATTTTATTTTATTTAATTTTTTCCTATTTTTAACATACATTTATCAATTTAAATTACAAGATTTACATAATTTAACCTAATCTTTATATTGATAGTATACTTTGCTCTGTTATAATCACATTTATTTTTCTTTTTAGGTCATTCATAAATACATGTTTATTGTCAGAGTTTATTAATTCAATGTGTTTCATCCAACATCATCGTGTGTCATCTAAGAGGTTCCATTGGCCTGTGAGTGCTCATAGGATAGGACTCAATTTGATATGTAAAAGTAATTTAAAATGCTGTTATTTAATTACATAATTAATTGTTAATGATACATGTTAACTATTTTACAATGATAATAAAATGCTAGATGAGTTTTATATTATATTTATATAGGATTGGACTCAATTTGATATGTAAAAGTAATTTAAAATGCAGTTATTTTATACATCTTAATTTTTATTTTGTACATATCTAAGCATACATTTCACACATATGACTGTATTTAATTACATAATTTCTTGTTACTGATACATGTTACCTATTTTACAATGATAATAAAATGATAGATGAGTTTTATATTATATTTCAAGTATTAATTTCATTTTTTTAAATTTTTTACCATTTTTAACATACATTTATCATTTTAATTACAAGATTTACATAATTTAACTTAATCTTTAATTGATACTATAATTTTACCTGTTATAATGACAGATGAGGTTTACATTATATATCAAGTATTTATTTTATTTATTTTAATTTTTTACCATTTTTAACATACATTTATCAATTTTATTTACATGATTTACATTATTTAACATAATCTTTGTATTGATAGCATACTTTGCACTGTTATAATGACATTTATTTTTCTTTTTAGGCCATTCATAAATACATGTTGATTGTCCGAGTTTATTAATTCAATTTGTTCAACCAACATCATCGTGTGTCATCTAAGAGCTTCTATTATTCTGTGCGTGCTCATAGTATTGGACTCAACTTGATATGTAAAAGTAATTTAAAATGCAGTAATTTAATACATTATTACTTGTAAATAATACATGTAACCTATTTTACAATCGTACAAAAATGATAGATGAGTTTTATATTATATTTCAAGTATTTATTTTATTTTTTTTAATTTTTTACCATTTTTAACACACATTTATCAATTTTAATTACAAGATTTACATAATTTAACCTTATCTTTATATTGATTAGTTTACTTTGCCCTGTTATTATAACATTTCTTTTTCTCTTTAGGTCATTCATAAATACATGTTTATTGTCCGAGTTTATTCATTCAATTTGTTTCAACCAACATCATCTTGTGACATCTTAGAGGTTCCATTGTCCTGTACGTGCTCATAGGATTGGACTCAATGTAATATGTAAAAGTAATTTAAAATGCAATTATTTAATACATCATAATTATATTTTGTACATATCTAAGCATACATTTCACACATATGACTGTATTTAATTACATAATTAATTGTTAATGATACATGTTAACTATTTTACAATGATAATAAAATGCTAGATGAGTTTTATATTATATTTATATAGGATTGGACTCAATGTAATATGTAAAAGTAATTTAAAATGCAGTTATTTAATACATCCTAATTTATATTTTGTACATATCTAAGCATACATTTCACACATGAGACTGTATTTAATTATATAATTACTTGTTAATGATACATGTAACTTATTTTACAATCATATTAAAATGATAGATGAGTTTTATATTATATTTCAAGTATTAATTTCATTTTTTTAAATTTTTTACCATTTTTAACATACATTTACCAATTTAAAATACAAGATTTACATAATTTAACATAATTATTATATTGATAGTAAAAATTCCCCGTTATAATGACATTTCTTTTTCTTTTTAGGTCATTCATAAATACATGTTGATTGTCAGGAATAATTAATTCAATGTGTTTCATCCAACATCATCGTGTGTCATCTAAGAGGATCCATTGGCCTGTATGTGCTCATAGGATAGGACTCAATTTGATATGTAAAAGTAATTTAAAATGCTGTTATTTAATACATCTTAATTTATATTTTGTACATATCTAAGCATAAATTTCACACATAAGACTGTATTTAATTATATAATTACTTGTTAATGATACATGTAACTTATTTTACAATCATATTAAAATGATAGATGAGTTTAATATTATATTTCAAGTATTTATTCTAATTTTTTTAATTTTTTACCATTTTTTACATACATTTATCATTTTAATTACAAGATTTACATAATTTAAATTAATCTTTAATTGATAGTATAATTTAACCTGTTATAATGACATTTCTTTTTCATTTTAGGTCATTCATAAATTCATGTTGATTGTCAGAGATAATTAATTCAATTTGTTTCAACCAACATCATCGTGTGTCATCTAAGAGGTTCCATTGGCCTGTGAGTGCTCATAGTATTGGACTCAATTTGATATGTAAAAGTAATTTAAAATGCAGTTATTTTATACATCTTAATTTTTATTTTGTACATATCTAAGCATACATTTCACACATATGACTGTATTTAATTACATAATTTCTTGTTACTGATACATGTTACCTATTTTACAATGATAATAAAATGATAGATGAGTTTTATATTATATTTCAAGTATTATTTCATTTTTTTAAATTTTTTACCATTTTTAACATACATTTATCATTTTAATTACAAGATTTACATAATTTAACTTAATCTTTAATTGATAGTATAATTTGACCAGTTATAATGACATTTCTTTTTCTTTTTAGGTCATTCATAAATACATGTTGATTGTCAGAGATAATTAATTCAATGTGTTTCATCCAACATCCTTCAGTGTCATCTAGGAGGTTCCATTGGCCTGTGAGTGCTCATAGTATTGGACTCAATTTGATATGTAAAAATAATTTAAAATGCAGTTATTTTATACATCTTAATTTTTATTTTGTACATATCTAAGCATACATTTCACACATATGTCTGTATTTAATTACATAATTTCTTGTTACTGATACATGTTACCTATTTTACAATGATAATAAAATGATAGATGAGTTTTATATTATATTATAAGTATTTATTTTATTTTTTTAAATTTTTTAACATTTTTAACTCACATATATCAATTTTAATAACAAGATTTACATAATTTAACCTAATCTTTATATTGATAGTAAAAATTCCCCATTATAATGACATTTCTTTTTCTTTTTAGGTCATTCATAAATACATGTTGATTGTCAGAGTTAATTAATTCAATGTGTTTCATCCAACATCATCGTGTGTCATCTAAGAGGATCCATTGGCCTGTATTTGCTCATAGGATAGGACTCGATTTGATATGTAAAAGTAATTAAAAAAGCAGTTATTTAATACATCTTAATTTATATTTTGTACACATCTAAGCATACATTTCACACATATGAATGTATTTAATTACATAAATAATTGTTAATGATACATGTTACCTATTTTACAATGATTTTAAAATGATAGATGAGTTTAATATTATATTTCAAGTATTTATTTTATTTTTTTTAATTTTTTCCTATTTTTAACATACATTTATCAATTTAAATTACAAGAATTACATAATTTAACATAATCTTTATATTGATAGTATACTTTGCTCTGTTATAATCACATTTATTTTTCTTTTTAGGTTATTCATAAATACATGTTTATTGTCAGAGTTTATTAATTCAATGTGTTTCATCCAACATCGTTGAGTGTCATCTAAGAGTTTCGATTGGCCTGTACGTGCTCATAGGATTGGACTCAATGTAATATGTAATAGTAATTTAAAATGCAGTTATTTAATACATCTTAATTTATATCTTATACATATCTAAGCATACATTTCACACATATGACTGTATTTAATTATATAATTACTTGTTAATGATACATGTTACCTATTTTACAATGATAATAAAATGCTAGATGAGTTTTATATTATATTTATATAGGATTGGACTCAATGTAATATGTAAAAGTAATTTAAAATGCAGTTATTTAATACATCCTAATTTATATTTTGTACATATCTAAGCATACATTTCACACATGAGACTGTATTTAATTATATAATTACTTGTTAATGATACATGTAACTTATTTTACAATCTTATTAAAATGATAGATGAGTTTTATATTATATTTCAAGTATTAATTTCATTTTTTTAAATTTTTTACCATTTTTAACATACATTTACCAATTTAAAATACAAGATTTACATAATTTAACATAATTATTATATTGATAGTAAAAATTCCCCGTTATAATGACATTTCTTTTTCTTTTTAGGTCATTCATAAATACATGTTGATTGTCAGGAATAATTAATTCAATGTGTTTCATCCAACATCATCGTGTGTCATCTAAGAGGATCCATTGGCCTGTATGTGCTCATAGGATAGGACTCAATTTGATATGTAAAAGTAATTTAAAATGCTGTTATTTAATACATCTTAATTAATATTTTGTACATATCTAAGCATAAATTTCACACATAAGACTGTATTTAATTATATAATTACTTGTTAATGATACATGTAACTTATTTTACAATCAAATTAAAATGATAGATGAGTTTAATATTATATTTCAAGTATTTATTCTAATTTTTTTAATTTTTTACCATTTTTTACATACATTTATCATTTTAATTACAAGATTTACATAATTAAACTTAATCTTTAATTGATAGTATAATTTGACCTGTTATAATGACATTTCTTTTTCCTTTTAGGTCATTCATAAAAACATGTTGATTGTCCGAGTTTATTAATTCAATTTGTTTCAACCAACATCATCGTGTGTCATCTAAGAGCTTCTATTATTCTGTGCGTGCTCATAGTATTGGACACAACTTGATATGTAAAAGGAATTTAAAATGCAGTAATTTAATACATTATTACTTGTAAATGATACATGTAACCTATTTTACAATTGTACTAAAATGATAGATGTGTTTTATATTATATTTCAAGTATTTATTTTATTTTTTTTAATTTTTTACCATTTTTAACACACATTTATCAATTTTAATTACAAGATTTACATAATTTAACCTTATCTTTATATTGATAGTTTACTTTGCCCTGTTATTATAACATTTCTTTTTCTCTTTAGTTCATTCATAAATACATGTTTATTGTCCGAGTTTATTCATTCAATTTGTTTCAACCAACATCATCGTGTGACATCTTAGAGGTTCCATTGTCCTGTACGTGCTCATAGGATTGGACTCAATGTAATATGTAAAAGTAATTTAAAATGCAATTATTTAATACATCTTAATTTATATTTTGTACATATCTAAGCATACATGTCACACATATGATCGTATTTAATTACATAATTACTAATTGTTAATGATACATGTAACTTATTTTACAATCATATTAAAATGATAGATGAGTTTTATATAATATTTCAAGTATTAATTTTATTTTTTCAATTTTTTCCCATTTTTAACATACATTTACCAATTTAAAATACAAGATTTACATAATTTAACATAATTATTATATTGATAGTAAAAATTCCCCGTTATAATGACATTTCTTTTTCTTTTTAGGTCATTCATAAATACATGTTGATTGTCAGAGTTAATTAATTCAATGTGTTTCATCCAACATCATCGTGTGTCATCTAAGAGGATCCATTGGCCTGTATGTGCTCATAGGATAGGACTCAATTTGATATGTAAAAGTAATTTAAAATGCAATTATTTAATACATCTTAATTTATATTTTGTACATATCTAAGCATACATTTCACACATATGACCGTATTTAATTACACAATTACTTGTTAGTGATACATGTAATTTATTTTACAATCATATAAAAATGATAGATGAGTTTTATTTATTTTACAAGTATTTATTTTCTTTTTAGTGATTCTTTACCATTTTTAACATACGTTCATCAATTTTAATTACAAGATTTACATAATTTAACCTTATCTTTATATTGATAGTTTACTATGCCCTGTAATTATAACATTTCTTTTTCTCTTTAGGTCATTCATAAATACATGTTTATTGTCCGAGTTTATTCATTCAATTTGTTTCAACCAACATCATCGTGTGTCATCTAAGAGCTTCTATTATTCTGTGCGTGCTCATAGTATTGGACACAACTTGATATGTAAAAGGAATTTAAAATGCAGTAATTTAATACATTTTTACTTGTAAATGATACATGTAACCTATTTTACAATTGTACTAAAATGATAGATGTGTTTTATATTATATTTCAAGTATTTATTTTATTTTTTTTAATTTTTTACCATTTTTAACACACATTTATTAATTTTAATTACAAGATTTACATAATTTAACCTTATCTTTATATTGATAGTTTACTTTGCCCTGTTATTATAACATTTCTTTTTCTCTTTAGTTCATTCATAAATACATGTTTATTGTCCGAGTTTATTCATTCAATTTGTTTCAACCAACATCATCGTGTGACATCTTAGAGGTTCCATTGTCCTGTACGTGCTCATAGGATTGGACTCAATGTAATATGTAAAAGTAATTTAAAATGCAATTATTTAATACATCTTAATTTATATTTTGTACATATCTAAGCATAAATTTCACACATATGACTGTATTTAATTACATAATTAATTGTTAATGATACATGTTAACTATTTTACAATGATAATAAATTGCTAGATGAGTTTTATATTATATTTATATAGGATTGGACTCAATGTAATATGTAAAAGTTATTTAAAATGCAGTTATTTAATACATCTTAATTTATATTTTGTACATATCTAAGCATACATGTCACACATATGATCGTATTTAATTACATAATTACTAATTGTTAATGATACATGTAACTTATTTTACAATCATATTAAAATGATAGATGAGTTTTATATAATATTTCAAGTATTAATTTTATTTTTTTCAATTTTTTCCCATTTTTAACATACATTGACCAATTTAAAATACAAGATTTACATAATTTAACATAATTATTATATTGATAGTAAAAATTCCCCGTTATAATGACATTTCTTTTTCTTTTTAGGTCATTCATAAATACATGTTGATTGTCAGAGTTAATTAATTCAATGTGTTTCATCCAACATCATCGTGTGTCATCTAAGAGGATCCATTGGCCTGTATGTGCTCATAGGATAGGACTCAATTTGATATGTAAAAGTAATTTAAAATGCTGTTATTTAATACATCTTAATTTATATTTTGTACATATCTAAGCATAAATTTCACACATAAGACTGTATTTAATTATATAATTACTTGTTAATGATACATGTAACTTATTTTACAATCATATTAAAATGATTGATGAGTTTAATATTATATTTCAAGTATTTTTTCTAATTTTTTTAATTTTTTACCATTTTTTACATACATTTATCATTTTAATTACAAGATTTACATAATTTAACCTTATCTTTATATTGATAGTTTACTATGCCCTGTTATTATAACATTTCTTTTTCTCTTTAGGTCATTCATAAATACATGTTTATTGTCCGAGTTTATTCATTCAATTTGTTTCAACCAACATCATCGTGTGACATCCTAGAGGTTCCATTGTCCTGTACGTACTCATAGGATTGGACTCAATGTAATATGTAAAAGTAATTTAAAATGCAATTATTTAATACATCTTAATTTATATTTTGTACATATCTAAGCATACATTTCACACATGAGACTGTATTTAATTATATAATTACTTGTTAATGATACATGTAACTTATTTTACAATCATATTAAAATGATAGATGAGTTTAATATTATATTTCAAGTATTTATTCTAATTTTTTAATTTTTTACCATTTTTTACATACATTTATCAATTTTATTTACAAGATTTACATAATTTTACATAATCTTTGTATTGATAGCATACTTTGCACTGTTATAATGACATTTTTTTTTATTTTTAGGCCATTCATAAATACATGTTAATTGTCCGAGTTCATTAATTCAATTTGTTTCAACCAACATCATCGTGTGTCATCTAAGAGGTTCCATTAGTCTGTGCATGTTCATAGTATTGGACTCAATTTGATATGTAAAAGTAATTTAAAATGCAGTTATTTAATACATCTTAATTTTTATATTGTACATATCTAAGCATACATTTCACACATATGACTGTATTTAATTACATTAATAGTTGTTAATGATACATGTTACCTATTTTACAATGATATTAAAATGATGGATGAGTTTTATATTAAATTTCAATTATTAATTCTATTTTATTTTTTTTCCATTTTTAACATACATTTATCATTTTAATTACAAAATTTACATAATTTAAATTTGACCTGTTATAATGACATTTCTTTTTCTTTTTAGGTCATTCATAAATACATGTTGATTGTCAGAGGTAATTAATTCAATGTGTTTCATCCAACATCGTTGAGTGTCATCTAAGATGTTCCATTGACCTGAGCATGCCCTTAGGATTGGACTCAATTTGATATGTAAAAGTAATTTAAAATGCAGTTATTTAATACATCTTAATTTTTATATTGTACATATCTAAGCATACATTTCACATATATGACTGTATTTAATTACATTATTACTTTTAAATGATACATGTAACTTATTTTACAATCGTACTAAAATGATAGATGAGTTTTATATTATATTTCAAGTATTTATTTTATTTTTTTATAATTTTTTACCATTTCTAACACACATTTATCAATTTTAATTACAAGATTTACATAATTTAACATAATCTTTGTATTGATAGCATACTTTGCACTGTTATAATGACATTTATTTTTCTCTTTAGTTCATTCATAAATACATGTTTATTGTCCGAGTTTATTCATTCAATTTGTATCAACCAACATCATCGTGTGACATCTTAGAGGTTCCATTGTCCTGTACGTGCTCATAGGATTGGACTCAATGTAATATGTAAAAGTAATTTAAAATGCAATTATTTAATACATCTTAATTTATATTTTGTACATATCTAAGCATACATTTCACACATATGACTGTATTTAATTACATAATTAATTGTTAATGATACATGTTAAATATTTTACAATGATAATAAAATTCTAGATGAGTTTCATATTATATTTATATAGGATTGGACTCAATGTAATATGTAAAATTTATTTAAAATGCAGTTATTTAATACATCTTAATTTATATTTTGTATATATCTAAGCATACATGTCACACATATGATCGTATTTAATTACATAATTACTAATTGTTAATGATACATGTAACTTATTTTACAATCATATTAAAATGATAGATGAGTTTTATATTATATTTCAAGTATTAATTTTATTTTTATCAATTTTTTCCCATTTTTAACATACATTTACCAATTTAAAATACAAGATTTACATAATTTAACATAATTATTATATTGATAGTAAAAATTCCCCGTTATAATGACATTTCTTTTTCTTTTTAGGTCATTCATAAATACATGTTGATTGTCAGAGTTAATTAATTCAATGTGTTTCATCCAACATCATCGTGTGTCATCTAAGAGGTTCCATTGGCCTGTGCGTGTTCATAGTATTGGACTCAATTTGATATGTAAAAGTAATTTAAAAAGCTGTTATTTAATACATCTTAATTTATATTTTGTACATATCTAAGCATACATTTCACACATATGACTGTATTTAATTACATAATTTCTTGTTAATGATACATGTAACATATTTTACAATCATACTAAAATGATAGATGAGTTTTTTATTATATTTCAAGTATTTATTCTTTTTTTTTAAATTTTTTACCATTTTTAACATACATTTATCATTTTAATGACAAGATTTACATAATTTAACTTAATCTTTATAATGATAGTATAGTTTGCCCTATTATCATAACATTTCTTTTTCTCTTTAGGTCATTCATAAATACATGTTGATTGTCCGAGTTTATTCATTCAATTTGTTTCAACCAACATCATCGTGTGTCATCTAAGAGGTTCCATTGGCCTGTGCGTGCTCATAGTATTGGACTCAATTTGATATGTAAAAGTTATTTAAAAAGCAGTTATTTTATACATCTTAATTTTAATTTTGTACATATCTAAGCATACATTTCCCACATATGACTGTATTAAATTACATAATTTCTTGTTTATGATACATGTTACCTATTTTACAATGATATTAAAATGATAGATGAGTTTTAAATTATATTTCAATTATTTATTCTTTTTTTTTTAATTTTTTACCATTTTTAACATACATTTATCATTTTAATGACAAGATTTACATAAGTTAACTTAATCTTTAATTGATAGTATACTTTGAACTGTTATCATGACAGATGAGTTTTACATTTTTTATCAAGTATTTATTTTATTTTTTTTAATTTTTTACCATTTTTAACATACATTTATCAATTTCATTTACAAGATTTACATAATTTAACATAATCTTTGTATTGATAGCATACTTTGCACTGTTATAATGACATTTATTTTTCTTTTTAGACCATTCATAAATACATGTTAATTGTCCGAGTTCATTAATTCAATTTGTTTCAACCATTATCATCGTGTGTCATCTAAGAGGTTCCATTGGCCTGTGCGTGTTCATAGTATTGGACTCAATTTGATATGTAAAAGTAATTTTAAAAGCTGTTATTTATAACATCTTAATTTATATTTTGTACATATCTAAACATACATTTCACACATATGACTGTATTTAATTACATAATTTCTTGTTTATGATACATGTAACACATTTTACAATCATACTAAAATGATAGATGAGTTTTTTTATTATATTTCAAGTATTAATTTTATTTTTTTAAATTTTTTACCAATTTTAACATACATTTATTATTTTAATTACAAGATTTACATAATTGAACATAATCTTTGTATTGATAGCATACTTTGCACTGTTATAATGACATTTATTTTTCTTTTTAGGACATTCATAAATACATGTTGATTGTCAGAATTTATTAATTCAATTTGTTTCAACCAACATCATCGTGTGTCATCTAAGAGGTTCCATTAGTCTGTGCATGTTCATAGTATTGGACTCAATGTAATATGTAAAAGTAATTTAAAATGCAGTTATTTAATACATCTTAATTTATATCTTATACATATCTAAGCATACATTTCACACATATGACCGTATTTAATTACACAATTACTTGTTAGTGATACATGTAATTTATTTTACAATCATATAAAAATGATAGATGAGTTTTATTTATTTTACAAGTATTTATTTTCTTTTTAGTGATTCTTTACCATTTTTAACATACGTTCATCAATTTTAATTACAAGATTTACATAATTTAACCTTATCTTTATATTGATAGTTTACTATGCCCTGTTATTATAACATTTCTTTTCTCTTTAGGTCATTCATAAATACATGTTTATTGTCCGAGTTTATTCATTCAATTTGTTTCAACCAACATCATCGTGTGACATCCTAGAGGTTCCATTGTCCTGTACGTACTCATAGGATTGGACTCAATGTAATATGTAAAAGTAATTTAAAATGCAATTATTTAATACATCTTAATTTATATTTTGTACATATCTAAGCATACATTTCACACATGAGACTGTATTTAATTATATAATTACTTGTTAATGATACATGTAACTTATTTTACAATCATATTAAAATGATAGATGAGTTTAATATTATATTTCAAGTATTTATTCTAATTTTTTAATTTTTTACCATTTTTTACATACATTTATCAATTTTATTTACAAGATTTACATAATTTTACATAATCTTTGTATTGATAGCATACTTTGCACTGTTATAATGACATTTTTTTTTATTTTTAGGCCATTCATAAATACATGTTAATTGTCCGAGTTCATTAATTCAATTAGTTTCAACCAACATCATTGTGTGTCATCTAAGAGGTTCCATTAGTCTGTGCATGTTCATAGTATTGGACTCAATTTGATATGTAAAAGTAATTTAAAATGCAGTTATTTAATACATCTTAATTTTTATATTGTACATATCTAAGCATACATTTCACACATATGACTGTATTTAATTACATTAATAGTTGTTAATGATACATGTTACCTATTTTACAATGATATTAAAATGATGGATGAGTTTTATATTAAATTTCAATTATTAATTCTATTTTATTTTTTTTCCATTTTTAACATACATTTTTCATTTTAATTACAAAATTTACATAATTTAAATTTGACCTGTTATAATGACATTTCTTTTTCTTTTTAGGTCATTCATAAATACATGTTGATTGTCAGAGGTAATTAATTCAATGTGTTTCATCCAACATCGTTGAGTGTCATATAAGATGTTCCATTGACCTGAGCATGCCCTTAGGATTGGATTGAATTCGATATGTAAAAGTAATTTAAAATGCAGTTATTTAATACATCTTAATTTTTATTTTGTACATATCTAAGCATACATTTCACATATATGACTGTATTTAATTACATTATTACTTTTAAATGATACATGTAACTTATTTTACAATCGTACTAAAATGATAGATGAGTTTTATATTATATTTCAAGTAATTATTTTATTTTTTTATAATTTTTTCCCATTTTTAACATACATTTATCAATTTAAATTACAAGATTTACATAATTTAACATAATCTTTATATTGATACAATACTTTGCCCTGTTATAATGACATTTATTTTTCTTTTTAGGTCATTCATAAATACATGTTGATTGTCCGAGTTTATTAATTCAATGTGTTTCATCCAACATCGTTGAATGTCATCTAAGAGTTTCGATTGGCTTGTACGTGCTCATAGGATTGGACTCAATGTAATATGTAATAGTAATTTAAAATGCAATTATTTAATACATCTTAATTTATATTTTGTACATATCTAAGCATACATTTCACACATATGACTGTATTTAATTACATAATTAATTGTTAATGATACATGTAACATATTTTACAATCATACTAAAATGATAGATGAGTTTTTTATTATATTTCAAGTATTAATTTTATTTTTTTTAATTTTTTACCATTTTTAACATACATTTTTCATTTGATATTACAAGATTTACATAATTTAACATAATCTTTAATTGATAGTATACTTTGCACTGTTATAATGACAGATAAGTTTTACATTATATATCAAGTATTTATTTTATTTATTTTAATTTTTTACCATTTTTAACATACATTTATCAATTTTGATTACAAGATTAACATAATTTAACATAATCTTTGTATTGATAGCATACTTTGCACTGTTATAATGACATTTCATTTTCTTTTTAGGTCATTCATAAATACATGTTGATTGTCAGAGTTAATTAATTATATGTGTTTCATCCAGCATCGTTGAATGTCATCTAAAAGGTTGAGACTCGATTGACGGCACTCGAAATATGCATGGCACGCTATTTTGCAGACCACACCAGGTTGGCAGAGAGCATCAGGCGAATCGAGCTATGCCAAAATTCGAGAGACTCGCATACCAGCCCGCAAACGGCATTAGAAACGACCGCATACACGGCTACTGAGGCGGAATCAGTCGGGGACCGGCTAGGAGGGCAGTCTGCATTAGATCCCCCCCAAGGTCACCGCCTCAATAGTACGGAAAGGTTCCCCGAAGCCCACTCAGTAAGGGACGACAACCGCGAAGTCCGTACTGCAGGTCGGTCACCACCTTCATCAGACGCGCGGAGAGGTCCGTACACCTCGCGGACGTCTATCGTTCTCGATTACTTGATTGTCAGAGTTAATTAATTCTATGTGTTTCATCCAACATCGTTGAGTGTCATCTAAGATGTTCCATTGACCTGAGCATGCCCTTAGGATTGGACTCAATTCGATATGTAAAAGTAATTTAAAATGCAGTGATTTAATACATCTTAATTTATATTTTGTACATATCTAAGCATACATTTCACACATATGTCTGTATTTAATTACATAATTACTTGTTAATGATACATATTATTTATTTTTCAATCATATTAAAATGATAGATGAGTATTATATTATTTTACAAGTATTTATATTCTTTTTAGTGATTCTTTACCATTTTTAATATACGTTCGTCAATTTTAATTACAAGATTTTCATAGTTTAACCTTATCTTTATGATTATCTCACATTAGAGATACTTAGAGGCTTTACATTTAAAATTTACAATTTATACAATTTTTAAGTCTCGGCATTAGTGCCGCCTGAGAAGTCTGGTTGGATTTTCGGGTAGTGTTGGTATGGCAAGGTCCCTGATTAGCTGGTTGTGGTTGGATTGAAGTTTTGCGTGCAAGAGTTTGTAGTTTTTGTTACATTGTTGCATTTTTATTACTTTTTAATTGTATTTCTTTATGAAGTGTCCCTGTAGTTTCTACAATGTTTGTTATTTTGTTTATCCACAGTAGTATTATATTATGAGAAATTTACAGCTTACATTATACTTTAGTATGTTACCAACATTTGCTATTTTCAAAAAAGTATCATTTTGTCTGCGTGAATTGAAAAATGGATGAAATTCTGTTGTTGATTGGAGCAATAACTTACGAGAGTCATGTGCATGGATACTAGAAAATATACAAATCATATCGTTCCTGTTTAATTAATTTCATTACCTATAATATGCCAAGTGGATGGCAGTACAATAACCAACAATACTGGCATACATAAAATTGTCATATTTCTAGTATTTAAATTATATTAGACACCGCGTTAAAAGATAAATCACAAGATATGAGTTATGTGTATGAAAACAATAAACTAAAGTATTAGTACTTTAATCAAATATATTTTTAAGGATACAAAAAACCGTAAATTATATAAATATATTTTTTTTTACTTTGCATATTTTGTTAATTGTTCTTATAAAATTCACATGAGTATTATGTATAGTTTTTGTTGCATTAGATACACATTTTCATCAATACTCTTAAATCATATTATTTTCTTTTTTTTTTAGGTTATACCACCAGTTGGTTGGATTCCTCGGAGGAAATCTTATGATCATGAAGATATTATGAACATGGTTATCACATGTCCCAATGAACAAGTAACTAATTTAAAATGAATCATTTTCAATGTTAATTTTATTTTATATTCTTTTATTTATTTTAGATTATTAAAGGTAAACAGGGTATATATACCCTAAATAGTAAGCATAATGATCCTCTTCTAGTTTGTGACTATAAGAAAATTACTGAACTGCCATTTTATCAAGCTCCAGAAGCATTTGATTATGCCGCGCTTGAAAGAAAGTATTGGAAAAATATTAATTATAAATCGAGTGTTTATGGTGCAGATGTCTCAGGATCGGTCACATATCCTGATGTTAATGTATGTTTTAAATTCTTTAAATACCTTTTAACTTACATGTTAAATTTCTTCTTCATTTAAGGCATGGAATATTAGCAGGTTGGGTACAATATTGGACCATGTAAATAATGATGACAAGTTGACAATGAGTGAATACTCCATATCTATATTTTGGAATGTGGAAAGCAACATTTCCTTGGCACACCGAAAATATAGATTTGTATAGCATAAACTACTTAAACTATGGATTTCCAAAGACATGGTATACCTGTTAAAATTTTTATTTTACAACTTGGTGATTTTTATCATGTTATGTATATTATTTTAGGTACGTAATCCCCCCTAGATAAGGTCATCGATTTCAAAAGCTTGTTAATAATATATATGATACCAAATCTTGCTCTTTCTTTCTGAGACACAAAATGGTTATTATATCACCTTCAGTTTTAAAATCACAAAGCATATTTACCAATAAAGTAATTTATTCATTAAATCATAATTGTAAAAAAATAATTGTTCTACCTATGTACTAGGTTCTATTAATATTCATAAAATTATACACGAAGTTAAATAATTTATTTTTATTTCAGATTACTCAGGAGAATAGGGAATTCATGATTACATTCCCATTCTCATATCATATGGGATTCAATCATGTATTCAATACTGCGGAGTCGATAAATTTTGCATTGAGTAGATGGGTCGAATACGGAAAAAGAACGTCACTTTGTAGTTGGTCTAAATATAAAATTTCGTTCAGCATGGATACATATGTGAAAACTTATCAACCAGAAAGTTATCAATTGTGGCGTGATGGCAAAGATATAGGATACCATCCTTAAAATCCTATAAAATATCATCATCAATATCCTATAAAATCCTATAAAAAGTATAATGTAATAAATAAAGTAGACTTTAGTAGAATAAAAGAACTATTTTTTAAAGAAATCAGATATAATTGATTGTTTTTTAATGTTTGACCTATCTGTGATGTTTTAAATAACGTTTAGCGCGGAAAAAATCTCGTCTCCAATTTCTTGTTGTTCTTGAATGTACTTACG
This sequence comes from Periphyllus acericola, assembly GCA_949715065.1. NCBI lineage: Eukaryota > Metazoa > Arthropoda > Insecta > Hemiptera > Aphididae > Periphyllus > Periphyllus acericola. The sequence continues at coordinate 7,212,528 of OX454264.1, read as the reverse complement.
TACAACCTGTAAACTATCTAATGCCTGGGCAAGAGTAGTTTACGTCAAAGCCAATTCACCATCGTCATCAATATCCGACTCCTCCCCACTGGACTCGTTAGGTATTTCTTGGAATTTTAAATCGTTCAGTATTTCATTATCAGTAGGATAGTATGTTGTTATAACACCAGAGTCCACCTCAACAAAATGTTGGAATTCAACTGTATTAGTCTCAGGAAAAAGCTGCTGATATCGATCCCACTCAATTGGGTTTTCTTCTTCGACTGGTTTTTGTTTATAATAAATAATAATATACATTCTTGGTTATTTGACCTTCCAGTTATCGAAGTGTGTACATAGTACATATTTTATAGTATAAATTCGAGTTATAAGCTAAAATTCCACTAAAATTACTTCGACTTATCGAGAAATTCGAGTTAGCGAAATTCTAATTATCGAGAAAATTTATCACACATATCATATATTGGGAGCCAGGGCCCGAGGCATTCCTTTGAGTTATGGAAAATTCGACTTATAGAGATTCAAGTTATCGAGGTTTAACTGTATATATATATTGTTTTTGTGCCTGTTAGATAATTTTTGTATTTATTTTATAATTAAAAAACCTTACTGTGGTGTATGTACCAACAGTATCAAAATTTATCAAACATTGTCAAACAGAATAGTACTAATGAAGCAAATGAGCTTAGGTAGCACATTGTTGGTTAATATTTAAGGCAGCCGACGGACGAGACCGGAAAGTGTACGTTTCTCTGACATAAAATGGTTATTATATCACCTTCTATGTTAAAATCACGTAGCACAAATAAAGTAATTTTATTCATTAATTCATAATTTTAAAAATTATTTGTTCTCACTATATACTGGGATTTTTTAATATTAATAAAATAAAGCACGAGTTAAAATTATTTATATAATTATTTTTAGAAGCATATTTTGAGGATTTTTTGTGCATATAAATCCGGTCCCTAATGATTACATTCCCATTCTCGACTCGTATGGGATTCCACCATAGTATTAATATGGCAGAGTCTGTTAGTTTATCATTGAATTGATGGTCGGAATATGGCAAGAGAATGTTGCTTTGCAGTTGTGATGAAAACAAACTATAATAAAGCATGGGTACATTTGTAAAAACAAACCAACCAGAAAGGTAAATAGTTCATACTAAATCAATGATTAAGTGTACCTTGTACGAGCTCAATCAACTACAATATTTTCGAATATAATGACAATGGTTAATTTTTTTAAATTATTATATTTGAAATAATATTTAGTACCATAAATATGTGTTGACCATTAAGCAATGATTTATAAATTAAAACCAATTTTAGAGTGCAATAACGGATTACGTAATATATTGTGCATCAAAAGAATTTGTAGACTAAATAACAAGAACAATGGAAAACGAATTAGGACCACTTGGCATACTATACTGTTAGGAATATTCCCAGGTTTGTTATAAAATATAGATGACTATTATACTATATTATAACACAGCAAATTATATTTGTAAACCATATGTAAAATAAATTAATATATTGTGTTTTACAGAACTTAATGATATAGCTGATATTTTTTTTGTAGCGACTATTCACAAATGGTTAATCGTCTGAATTTGTACGTGGACGGAGGATTTATGACTAGATAAGTTTTCAATACCTTATCTCAATCTCAACATTTAATTTAATGAAATTGTCATGAAATACCAATTTTTAGTGTTTTTTTTATCGAAGTATAAACCTCTAACAGACATTGTATTCATTTTTTTCATTGTCCTATATTATGACCCCCACAAAGTATATTCTTTATGGTATGCTACAGATATTTAAATATCTACGATTCAATTAGCATTTTTTACATGATTTTAGAAGAATCGAGTGGATATTATTATTATTATTTTCGATTGTATTATAATGAATTATACAAAGTCGTTATTACAAAAATACATTATATACAGAAGATAGGAGGTTATATAATAAAATAAATAATAGAAACTTAATACAATTCTGTAAATGATATGATAGGAGAAAGAAGTTTTAGAATTCTAGTGTCATTAAAATTGATTATCTCAAATAAAAATATAGTTTAAAGTCTTAAAGAGAAGAATTCCAAGTAAAACGGACAGATTTCAATTTCTAGAAATGTTTTGTTCAAACTGCTTTTAACAAAAAAAAAATTATTTTAACCATGTGATATGGGTGAGTGCTAGGGCTCAAATGTTTATGAAATTGCATATTTTTTCTATTAATATTTGTATCCAGGTCTGCATTACACTCCAGTTCTACTGAGTCAATTAATACTATTTTATAATTTCATTTCTTTCCATATTTTTTAGTTTTATATTTTAAATACATTATAACAGAACCAAATATAGGCCCAAACAACATACATTCAGTCCAACTGTAGATGTTTACCAGTCAACTAAATTAGAATCATGTGAATTATCTTTTTTTGAATCAATTTAAGTAATCAATGATACTAGAGAAACCATCAGAATAGCTAGTGAAAAATTAGAAACAGAAATTTATAACGAAATTAATACTCCAACAAAATGCGATATTACTATGAAAAAAATTAGAGATATACAACAGTATAGAGAGGAGAAATGAACATTTCTAGTATGTTTTATTAAGTTCCAAAAAATACATTAATTTTGTTTTTAATAACACAAGGATTGTGATGATTTCTGCAGGGAAACATAATGTATATGACATATTAACACTTCTAGTTAATTTAATGTAATTTTAGCCCCGTTTTCACACTAATTTAAGGTATTTATTATTAACTTATATGTAGCTGTCAGTTTTTCAAAATAAAACCACAGGACTAATCAAGAAATACCCGTTTTTTTCATTACGAAAATTATAACCTAGGACAGAAATAAAAGCTTTAAACTTTTATGTTAGAAAAATATACCATTTCGCTTTAAAATATAATTGTTTTCATGTATCTTTTACCATTTTTTTGTGTACAAAATTATCAAATAAATTTATCATGTAGCTTACATATTGTTTTCATATAATTTGATCTGCCGCTAGTTATATCGAACAACATTATTTTATTTGCTCGAATTACAAAGACTTGAAATGTTTTGTCAGACTCCACTGTGAAAGTGAGTACCATTTTGTAAGTTTTATGAGCATAATTTTTAATATTTTGTTTTGAGTAAGACTTTCTCTATGTTCGATAAAAATGCGATATTACTATGAAAAAAAATTAAAGATTTAGTAATTATACATCGTAAAAAAAATATTATCACAAATTAACATTTCTAACACATTAATTTTGCCGCCTAGATTGTACCAATAATTAATTTAATTTTGGATCTCGATAACATTGACAACCACTTGTGCATTTTTATTATTAATTTACCGATGGCCAATATATTGTAATAATAAAAATATACGTCTTCGAGCTCATCAACGTATAAAGTGAGGCACAACCGAAAATGAATTGATATGATAGTGGTGAGCGAAATATGTAGTATATAAAATAATAAGACCTTGGCTCAGTATCTGTCCCAGAGGAAAATAACAAAATTGACATGATAAATTAATAAGGACTATGAATATAATTACAAGTATTTACAACTAATGGTTTTTTTTTTAGTTAATTTTTTTTATATATTTTTTTTTAGATATATATAATATATATTTTTTAAGAAACTCCCTCGTTCTTACGAGGTACTTAAACTTAAAAGGCTTCGATAGTAAAAAAATCTACGTTTTCAGCCATAGATCTGCCAAGATAATACTTGCTGGTGCTTCTATCAACATGTAATACATTCATATATAATTTAAACGACGTCACTGTGTGTGCGGACCAACGAGCTTCTTGTTGACATCACCTGACACCTCAACAATATTTTAACCTTCTTTTTTTTTTAAAAAAAAATTATCGAAAAACGATCGGGAAGGATCGTACATACATAATATTCTATTTGCGTGGAATGAATCCAGAAAAATCAGATGATGATTCGTACGGGAGCCATCACGCGGAATGTATCATCGGATAGACCCGGTCAAAACGAATATCAACCAGACTCAAAAGCAACCATAAACAACATAGAGTATATATGTAAACGGATAGACCGTGAACCATACAATCAGTACATGGGCAATGGTCGCACGGCGTTACCGGAACGATACACACCCAATTATATGATAAAGTTATGTAAGTTATATATTATATAAACTTATATTTTTATATATTTTTTTTTATTATTATTATTAATTTTAAATCCTCGGATTTTCGATAAGTATTTTCATTATACTGTATAGTCGCAATGTAAAACAAAATATTACGTAAGTACTGAAAATAATATAAAACAAATATTTAAAATGCGTATACTAAATTTATGGTTTTATTTACAATTATATAAATGTATAATTTGCGGTATTCAGATACTTCATAAAAATATTCATTGGTAATCCTTACATCAAAATATCGGGCCAACCCAGAAAAAAATGTACAGCTACGCCGCTATTCGCTGGCCGTTACTTAACAGTAGATTAAACGGTAATAATGAGGAGCTTGAATAGTGGTGTGATTATTGGCTATCTCGCGACAATCCCACTACTAGAACGAACGGTAAATGCTTTTAAAATAGCATTTATAGTGGGCAAAAGTATAATAAAGCAAAATTACTCGAGAGCTTCATATACGGGTTCCATATCGAATCCCGTTATAGAGCTCTGAGAAGAGATGATAATTTTTGTCGGTATGTTCAAATAAATTATAACAGTAACGCAATCTACCTACGTTACTTATCCGATGAATGCGGGCCTAATTCTGGAACGTCACAATTGTTTTCATGCTTATCCTATACTCATGGCCATATCATGTAGACATGGATATTGTTCACATTTCACAATACATAATTAGTCTTCGAGCGAAATTATTTAATAGTTATTTGTTTTTTTTTTAATTGTAATTTGTAATTCATTACTGCGATTTTGAGTAATTTGTAATTTGTAATTAATTCCTTTTTTATATGAAATATGAATTGTAACATCAAACACTGAAAATTATTTAAACTATTTTGAATGTTATAAAGTGTTCGGTTGAATTAAATTTTTGAATTTTTGGTATGTACGAGTATATTATCAGAATTCATTAATGATGAGTTAATAATAAAATAAATAATGTGAGAACACGTAATTTTAAGATTTAAGAAAATTAATTATGTTTGAATTTATATATATATATATATATATATATATATGTATATATATATATATATATATATATAATACATTCAGAATTCAAAAGAATATATTTATAAGAAATTATACTATGTGTCCGGTGTGCAGCGTACAAAGCTGATTAATTGCAAAATAATACATTGATAACGTACAGGATATGAAACAGTTTCTTGAAAATTAAATTTGCATAAATTTTCATTTTTTTTTTAATTTTAAATTATTTAAAATTACATTTATATTGCCCAATTCCTGTAAAAAGAACATTATAAGTAAAAGTTTTAATATATAAAAAACTGGAAATATTTCAGTTTTACAATATTTGTATACCAAACAGTTGTGAAATTTAAAAGTAATTTAAATTAAGTTATAATCACGCTTAATTGATTTTTAAATTTATGTTCTACTAAGATTTATATTATACATGAGATAGGTTTTGATACATTAGGTGAAAGTACTGTGATAAACTGTTCTCGCCTGATCCTCGGTTCAAACAAGAAAAAAAAAGGTTTTGATACATTGCAATAAAAAAACAAATTTAATGTAATTCAACTTGCATTCTTCTATACTGTAATTTTTAAATAATTTAAAAATCCTTCACACAATGTTCATAAATATTATATGATCATACCAAATTATAATATACATTATTATTCGGTTAGGTAAATAGTTATTATACACTAATAGATTTTTTACTCATGAGCATCATTTTCGTTTATGTTTTTATATGGAGGTCGTTGTGCAGTGTATGATTTGAAACAAAAAAAGGGGCATTTGTGATTTTGCGGAGTGAAATATTTTGAAACGTTTGAATTTTTTTGGTGTTTGATTTTTTGGTTGCCCCCCTCGGTTGAAGTCCGTAAGTCCATATTGGTTTTAGAAGAAATTTGTAAATTATTAATTTTGTTTTCAAATTTGTGAATTTATTTGTAAAGAGTGTTTTGATCATACGGGAGCGTGTATTGAGAAGTAGCCTTTTTGTTTTTAAATGTTTATTCCAGGTTAATCTTTTGTCGAGGTGAAGCCCTAAATGTCTAACCGTGTCAGATAGTGGGATAGGGGTATTATTTATAAAAACATTTGGACACTGACAATAAATTAGTTATATTTTTTCGACACTATAAATTTCCTAGGAATAATTTATATGGCAAAACAACGTTTGCCGGGTTAGCTAGTATTTATAAACAATATACATATTATATATCATGTATATGCTAATGTAGTCATTCAAATTTTAAAATATACAGTAATGTCAGACTAAATCTTTATTATATTTCTAATTTATAAATTAATTCTAATTAATAAATTAATGAAAAAAACATATTTGTCTAGAATCTAACCAACTTTTCCTTAATATTATATCAAATATATATAACAAAATAGTATTCATCATTTTGCCCTACGTAATTGCAGTTTTTAAAGATTTTACTTAAGTATGTAAATAATTATTTGTGGAATTCTTCATCAACGTTGTTATAAAATATAAATAGGTAATCGTTTAATATCAATAAGACAGAAGAGATGGTCAATCTTACTTCTATTATAGTAGTTGTCGTTCATCTAGATTCTAGAACAAATATTTGATTCTATTTTCCTATGTCACTTTTGAGTAATTCCCTATGTTTTTCGACAACTTAATAAAAAATAATTTCAAAAATCGTTTAAATTATTTTTAAATTCTTAGATAGTCATTTGGTAAGAATGTCACTTATCTACCCAACATTGGAGTCTCAACCGTATTTTTTATTGATAAATTATATAAAATTTATACTTGCATAATATGTACAATAATTTATTTACAAATTACAATAACAAAGATAATAGATAAGTTGGCCCAGTAGTGACTCCCGGCAAGTTGATTTGGTGGACTTGAGTAAGTCCGTAGACCAACATCTTAACCGTCTTTTGTACGGATATATTATAGTGATACATATTGTATCTTTTTTTCGTTTTAGCTTCAAGATTACGTAGATTTAATACAATATGTAATTTATAACGCGGCGTATATTACGTAATTTAGTGCATATGTGTGGTTAGACAATATGGATATAAAGTGTACAGAGGAAAACGATATCGATAAATACCGAATATCCCACCTATATAACTATAAGTCGTTTTCTCATTCCCTGCGCCAAAAAAATCAATATTCTAATTATTTTAAACTTTTCATACACAGTGTGAAATTTGAATGATTCTGAAGGTACTGGTTTAAATGTGAACTATGTTACATCAAAAATTCCAAAATAATTTACTGCATAATTATCTGACAAAAATAAATGGATTACCTTTTTGTAAAACAATAGATGATATCGCCAAAGGGTACTCCTTAAGAATTATCAACAAAAAATCTATGCATTCAAAAATATATTCTTATAATACACATATATTTTCCATAAATCAGAATTTGAACAAATGTATAAGTAATTAAACATAAAAATAGCTGAGCAGTGAGCACTATTAAAAAATCATCTAGTATACAAACATAATACAGCGCATAGTTCAATACTTTTAGTGCTATAAAACCCGAGGCTTGCTCATAATGAACGATAATAAAATCAACAGTAGATTATGAAAAAGCAAACGGTAAATATTGTAAATAGGTACCTATTGCATTGCAGCGCTAAGAAGAAAACGGTAAACTGAGTTGTCAATGGTATATTCAAAGAGGGGAGGCGATTGGGTTGACTGCCCCCCTCCCAAACAATGAACACACAATCCCGCATCAATTGAGCAGTGTTGCTTTGTTTGGATATATGTATTACAGACACTTGATGTGTCATCGTAGGACATTTTTAGCGGGATCTTGAAAGTGGTATGCGCAGTTCGACCACCTTCTAAAAGCGTATCTGAAATTCCAGATGAAGCCACAGCAAGAGCGATTTTTCTGTCTGTTCTTATTTTGGCGAGCAATAAATTAATGTGTTATTTGTATACTGAAATAACTCAGTTATTATGTTTCTACAAACAAAACTAAGATTACGCCATATAACCGATAAGTTGAGTGAAAAGTAATAAATAAGTAAAAAGCGGAAAAACAATGCAAAAAATAAGTGTCTGATACCGTGGTTCGAACTCGAGACGCTGTATTTGAAATCTTATAAAAGTGCCACTGCGCAAGAGAAATCTGTGCACGGGGCGATAATTTTATGCTTAAGTATATCCGGATGTGGGGAACAAATAATTTTTTTATTTTAATTAATTTTTGTATTTTATTAATTAAGTTATACGAATAAATTGTATATTAAAACCTTCCCTGAATCTAGACCTATTGATTAGTGAAAATTGTACTAAAATCCGTTGGGTACTTTTTGAATTACGTTTATAAGCGTACATACAAAAAAGGGGGTTCTATTTTATATAGTAGTATAGAAGATGTACCGTTAAAGTTTGTTAACATATTATTATTATCTAAAAAAAAGCATTTTCTATGTTCTCGAAAAAAAGATTCGGACAAAAATATTTTTGAAATGACAATGAAAAGAAAATTATGAAAAATCTTATATTAAATTTTCAAAATTGAAGGTTTTATACTTTTATGCATTTTTACTACAAAAATGTTTCAAAATTGTACTTTTTTTGAAATTATACTGAATTTAATTTCATTAACCAGTAATATGTGCAGAAGACATGAATAAGGAACTTTGTACCACATTTTTAAGACTTTTTCGAATAAAAATTATTTAATGGACGTTTTACGAAAAAACTAAGAAAACATAAAACATTTTCAAAAATCTATAAATGGTTCAAGAAAATTCGAAATCTTTTGGTAATTATTACTAAAAAATCTATAGCAAACAATGATTACATTACAATATCATGTATCTTAAATTATAATTTTTTTAGTTGCGATGAAAAAAAAAAATCGATTTTGTCGAAAATCGGTATACCGTATAGTTTGCTGGTTTTTTATAATTGTTATCGTCTGATTTTATCAGTTATTCGGTAAACTGTTTATAAATTAAAAAAATAACCCAACTAATTACCAACTAGACACCGTCTTATCACTAATCTCCGATGATCACAGAAATTTTTCTCGTCGAAACTCGAAATCTTGTACACGGAAAAAAATAAAAACACACTATCACAAGTCACGATAAAACCAATACATTGCTCGTACCAATCCGAGTCTACAAAATAAATAATTATACCTACCTAGCTTAAATATTATAGCCAAATGTGAATAATTCCAATGTATTGTTAAAATAAAACGATTATAATTATTAATTATATTACAATATTGCTCAAGCGACACACCAATAGGCGTGTAAAAACATTTTTGAACTAAGTGATGTACATATAGAGATAAACATTTAAATTTTTTAACGTATGTAACTTTGGAAATTTGATGTTATGGGATTTAATTTTTGAATCTTCTCAATTACATTGATATCAAATGGCAGGGCCGTTTAGGGCCGCACATTTTAACATCGAGTACAACAGTAGAAAGTATAGGATGCCACCAAATATCACCGTATCACCCACCGGTTAACCTATTATGCACGTCTGTTGGGAAATTCGTTGTGCGTGACGCAGTGTTGTCATGGAGGTGTCCTTGCCTGCCCTTGCGGGGATATAGTCGGGTCTGGTGCAACTAGCGTGATACCACAAAATCAATCGGAACAACATCATGCTCTTGTTATCACTAAATTTTATATTGTTGTAAGCAGTAAGCACGAACACATCTAGGTCGGTATACACATATCCGTTCAGTATTCGTTCGGTCCGTTCCGTGTCCGACGTTTTAAATTTGTTTACTTGTTATCAAATGACCATATTTTCACATGGCCGTTCAGTATACGTTCCATATCCGTGCCGCCCATTCCGTGTCCGGCGTTTTAAATTTGTTTACTTGTTATCAAATGAGCATGTTTACACATGCCCGTTTAGTATTCGTTCAGTATCCGAACCGTCCGATTCCGTATTTTTAAATTTATCGGAGACAATGTTTTGGGGAATTTCACTGATACGGAGACAGAAAACACCCAGTCTTGTTTCTTTTTTGTTGTTTCTTCTTCTTCTTCGTCTAGTAACAACGCAAGTACAGCTAGATCTTCTATATATATATCATCTAAGTACTCTGGCATTTTTTCACTCAAATATTTGATGATAAAAAGTAAGACAATTAATCATTTTAAAAATTAGAAAAAAATATTAAAATACAAACAACGTGAGTACAAATGTGCATTTCATACTGACGTACATTGGTGCACTGAAGATGGTATACAAAAACTCATAATAACTTGTTAATGATACATGTAACCTATTTTACAATCATATCAAAATGATAGATGAGTTTTATAATATTTTACAATTATTTATTTTCTTTTTAGTGATTATTTACCATTTTTAACATAAGTTCATCAATTTTAATTACAAGATTTTCATAATTTAACATAATCTTTATATTGATAGTATACTTTGCCCTGTTATAATGACAGATGAGTTTTACATTATATATCAAGTATTTATTTTATTTATTTTATTTTTTACCATTTTTAACATACATTTATCAATTTTAATTACAAGATTTACATAATTTAACATAATCTTTGTATTGATAGCATGTGCTTGCACTTTGCACTGTTATAATGACATTTCATTTTCTCTTTACGTCATTCATAAATACATGTTGATTGTCAGAGGTAATTAATTCAATGTGTTTCATCCAACATCGCTGAGTGTCATCTAAGATATTCCATTGACCTGAGCATGCCCTTAGGATTGGACTGAATTCGATATGTAAAAGTAATTTAAAATGCAGTTATTTAATACATCTTAATTTATATTTTGTACATATCTAAGCATACATTTCACACATATGACTTTATTTTATTACATAATTACTTGTAAATGATACATGTAACTTATTTCACAATCATATTAACATGATAGATGAGTTTTATATTATATTTCAAGTATTTATTTTATTTTTTTAATTTTTTACCATTTTTAACACACATTTATCAATTTTAATTACAAGATTTACATAATTTAACATAATCTTTGTATTGATAGTATACTTTGCACTGTTATAATGACAGATGAGTTTCATATTATATTACAAGTATTTATTTTCTTTTTAGTGATTCTTTACCATTTTTAACATACGTTCATCAATTTTAATTACAAGATTTACATAATTTAACCTAATCTTTATATTGATAGTTTACTTTGCCCTGTTATCATAACATTTCTTTTTCTCTTTAAGTCATTCATAAATACATGTGGACTGCTTGAGCTTATTCATTCAATTTGTTTCAACCAACATCATTGTGTGTTATCTAAGAGGTTCCATTGGCCTGTGCGTGCTCATAGGATTGGACTCAATGTAATTTGTAAAAGTAATTTAAAATGCAGTTATTTAATACACCTTAATTTATATCTTGTACATATCTAAGCATACATTTCACACATATGACTGTATTTAATTACATAATTACTTGTTAATGATACATGTTACCTATTTTACAATGATAATAAAATGATAGATGAGTTTTATATTATATTTCAAGTATTAATTTTATTTTTTTAAATTTTTTACCATTTTTAACATACATTTATCATTTTAATTACAAGATTTACATAATTTAACTTAATCTTTAATTGATAGTATAATATACATTATATTTACATAATTTAACATTATCTTTAATTGATAGTATACTTTGCCCTGTTATAATGACATTTCTTTTTCTTTTTAGGTCATTCATAAATACATGTTGATTGTCCGAGTTTATTTATTCAATTTGTTTCATCCAACATCATCGTGTGTCATCTAAGAGGATCCATTGGCCTGTATGTGTTCATAGGATAGGACTCAATTTGATATGTAAAAGTTATTTAAAATGCTGTTATTTAATACATCATAATTTATATTTTGTACATATCTAAGCATACATTTCACACATATGACTGTATTTAAAAACATAATTAATTGTTAATGATACATGTTACTTATTTTACAATGATATTAAAATGATAGATGAGTTTTATTTTATATTTCAAGTATTTATTTTATTTTTTTTAATTTTTTCCCATTTTTAACATACATTTATCAATTTAAATTACAAGATTTACATAATTTAACATAATCTTAATATTGATAGTATACATTGCCCTGTTATAATGACATTTCTTTTTCTTTCAAACATAAATACATGTTGATTGTCAGAGTTAATTTATTCAATGTGTTTCATCCAACATCGTTGAGTGTCATCTAGGAGGTTCCGTTGGCTGTGCATGCTCATAGTATTGGACTCGATTTGATATGTAAAAGTAATTTAAAAAGCAGTTATTTAATACATCTTAATTTATATTTTGTACATATCTAAGCATACATTTACACATATGACTGTTTTTAATTACATAATTACTTGTTAATGATACATGTTACCTATTTTACAATGATATTAAAATGATAGATGAGTTTTATATTATATTTCAAGTATTTATTTTATTTTTTAAATTTTTTCCCATTTTTAACATTCATTTATCAATTTTAATTACAAGATTTACATAATTTAACCTAATCTTTATATTGATAGTATACTTTACCCTGTTATCATAACATTTCTTTTTCTCTTTAGGTCATTCATAAATACATGTTGATTGTCCGAGTTTATTCATTCAATTTGTTTCAACCAACATCATCGTGTGACATCTAAGAGGTTCCATTGGCCTGTGCGTGCTCATAGGATTGGACTCAATATGATATGTAAAAGTATTTTAAAATCCAGTTATTTTATACATCTTAATTTATATTTTGTACATATCTAAGCATACATTTCTCACATATGACTGTATTTAATTACATAATTACTTGTTAATGATACATGTAACTTATTTTACAATCATATTAAAATGATAGATGAGTTTTATATTATACTAGCTGAATTACCCGGCTTCGCCCGTGTGTAGTTTTTGTTTTATCAAAATTAAATTCTTAAATCAACACAAATTGTTGTGTTTTAAAGAAGAAAAAATATGTATTTTACTTAATGCTATCAAGTGCTAAAAAGGTTGTAGTTGCTGAATTATAAAGACAACAAAAATAATAATAATAGTATTTACAAATGATATAACTTTTTTTATGAATATTTACAAATGATACGTAGTTGCTCAATTCTAATATGGTTCAAGTCAAAACCTCTTGGTATACCACATTTAGAGTTTTATTTTGTGGTGCATAAACGTACAAATGGTCAGGTCTTCCAACTCTAAAAAATGCCACATACAATTGTTCGTGTGAGAAACAGTTATTTTCTAAATCTACACCACAATAAGTTAAAGTCTGACCTTCAGCTTAGTTTATTGTCATTGCAAAACAGACTTTTATTGGAAACTGAACTCTTCTAAACTTAACTGGAAAATCGTTGGGGTATAATAGTATTTTCGGTAAAAATATTTTTTCTCCCTTAGCACATCCGGTCAAAATGTCAGCTTCGATTACATTTTTTGTAAGAGAGGTGACACGAAGCCTAGTCCCGTTACATTTAGATTTTGTAATATTTTCACCAAAAATAAGACTACGTAACGGTTCTGGTGGATCTTCAATAGATTGTAATTTAATTTTACCGTTCGAACAGCACAGTCTTGGGGATTCCGCAGACCATTTTAAAGCATCACAAAAATTACACAATTTATCCATGAGTCCAATTTTAATGTGTCTACTATTTTTGTTATCTACAATTGGCGAATAATTAAAAGCAGACTTTTCTTTATTGTTCCATTCAATATTTTTTTTATTACCTTGCATAGCAGTTCTGATATTTTTATTAATTATACTTTTACGCTTTTTACGCCCTATTGCAGTCTTGGTTTTTATTATTTTTATATTTTTGTTTTTTAAAGATAAAATATCAGTACTCTGGGCTACATGTGAATGGTGAGTAGGGAAAGGTTGTAATAATGTACTGACTAATATGTTATTTAAATGGTTACGTAACGTCCAGATTTTACATATCATATTGTTGTAATCGATAATATAACATTCATCCGATGGATTACGTCCAAATATTAGTGATGTAGCAAATGCAATTGCAAAAACTCCACATGAATACCCATCTGGCTGTTTTATAACAGACTTAAACACAACAATGGATTTTGAAGGCTATAAAAAATCCAAAATCTCAAATAAATTATCATTAAGCGTATGGTATAGACTATCGTACACTTCTACGCACTTAGTTTCATTACGATAATACACACATAGCCAATGCCCAATAGAATCATTTCCAATAGAACCATTATATAAAATTTGAAAATCATCCACGTTCTCAACAACTGAATACATAAGTGGTGATTGATAAAATAATACGTTTTGTGGAATAAATGATGTTTGTAATTTTACGATGTCTAAAAATGCATTAATAACATCGTCGTTTAAATAAGAATTATGTATTGCTAAGGCAGTACAGTGGTTTTTACTCATAATGTAAATGACAATTGTAGTTAAATAATTTAGGGAAACACCACACAAACGCACGCAGTTCACTGATCTCAGTCGCAGTACACTGATAAACCATCAATCGGCGCGCGTTCGGCGTCTGGCGGATCGTCGGTCGTAACACGTTTATCGCATTTCGATAAGAAATGTATTATTATTTTTAGTCAGTGTTTTCTATACAACTCATTAAATATTATATAGCCTCGGAACAATTCATAAACACACAAAAGAAAGGTCAGAGTCCAGGTAGATGGAAACCCTCGGGCTGCCGTGCCGTACCGCATTTCCCGGTATCGGTCGACTGTTATAGATAAAAAAATTATTTTTACCATTTTCAACCCTTTAAAATCAAAATTTTGAAAATCGGGCGACGTGGTGACACTCACGAAGGTATTTGGAACAACTTTGTGAAAAAAAATTGGAGAAAAGTTAAATAGCGTCGTCACAAAATTGGTACATAAAAAAGGCCTGTTCTTTTATATATATAAAGATTTCAAGTATTTATTATATTTTTTTTAATTTTTTCCCATTTTTAACATACATTTATCAATTTAAATTACAAGATTTACATAATTTAACATAATCTTTATATTGATAGTATACTTTGCCCTGTTATAATGACATTTCTTTTTCCTTTAAGGTCATTCATAAATACATTTTGATCGTCAGAGTTAATTAATTCAATGTGTTTCATCCAACATCCTTGAGTGTCATCTAGGAGGTTCCGTTGGCTGTGCGTGCTCATAGTATTGGACTCGATTTGATATGTAAAAGTAATTTAAAAAGCAGTTATTTAATACATCTTAATTTATATTTTGTACATATCTAAGCATACATTTCACACATATGACTGTATTTAATTACATAAATAATTGTTAATGATACATGTTACCTATTTTACAATGATATAAAAATGATAGATGAGTTTTATATTATATTTCAAGTATTTATTTTATTTTTTTTAATTTTTTCCCATTTTTAACATACATTTATCAATTTAAATTACAAGATTTACATAATTTAACATAATCTTTATATTGATAGTATACTTTGCCCTCTTATAATCACATTTATTTTTCTTTTTAGGTCATTCATAAATACATGTTGATTGTCCGAGTTTATTAATTCAATGTGTTTCATCCAACATCGTTGAGTGTCATCTTAGAGTTTTGATTGGCCTGTACGTGCTCATAGGATTGGACTCAATGTAATATGTAATAGTAATTTAAAATGCAGTTAGTTAACACATCTTAATTTATATCTTATACATATCTAAGCATTCATTTCACACATATGACTGTATTTAATTACATAATTACTTGTTAATGATACATGTTACCTATTTTACAATGATAATAAAATGATAGATGAGTTTTATATTATATTTCAAGTATTAATTTTATTTTTTTAAATTTTTACCATTTTTAACATACATTTATCATTTTAATTACAAGATTTACATAATTTAACTTAATCTTTAA
Organism: Periphyllus acericola; assembly: GCA_949715065.1. NCBI lineage: Eukaryota > Metazoa > Arthropoda > Insecta > Hemiptera > Aphididae > Periphyllus > Periphyllus acericola. The sequence continues at coordinate 7,196,398 of OX454264.1, read as the reverse complement.
TTGATAGTATAATTTGACCTGTTATAATGACATTTATTTTTCCTTTAAGGTCATTCATAAATACATTTTGATCGTCAGAGTTAATTAATTCAATGTGTTTCATCCAACATCCTTGAGTGTCATCTAGCAGGTTCCGTTGGCTGTGAGTTCTCATAGTATTGGACTCGATTTGATATGTAAAAGTAATTTAAAAAGCAGTTATTTAATACATCCTTATTTATATTTTTTACATATCTAATCATACATTTCACACATATGACTGTATATTATAACATTATTTTTTCTTAATGAAATATGTAACCTATTTTACAATAATATCAAAATGATAGATGAGTTATATATTATATTATAAGTATTTATTTTATTTTTATTAATTTTCTACCATTTTTAACACACATATATCAATTTTAATTACAAGATTTACATAATTTAACCTAATCTTTATATTGATAGTATACTTTGCCCTGTTATAATGACAGATGAGTTTTATATTATATTACAAGTATTTATTTTCTTTTTAGTGATTCTTTACCATTTTTAACATACGTTCATCAATTTTAATTACAAGATTTATATATTTTAACCTAATCTTTATATTGATAGTTTACTTTGCCCTGTTATCATAACATTTCTTTTTCTCTTTAAGTCATTCATAAATACATGTGGACTGCTTGAGCTTATTCATTCAATTTGTTTCAACCAACATCATCGTGTGACATCTTAGAGGTTCCATTCGCCTGTACGTGCTCATAGGATTGGCCTCAATGTAATATGTAAAAGTAATTTAAAATGCAGTTATTTAATACATCTTAATTTATATCTTATACATATCTAAGCATACATTTCACACATATGACCGTATTTAATTACATAATTACTTGCTAAAGATACATGTAACTTATTTTACAATCATACTAAAATGATTGATGAGTTTTATATTATATTTCAAGTATTTATGTTATTTTTTTAAATTTTTTAACATTTTTAACACACATATATCAATTTAAATTTCAAGATTTACATAATTTAACATAATCTTTATATTGATAGTATACATTGCCCTGTTATCATAACATTTCTTTTTCTCTTTAGGTCATTCATAAATACATGTTGATTGTCCGAGTTTATTCATTCAATTTGTTTCAACCAACATCATCGTGTGACATCTAAGAGGTTCCATTGGCCTGTGCGTGCTCATAGGATTGGACTCAATTTGATATGTAAAAGTAATTTATAATCCAGTTATTTTATACATCTTAATTTATATCTTATACATATCTAAGCATACATTTCTCACATATGACTGTATTTAATTACATAATTACTTGTTAATGATACATGTTACCTATTTTACAATGATAATAAAATGATAGATGAGTTTTATATTATATTTCAAGTATTTATTCTATTTTTTTTAATTTTTTACCATTTTTAACATACATTTATCAATTTTAATTACAAGATTTACATAATTTAACATAATCTTTATATTTAAAGTATACTTAGCCCTGTCATAATGACATTTATTTTTCTTTTTAGTTCATTCATAAATACATTTTGATTGTCAGAGTTTATTAATTCAATGTGTTTCATCCAACATCGTTGAATGTCATCTAACAGGTTCCATTGGTCTGTACGTGCTCATAGTATTGGACTCGATTTGATATGTAAAAGTAATTTAAAAAGCAGTTATTTAATACATCTTTATTTATATTTTGTAAAAATCTAAGCATACATTTCACACATATGACTGTATTTAATTACATAATTTCTTGTTAATGATACATGTAACTATTTTAAAATCATATTAAAAATATGATGGATGAGTTTTATATTATAATTGAAGTCTTTATTCTATTATTTTTAATTTTTTACCATTTTTAACATACATTTATCATTTTAATTACAAGATTTACATAAGTTAACTTAATCTTTAATTGATAGTATAATTTACATTTAGATTTACATAATTTAACATTATCTTTAATTGATAGTATACTTTGCCCTGTTATCTTAACATTTATTTTTCTCCTTAGGTCATTCATAAATACATGTTTATTGTCCGAGTTTATTCATTCAATTTGTTTCAACCAACATCATCGTGTGACATCTTAGAGGTCCCATTCGCCTGTACGTGCTCATAGGATTGGCCTCAATGTAATATGTAAAAGTTATTTAAAATGCAGTTATTTAATACATCTTAATTTATATCTTATACATATCTAAGCATACATTTCTCACATATGACTGTATTTAATTACATAATTACTTGTTAATGATACATGTTACCTATTTTACAATGATAATAAAATGATAGATGAGTTTTATATTATATTTCAAGTATTTATTCTATTTTTTTTAATTTTTTACCATTTTTAACATACATTTATCAATTTAATTACAAGATTTACATAATTTAACATAATCTTTATATTGATAGTATACTTTGCCCTGTTATAATGACATTTATTTTTCTATTTAGGTCATTCATAAATACATTAGGATTGTCAGAGTTAATAAATTCAATGTGTTTCATCCAACATCCTTGAGAGTCATCTAGGAGGTTCCGTTGGCTGTGCGTGCTCATAGTATTGGACTCGATTTGATATGTAAAAGTAATTTAAAAAGCAGTTATTTAATACATCTTAATTTATATTTTGTAAATTTCTAAGCATACATTTCATACATATGACTGTATTTAATTAAATAAATAATTGTTTATGATACATGTAACTTATTTTACAATCATATTAAAATGATAGATGAGTTATATATTATATTTCAATTATTTATTCTATTTTTTTTAATTTTTTTCCATTTTTAACATACATTTATCATTTTAATTACAAGATTTACATAATTCAACTTAATCTTTAATTGATAGTATACTTTGCCCTGTTATAATCACATTTATTATTCTTTTTAGGTCATTCATAAATACATGTTGATTGACCGAGTTTATTCATTCTATTTGTTTCAACCAACATCATCGTGTGTCATCTAAGAGGTTCCATTTGCCTGTGCGTGCTCATAGGATTGGACTCAATTTGATATGTAAAAGTAATTTAAAATGCAGTTATTTAATACATCTTAATTTTTATTTTGTACATATCTAAGCATACATTTCACACATATGACTGTATTAAATTACATAATTACTTGTTAATGATACATGTAACTTATTTTACAATCATACTAAAATGATAGATGAGTTTTATATTATATTTCAAGTATTTATTTTATTTTTTTAAATTTTTTAACATTTTTAACAAACATATATCAATTTTAATTACAAGATTTACCTCATTTAACCTAATCTTTATATTGATAGTATACTTTGCCCTGTTATCATAACATTTCTTTTTCTCTTAACGTCATTCATAAATACATGTTTATTGTCCGAGTTTATTCATTGAATTTGTTTCAACCAACATCATCGTGTGACATCTTAGAGGTTCCATTCGCCTGTACTTGCTCATTGGATTTTCCTCAATGTAATATGTAAAAGTAATTTAAAATGCAGTTATTTACTACATCTTAATTTATATCTTATACATATCTAAGCATACATTTCTCACATATGACTGTATTTAATTACATAATTACTTGTTAATGATACATGTTACCTATTTTACAATGATAATAAAATGATAGATGAGTTTTATATTATATTTCAAGTCTTTATTCTATTTTTTTTAATTTTTTACCATTTTTAATATACATTTATCATTTTAATTACAAGATTTACATAATTTAACTTAATCTGTAATTGATAGTATACTTTGCCCTGTTATAATGACAGATGAGTTTTACATTATATATCAAGTATTTACTTTATTTATTTTTATTTTTTACCATTTTTAACATACATTTATCAATTTTAATTACAAGATTTACATAATTTAACATAATATTTGTATTGATAGCATACTTTGCACTGTTATAATGACATTTCATTTTCTTTTTAGGTCATTCCTAAATACATGTTGATTTTCAGAGTTAATTAATTCTATGTGTTTCATCCAACATTGTTGAGTGTCATCTAAGAGGTTCCATTGGCCTGTTCATGCTCATATGATTGGACTCAATGTAATATGTAAAAGTAATTTAAAATGCAGTTATTTAATACATCTTAATTTATATTTTGTACATATCTAAGCATACATTTCACACATATGACTGTATTTAATTACATAATTACTTGTTAATGATACATGTAACTTATTTTACAATCATACTAAAATGATAGATGAGTTTTTTATTATATTTCAAGTTTTTATTCTATTTTTTTAAATTTTTTCCCATTTTTAACATTCATTTATCAATTTAAATTTCAAGATTTACATAATTTAACATAATCTTTATATTGATAGTATACTTTGCCCTGTTATCATAACATTTCTTTTTCTCTTTAGGTCATTCATAAATACATGTTTATTGTCCGAGTTTATTCATTCAATTTGTTTCAACCAACATCATCGTGTGTCATCTAAGAGGATCCATTGGCCTGTATGTGTTCATAGGATAGGACTCAATTTGATATGTAAAAGTAATTTAAAATGCTGTTATTTAATACATCATAATTTATATTTTGTACATATCTAAGCATTCATTTCACACATATGACTGTATTTAATTACATAATTTCTTGTTAATGATACATGTCACTATTTTAAAATCATATTAAAAATATGATGGATGAGTTTTATATTATAATTGAAGTCTTTATTCTATTATTTTTAATTTTTTACCATTTTTAACATACATTTATCATTTTAATTACAAGATTTACATAATTTAACTTAATCATTAATTGATAGTATAATTTACATTTAGATTTACATAATTTAACTTAATCTTTAATTGATAGTATACTTTGCCCTGTTATAATGACATTTCTTTTTCTTTTTAGGTCATTCATAAATACATGTTGATTGTCCGAGTTTATTTATTTCAATTTGTTTCATCCAACATCATCGTGTGTCATCTAAGAGGATCCATTGGCCTGTATGTGTTCATAGGATAGGACTCAATTTGATATGTAAAAGTAATTTAAAATGCTGTTATTTAATACATCATAATTTATATTTTGTACATATCTAAGCATTCATTTCACACATATGAATGTATTTAATTACATTATTACTTCTTAATGATACATGTAACTTATTTTAGAATCATACTAAAATGATAGATGACTTTTATATTATTTTACAAGTATTTACTTTCTTTTCAGTGAATCTTTAAAATTTTTAACATACCTTCATCAATTTTAATTACAAAAATTTACATAATTTAACCTAATCTTTGTATTGATAGTATACTTTGCACTGTTATAATGACATTTCTTTTTCTTTTTAGGCCATTCATAAATACATGTTGATTGTCCGAGTTTATTAATTCAATTTGTTTCAACCAAAATCATCGTGTGTCATCTAAGAGGTTCCATTAGTCCGTGCGTGCTCATAGGATTGGACTCAATGTAATATGTAAAAGTAATTTAAAATGCAGTTATTTAATACATCTTAATTTATATTTTGTACATATCTAAGCATACATTTCACACATATGACTGTATTTAATTACATAATTACTTGTTAATGATACATGTAACTTATTTAACAATGTTATAAAAATGATAGATGAGTTTTATATTATATTTCAAGTATTTATTTTATTTTTATTAATTTTCTACCATTTTTTACATACATTTATCAATTTTAATTACAAGATTTACATAATTTAACATAATCTTAATATTGATACTATACATTGCCCTGTTATAATGACATTTCTTTTTCTTTTTAGGTCATTCATAAATACATGTTGATTGTCAGAGTTAATTTATGCAATGTGTTTCATCCAACATCGTTGAGTGTCATCTAAGAGGTTCCATTGGTCTGTACGTGCTCATATAATTGTACTCAATGTAATATGTAAAAGTTATTTAAAATGCAGTTATTTAATACATCTTAATTCATATTTTGTACTTATCTAAGCATACATTTCACACATATGACCGTATTTAATTACATAATTACTTGCTAATGATACATGTAACTTATTTTACAATCGTACTAAAATGATAGATGAGTTTTATATTATATTTCAAGTATTTATGTTATTTTTTTAAATTTTTTCCATTTTTAACACACATTTATCAATTTTAATTACAAGATTTACATAATTTAACATAATCTTTATATTTAAAGTATACTTAGCCCTGTCATAATGACATTTATTTTTCTTTTTAGTTCATTCATAAATACATTTTGATTGTCAGAGTTTATTAATTCAATGTGTTTCATCCAACATCGTTGAATGTCATCTAACAGGTTCCATTGGTCTGTACGTGCTCATAGTATTGGACTCGATTTGATATGTAAAAGTAATTTAAAAAGCAGTTATTTAATACATCTTTATTTATATTTTGTAAAAATCTAAGCATACATTTCACACATATGACTGTATTTAATTACATAATTTCTTGTTAATGATACATGTAACTATTTTAAAATCATATTAAAAATATGATGGATGAGTTTTATATTATAATTGAAGTCTTTATTCTATTATTTTTAATTTTTTACCATTTTTAACATACATTTATCATTTTAATTACAAGATTTACATAAGTTAACTTAATCTTTAATTGATAGTATAATTTACATTTAGATTTACATAATTTAACATTATCTTTAATTGATAGTATACTTTGCCCTGTTATCTTAACATTTATTTTTCTCCTTAGGTCATTCATAAATACATGTTTATTGTCCGAGTTTATTCATTCAATTTGTTTCAACCAACATCATCGTGTGACATCTTAGAGGTCCCATTCGCCTGTACGTGCTCATAGGATTGGCCTCAATGTAATATGTAAAAGTTATTTAAAATGCAGTTATTTAATACATCTTAATTTATATCTTATACATATCTAAGCATACATTTCTCACATATGACTGTATTTAATTACATAATTACTTGTTAATGATACATGTTACCTATTTTACAATGATAATAAAATGATAGATGAGTTTTATATTATATTTCAAGTATTTATTCTATTTTTTTTAATTTTTTACCATTTTTAACATACATTTATCAATTTAATTACAAGATTTACATAATTTAACATAATCTTTATATTGATAGTATACTTTGCCCTGTTATAATGACATTTATTTTTCTATTTAGGTCATTCATAAATACATTAGGATTGTCAGAGTTAATAAATTCAATGTGTTTCATCCAACATCCTTGAGAGTCATCTAGGAGGTTCCGTTGGCTGTGCGTGCTCATAGTATTGGACTCGATTTGATATGTAAAAGTAATTTAAAAAGCAGTTATTTAATACATCTTAATTTATATTTTGTAAATTTCTAAGCATACATTTCATACATATGACTGTATTTAATTAAATAAATAATTGTTAATGATACATGTAACTTATTTTACAATCATATTAAAATGATAGATGAGTTATATATTATATTTCAATTATTTATTCTATTTTTTTTAATTTTTTTCCATTTTTAACATACATTTATCATTTTAATTACAAGATTTACATAATTCAACTTAATCTTTAATTGATAGTATACTTTGCCCTGTTATAATCACATTTATTATTCTTTTTAGGTCATTCATAAATACATGTTGATTGACCGAGTTTATTCATTCTATTTGTTTCAACCAACATCATCGTGTGTCATCTAAGAGGTTCCATTTGCCTGTGCGTGCTCATAGGATTGGACTCAATTTGATATGTAAAAGTAATTTAAAATGCAGTTATTTAATACATCTTAATTTTTATTTTGTACATATCTAAGCATACATTTCACACATATGACTGTATTAAATTACATAATTACTTGTTAATGATACATGTAACTTATTTTACAATCATACTAAAATGATAGATGAGTTTTATATTATATTTCAAGTATTTATTTTATTTTTTTAAATTTTTTAACATTTTTAACAAACATATATCAATTTTAATTACAAGATTTACCTCATTTAACCTAATCTTTATATTGATAGTATACTTTGCCCTGTTATCATAACATTTCTTTTTCTCTTAACGTCATTCATAAATACATGTTTATTGTCCGAGTTTATTCATTGAATTTGTTTCAACCAACATCATCGTGTGACATCTTAGAGGTTCCATTCGCCTGTACTTGCTCATTGGATTTTCCTCAATGTAATATGTAAAAGTAATTTAAAATGCAGTTATTTACTACATCTTAATTTATATCTTATACATATCTAAGCATACATTTCTCACATATGACTGTATTTAATTACATAATTACTTGTTAATGATACATGTAACTTATTTAACAATGTTATAAAAATGATAGATGAGTTTTATATTATATTTCAAGTATTTATTTTATTTTTATTAATTTTCTACCATTTTTTACATACATTTATCAATTTTAATTACAAGATTTACATAATTTAACATAATCTTAATATTGATACTATACATTGCCCTGTTATAATGACATTTCTTTTTCTTTTTAGGTCATTCATAAATACATGTTGATTGTCCGAGTTTATTAATTCAATTTGTTTCAACCAAAATCATCGTGTGTCATCTAAGAGGTTCCATTAGTCCGTGCGTGCTCATAGGATTGGACTCAATGTAATATGTAAAAGTAATTTAAAATGCAGTTATTTAATACATCTTAATTTATATTTTGTACATATCTAAGCATACATTTCACACATATGACTGTATTTAATTACATAATTACTTGTTAATGATACATGTAACTTATTTAACAATGTTATAAAAATGATAGATGAGTTTTATATTATATTTCAAGTATTTATTTTATTTTTATTAATTTTCTACCATTTTTTACATACATTTATCAATTTTAATTACAAGATTTACATAATTTAACATAATCTTAATATTGATACTATACATTGCCCTGTTATAATGACATTTCTTTTTCTTTTTAGGTCATTCATAAATACATGTTGATTGTCAGAGTTAATTTATGCAATGTGTTTCATCCAACATCATCGTGTGTCATCTAAGAGGATCCATTGGCCTGTATGTGTTCATAGGATAGGACTCAATTTGATATGTAAAAGTAATTTAAAATGCTGTTATTTAATACATCATAATTTATATTTTGTACATATCTAAGCATTCATTTCACACATATGACTGTATTTAATTACATTATTACTTCATAATGATACATGTAACTTATTTTAGAATCATACTAAAATGATAGATGACTTTTATATTATTTTATAAGTATTTACTTTCTTTTCAGTGAATCTTTAAAATTTTTAACATACCTTCATCAATTTTAATTACAAAAATTTACATAATTTAACCTAATCTTTGTATTGATAGTATACTTTGCACTGTTATAATGACATTTCTTTTTCTTTTTAGGCCATTCATAAATACATGTTGATTGTCCGAGTTTATTAATTCAATTTGTTTCAACCAAAATCATCGTGTGTCATCTAAGAGGTTCCATTAGTCCGTGCGTGCTCATAGGATTGGACTCAATGTAATATGTAAAAGTAATTTAAAATGCAGTTATTTAATACATCTTAATTTATATTTTGTACATATCTAAGCATACATTTCACACATATGACTGTATTTAATTACATAATTACTTGTTAATGATACATGTAACTTATTTAACAATGTTATAAAAATGATAGATGAGTTTTATATTATATTTCAAGTATTTATTTTATTTTTATTAATTTTCTACCATTTTTTACATACATTTATCAATTTTAATTACAAGATTTACATAATTTAACATAATCTTAATATTGATACTATACATTGCCCTGTTATAATGACATTTCTTTTTCTTTTTAGGTCATTCATAAATACATGTTGATTGTCAGAGTTAATTTATGCAATGTGTTTCATCCAACATCGTTGAGTGTCATCTAAGAGGTTCCATTGGTCTGTACGTGCTCATATAATTGTACTCAATGTAATATGTAAAAGTTATTTAAAATGCAGTTATTTAATACATCTTAATTCATATTTTGTACTTATCTAAGCATACATTTCACACATATGACCGTATTTAATTACATAATTACTTGCTAATGATACATGTAACTTATTTTACAATCGTACTAAAATGATAGATGAGTTTTATATTATATTTCAAGTATTTATGTTATTTTTTTAAATTTTTTCCATTTTTAACACACATTTATCAATTTTAATTACAAGATTTACATAATTTAACATAATCTTTATATTTAAAGTATACTTAGCCCTGTCATAATGACATTTATTTTTCTTTTTAGTTCATTCATAAATACATTTTGATTGTCAGAGTTTATTAATTCAATGTGTTTCATCCAACATCGTTGAATGTCATCTAACAGGTTCCATTGGTCTGTACGTGCTCATAGTATTGGACTCGATTTGATATGTAAAAGTAATTTAAAAAGCAGTTATTTAATACATCTTTATTTATATTTTGTAAAAATCTAAGCATACATTTCACACATATGACTGTATTTAATTACATAATTTCTTGTTAATGATACATGTAACTATTTTAAAATCATATTAAAAATATGATGGATGAGTTTTATATTATAATTGAAGTCTTTATTCTATTATTTTTAATTTTTTACCATTTTTAACATACATTTATCATTTTAATTACAAGATTTACATAAGTTAACTTAATCTTTAATTGATAGTATAATTTACATTTAGATTTACATAATTTAACATTATCTTTAATTGATAGTATACTTTGCCCTGTTATCTTAACATTTATTTTTCTCCTTAGGTCATTCATAAATACATGTTTATTGTCCGAGTTTATTCATTCAATTTGTTTCAACCAACATCATCGTGTGACATCTTAGAGGTCCCATTCGCCTGTACGTGCTCATAGGATTGGCCTCAATGTAATATGTAAAAGTTATTTAAAATGCAGTTATTTAATACATCTTAATTTATATCTTATACATATCTAAGCATACATTTCTCACATATGACTGTATTTAATTACATAATTACTTGTTAATGATACATGTTACCTATTTTACAATGATAATAAAATGATAGATGAGTTTTATATTATATTTCAAGTATTTATTCTATTTTTTTTAATTTTTTACCATTTTTAACATACATTTATCAATTTAATTACAAGATTTACATAATTTAACATAATCTTTATATTGATAGTATACTTTGCCCTGTTATAATGACATTTATTTTTCTATTTAGGTCATTCATAAATACATTAGGATTGTCAGAGTTAATAAATTCAATGTGTTTCATCCAACATCCTTGAGAGTCATCTAGGAGGTTCCGTTGGCTGTGCGTGCTCATAGTATTGGACTCGATTTGATATGTAAAAGTAATTTAAAAAGCAGTTATTTAATACATCTTAATTTATATTTTGTAAATTTCTAAGCATACATTTCATACATATGACTGTATTTAATTAAATAAATAATTGTTAATGATACATGTAACTTATTTTACAATCATATTAAAATGATAGATGAGTTATATATTATATTTCAATTATTTATTCTATTTTTTTTAATTTTTTTCCATTTTTAACATACATTTATCATTTTAATTACAAGATTTACATAATTTAACTTAATCTGTAATTGATAGTATACTTTGCCCTGTTATAATGACAGATGAGTTTTACATTATATATCAAGTATTTACTTTATTTATTTTTATTTTTTACCATTTTTAACATACATTTATCAATTTTAATTACAAGATTTACATAATTTAACATAATCTTTATATTGATAGTATACTTTGCCCTGTTATCATAACATTTCTTTTTCTCTTTAGGTCATTCATAAATACATGTTTATTGTCCGAGTTTATTCATTCAATTTGTTTCAACCAACATCATCGTGTGTCATCTAAGAGGATCCATTGGCCTGTATGTGTTCATAGGATAGGACTCAATTTGATATGTAAAAGTAATTTAAAATGCTGTTATTTAATACATCATAATTTATATTTTGTACATATCTAAGCATTCATTTCACACATATGACTGTATTTAATTACATAATTTCTTGTTAATGATACATATCACTATTTTAAAATCATATTAAAAATATGATGGATGAGTTTTATATTATAATTGAAGTCTTTATTCTATTATTTTTAATTTTTTACCATTTTTAACATACATTTATCATTTTAATTACAAGATTTACATAATTTAACTTAATCATTAATTGATAGTATAATTTACATTTAGATTTACATAATTTAACTTAATCTTTAATTGATAGTATACTTTGCCCTGTTATAATGACATTTCTTTTTCTTTTTAGGTCATTCATAAATACATGTTGATTGTCCGAGTTTATTTATTTCAATTTGTTTCATCCAACATCATCGTGTGTCATCTAAGAGGATCCATTGGCCTGTATGTGTTCATAGGATAGGACTCAATTTGATATGTAAAAGTAATTTAAAATGCTGTTATTTAATACATCATAATTTATATTTTGTACATATCTAAGCATTCATTTCACACATATGAATGTATTTAATTACATTATTACTTCTTAATGATACATGTAACTTATTTTAGAATCATACTAAAATGATAGATGACTTTTATATTATTTTACAAGTATTTACTTTCTTTTCAGTGAATCTTTAAAATTTTTAACATACCTTCATCAATTTTAATTACAAAAATTTACATAATTTAACCTAATCTTTGTATTGATAGTATACTTTGCACTGTTATAATGACATTTCTTTTTCTTTTTAGGCCATTCATAAATACATGTTGATTGTCCGAGTTTATTAATTCAATTTGTTTCAACCAAAATCATCGTGTGTCATCTAAGAGGTTCCATTAGTCCGTGCGTGCTCATAGGATTGGACTCAATGTAATATGTAAAAGTAATTTAAAATGCAGTTATTTAATACATCTTAATTTATATTTTGTACATATCTAAGCATACATTTCACACATATGACTGTATTTAATTACATAATTACTTGTTAATGATACATGTAACTTATTTAACAATGTTATAAAAATGATAGATGAGTTTTATATAATATTTCAAGTATTTATTTTATTTTTATTAATTTTCTACCATTTTTTACATACATTTATCAATTTTAATTACAAGATTTACATAATTTAACATAATCTTAATATTGATACTATACATTGCCCTGTTATAATGACATTTCTTTTTCTTTTTAGGTCATTCATAAATACATGTTGATTGTCAGAGTTAATTTATGCAATGTGTTTCATCCAACATCATCGTGTGTCATCTAAGAGGATCCATTGGCCTGTATGTGTTCATAGGATAGGACTCAATTTGATATGTAAAAGTAATTTAAAATGCTGTTATTTAATACATCATAATTTATATTTTGTACATATCTAAGCATTCATTTCACACATATGACTGTATTTAATTACATTATTACTTCATAATGATACATGTAACTTATTTTAGAATCATACTAAAATGATAGATGACTTTTATATTATTTTATAAGTATTTACTTTCTTTTCAGTGAATCTTTAAAATTTTTAACATACCTTCATCAATTTTAATTACAAAAATTTACATAATTTAACCTAATCTTTGTATTGATAGTATACTTTGCACTGTTATAATGACATTTCTTTTTCTTTTTAGGCCATTCATAAATACATGTTGATTGTCCGAGTTTATTAATTCAATTTGTTTCAACCAAAATCATCGTGTGTCATCTAAGAGGTTCCATTAGTCCGTGCGTGCTCATAGGATTGGACTCAATGTAATATGTAAAAGTAATTTAAAATGCAGTTATTTAATACATCTTAATTTATATTTTGTACATATCTAAGCATACATTTCACACATATGACTGTATTTAATTACATAATTACTTGTTAATGATACATGTAACTTATTTAACAATGTTATAAAAATGATAGATGAGTTTTATATTATATTTCAAGTATTTATTTTATTTTTATTAATTTTCTACCATTTTTTACATACATTTATCAATTTTAATTACAAGATTTACATAATTTAACATAATCTTAATATTGATACTATACATTGCCCTGTTATAATGACATTTCTTTTTCTTTTTAGGTCATTCATAAATACATGTTGATTGTCAGAGTTAATTTATGCAATGTGTTTCATCCAACATCGTTGAGTGTCATCTAAGAGGTTCCATTGGTCTGTACGTGCTCATATAATTGTACTCAATGTAATATGTAAAAGTTATTTAAAATGCAGTTATTTAATACATCTTAATTCATATTTTGTACTTATCTAAGCATACATTTCACACATATGACCGTATTTAATTACATAATTACTTGCTAATGATACATGTAACTTATTTTACAATCGTACTAAAATGATAGATGAGTTTTATATTATATTTCAAGTATTTATGTTATTTTTTTAAATTTTTTCCATTTTTAACACACATTTATCAATTTTAATTACAAGATTTACATAATTTAACATAATCTTTATATTTAAAGTATACTTAGCCCTGTCATAATGACATTTATTTTTCTTTTTAGTTCATTCATAAATACATTTTGATTGTCAGAGTTTATTAATTCAATGTGTTTCATCCAACATCGTTGAATGTCATCTAACAGGTTCCATTGGTCTGTACGTGCTCATAGTATTGGACTCGATTTGATATGTAAAAGTAATTTAAAAAGCAGTTATTTAATACATCTTTATTTATATTTTGTAAAAATCTAAGCATACATTTCACACATATGACTGTATTTAATTACATAATTTCTTGTTAATGATACATGTAACTATTTTAAAATCATATTAAAAATATGATGGATGAGTTTTATATTATAATTGAAGTCTTTATTCTATTATTTTTAATTTTTTACCATTTTTAACATACATTTATCATTTTAATTACAAGATTTACATAAGTTAACTTAATCTTTAATTGATAGTATAATTTACATTTAGATTTACATAATTTAACATTATCTTTAATTGATAGTATACTTTGCCCTGTTATCTTAACATTTATTTTTCTCCTTAGGTCATTCATAAATACATGTTTATTGTCCGAGTTTATTCATTCAATTTGTTTCAACCAACATCATCGTGTGACATCTTAGAGGTCCCATTCGCCTGTACGTGCTCATAGGATTGGCCTCAATGTAATATGTAAAAGTTATTTAAAATGCAGTTATTTAATACATCTTAATTTATATCTTATACATATCTAAGCATACATTTCTCACATATGACTGTATTTAATTACATAATTACTTGTTAATGATACATGTTACCTATTTTACAATGATAATAAAATGATAGATGAGTTTTATATTATATTTCAAGTATTTATTCTATTTTTTTTAATTTTTTACCATTTTTAACATACATTTATCAATTTAATTACAAGATTTACATAATTTAACATAATCTTTATATTGATAGTATACTTTGCCCTGTTATAATGACATTTATTTTTCTATTTAGGTCATTCATAAATACATTAGGATTGTCAGAGTTAATAAATTCAATGTGTTTCATCCAACATCCTTGAGAGTCATCTAGGAGGTTCCGTTGGCTGTGCGTGCTCATAGTATTGGACTCGATTTGATATGTAAAAGTAATTTAAAAAGCAGTTATTTAATACATCTTAATTTATATTTTGTAAATTTCTAAGCATACATTTCATACATATGACTGTATTTAATTAAATAAATAATTGTTAATGATACATGTAACTTATTTTACAATCATATTAAAATGATAGATGAGTTATATATTATATTTCAATTATTTATTCTATTTTTTTTAATTTTTTTCCATTTTTAACATACATTTATCATTTTAATTACAAGATTTACATAATTTAACTTAATCTGTAATTGATAGTATACTTTGCCCTGTTATAATGACAGATGAGTTTTACATTATATATCAAGTATTTACTTTATTTATTTTTATTTTTTACCATTTTTAACATACATTTATCAATTTTAATTACAAGATTTACATAATTTAACATAATCTTTATATTGATAGTATACTTTGCCCTGTTATCATAACATTTCTTTTTCTCTTTAGGTCATTCATAAATACATGTTTATTGTCCGAGTTTATTCATTCAATTTGTTTCAACCAACATCATCGTGTGTCATCTAAGAGGATCCATTGGCCTGTATGTGTTCATAGGATAGGACTCAATTTGATATGTAAAAGTAATTTAAAATGCTGTTATTTAATACATCATAATTTATATTTTGTACATATCTAAGCATTCATTTCACACATATGACTGTATTTAATTACATAATTTCTTGTTAATGATACATATCACTATTTTAAAATCATATTAAAAATATGATGGATGAGTTTTATATTATAATTGAAGTCTTTATTCTATTATTTTTAATTTTTTACCATTTTTAACATACATTTATCATTTTAATTACAAGATTTACATAATTTAACTTAATCATTAATTGATAGTATAATTTACATTTAGATTTACATAATTTAACTTAATCTTTAATTGATAGTATACTTTGCCCTGTTATAATGACATTTCTTTTTCTTTTTAGGTCATTCATAAATACATGTTGATTGTCCGAGTTTATTTATTTCAATTTGTTTCATCCAACATCATCGTGTGTCATCTAAGAGGATCCATTGGCCTGTATGTGTTCATAGGATAGGACTCAATTTGATATGTAAAAGTAATTTAAAATGCTGTTATTTAATACATCATAATTTATATTTTGTACATATCTAAGCATTCATTTCACACATATGAATGTATTTAATTACATTATTACTTCTTAATGATACATGTAACTTATTTTAGAATCATACTAAAATGATAGATGACTTTTATATTATTTTACAAGTATTTACTTTCTTTTCAGTGAATCTTTAAAATTTTTAACATACCTTCATCAATTTTAATTACAAAAATTTACATAATTTAACCTAATCTTTGTATTGATAGTATACTTTGCACTGTTATAATGACATTTCTTTTTCTTTTTAGGCCATTCATAAATACATGTTGATTGTCCGAGTTTATTAATTCAATTTGTTTCAACCAAAATCATCGTGTGTCATCTAAGAGGTTCCATTAGTCCGTGCGTGCTCATAGGATTGGACTCAATGTAATATGTAAAAGTAATTTAAAATGCAGTTATTTAATACATCTTAATTTATATTTTGTACATATCTAAGCATACATTTCACACATATGACTGTATTTAATTACATAATTACTTGTTAATGATACATGTAACTTATTTAACAATGTTATAAAAATGATAGATGAGTTTTATATAATATTTCAAGTATTTATTTTATTTTTATTAATTTTCTACCATTTTTTACATACATTTATCAATTTTAATTACAAGATTTACATAATTTAACATAATCTTAATATTGATACTATACATTGCCCTGTTATAATGACATTTCTTTTTCTTTTTAGGTCATTCATAAATACATGTTGATTGTCAGAGTTAATTTATGCAATGTGTTTCATCCAACATCATCGTGTGTCATCTAAGAGGATCCATTGGCCTGTATGTGTTCATAGGATAGGACTCAATTTGATATGTAAAAGTAATTTAAAATGCTGTTATTTAATACATCATAATTTATATTTTGTACATATCTAAGCATTCATTTCACACATATGACTGTATTTAATTACATTATTACTTCATAATGATACATGTAACTTATTTTAGAATCATACTAAAATGATAGATGACTTTTATATTATTTTATAAGTATTTACTTTCTTTTCAGTGAATCTTTAAAATTTTTAACATACCTTCATCAATTTTAATTACAAAAATTTACATAATTTAACCTAATCTTTGTATTGATAGTATACTTTGCACTGTTATAATGACATTTCTTTTTCTTTTTAGGCCATTCATAAATACATGTTGATTGTCCGAGTTTATTAATTCAATTTGTTTCAACCAAAATCATCGTGTGTCATCTAAGAGGTTCCATTAGTCCGTGCGTGCTCATAGGATTGGACTCAATGTAATATGTAAAAGTAATTTAAAATGCAGTTATTTAATACATCTTAATTTATATTTTGTACATATCTAAGCATACATTTCACACATATGACTGTATTTAATTACATAATTACTTGTTAATGATACATGTAACTTATTTAACAATGTTATAAAAATGATAGATGAGTTTTATATTATATTTCAAGTATTTATTTTATTTTTATTAATTTTCTACCATTTTTTACATACATTTATCAATTTTAATTACAAGATTTACATAATTTAACATAATCTTAATATTGATACTATACATTGCCCTGTTATAATGACATTTCTTTTTCTTTTTAGGTCATTCATAAATACATGTTGATTGTCAGAGTTAATTTATGCAATGTGTTTCATCCAACATCGTTGAGTGTCATCTAAGAGGTTCCATTGGTCTGTACGTGCTCATATAATTGTACTCAATGTAATATGTAAAAGTTATTTAAAATGCAGTTATTTAATACATCTTAATTCATATTTTGTACTTATCTAAGCATACATTTCATACATATGACTGTATTTAATTAAATTAATAATTGTTAATGATACATGTAACTTATTTTACAATCATATTAAAATGATAGATGAGTTATATATTATATTTCAATTATTTATTCTATTTTTTTTAATTTTTTTCCATTTTTAACATACATTTATCATTTTAATTACAAGATTTACATAATTCAACTTAATCTTTAATTGATAGTATACTTTGCCCTGTTATAATCACATTTATTATTCTTTTTAGGTCATTTATAAATACATGTTGATTGACCGAGTTTATTCATTCTATTTGTTTCAACCAACATCATCGTGTGTCATCTAAGAGGTTCCATTTGCCTGTGCGTGCTCATAGGATTGGACTCAATTTGATATGTAAAAGTAATTTAAAATGCAGTTATTTAATACATCTTAATTTTTATTTTGTACATATCTAAGCATACATTTCACACATATGACTGTATTAAATTACATAATTACTTGTTAATGATACATGTAACTTATTTTACAATCATACTAAAATGATAGATGAGTTTTATATTATATTTCAAGTATTTATTTTATTTTTTTAAATTTTTTAACATTTTTAACAAACATATATCAATTTTAATTACAAGATTTACCTCATTTAACCTAATCTTTATATTGATAGTATACTTTGCCCTGTTATCATAACATTTCTTTTTCTCTTAACGTCATTCATAAATACATGTTTATTGTCCGAGTTTATTCATTGAATTTGTTTCAACCAACATCATCGTGTGACATCTTAGAGGTTCCATTCGCCTGTACTTGCTCATTGGATTTTCCTCAATGTAATATGTAAAAGTAATTTAAAATGCAGTTATTTACTACATCTTAATTTATATCTTATACATATCTAAGCATACATTTCTCACATATGACTGTATTTAATTACATAATTACTTGTTAATGATACATGTTACCTATTTTACAATGATAATAAAATGATAGATGAGTTTTATATTATATTTCAAGTCTTTATTCTATTTTTTTTAATTTTTTACCATTTTTAATATACATTTATCATTTTAATTACAAGATTTACATAATTTAACTTAATCTGTAATTGATAGTATACTTTGCCCTGTTATAATGACAGATGAGTTTTACATTATATATCAAGTATTTACTTTATTTATTTTTATTTTTTACCATTTTTAACATACATTTATCAATTTTAATTACAAGATTTACATAATTTAACATAATCTTTGTATTGATAGCATACTTTGCACTGTTATAATGACATTTCATTTTCTTTTTAGGTCATTCCTAAATACATGTTGATTTTCAGAGTTAATTAATTCTATGTGTTTCATCCAACATTGTTGAGTGTCATCTAAGAGGTTCCATTGGCCTGTTCATGCTCATATGATTGGACTCAATGTAATATGTAAAAGTAATTTAAAATGCAGTTATTTAATACATCTTAATTTATATTTTGTACATATCTAAGCATACATTTCACACATATGACTGTATTTAATTACATAATTACTTGTTAATGATCCATGTAACTTATTTTACAATCATACTAAAATGATAGATGAGTTTTTTATTATATTTCAAGTTTTTATTCTATTTTTTTAAATTTTTTCCCATTTTTAACATTCATTTATCAATTTAAATTTCAAGATTTACATAATTTAACATAATCTTTATATTGATAGTATACTTTGCCCTGTTATCATAACATTTCTTTTTCTCTTTAGGTCATTCATAAATACATGTTTATTGTCCGAGTTTATTCATTCAATTTGTTTCAACCAACATCATCGTGTGTCATCTAAGAGGATCCATTGGCCTGTATGTGTTCATAGGATAGGACTCAATTTGATATGTAAAAGTAATTTAAAATGCTGTTATTTAATACATCATAATTTATATTTTGTACATATCTAAGCATTCATTTCACACATATGACTGTATTTAATTACATAATTTCTTGTTAATGATACATATCACTATTTTAAAATCATATTAAAAATATGATGGATGAGTTTTATATTATAATTGAAGTCTTTATTCTATTATTTTTAATTTTTTACCATTTTTAACATACATTTATCATTTTAATTACAAGATTTACATAATTTAACTTAATCATTAATTGATAGTATAATTTACATTTAGATTTACATAATTTAACTTAATCTTTAATTGATAGTATACTTTGCCCTGTTATAATGACATTTCTTTTTCTTTTTAGGTCATTCATAAATACATGTTGATTGTCCGAGTTTATTTATTTCAATTTGTTTCATCCAACATCATCGTGTGTCATCTAAGAGGATCCATTGGCCTGTATGTGTTCATAGGATAGGACTCAATTTGATATGTAAAAGTAATTTAAAATGCTGTTATTTAATACATCATAATTTATATTTTGTACATATCTAAGCATTCATTTCACACATATGAATGTATTTAATTACATTATTACTTCTTAATGATACATGTAACTTATTTTAGAATCATACTAAAATGATAGATGACTTTTATATTATTTTACAAGTATTTACTTTCTTTTCAGTGAATCTTTAAAATTTTTAACATACCTTCATCAATTTTAATTACAAAAATTTACATAATTTAACCTAATCTTTGTATTGATAGTATACTTTGCACTGTTATAATGACATTTCTTTTTCTTTTTAGGCCATTCATAAATACATGTTGATTGTCCGAGTTTATTAATTCAATTTGTTTCAACCAAAATCATCGTGTGTCATCTAAGAGGTTCCATTAGTCCGTGCGTGCTCATAGGATTGGACTCAATGTAATATGTAAAAGTAATTTAAAATGCAGTTATTTAATACATCTTAATTTATATTTTGTACATATCTAAGCATACATTTCACACATATGACTGTATTTAATTACATAATTACTTGTTAATGATACATGTAACTTATTTAACAATGTTATAAAAATGATAGATGAGTTTTATATTATATTTCAAGTATTTATTTTATTTTTATTAATTTTCTACCATTTTTTACATACATTTATCAATTTTAATTACAAGATTTACATAATTTAACATAATCTTAATATTGATACTATACATTGCCCTGTTATAATGACATTTCTTTTTCTTTTTAGGTCATTCATAAATACATGTTGATTGTCAGAGTTAATTTATGCAATGTGTTTCATCCAACATCGTTGAGTGTCATCTAAGAGGTTCCATTGGTCTGTACGTGCTCATATAATTGTACTCAATGTAATATGTAAAAGTTATTTAAAATGCAGTTATTTAATACATCTTAATTCATATTTTGTACTTATCTAAGCATACATTTCACACATATGACCGTATTTAATTACATAATTACTTGCTAATGATACATGTAACTTATTTTACAATCGTACTAAAATGATAGATGAGTTTTATATTATATTTCAAGTATTTATGTTATTTTTTTAAATTTTTTCCATTTTTAACACACATTTATCAATTTTAATTACAAGATTTACATAATTTAACCTAATCTTTATATTGATACAATACTTTGCCCTGTTATCTTAACATTTATTTTTCTCCTTAGGTCATTCATAAATACATGTTGATTGTCAGAGTTAATTTATGCAATGTGTTTCATCCAACATCGTTGAGTGTCATCTAAGAGGTTCCATTGGTCTGTACGTGCTCATATAATTGTACTCAATGTAATATGTAAAAGTTATTTAAAAAGCAGTTATTTAATACATCTTAATTTATATTTTGTAAATTTCTAAGCATACATTTCATACATATGACTGTATTTAATTACATAAATAATTGTTAATGATACATGTAACTTATTTTACAATCATATTAAAATGATAGATGAGTTATATATTATATTTCGATTATTTATTCTATTTTTTTTAATTTTTTTCTATTTTTAACATACATTTATCATTTTAATTACAAGATTTACATAATTTAACTTAATCTTTAATTGATAGTATACTTTGCCCTGTTATAATCACATTTCTTTTTCTTTTTAGGTCATTCATAAATACATGTTGATTGTCAGAATTAATTAATTCAATGTGTTTCATCTAACATACTTGAGTGTCATCTAGGAGGTTCTGTTGGCTGTGCGTGCTCATAGTATTGGACTCAATTTGATATGTAAAAGTAATTTAAAAAGCAGTTATTTAAAACATCTTAATTTATATTTAATACATATCTCAGCATACATTTCACACATATGACTTTATTTAATTGCACAATTACTTGTTAATGATACATGTAATTTATTTTACAATCATTTAAAAATGATAGACGAATTTTATATTATTTTACAAGTATTTATTTTCTTTTCAGTGATTCTTTACCTTTTTTAACATACGTTCATCAATTTTAATTACAAGATTTACATAATTTAACATAATCTTTATATTGATAGTATACGTTGCCCTGTTATCTTAACATTTATTTTTCTCCTTAGGTCATTCATAAATACATGTTGATTGTCCGAGTTTATTAATTCAATTTGTTTCAACCAACATCATCGTGTGTCATCTAAGAGGTTCCATTAGTCCGTGCACGTTCATAGGATAGGTCTCAATTTGATATCTAAAAGTAATTTAAAATGCTATTATTTAATACATCATAATTTATATTGTGTACATATCTAAGCATAAATTTCACACATATGACTATATTTAATTACATAATTACTTGTTAATGATACATGTTACCTATTTTACAATGATAATAAAATGATAGATGAGTTTTATATTATATTTCAAGTATTTATTTTATTTTTTTTAATTTTTTCCCATTTTTAACATACATTTATCAATTTAAATTACAAGATTTACATAATTTAACATAATCTTTATATTGATACAATACTTTGCCCTGTTATAATGACATTTATTTTTCTTTTTAGGTCATTCATAAATACATGTTGATTGTCAGAATTAATTAATTCAATGTGTTTCATCTAACATACTTGAGTGTCATCTAGGACGTTCCGTTGGCTGTGCGTGCTCATAGTATTGGACTCAATTTGATATGTAAAAGTAATTTAAAAAGCAGTTATTTAAAACATCTTAATTTATATTTAATACATATCTCAGCATACATTTCACACATATGACTTTATTTAATTACACAATTACTTGTTAATGATACATGTAATTTATTTTACAATCATTTAAAAATGATAGATGAATTTTATATTATTTTACAAGTATTTATTTTCTTTTCAGTGATTCTTTACCTTTTTTAACATACGTTCATCAATTTTAATAACAAGATTTACATAATTTAACTTAATCTGTAATTGATAGTATACTTTGCCCTGTTATAATGACAGATGAGTTTTACATTATATATCAAGTATTTACTTTATTTATTTTTATTTTTTACCATTTTTAACATACATTTATCAATTTTAATTACAAGATTTACATAATTTAACATAATCTTTGTATTGATAGCATACTTTGCACTGTTATAATGACATTTCATTTTCTTTTTAGGTCATTCCTAAATACATGTTGATTTTCAGAGTTAATTAATTCTATGTGTTTCATCCAACATTGTTGAGTGTCATCTAAGAGGTTCCATTGGCCTGTTCATGCTCATATGATTGGACTCAATGTAATATGTAAAAGTAATTTAAAATGCAGTTATTTAATACATCTTAATTTATATTTTGTACATATCTAAGCATACATTTCACACATATGACTGTATTTAATTACATAATTACTTGTTAATGATCCATGTAACTTATTTTACAATCATACTAAAATGATAGATGAGTTTTTTATTATATTTCAAGTTTTTATTCTATTTTTTTAAATTTTTTCCCATTTTTAACATTCATTTATCAATTTAAATTTCAAGATTTACATAATTTAACATAATCTTTATATTGATAGTATACTTTGCCCTGTTATCATAACATTTCTTTTTCTCTTTAGGTCATTCATAAATACATGTTTATTGTCCGAGTTTATTCATTCAATTTGTTTCAACCAACATCATCGTGTGTCATCTAAGAGGATCCATTGGCCTGTATGTGTTCATAGGATAGGACTCAATTTGATATGTAAAAGTAATTTAAAATGCTGTTATTTAATACATCATAATTTATATTTTGTACATATCTAAGCATTCATTTCACACATATGACTGTATTTAATTACATAATTTCTTGTTAATGATACATATCACTATTTTAAAATCATATTAAAAATATGATGGATGAGTTTTATATTATAATTGAAGTCTTTATTCTATTATTTTTAATTTTTTACCATTTTTAACATACATTTATCATTTTAATTACAAGATTTACATAATTTAACTTAATCATTAATTGATAGTATAATTTACATTTAGATTTACATAATTTAACTTAATCTTTAATTGATAGTATACTTTGCCCTGTTATAATGACATTTCTTTTTCTTTTTAGGTCATTCATAAATACATGTTGATTGTCCGAGTTTATTTATTTCAATTTGTTTCATCCAACATCATCGTGTGTCATCTAAGAGGATCCATTGGCCTGTATGTGTTCATAGGATAGGACTCAATTTGATATGTAAAAGTAATTTAAAATGCTGTTATTTAATACATCATAATTTATATTTTGTACATATCTAAGCATTCATTTCACACATATGAATGTATTTAATTACATTATTACTTCTTAATGATACATGTAACTTATTTTAGAATCATACTAAAATGATAGATGACTTTTATATTATTTTACAAGTATTTACTTTCTTTTCAGTGAATCTTTAAAATTTTTAACATACCTTCATCAATTTTAATTACAAAAATTTACATAATTTAACCTAATCTTTGTATTGATAGTATACTTTGCACTGTTATAATGACATTTCTTTTTCTTTTTAGGCCATTCATAAATACATGTTGATTGTCCGAGTTTATTAATTCAATTTGTTTCAACCAAAATCATCGTGTGTCATCTAAGAGGTTCCATTAGTCCGTGCGTGCTCATAGGATTGGACTCAATGTAATATGTAAAAGTAATTTAAAATGCAGTTATTTAATACATCTTAATTTATATTTTGTACATATCTAAGCATACATTTCACACATATGACTGTATTTAATTACATAATTACTTGTTAATGATACATGTAACTTATTTAACAATGTTATAAAAATGATAGATGAGTTTTATATTATATTTCAAGTATTTATTTTATTTTTATTAATTTTCTACCATTTTTTACATACATTTATCAATTTTAATTACAAGATTTACATAATTTAACATAATCTTAATATTGATACTATACATTGCCCTGTTATAATGACATTTCTTTTTCTTTTTAGGTCATTCATAAATACATGTTGATTGTCAGAGTTAATTTATGCAATGTGTTTCATCCAACATCATCGTGTGTCATCTAAGAGGATCCATTGGCCTGTATGTGTTCATAGGATAGGACTCAATTTGATATGTAAAAGTAATTTAAAATGCTGTTATTTAATACATCATAATTTATATTTTGTACATATCTAAGCATTCATTTCACACATATGACTGTATTTAATTACATTATTACTTCATAATGATACATGTAACTTATTTTAGAATCATACTAAAATGATAGATGACTTTTATATTATTTTATAAGTATTTACTTTCTTTTCAGTGAATCTTTAAAATTTTTAACATACCTTCATCAATTTTAATTACAAAAATTTACATAATTTAACCTAATCTTTGTATTGATAGTATACTTTGCACTGTTATAATGACATTTCTTTTTCTTTTTAGGCCATTCATAAATACATGTTGATTGTCCGAGTTTATTAATTCAATTTGTTTCAACCAAAATCATCGTGTGTCATCTAAGAGGTTCCATTAGTCCGTGCGTGCTCATAGGATTGGACTCAATGTAATATGTAAAAGTAATTTAAAATGCAGTTATTTAATACATCTTAATTTATATTTTGTACATATCTAAGCATACATTTCACACATATGACTGTATTTAATTACATAATTACTTGTTAATGATACATGTAACTTATTTAACAATGTTATAAAAATGATAGATGAGTTTTATATTATATTTCAAGTATTTATTTTATTTTTATTAATTTTCTACCATTTTTTACATACATTTATCAATTTTAATTACAAGATTTACATAATTTAACATAATCTTAATATTGATACTATACATTGCCCTGTTATAATGACATTTCTTTTTCTTTTTAGGTCATTCATAAATACATGTTGATTGTCAGAGTTAATTTATGCAATGTGTTTCATCCAACATCGTTGAGTGTCATCTAAGAGGTTCCATTGGTCTGTACGTGCTCATATAATTGTACTCAATGTAATATGTAAAAGTTATTTAAAATGCAGTTATTTAATACATCTTAATTCATATTTTGTACTTATCTAAGCATACATTTCACACATATGACCGTATTTAATTACATAATTACTTGCTAATGATACATGTAACTTATTTTACAATCGTACTAAAATGATAGATGAGTTTTATATTATATTTCAAGTATTTATGTTATTTTTTTAAATTTTTTCCATTTTTAACACACATTTATCAATTTTAATTACAAGATTTACATAATTTAACCTAATCTTTATATTGATACAATACTTTGCCCTGTTATCTTAACATTTATTTTTCTCCTTAGGTCATTCATAAATACATGTTGATTGTCAGAGTTAATTTATGCAATGTGTTTCATCCAACATCGTTGAGTGTCATCTAAGAGGTTCCATTGGTCTGTACGTGCTCATATAATTGTACTCAATGTAATATGTAAAAGTTATTTAAAAAGCAGTTATTTAATACATCTTAATTTATATTTTGTAAATTTCTAAGCATACATTTCATACATATGACTGTATTTAATTACATAAATAATTGTTAATGATACATGTAACTTATTTTACAATCATATTAAAATGATAGATGAGTTATATATTATATTTCGATTATTTATTCTATTTTTTTTAATTTTTTTCTATTTTTAACATACATTTATCATTTTAATTACAAGATTTACATAATTTAACTTAATCTTTAATTGATAGTATACTTTGCCCTGTTATAATCACATTTCTTTTTCTTTTTAGGTCATTCATAAATACATGTTGATTGTCAGAATTAATTAATTCAATGTGTTTCATCTAACATACTTGAGTGTCATCTAGGAGGTTCTGTTGGCTGTGCGTGCTCATAGTATTGGACTCAATTTGATATGTAAAAGTAATTTAAAAAGCAGTTATTTAAAACATCTTAATTTATATTTAATACATATCTCAGCATACATTTCACACATATGACTTTATTTAATTGCACAATTACTTGTTAATGATACATGTAATTTATTTTACAATCATTTAAAAATGATAGACGAATTTTATATTATTTTACAAGTATTTATTTTCTTTTCAGTGATTCTTTACCTTTTTTAACATACGTTCATCAATTTTAATTACAAGATTTACATAATTTAACATAATCTTTATATTGATAGTATACGTTGCCCTGTTATCTTAACATTTATTTTTCTCCTTAGGTCATTCATAAATACATGTTGATTGTCCGAGTTTATTAATTCAATTTGTTTCAACCAACATCATCGTGTGTCATCTAAGAGGTTCCATTAGTCCGTGCACGTTCATAGGATAGGTCTCAATTTGATATCTAAAAGTAATTTAAAATGCTATTATTTAATACATCATAATTTATATTGTGTACATATCTAAGCATAAATTTCACACATATGACTATATTTAATTACATAATTACTTGTTAATGATACATGTTACCTATTTTACAATGATAATAAAATGATAGATGAGTTTTATATTATATTTCAAGTATTTATTTTATTTTTTTTAATTTTTTCCCATTTTTAACATACATTTATCAATTTAAATTACAAGATTTACATAATTTAACATAATCTTTATATTGATACAATACTTTGCCCTGTTATAATGACATTTATTTTTCTTTTTAGGTCATTCATAAATACATGTTGATTGTCAGAATTAATTAATTCAATGTGTTTCATCTAACATACTTGAGTGTCATCTAGGACGTTCCGTTGGCTGTGCGTGCTCATAGTATTGGACTCAATTTGATATGTAAAAGTAATTTAAAAAGCAGTTATTTAAAACATCTTAATTTATATTTAATACATATCTCAGCATACATTTCACACATATGACTTTATTTAATTACACAATTACTTGTTAATGATACATGTAATTTATTTTACAATCATTTAAAAATGATAGATGAATTTTATATTATTTTACAAGTATTTATTTTCTTTTCAGTGATTCTTTACCTTTTTTAACATACGTTCATCAATTTTAATTACAAGATTTACATAATTTAACATAATCTTTATACTGATAGTATACGTTGCCCTGTTATCTTAACATTTATTTTTCTCCTTAGGTCATTCATAAATACATGTTGATTGTCAGAGTTAATTTATGCAATGTGTTTCATCCAACATCGTTGAGTGTCATCTAAGAGGTTCCATTGGTCTGTACGTGCTCATATAATTGTACTCAATGTAATATGTAAAAGTTATTTAAAAAGCAGTTATTTAATACATCTTAATTTATATTTTGTAAATTTCTAAGCATACATTTCATACATATGACTGTATTTAATTACATAAATAATTGTTAATGATACATGTAACTTATTTTACAATCATAATAAAATGATAGATGAGTTTTATATTATATTTCAAGTATTTATTCTATTTTTTTTAATTTTTTACCATTTTTAACATACATTTATCAATTTAAATTACAAGATTTACATAATTTAACATAATCTTTATATTGATACAATACTTTGCCCTGTTATAATGACATTTATTTTTCTTTTTAGGTCATTCATAAATACATGTTGATTGTCCGAGTTTATTAATTCAATGTGTTTCATCCAACATCGTTGAATGTCATCTAAGAGTTTCGATTGGCTTGTACGTGCTCATAGGATTGGACTCAATGTAATATGTAATAGTTATTTACAATGCAGTTATTTAATACATCTTTATTTATATTTTGTAAAAATCTAAGCATACATTTCACACATATGACTGTATTTAATTACATAATTTCTTGTTAATGATACATGTAACTATTTTAAAATCATATTAAAAATATGATGGATGAGTTTTATATTATAATTGAAGTCTTTATTCTATTATTTTTAATTTTTTACCATTTTTAACATACATTTATCATTTTAATTACAAGATTTACATAAGTTAACTTAATCTTTAATTGATAGTATAATTTACATTTAGATTTACATAATTTAACATTATCTTTAATTGATAGTATACTTTGCCCTGTTATCTTAACATTTATTTTTCTCCTTAGGTCATTCATAAATACATGTTTATTGTCCGAGTTTATTCATTCAATTTGTTTCAACCAACATCATCTTGTGACATCTTAGAGGTCCCATTCGCCTGTACGTGCTCATAGGATTGGCCTCAATGTAATATGTAAAAGTTATTTAAAATGCAGTTATTTAATACATCTTAATTTATATCTTATACATATCTAAGCATACATTTCTCACATATGACTGTATTTAATTACATAATTACTTGTTAATGATACATGTTACCTATTTTACAATGATAATAAAATGATAGATGAGTTTTATATTATATTTCAAGTATTTATTCTATTTTTTTTAATTTTTTACCATTTTTAACATACATTTATCAATTTAAATTACAAGATTTACATAATTTAACATAATCTTTATATTGATAGTATACTTTGCCCTGTTATAATGACATTTATTTTTCTATTTAGGTCATTCATAAATACATTTGGATTGTCAGAGTTAATAAATTCAATGTGTTTCATCCAACATCCTTGAGAGTCATCTAGGAGGTTCCGTTGGCTGTGCGTGCTCATAGGATTGGACTCAATTTGATATGTAAAAGTAATTTAAAATGCAGTTATTTAATACATCTTAGTTTTTATTTTGTACATATCTAAGCATACATTTCACACATATGACTGTATTTAATTACATAATTACTTGTTAATGATACATGTAACTTATTTTACAATCATACTAAAATGATAGATGAGTTTTATATTATATTTCAAGTATTTATTTTATTTTTTTAAATTTTTTAACATTTTTAACAAACATATATCAATTTTAATTACAAGATTTACCTCATTTAACCTAATCTTTATATTGATAGTATACTTTGCCCTGTTATCATAACATTTCTTTTTCTCTTAACGTCATTCATAAATACATATTTATTGTCTGAGTTTATTCATTGAATTTGTTTCAACCAACATCATCGTGTGACATCTTAGAGGTTCCATTCGCCTGTACTTGCTCATTGGATTTTCCTCAATGTAATATGTAAAAGTAATTTAAAATGCAGTTATTTACTACATCTTAATTTATATCTTATACATATCTAAGCATACATTTCTCACATATGACTGTATTTAATTACATAATTACTTGTTAATGATACATGTTACCTATTTTACAATGATAATAAAATGATAGATGAGTTTTATATTATATTTCAAGTCTTTATTCTATTTTTTTTAATTTTTTACCATTTTTAATATACATTTATCATTTTAATTACAAGATTTACATAATTTAACTTAATCTGTAATTGATAGTATACTTTGCCCTGTTATAATGACAGATGAGTTTTACATTATATATCAAGTATTTACTTTATTTATTTTTATTTTTACCATTTTTAACATACATTTATCAATTTTAATTTCAAGATTTACATAATTTAACATAATCTTTGTATTGATAGCATACTTTGCACTGTTATAATGACATTTCATTTTCTTTTTAGGTCATTCCTAAATACATGTTGATTTTCAGAGTTAATTAATTCTATGTGTTTCATCCAACATTGTTGAGTGTCATCTAAGAGGTTCCATTGGCCTGTTCATGCTCATATGATTGGACTCAATGTAATATGTAAAAGTAATTTAAAATGCAGTTATTTAATACATCTTAATTTATATTTTGTACATATCTAAGCATACATTTCACACATATGACTGTATTTAATTACATAATTACTTGTTAATGATACATGTAACTTATTTTACAATCATACTAAAATGATAGATGAGTTTTTTATTATATTTCAAGTTTTTATTCTATTTTTTTAAATTTTTTCCCATTTTTAACATTCATTTATCAATTTAAATTTCAAGATTTACATAATTTAACATAATCTTTATATTGATAGTATACTTTGCCCTGTTATCATAACATTTCTTTTTCTCTTTAGGTCATTCATAAATACATGTTTATTGTCCGAGTTTATTCATTCAATTTGTTTCAACCAACATCATCGTGTGTCATCTAAGAGGATCCATTGGCCTGTATGTGTTCATAGGATAGGACTCAATTTGATATGTAAAAGTAATTTAAAATGCTGTTATTTAATACATCATAATTTATATTTTGTACATATCTAAGCATTCATTTCACATATATGACTGTATTTAATTACATAATTTCTTGTTAATGATACATGTTACTATTTTAAAATCATATTAAAAATATGATGGATGAGTTTTATATTATAATTGAAGTCTTTATTCTATTATTTTTAATTTTTTACCATTTTTAACATACATTTATCATTTTAATTACAAGATTTACATAATTTAACTTAATCATTAATTGATAGTATAATTTACATTTAGATTTACATAATTTAACTTAATCTTTAATTGATAGTATACTTTGCCCTGTTATAATGACATTTCTTTTTCTTTTTAGGTCATTCATAAATACATGTTGATTGTCCGAGTTTCTTAATTCAATTTGTTTCATCCAACATCATCGTGCGTCATCTAAGAGGATCCATTGGCCTGTATGTGTTCATAGGATAGGACTCAATTTGATATGTAAAAGTAATTTAAAATGCTGTTATTTAATACATCATAATTTATATTTTGTACATATCTAAGCATTCATTTCACACATATGACTGTATTTAATTACATTATTACTTGCTAGTGATACATGTAACTTATTTTACAATCGTACTAAAATGATAGATGAGTTTTATATTATATTTCAAGTATTTATGTTATTTTTTTAAATTTTTTCCATTTTTAACACACATATATCAATTTTAATTACAAGATTTACATAATTTAACCTAATCTTTATATTGATACAATACTTTGCCCTGTTATCTTAACATTTATTTTTCTCCTTAGGTCATTCATAAATACATGTTGATTGTCAGAGTTAATTTATGCAATGTGTTTCATCCAACATCGTTGAGTGTCATCTAAGAGGTTCCATTGGTCTGTACGTGCTCATATAATTGTACTCAATGTAATATGTAAAAGTTATTTAAAAAGCAGTTATTTAATACATCTTAATTTATATTTTGTAAATTTCTAAGCATACATTTCATACATATGACTGTATTTAATTACATAAATAATTGTTAATGATACATGTAACTTATTTTACAATCATAATAAAATGATAGATGAGTTTTATATTATATTTCAAGTATTTATTCTATTTTTTTTAATTTTTTACCATTTTTAACATACATTTATCAATTTAAATTACAAGATTTACATAATTTAACATAATCTTTATATTGATACAATACTTTGCCCTGTTATAATGACATTTATTTTTCTTTTTAGGTCATTCATAAATACATGTTGATTGTCCGAGTTTATTAATTCAATGTGTTTCATCCAACATCGTTGAATGTCATCTAAGAGTTTCGATTGGCTTGTACGTGCTCATAGGATTGGACTCAATGTAATATGTAATAGTTATTTACAATGCAGTTATTTAATACATCTTTATTTATATTTTGTAAAAATCTAAGCATACATTTCACACATATGACTGTATTTAATTACATAATTTCTTGTTAATGATACATGTAACTATTTTAAAATCATATTAAAAATATGATGGATGAGTTTTATATTATAATTGAAGTCTTTATTCTATTATTTTTAATTTTTTACCATTTTTAACATACATTTATCATTTTAATTACAAGATTTACATAATTTAACATAATCTTTATACTGATAGTATACGTTGCCCTGTTATCTTAACATTTATTTT
Source organism: Periphyllus acericola (assembly GCA_949715065.1). NCBI lineage: Eukaryota > Metazoa > Arthropoda > Insecta > Hemiptera > Aphididae > Periphyllus > Periphyllus acericola. The sequence goes on along the minus strand of OX454264.1, from coordinate 7,162,601 downwards.
TCTCCTTAGGTCATTCATAAATACATGTTGATTGTCAGAGTTAATTTATGCAATGTGTTTCATCCAACATCGTTGAGTGTCATCTAAGAGGTTCCATTGGTCTGTACGTGCTCATATAATTGTACTCAATGTAATATGTAAAAGTTATTTAAAAAGCAGTTATTTAATACATCTTAATTTATATTTTGTAAATTTCTAAGCATACATTTCATACATATGACTGTATTTAATTACATAAATAATTGTTAATGATACATGTAACTTATTTTACAATCATAATAAAATGATAGATGAGTTTTATATTATATTTCAAGTATTTATTCTATTTTTTTTAATTTTTTACCATTTTTAACATACATTTATCAATTTAAATTACAAGATTTACATAATTTAACATAATCTTTATATTGATACAATACTTTGCCCTGTTATAATGACATTTATTTTTCTTTTTAGGTCATTCATAAATACATGTTGATTGTCCGAGTTTATTAATTCAATGTGTTTCATCCAACATCGTTGAATGTCATCTAAGAGTTTCGATTGGCTTGTACGTGCTCATAGGATTGGACTCAATGTAATATGTAATAGTTATTTACAATGCAGTTATTTAATACATCTTTATTTATATTTTGTAAAAATCTAAGCATACATTTCACACATATGACTGTATTTAATTACATAATTTCTTGTTAATGATACATGTAACTATTTTAAAATCATATTAAAAATATGATGGATGAGTTTTATATTATAATTGAAGTCTTTATTCTATTATTTTTAATTTTTTACCATTTTTAACATACATTTATCATTTTAATTACAAGATTTACATAAGTTAACTTAATCTTTAATTGATAGTATAATTTACATTTAGATTTACATAATTTAACATTATCTTTAATTGATAGTATACTTTGCCCTGTTATCTTAACATTTATTTTTCTCCTTAGGTCATTCATAAATACATGTTTATTGTCCGAGTTTATTCATTCAATTTGTTTCAACCAACATCATCTTGTGACATCTTAGAGGTCCCATTCGCCTGTACGTGCTCATAGGATTGGCCTCAATGTAATATGTAAAAGTTATTTAAAATGCAGTTATTTAATACATCTTAATTTATATCTTATACATATCTAAGCATACATTTCTCACATATGACTGTATTTAATTACATAATTACTTGTTAATGATACATGTTACCTATTTTACAATGATAATAAAATGATAGATGAGTTTTATATTATATTTCAAGTATTTATTCTATTTTTTTTAATTTTTTACCATTTTTAACATACATTTATCAATTTAAATTACAAGATTTACATAATTTAACATAATCTTTATATTGATAGTATACTTTGCCCTGTTATAATGACATTTATTTTTCTATTTAGGTCATTCATAAATACATTTGGATTGTCAGAGTTAATAAATTCAATGTGTTTCATCCAACATCCTTGAGAGTCATCTAGGAGGTTCCGTTGGCTGTGCGTGCTCATAGGATTGGACTCAATTTGATATGTAAAAGTAATTTAAAATGCAGTTATTTAATACATCTTAGTTTTTATTTTGTACATATCTAAGCATACATTTCACACATATGACTGTATTTAATTACATAATTACTTGTTAATGATACATGTAACTTATTTTACAATCATACTAAAATGATAGATGAGTTTTATATTATATTTCAAGTATTTATTTTATTTTTTTAAATTTTTTAACATTTTTAACAAACATATATCAATTTTAATTACAAGATTTACCTCATTTAACCTAATCTTTATATTGATAGTATACTTTGCCCTGTTATCATAACATTTCTTTTTCTCTTAACGTCATTCATAAATACATATTTATTGTCTGAGTTTATTCATTGAATTTGTTTCAACCAACATCATCGTGTGACATCTTAGAGGTTCCATTCGCCTGTACTTGCTCATTGGATTTTCCTCAATGTAATATGTAAAAGTAATTTAAAATGCAGTTATTTACTACATCTTAATTTATATCTTATACATATCTAAGCATACATTTCTCACATATGACTGTATTTAATTACATAATTACTTGTTAATGATACATGTTACCTATTTTACAATGATAATAAAATGATAGATGAGTTTTATATTATATTTCAAGTCTTTATTCTATTTTTTTTAATTTTTTACCATTTTTAATATACATTTATCATTTTAATTACAAGATTTACATAATTTAACTTAATCTGTAATTGATAGTATACTTTGCCCTGTTATAATGACAGATGAGTTTTACATTATATATCAAGTATTTACTTTATTTATTTTTATTTTTACCATTTTTAACATACATTTATCAATTTTAATTTCAAGATTTACATAATTTAACATAATCTTTGTATTGATAGCATACTTTGCACTGTTATAATGACATTTCATTTTCTTTTTAGGTCATTCCTAAATACATGTTGATTTTCAGAGTTAATTAATTCTATGTGTTTCATCCAACATTGTTGAGTGTCATCTAAGAGGTTCCATTGGCCTGTTCATGCTCATATGATTGGACTCAATGTAATATGTAAAAGTAATTTAAAATGCAGTTATTTAATACATCTTAATTTATATTTTGTACATATCTAAGCATACATTTCACACATATGACTGTATTTAATTACATAATTACTTGTTAATGATACATGTAACTTATTTTACAATCATACTAAAATGATAGATGAGTTTTTTATTATATTTCAAGTTTTTATTCTATTTTTTTAAATTTTTTCCCATTTTTAACATTCATTTATCAATTTAAATTTCAAGATTTACATAATTTAACATAATCTTTATATTGATAGTATACTTTGCCCTGTTATCATAACATTTCTTTTTCTCTTTAGGTCATTCATAAATACATGTTTATTGTCCGAGTTTATTCATTCAATTTGTTTCAACCAACATCATCGTGTGTCATCTAAGAGGATCCATTGGCCTGTATGTGTTCATAGGATAGGACTCAATTTGATATGTAAAAGTAATTTAAAATGCTGTTATTTAATACATCATAATTTATATTTTGTACATATCTAAGCATTCATTTCACATATATGACTGTATTTAATTACATAATTTCTTGTTAATGATACATGTTACTATTTTAAAATCATATTAAAAATATGATGGATGAGTTTTATATTATAATTGAAGTCTTTATTCTATTATTTTTAATTTTTTACCATTTTTAACATACATTTATCATTTTAATTACAAGATTTACATAATTTAACTTAATCATTAATTGATAGTATAATTTACATTTAGATTTACATAATTTAACTTAATCTTTAATTGATAGTATACTTTGCCCTGTTATAATGACATTTCTTTTTCTTTTTAGGTCATTCATAAATACATGTTGATTGTCCGAGTTTCTTAATTCAATTTGTTTCATCCAACATCATCGTGCGTCATCTAAGAGGATCCATTGGCCTGTATGTGTTCATAGGATAGGACTCAATTTGATATGTAAAAGTAATTTAAAATGCTGTTATTTAATACATCATAATTTATATTTTGTACATATCTAAGCATTCATTTCACACATATGACTGTATTTAATTACATTATTACTTGCTAGTGATACATGTAACTTATTTTACAATCGTACTAAAATGATAGATGAGTTTTATATTATATTTCAAGTATTTATGTTATTTTTTTAAATTTTTTCCATTTTTAACACACATATATCAATTTTAATTACAAGATTTACATAATTTAACCTAATCTTTATATTGATACAATACTTTGCCCTGTTATCTTAACATTTATTTTTCTCCTTAGGTCATTCATAAATACATGTTGATTGTCAGAGTTAATTTATGCAATGTGTTTCATCCAACATCGTTGAGTGTCATCTAAGAGGTTCCATTGGTCTGTACGTGCTCATATAATTGTACTCAATGTAATATGTAAAAGTTATTTAAAAAGCAGTTATTTAATACATCTTAATTTATATTTTGTAAATTTCTAAGCATACATTTCATACATATGACTGTATTTAATTACATAAATAATTGTTAATGATACATGTAACTTATTTTACAATCATAATAAAATGATAGATGAGTTTTATATTATATTTCAAGTATTTATTCTATTTTTTTTAATTTTTTACCATTTTTAACATACATTTATCAATTTAAATTACAAGATTTACATAATTTAACATAATCTTTATATTGATACAATACTTTGCCCTGTTATAATGACATTTATTTTTCTTTTTAGGTCATTCATAAATACATGTTGATTGTCCGAGTTTATTAATTCAATGTGTTTCATCCAACATCGTTGAATGTCATCTAAGAGTTTCGATTGGCTTGTACGTGCTCATAGGATTGGACTCAATGTAATATGTAATAGTTATTTACAATGCAGTTATTTAATACATCTTTATTTATATTTTGTAAAAATCTAAGCATACATTTCACACATATGACTGTATTTAATTACATAATTTCTTGTTAATGATACATGTAACTATTTTAAAATCATATTAAAAATATGATGGATGAGTTTTATATTATAATTGAAGTCTTTATTCTATTATTTTTAATTTTTTACCATTTTTAACATACATTTATCATTTTAATTACAAGATTTACATAAGTTAACTTAATCTTTAATTGATAGTATAATTTACATTTAGATTTACATAATTTAACATTATCTTTAATTGATAGTATACTTTGCCCTGTTATCTTAACATTTATTTTTCTCCTTAGGTCATTCATAAATACATGTTTATTGTCCGAGTTTATTCATTCAATTTGTTTCAACCAACATCATCTTGTGACATCTTAGAGGTCCCATTCGCCTGTACGTGCTCATAGGATTGGCCTCAATGTAATATGTAAAAGTTATTTAAAATGCAGTTATTTAATACATCTTAATTTATATCTTATACATATCTAAGCATACATTTCTCACATATGACTGTATTTAATTACATAATTACTTGTTAATGATACATGTAACTTATTTTACAATCATACTAAAATGATAGATGAGTTTTATATTATATTTCAAGTATTTATTCTATTTTTTTTAATTTTTTACCATTTTTAACATACATTTATCAATTTAAATTACAAGATTTACATAATTTAACATAATCTTTATATTGATAGTATACTTTGCCCTGTTATAATGACATTTATTTTTCTATTTAGGTCATTCATAAATACATTTGGATTGTCAGAGTTAATAAATTCAATGTGTTTCATCCAACATCCTTGAGAGTCATCTAGGAGGTTCCGTTGGCTGTGCGTGCTCATAGGATTGGACTCAATTTGATATGTAAAAGTAATTTAAAATGCAGTTATTTAATACATCTTAGTTTTTATTTTGTACATATCTAAGCATACATTTCACACATATGACTGTATTTAATTACATAATTACTTGTTAATGATACATGTAACTTATTTTACAATCATACTAAAATGATAGATGAGTTTTATATTATATTTCAAGTATTTATTTTATTTTTTTAAATTTTTTAACATTTTTAACAAACATATATCAATTTTAATTACAAGATTTACCTCATTTAACCTAATCTTTATATTGATAGTATACTTTGCCCTGTTATCATAACATTTCTTTTTCTCTTAACGTCATTCATAAATACATATTTATTGTCTGAGTTTATTCATTGAATTTGTTTCAACCAACATCATCGTGTGACATCTTAGAGGTTCCATTCGCCTGTACTTGCTCATTGGATTTTCCTCAATGTAATATGTAAAAGTAATTTAAAATGCAGTTATTTACTACATCTTAATTTATATCTTATACATATCTAAGCATACATTTCTCACATATGACTGTATTTAATTACATAATTACTTGTTAATGATACATGTTACCTATTTTACAATGATAATAAAATGATAGATGAGTTTTATATTATATTTCAAGTCTTTATTCTATTTTTTTTAATTTTTTACCATTTTTAATATACATTTATCATTTTAATTACAAGATTTACATAATTTAACTTAATCTGTAATTGATAGTATACTTTGCCCTGTTATAATGACAGATGAGTTTTACATTATATATCAAGTATTTACTTTATTTATTTTTATTTTTACCATTTTTAACATACATTTATCAATTTTAATTTCAAGATTTACATAATTTAACATAATCTTTGTATTGATAGCATACTTTGCACTGTTATAATGACATTTCATTTTCTTTTTAGGTCATTCCTAAATACATGTTGATTTTCAGAGTTAATTAATTCTATGTGTTTCATCCAACATTGTTGAGTGTCATCTAAGAGGTTCCATTGGCCTGTTCATGCTCATATGATTGGACTCAATGTAATATGTAAAAGTAATTTAAAATGCAGTTATTTAATACATCTTAATTTATATTTTGTACATATCTAAGCATACATTTCACACATATGACTGTATTTAATTACATAATTACTTGTTAATGATACATGTAACTTATTTTACAATCATACTAAAATGATAGATGAGTTTTTTATTATATTTCAAGTTTTTATTCTATTTTTTTAAATTTTTTCCCATTTTTAACATTCATTTATCAATTTAAATTTCAAGATTTACATAATTTAACATAATCTTTATATTGATAGTTTACTTTGCCCTGTTATCATAACATTTCTTTTTCTCTTTAGGTCATTCATAAATACATGTTTATTGTCCGAGTTTATTCATTCAATTTGTTTCAACCAACATCATCGTGTGTCATCTAAGAGGATCCATTGGCCTGTATGTGTTCATAGGATAGGACTCAATTTGATATGTAAAAGTAATTTAAAATGCTGTTATTTAATACATCATAATTTATATTTTGTACATATCTAGGCATTCATTTCACATATATGACTGTATTTAATTACATAATTTCTTGTTAATGATACATGTCACTATTTTAAAATCATATTAAAAATATGATGGATGAGTTTTATATTATAATTGAAGTCTTTATTCTATTATTTTTAATTTTTTACCATTTTTAACATACATTTATCATTTTAATTACAAGATTTACATAATTTAACTTAATCATTAATTGATAGTATAATTTACATTTAGATTTACATAATTTAACTTAATCTTTAATTGATAGTATACTTTGCCCTGTTATAATGACATTTCTTTTTCTTTTTAGGTCATTCATAAATACATGTTGATTGTCCGAGTTTCTTAATTCAATTTGTTTCATCCAACATCATCGTGTGTCATCTAAGAGGATCCATTGGCCTGTATGTGTTCATAGGATAGGACTCAATTTGATATGTAAAAGTAATTTAAAATGCTGTTATTTAATACATCATAATTTATATTTTGTACATATCTAAGCATTCATTTCACACATATGACTGTATTTAATTACATTATTACTTGCTAGTGATACATGTAACTTATTTTACAATCGTACTAAAATGATAGATGAGTTTTATATTATATTTCAAGTATTTATGTTATTTTTTTAAATTTTTTCCATTTTTAACACACATATATCAATTTTAATTACAAGATTTACATAATTTAACCTAATCTTTATATTGATACAATACTTTGCCCTGTTATCTTAACATTTATTTTTCTCCTTAGGTCATTCATAAATACATGTTGATTGTCAGAGTTAATTTATGCAATGTGTTTCATCCAACATCGTTGAGTGTCATCTAAGAGGTTCCATTGGTCTGTACGTGCTCATATAATTGTACTCAATGTAATATGTAAAAGTTATTTAAAAAGCAGTTATTTAATACATCTTAATTTATATTTTGTAAATTTCTAAGCATACATTTCATACATATGACTGTATTTAATTACATAAATAATTGTTAATGATACATGTAACTTATTTTACAATCATAATAAAATGATAGATGAGTTTTATATTATATTTCAAGTATTTATTCTATTTTTTTTAATTTTTTACCATTTTTAACATACATTTATCAATTTAAATTACAAGATTTACATAATTTAACATAATCTTTATATTGATACAATACTTTGCCCTGTTATAATGACATTTATTTTTCTTTTTAGGTCATTCATAAATACATGTTGATTGTCCGAGTTTATTAATTCAATGTGTTTCATCCAACATCGTTGAATGTCATCTAAGAGTTTCGATTGGCTTGTACGTGCTCATAGGATTGGACTCAATGTAATATGTAATAGTTATTTACAATGCAGTTATTTAATACATCTTTATTTATATTTTGTAAAAATCTAAGCATACATTTCACACATATGACTGTATTTAATTACATAATTTCTTGTTAATGATACATGTAACTATTTTAAAATCATATTAAAAATATGATGGATGAGTTTTATATTATAATTGAAGTCTTTATTCTATTATTTTTAATTTTTTACCATTTTTAACATACATTTATCATTTTAATTACAAGATTTACATAAGTTAACTTAATCTTTAATTGATAGTATAATTTACATTTAGATTTACATAATTTAACATTATCTTTAATTGATAGTATACTTTGCCCTGTTATCTTAACATTTATTTTTCTCCTTAGGTCATTCATAAATACATGTTTATTGTCCGAGTTTATTCATTCAATTTGTTTCAACCAACATCATCTTGTGACATCTTAGAGGTCTCATTCGCCTGTACGTGCTCATAGGATTGGCCTCAATGTAATATGTAAAAGTTATTTAAAATGCAGTTATTTAATACATCTTAATTTATATCTTATACATATCTAAGCATACATTTCTCACATATGACTGTATTTAATTACATAATTACTTGTTAATGATACATGTTACCTATTTTACAATGATAATAAAATGATAGATGAGTTTTATATTATATTTCAAGTATTTATTCTATTTTTTTTAATTTTTTACCATTTTTAACATACATTTATCAATTTAAATTACAAGATTTACATAATTTAACATAATCTTTATATTGATAGTATACTTTGCCCTGTTATAATGACATTTATTTTTCTATTTAGGTCATTCATAAATACATTTGGATTGTCAGAGTTAATAAATTCAATGTGTTTCATCCAACATCCTTGAGAGTCATCTAGGAGGTTCCGTTGGCTGTGCGTGCTCATAGGATTGGACTCAATTTGATATGTAAAAGTAATTTAAAATGCAGTTATTTAATACATCTTAGTTTTTATTTTGTACATATCTAAGCATACATTTCACACATATGACTGTATTAAATTACATAATTACTTGTTAATGATACATGTAACTTATTTTACAATCATACTAAAATGATAGATGAGTTTTATATTATATTTCAAGTATTTATTTTATTTTTTTAAATTTTTTAACATTTTTAACAAACATATATCAATTTTAATTACAAGATTTACCTCATTTAACCTAATCTTTATATTGATAGTATACTTTGCCCTGTTATCATAACATTTCTTTTTCTCTTAACGTCATTCATAAATACATGTTTATTGTCCGAGTTTATTCATTGAATTTGTTTCAACCAACATCATCGTGTGACATCTTAGAGGTTCCATTCGCCTGTACTTGCTCATTGGATTTTCCTCAATGTAATATGTAAAAGTAATTTAAAATGCAGTTATTTACTACATCTTAATTTATATCTTATACATATCTAAGCATACATTTCTCACATATGACTGTATTTAATTACATAATTACTTGTTAATGATACATGTTACCTATTTTACAATGATAATAAAATGATAGATGAGTTTTATATTATATTTCAAGTCTTTATTCTATTTTTTTTAATTTTTTACCATTTTTAATATACATTTATCATTTTAATTACAAGATTTACATAATTTAACTTAATCTGTAATTGATAGTATACTTTGCCCTGTTATAATGACAGATGAGTTTTACATTATATATCAAGTATTTACTTTATTTATTTTTATTTTTTACCATTTTTAACATACATTTATCAATTTTAATTTCAAGATTTACATAATTTAACATAATCTTTGTATTGATAGCATACTTTGCACTGTTATAATGACATTTCATTTTCTTTTTAGGTCATTCCTAAATACATGTTGATTTTCAGAGTTAATTAATTCTATGTGTTTCATCCAACATTGTTGAGTGTCATCTAAGAGGTTCCATTGGCCTGTTCATGCTCATATGATTGGACTCAATGTAATATGTAAAAGTAATTTAAAATGCAGTTATTTAATACATCTTAATTTATATTTTGTACATATCTAAGCATACATTTCACACATATGACTGTATTTAATTACATAATTACTTGTTAATGATACATGTAACTTATTTTACAATCATACTAAAATGATAGATGAGTTTTTTATTATATTTCAAGTTTTTATTCTATTTTTTTAAATTTTTTCCCATTTTTAACATTCATTTATCAATTTAAATTTCAAGATTTACATAATTTAACATAATCTTTATATTGATAGTATACTTTGCACTGTTATCATAACATTTCTTTTTCTCTTTAGGTCATTCATAAATACATGTTTATTGTCCGAGTTTATTCATTCAATTTGTTTCAACCAACATCATCGTGTGTCATCTAAGAGGATCCATTGGCCTGTATGTGTTCATAGGATAGGACTCAATTTGATATGTAAAAGTAATTTAAAATGCTGTTATTTAATACATCATAATTTATATTTTGTACATATCTAAGCATTCATTTCACACATATGACTGTATTTAATTACATAATTTCTTGTTAATGATACATGTCACTATTTTAAAATCATATTAAAAATATGATGGATGAGTTTTATATTATAATTGAAGTCTTTATTCTATTATTTTTAATTTTTTACCATTTTTAACATACATTTATCATTTTAATTACAAGATTTACATAATTTAACTTAATCATTAATTGATAGTATAATTTACATTTAGATTTACATAATTTAACTTAATCTTTAATTGATAGTATACTTTGCCCTGTTATAATGACATTTCTTTTTCTTTTTAGGTCATTCATAAATACATGTTGATTGTCCGAGTTTATTTATTTCAATTTGTTTCATCCAACATCATCGTGTGTCATCTAAGAGGATCCATTGGCCTGTATGTGTTCATAGGATAGGACTCAATTTGATATGTAAAAGTAATTTAAAATGCTGTTATTTAATACATCATAATTTATATTTTGTACATATCTAAGCATTCATTTCACACATATGAATGTATTTAATTACATTATTACTTCTTAATGATACATGTAACTTATTTTAGAATCATACTAAAATGATAGATGAGTTTTATATTATATTTCAAGTATTTATTTTATTTTTTTAAATTTTTTAACATTTTTAACAAACATATATCAATTTTAATTACAAGATTTACCTCATTTAACCTAATCTTTATATTGATAGTATACTTTGCCCTGTTATCATAACATTTCTTTTTCTCTTAACGTCATTCATAAATACATGTTTATTGTCCGAGTTTATTCATTGAATTTGTTTCAACCAACATCATCGTGTGACATCTTAGAGGTTCCATTCGCCTGTACTTGCTCATTGGATTTTCCTCAATGTAATATGTAAAAGTAATTTAAAATGCAGTTATTTACTACATCTTAATTTATATCTTATACATATCTAAGCATACATTTCTCACATATGACTGTATTTAATTACATAATTACTTGTTAATGATACATGTTACCTATTTTACAATGATAATAAAATGATAGATGAGTTTTATATTATATTTCAAGTCTTTATTCTATTTTTTTTAATTTTTTACCATTTTTAATATACATTTATCATTTTAATTACAAGATTTACATAATTTAACTTAATCTGTAATTGATAGTATACTTTGCCCTGTTATAATGACAGATGAGTTTTACATTATATATCAAGTATTTACTTTATTTATTTTTATTTTTTACCATTTTTAACATACATTTATCAATTTTAATTTCAAGATTTACATAATTTAACATAATCTTTGTATTGATAGCATACTTTGCACTGTTATAATGACATTTCATTTTCTTTTTAGGTCATTCCTAAATACATGTTGATTTTCAGAGTTAATTAATTCTATGTGTTTCATCCAACATTGTTGAGTGTCATCTAAGAGGTTCCATTGGCCTGTTCATGCTCATATGATTGGACTCAATGTAATATGTAAAAGTAATTTAAAATGCAGTTATTTAATACATCTTAATTTATATTTTGTACATATCTAAGCATACATTTCACACATATGACTGTATTTAATTACATAATTACTTGTTAATGATACATGTAACTTATTTTACAATCATACTAAAATGATAGATGAGTTTTTTATTATATTTCAAGTTTTTATTCTATTTTTTTAAATTTTTTCCCATTTTTAACATTCATTTATCAATTTAAATTTCAAGATTTACATAATTTAACATAATCTTTATATTGATAGTATACTTTGCACTGTTATCATAACATTTCTTTTTCTCTTTAGGTCATTCATAAATACATGTTTATTGTCCGAGTTTATTCATTCAATTTGTTTCAACCAACATCATCGTGTGTCATCTAAGAGGATCCATTGGCCTGTATGTGTTCATAGGATAGGACTCAATTTGATATGTAAAAGTAATTTAAAATGCTGTTATTTAATACATCATAATTTATATTTTGTACATATCTAAGCATTCATTTCACACATATGACTGTATTTAATTACATAATTTCTTGTTAATGATACATGTCACTATTTTAAAATCATATTAAAAATATGATGGATGAGTTTTATATTATAATTGAAGTCTTTATTCTATTATTTTTAATTTTTTACCATTTTTAACATACATTTATCATTTTAATTACAAGATTTACATAATTTAACTTAATCATTAATTGATAGTATAATTTACATTTAGATTTACATAATTTAACTTAATCTTTAATTGATAGTATACTTTGCCCTGTTATAATGACATTTCTTTTTCTTTTTAGGTCATTCATAAATACATGTTGATTGTCCGAGTTTCTTAATTCAATTTGTTTCATCCAACATCATCGTGTGTCATCTAAGAGGATCCATTGGCCTGTATGTGTTCATAGGATAGGACTCAATTTGATATGTAAAAGTAATTTAAAATGCTGTTATTTAATACATCATAATTTATATTTTGTACATATCTAAGCATTCATTTCACACATATGACTGTATTTAATTACATTATTACTTCATAATGATACATGTAACTTATTTTAGAATCATACTAAAATGATAGATGACTTTTATATTATTTTACAAGTATTTACTTTCTTTTCAGTGAATCTTTAAAATTTTTAACATACCTTCATCAATTTTAATTACAAAAATTTACATAATTTAACCTAATCTTTGTATTGATAGTATACTTTGCACTGTTATAATGACATTTCTTTTTCTTTTTAGGCCATTCATAAATACATGTTGATTGTCCGAGTTTATTAATTCAATTTGTTTCAACCAAAATCATCGTGTGTCATCTAAGAGGTTCCATTAGTCCGTGCGTGCTCATAGGATTGGACTCAATGTAATATGTAAAAGTAATTTAAAATGCAGTTATTTAATACATCTTAATTTATATTTTGTACATATCTAAGCATACATTTCACACATATGACTGTATTTAATTACATAATTACTTGTTAATGATACATGTAACTTATTTAACAATGTTATAAAAATGATAGATGAGTTTTATATTATATTTCAAGTATTTATTTTATTTTTATTAATTTTCTACCATTTTTTACATACATTTATCAATTTTAATTACAAGATTTACATAATTTAACATAATCTTAATATTGATACTATACATTGCCCTGTTATAATGACATTTCTTTTTCTTTTTAGGTCATTCATAAATACATGTTGATTGTCAGAGTTAATTTATGCAATGTGTTTCATCCAACATCGTTGAGTGTCATCTAAGAGGTTCCATTGGTCTGTACGTGCTCATATAATTGTACTCAATGTAATATGTAAAAGTTATTTAAAATGCAGTTATTTAATACATCTTAATTCATATTTTGTACTTATCTAAGCATACATTTCACACATATGACTGTATTTAATTACATAATTACTTGCTAATGATACATGTAACTTATTTTACAATCATATTAAAATGATAGATGAGTTATATATTATATTTCAATTATTTATTCTATTTTTTTTAATTTTTTTCCATTTTTAACATACATTTATCATATTAATTACAAGATTTACATAATTTAACTTAATCTTTAATTGATAGTATACTTTGCCCTGTTATAATCACATTTATTTTTCTTTTTAGGTCATTCATAAATACATGTTGATTGTCCGAGTTTATTAATTCAATGTGTTTCATCCAACATCGTTGAATGTCATCTAAGAGTTTCGATTGGCTTGTACGTGCTCATAGGATTGGACTCAATGTAATATGTAATAGTTATTTACAATGCAGTTATTTAATACATCTTTATTTATATTTTGTAAAAATCTAAGCATACATTTCACACATATGACTGTATTTAATTACATAATTTCTTGTTAATGATACATGTAACTATTTTAAAATCATATTAAAAATATGATGGATGAGTTTTATATTATAATTGAAGTCTTTATTCTATTATTTTTAATTTTTTACCATTTTTAACATACATTTATCATTTTAATTACAAGATTTACATAAGTTAACTTAATCTTTAATTGATAGTATAATTTACATTTAGATTTACATAATTTAACATTATCTTTAATTGATAGTATACTTTGCCCTGTTATCTTAACATTTATTTTTCTCCTTAGGTCATTCATAAATACATGTTTATTGTCCGAGTTTATTCATTCAATTTGTTTCAACCAACATCATCTTGTGACATCTTAGAGGTCTCATTCGCCTGTACGTGCTCATAGGATTGGCCTCAATGTAATATGTAAAAGTTATTTAAAATGCAGTTATTTAATACATCTTAATTTATATCTTATACATATCTAAGCATACATTTCTCACATATGACTGTATTTAATTACATAATTACTTGTTAATGATACATGTTACCTATTTTACAATGATAATAAAATGATAGATGAGTTTTATATTATATTTCAAGTATTTATTCTATTTTTTTTAATTTTTTACCATTTTTAACATACATTTATCAATTTAAATTACAAGATTTACATAATTTAACATAATCTTTATATTGATAGTATACTTTGCCCTGTTATAATGACATTTATTTTTCTATTTAGGTCATTCATAAATACATTTGGATTGTCAGAGTTAATAAATTCAATGTGTTTCATCCAACATCCTTGAGAGTCATCTAGGAGGTTCCGTTGGCTGTGCGTGCTCATAGGATTGGACTCAATTTGATATGTAAAAGTAATTTAAAATGCAGTTATTTAATACATCTTAGTTTTTATTTTGTACATATCTAAGCATACATTTCACACATATGACTGTATTAAATTACATAATTACTTGTTAATGATACATGTAACTTATTTTACAATCATACTAAAATGATAGATGAGTTTTATATTATATTTCAAGTATTTATTTTATTTTTTTAAATTTTTTAACATTTTTAACAAACATATATCAATTTTAATTACAAGATTTACCTCATTTAACCTAATCTTTATATTGATAGTATACTTTGCCCTGTTATCATAACATTTCTTTTTCTCTTAACGTCATTCATAAATACATGTTTATTGTCCGAGTTTATTCATTGAATTTGTTTCAACCAACATCATCGTGTGACATCTTAGAGGTTCCATTCGCCTGTACTTGCTCATTGGATTTTCCTCAATGTAATATGTAAAAGTAATTTAAAATGCAGTTATTTACTACATCTTAATTTATATCTTATACATATCTAAGCATACATTTCTCACATATGACTGTATTTAATTACATAATTACTTGTTAATGATACATGTTACCTATTTTACAATGATAATAAAATGATAGATGAGTTTTATATTATATTTCAAGTCTTTATTCTATTTTTTTTAATTTTTTACCATTTTTAATATACATTTATCATTTTAATTACAAGATTTACATAATTTAACTTAATCTGTAATTGATAGTATACTTTGCCCTGTTATAATGACAGATGAGTTTTACATTATATATCAAGTATTTACTTTATTTATTTTTATTTTTTACCATTTTTAACATACATTTATCAATTTTAATTTCAAGATTTACATAATTTAACATAATCTTTGTATTGATAGCATACTTTGCACTGTTATAATGACATTTCATTTTCTTTTTAGGTCATTCCTAAATACATGTTGATTTTCAGAGTTAATTAATTCTATGTGTTTCATCCAACATTGTTGAGTGTCATCTAAGAGGTTCCATTGGCCTGTTCATGCTCATATGATTGGACTCAATGTAATATGTAAAAGTAATTTAAAATGCAGTTATTTAATACATCTTAATTTATATTTTGTACATATCTAAGCATACATTTCACACATATGACTGTATTTAATTACATAATTACTTGTTAATGATACATGTAACTTATTTTACAATCATACTAAAATGATAGATGAGTTTTTTATTATATTTCAAGTTTTTATTCTATTTTTTTAAATTTTTTCCCATTTTTAACATTCATTTATCAATTTAAATTTCAAGATTTACATAATTTAACATAATCTTTATATTGATAGTATACTTTGCACTGTTATCATAACATTTCTTTTTCTCTTTAGGTCATTCATAAATACATGTTTATTGTCCGAGTTTATTCATTCAATTTGTTTCAACCAACATCATCGTGTGTCATCTAAGAGGATCCATTGGCCTGTATGTGTTCATAGGATAGGACTCAATTTGATATGTAAAAGTAATTTAAAATGCTGTTATTTAATACATCATAATTTATATTTTGTACATATCTAAGCATTCATTTCACACATATGACTGTATTTAATTACATAATTTCTTGTTAATGATACATGTCACTATTTTAAAATCATATTAAAAATATGATGGATGAGTTTTATATTATAATTGAAGTCTTTATTCTATTATTTTTAATTTTTTACCATTTTTAACATACATTTATCATTTTAATTACAAGATTTACATAATTTAACTTAATCATTAATTGATAGTATAATTTACATTTAGATTTACATAATTTAACTTAATCTTTAATTGATAGTATACTTTGCCCTGTTATAATGACATTTCTTTTTCTTTTTAGGTCATTCATAAATACATGTTGATTGTCCGAGTTTCTTAATTCAATTTGTTTCATCCAACATCATCGTGTGTCATCTAAGAGGATCCATTGGCCTGTATGTGTTCATAGGATAGGACTCAATTTGATATGTAAAAGTAATTTAAAATGCTGTTATTTAATACATCATAATTTATATTTTGTACATATCTAAGCATTCATTTCACACATATGACTGTATTTAATTACATTATTACTTCATAATGATACATGTAACTTATTTTAGAATCATACTAAAATGATAGATGACTTTTATATTATTTTACAAGTATTTACTTTCTTTTCAGTGAATCTTTAAAATTTTTAACATACCTTCATCAATTTTAATTACAAAAATTTACATAATTTAACCTAATCTTTGTATTGATAGTATACTTTGCACTGTTATAATGACATTTCTTTTTCTTTTTAGGCCATTCATAAATACATGTTGATTGTCCGAGTTTATTAATTCAATTTGTTTCAACCAAAATCATCGTGTGTCATCTAAGAGGTTCCATTAGTCCGTGCGTGCTCATAGGATTGGACTCAATGTAATATGTAAAAGTAATTTAAAATGCAGTTATTTAATACATCTTAATTTATATTTTGTACATATCTAAGCATACATTTCACACATATGACTGTATTTAATTACATAATTACTTGTTAATGATACATGTAACTTATTTAACAATGTTATAAAAATGATAGATGAGTTTTATATTATATTTCAAGTATTTATTTTATTTTTATTAATTTTCTACCATTTTTTACATACATTTATCAATTTTAATTACAAGATTTACATAATTTAACATAATCTTAATATTGATACTATACATTGCCCTGTTATAATGACATTTCTTTTTCTTTTTAGGTCATTCATAAATACATGTTGATTGTCAGAGTTAATTTATGCAATGTGTTTCATCCAACATCGTTGAGTGTCATCTAAGAGGTTCCATTGGTCTGTACGTGCTCATATAATTGTACTCAATGTAATATGTAAAAGTTATTTAAAATGCAGTTATTTAATACATCTTAATTCATATTTTGTACTTATCTAAGCATACATTTCACACATATGACTGTATTTAATTACATAATTACTTGCTAATGATACATGTAACTTATTTTACAATCATATTAAAATGATAGATGAGTTATATATTATATTTCAATTATTTATTCTATTTTTTTTAATTTTTTTCCATTTTTAACATACATTTATCATATTAATTACAAGATTTACATAATTTAACTTAATCTTTAATTGATAGTATACTTTGCCCTGTTATAATCACATTTCTTTTTCTTTTTAGGTCATTCATAAATACATGTTGATTGTCAGAATTAATTAATTCAATGTGTTTCATCTAACATACTTGAGTGTCATCTAGGACGTTCCGTTGGCTGTGCGTGCTCATAGTATTGGACTCAATTTGATATGTAAAAGTAATTTAAAAAGCAGTTATTTAAAACATCTTAATTTATATTTAATACATATCTCAGCATACATTTCACACATATGACTTTATTTAATTACACAATTACTTGTTAATGATACATGTAATTTATTTTACAATCATTTAAAAATGATAGATGAATTTTATATTATTTTACAAGTATTTATTTTCTTTTCAGTGATTCTTTACCTTTTTTAACATACGTTCATCAATTTTAATTACAAGATTTACATAATTTAACATAATCTTTATACTGATAGTATACGTTGCCCTGTTATCTTAACATTTATTTTTCTCCTTAGGTCATTCATAAATACATGTTGATTGTCCGAGTTTCTTAATTCAATTTGTTTCATCCAACATCATCGTGTGTCATCTAAGAGGATCCATTGGCCTGTATGTGTTCATAGGATAGGACTCAATTTGATATGTAAAAGTAATTTAAAATGCTGTTATTTAATACATCATAATTTATATTTTGTACATATCTAAGCATTCATTTCACACATATGACTGTATTTAATTACATTATTACTTCATAATGATACATGTAACTTATTTTAGAATCATACTAAAATGATAGATGACTTTTATATTATTTTACAAGTATTTACTTTCTTTTCAGTGAATCTTTAAAATTTTTAACATACCTTCATCAATTTTAATTACAAAAATTTACATAATTTAACCTAATCTTTGTATTGATAGTATACTTTGCACTGTTATAATGACATTTCTTTTTCTTTTTAGGCCATTCATAAATACATGTTGATTGTCCGAGTTTATTAATTCAATTTGTTTCAACCAAAATCATCGTGTGTCATCTAAGAGGTTCCATTAGTCCGTGCGTGCTCATAGGATTGGACTCAATGTAATATGTAAAAGTAATTTAAAATGCAGTTATTTAATACATCTTAATTTATATTTTGTACATATCTAAGCATACATTTCACACATATGACTGTATTTAATTACATAATTACTTGTTAATGATACATGTAACTTATTTAACAATGTTATAAAAATGATAGATGAGTTTTATATTATATTTCAAGTATTTATTTTATTTTTATTAATTTTCTACCATTTTTTACATACATTTATCAATTTTAATTACAAGATTTACATAATTTAACATAATCTTAATATTGATACTATACATTGCCCTGTTATAATGACATTTCTTTTTCTTTTTAGGTCATTCATAAATACATGTTGATTGTCAGAGTTAATTTATGCAATGTGTTTCATCCAACATCGTTGAGTGTCATCTAAGAGGTTCCATTGGTCTGTACGTGCTCATATAATTGTACTCAATGTAATATGTAAAAGTTATTTAAAATGCAGTTATTTAATACATCTTAATTCATATTTTGTACTTATCTAAGCATACATTTCACATATGACCGTATTTAATTACATAATTACTTGCTAATGATACATGTAACTTATTTTACAATCGTACTAAAATGATAGATGAGTTTTATATTATATTTCAAGTATTTATGTTATTTTTTTAAATTTTTTCCCATTTTTAACACACATATATCAATTTTAATTACAAGATTTACATAATTTAACCTAATCTTTATATTGATACAATACTTTGCCCTGTTATCTTAACATTTATTTTTCTCCTTAGGTCATTCATAAATACATGTTGATTGTCCAAGATTATTCATTCAATTTGTTTCAACCAACATCATTGTGTGTCATCTAGGAGGTTCCGTTGGCTGTGCGTGCTCATAGTATTGGACTCAATTTGATATGTAAAAGTAATTTAAAAAGCAGTTATTTAAAACATCTTAATTTATATTTAATACATATCTCAGCATACATTTCACACATATGACTTTATTTAATTACACAATTACTTGTTAATGATACATGTAATTTATTTTACAATCATTTAAAAATGATAGATGAATTTTATATTATTTTACAAGTATTTATTTTCTTTTCAGTGATTCTTTACCTTTTTTAACATACGTTCATCAATTTTAATTACAAGATTTACATAATTTAACATAATCTTTATACTGATAGTATACGTTGCCCTGTTATCTTAACATTTATTTTTCTCCTTAGGTCATTCATAAATACATGTTGATTGTCCGAGTTTCTTAATTCAATTTGTTTCATCCAACATCATCGTGTGTCATCTAAGAGGATCCATTGGCCTGTATGTGTTCATAGGATAGGACTCAATTTGATATGTAAAAGTAATTTAAAATGCTGTTATTTAATACATCATAATTTATATTTTGTACATATCTAAGCATTCATTTCACACATATGACTGTATTTAATTACATTATTACTTCATAATGATACATGTAACTTATTTTAGAATCATACTAAAATGATAGATGACTTTTATATTATTTTACAAGTATTTACTTTCTTTTCAGTGAATCTTTAAAATTTTTAACATACCTTCATCAATTTTAATTACAAAAATTTACATAATTTAACCTAATCTTTGTATTGATAGTATACTTTGCACTGTTATAATGACATTTCTTTTTCTTTTTAGGCCATTCATAAATACATGTTGATTGTCCGAGTTTATTAATTCAATTTGTTTCAACCAAAATCATCGTGTGTTATCTAAGAGGTTCCATTAGTCCGTGCGTGCTCATAGGATTGGACTCAATGTAATATGTAAAAGTAATTTAAAATGCAGTTATTTAATACATCTTAATTTATATTTTGTACATATCTAAGCATACATTTCACACATATGACTGTATTTAATTACATAATTACTTGTTAATGATACATGTAACTTATTTAACAATGTTATAAAAATGATAGATGAGTTTTATATTATATTTCAAGTATTTATTTTATTTTTATTAATTTTCTACCATTTTTTACATACATTTATCAATTTTAATTACAAGATTTACATAATTTAACATAATCTTAATATTGATACTATACATTGCCCTGTTATAATGACATTTCTTTTTCTTTTTAGGTCATTCATAAATACATGTTGATTGTCAGAGTTAATTTATGCAATGTGTTTCATCCAACATCGTTGAGTGTCATCTAAGAGGTTCCATTGGTCTGTACGTGCTCATATAATTGTACTCAATGTAATATGTAAAAGTTATTTAAAATGCAGTTATTTAATACATCTTAATTCATATTTTGTACTTATCTAAGCATACATTTCACATATGACCGTATTTAATTACATAATTACTTGCTAATGATACATGTAACTTATTTTACAATCGTACTAAAATGATAGATGAGTTTTATATTATATTTCAAGTATTTATGTTATTTTTTTAAATTTTTTCCCATTTTTAACACACATATATCAATTTTAATTACAAGATTTACATAATTTAACCTAATCTTTATATTGATACAATACTTTGCCCTGTTATCTTAACATTTATTTTTCTCCTTAGGTCATTCATAAATACATGTTTATTGTCCGAGTTTATTCATTCAATTTGTTTCAACCAACATCATCGTGTGTCATCTAAGAGGATCCATTGGCCTGTATGTGTTCATAGGATAGGACTCAATTTGATATGTAAAAGTAATTTAAAATGCTGTTATTTAATACATCATAATTTATATTTTGTACATATCTAAGCATTCATTTCACATATATGACTGTATTTAATTACATAATTTCTTGTTAATGATACATGTCACTATTTTAAAATCATATTAAAAATATGATGGATGAGTTTTATATTATAATTGAAGTCTTTATTCTATTATTTTTAATTTTTTACCATTTTTAACATACATTTATCATTTTAATTACAAGATTTACATAATTTAACTTAATCATTAATTGATAGTATAATTTACATTTAGATTTACATAATTTAACTTAATCTTTAATTGATAGTATACTTTGCCCTGTTATAATGACATTTCTTTTTCTTTTTAGGTCATTCATAAATACATGTTGATTGTCCGAGTTTCTTAATTCAATTTGTTTCATCCAACATCATCGTGTGTCATCTAAGAGGATCCATTGGCCTGTATGTGTTCATAGGATAGGACTCAATTTGATATGTAAAAGTAATTTAAAATGCTGTTATTTAATACATCATAATTTATATTTTGTACATATCTAAGCATTCATTTCACACATATGACTGTATTTAATTACATTATTACTTGCTAGTGATACATGTAACTTATTTTACAATCGTACTAAAATGATAGATGAGTTTTATATTATATTTCAAGTATTTATGTTATTTTTTTAAATTTTTTCCATTTTTAACACACATATATCAATTTTAATTACAAGATTTACATAATTTAACCTAATCTTTATATTGATACAATACTTTGCCCTGTTATCTTAACATTTATTTTTCTCCTTAGGTCATTCATAAATACATGTTGATTGTCAGAGTTAATTTATGCAATGTGTTTCATCCAACATCGTTGAGTGTCATCTAAGAGGTTCCATTGGTCTGTACGTGCTCATATAATTGTACTCAATGTAATATGTAAAAGTTATTTAAAAAGCAGTTATTTAATACATCTTAATTTATATTTTGTAAATTTCTAAGCATACATTTCATACATATGACTGTATTTAATTACATAAATAATTGTTAATGATACATGTAACTTATTTTACAATCATAATAAAATGATAGATGAGTTTTATATTATATTTCAAGTATTTATTCTATTTTATTTAATTTTTTACCATTTTTAACATACATTTATCAATTTAAATTACAAGATTTACATAATTTAACATAATCTTTATATTGATACAATACTTTGCCCTGTTATAATGACATTTATTTTTCTTTTTAGGTCATTCATAAATACATGTTGATTGTCCGAGTTTATTAATTCAATGTGTTTCATCCAACATCGTTGAATGTCATCTAAGAGTTTCGATTGGCTTGTACGTGCTCATAGGATTGGACTCAATGTAATATGTAATAGTTATTTACAATGCAGTTATTTAATACATCTTTATTTATATTTTGTAAAAATCTAAGCATACATTTCACACATATGACTGTATTTAATTACATAATTTCTTGTTAATGATACATGTTACTATTTTAAAATCATATTAAAAATATGATGGATGAGTTTTATATTATAATTGAATTCTTTATTCTATTATTTTTAATTTTTTACCATTTTTAACATACATTTATCATTTTAATTACAAGATTTACATAAGTTAACTTAATCTTTAATTGATAGTATAATTTACATTTAGATTTACATAATTTAACATTATCTTTAATTGATAGTATACTTTGCCCTGTTATCTTAACATTTATTTTTCTCCTTAGGTCATTCATAAATACATGTTTATTGTCCGAGTTTATTCATTCAATTTGTTTCAACCAACATCATCTTGTGACATCTTAGAGGTCTCATTCGCCTGTACGTGCTCATAGGATTGGCCTCAATGTAATATGTAAAAGTTATTTAAAATGCAGTTATTTAATACATCTTAATTTATATCTTATACATATCTAAGCATACATTTCTCACATATGACTGTATTTAATTACATAATTACTTGTTAATGATACATGTTACCTATTTTACAATGATAATAAAATGATAGATGAGTTTTATATTATATTTCAAGTATTTATTCTATTTTTTTTAATTTTTTACCATTTTTAACATACATTTATCAATTTAAATTACAAGATTTACATAATTTAACATAATCTTTATATTGATAGTATACTTTGCCCTGTTATAATGACATTTATTTTTCTATTTAGGTCATTCATAAATACATTTGGATTGTCAGAGTTAATAAATTCAATGTGTTTCATCCAACATCCTTGAGAGTCATCTAGGAGGTTCCGTTGGCTGTGCGTGCTCATAGGATTGGACTCAATTTGATATGTAAAAGTAATTTAAAATGCAGTTATTTAATACATCTTAGTTTTTATTTTGTACATATCTAAGCATACATTTCACACATATGACTGTATTAAATTACATAATTACTTGTTAATGATACATGTAACTTATTTTACAATCATACTAAAATGATAGATGAGTTTTATATTATATTTCAAGTATTTATTTTATTTTTTTAAATTTTTTAACATTTTTAACAAACATATATCAATTTTAATTACAAGATTTACCTCATTTAACCTAATCTTTATATTGATAGTATACTTTGCCCTGTTATCATAACATTTCTTTTTCTCTTAACGTCATTCATAAATACATGTTTATTGTCCGAGTTTATTCATTGAATTTGTTTCAACCAACATCATCGTGTGACATCTTAGAGGTTCCATTCGCCTGTACTTGCTCATTGGATTTTCCTCAATGTAATATGTAAAAGTAATTTAAAATGCAGTTATTTACTACATCTTAATTTATATCTTATACATATCTAAGCATACATTTCTCACATATGACTGTATTTAATTACATAATTACTTGTTAATGATACATGTTACCTATTTTACAATGATAATAAAATGATAGATGAGTTTTATATTATATTTCAAGTCTTTATTCTATTTTTTTTAATTTTTTACCATTTTTAATATACATTTATCATTTTAATTACAAGATTTACATAATTTAACTTAATCTGTAATTGATAGTATACTTTGCCCTGTTATAATGACAGATGAGTTTTACATTATATATCAAGTATTTACTTTATTTATTTTTATTTTTTACCATTTTTAACATACATTTATCAATTTTAATTTCAAGATTTACATAATTTAACATAATCTTTGTATTGATAGCATACTTTGCACTGTTATAATGACATTTCATTTTCTTTTTAGGTCATTCCTAAATACATGTTGATTTTCAGAGTTAATTAATTCTATGTGTTTCATCCAACATTGTTGAGTGTCATCTAAGAGGTTCCATTGGCCTGTTCATGCTCATATGATTGGACTCAATGTAATATGTAAAAGTAATTTAAAATGCAGTTATTTAATACATCTTAATTTATATTTTGTACATATCTAAGCATACATTTCACACATATGACTGTATTTAATTACATAATTACTTGTTAATGATACATGTAACTTATTTTACAATCATACTAAAATGATAGATGAGTTTTTTATTATATTTCAAGTTTTTATTCTATTTTTTTAAATTTTTTCCCATTTTTAACATTCATTTATCAATTTAAATTTCAAGATTTACATAATTTAACATAATCTTTATATTGATAGTATACTTTGCCCTGTTATCATAACATTTCTTTTTCTCTTTAGGTCATTCATAAATACATGTTTATTGTCCGAGTTTATTCATTCAATTTGTTTCAACCAACATCATCGTGTGTCATCTAAGAGGATCCATTGGCCTGTATGTGTTCATAGGATAGGACTCAATTTGATATGTAAAAGTAATTTAAAATGCTGTTATTTAATACATCATAATTTATATTTTGTACATATCTAAGCATTCATTTCACACATATGACTGTATTTAATTACATAATTTCTTGTTAATGATACATGTCACTATTTTAAAATCATATTAAAAATATGATGGATGAGTTTTATATTATAATTGAAGTCTTTATTCTATTATTTTTAATTTTTTACCATTTTTAACATACATTTATCATTTTAATTACAAGATTTACATAATTTAACTTAATCATTAATTGATAGTATAATTTACATTTAGATTAACATAATTTAACTTAATCTTTAATTGATAGTATACTTTGCCCTGTTATAATGACATTTCTTTTTCTTTTTAGGTCATTCATAAATACATGTTGATTGTCCGAGTTTCTTAATTCAATTTGTTTCATCCAACATCATCGTGTGTCATCTAAGAGGATCCATTGGCCTGTATGTGTTCATAGGATAGGACTCAATTTGATATGTAAAAGTAATTTAAAATGCTGTTATTTAATACATCATAATTTATATTTTGTACATATCTAAGCATTCATTTCACACATATGACTGTATTTAATTACATTATTACTTCATAATGATACATGTAACTTATTTTAGAATCATACTAAAATGATAGATGACTTTTATATTATTTTACAAGTATTTACTTTCTTTTCAGTGAATCTTTAAAATTTTTAACATACCTTCATCAATTTTAATTACAAAAATTTACATAATTTAACCTAATCTTTGTATTGATAGTATACTTTGCACTGTTATAATGACATTTCTTTTTCTTTTTAGGCCATTCATAAATACATGTTGATTGTCCGAGTTTATTAATTCAATTTGTTTCAACCAAAATCATCGTGTGTCATCTAAGAGGTTCCATTAGTCCGTGCGTGCTCATAGGATTGGACTCAATGTAATATGTAAAAGTAATTTAAAATGCAGTTATTTAATACATCTTAATTTATATTTTGTACATATCTAAGCATACATTTCACACATATGACTGTATTTAATTACATAATTACTTGTTAATGATACATGTAACTTATTTAACAATGTTATAAAAATGATAGATGAGTTTTATATTATATTTCAAGTATTTATTTTATTTTTATTAATTTTCTACCATTTTTTACATACATTTATCAATTTTAATTACAAGATTTACATAATTTAACATAATCTTAATATTGATACTATACATTGCCCTGTTATAATGACATTTCTTTTTCTTTTTAGGTCATTCATAAATACATGTTGATTGTCAGAGTTAATTTATGCAATGTGTTTCATCCAACATCGTTGAGTGTCATCTAAGAGGTTCCATTGGTCTGTACGTGCTCATATAATTGTACTCAATGTAATATGTAAAAGTTATTTAAAATGCAGTTATTTAATACATCTTAATTCATATTTTGTACTTATCTAAGCATACATTTCACACATATGACCGTATTTAATTACATAATTACTTGCTAATGATACATGTAACTTATTTTACAATCGTACTAAAATGATAGATGAGTTTTATATTATATTTCAAGTATTTATGTTATTTTTTTAAATTTTTTCCCATTTTTAACACACATATATCAATTTTAATTACAAGATTTACATAATTTAACCTAATCTTTATATTGATACAATACTTTGCCCTGTTATCTTAACATTTATTTTTCTCCTTAGGTCATTCATAAATACATGTTGATTGTCAGAGTTAATTTATGCAATGTGTTTCATCCAACATCGTTGAGTGTCATCTAAGAGGTTCCATTGGTCTGTACGTGCTCATATAATTGTACTCAATGTAATATGTAAAAGTTATTTAAAAAGCAGTTATTTAATACATCTTAATTTATATTTTGTAAATTTCTAAGCATACATTTCATACATATGACTGTATTTAATTACATAAATAATTGTTAATGATACATGTAACTTATTTTACAATCATATTAAAATGATAGATGAGTTATATATTATATTTCAATTATTTATTCTATTTTTTTTAATTTTTTTCCATTTTTAACATACATTTATCATTTTAATTACAAGATTTACATAATTTAACTTAATCTTTAATTGATAGTATACTTTGCCCTGTTATAATCACATTTATTTTTCTTTTTAGGTCATTCATAAATACATGTTGATTGTCAGAATTAATTAATTCAATGTGTTTCATCTAACATACTTGAGTGTCATCTAGGACGTTCCGTTGGCTGTGCGTGCTCATAGTATTGGACTCAATTTGATATGTAAAAGTAATTTAAAAAGCAGTTATTTAAAACATCTTAATTTATATTTAATACATATCTCAGCATACATTTCACACATATGACTTTATTTAATTACACAATTACTTGTTAATGATACATGTAATTTATTTTACAATCATTTAAAAATGATAGATGAATTTTATATTATTTTACAAGTATTTATTTTCTTTTCAGTGATTCTTTACCTTTTTTAACATACGTTCATCAATTTTAATTACAAGATTTACATAATTTAACATAATCTTTATACTGATAGTATACGTTGCCCTGTTATCTTAACATTTATTTTTCTCCTTAGGTCATTCATAAATACATGTTGATTGTCCGAGTTTCTTAATTCAATTTGTTTCATCCAACATCATCGTGTGTCATCTAAGAGGATCCATTGGCCTGTATGTGTTCATAGGATAGGACTCAATTTGATATGTAAAAGTAATTTAAAATGCTGTTATTTAATACATCATAATTTATATTTTGTACATATCTAAGCATTCATTTCACACATATGACTGTATTTAATTACATTATTACTTCATAATGATACATGTAACTTATTTTAGAATCATACTAAAATGATAGATGACTTTTATATTATTTTACAAGTATTTACTTTCTTTTCAGTGAATCTTTAAAATTTTTAACATACCTTCATCAATTTTAATTACAAAAATTTACATAATTTAACCTAATCTTTGTATTGATAGTATACTTTGCACTGTTATAATGACATTTCTTTTTCTTTTTAGGCCATTCATAAATACATGTTGATTGTCCGAGTTTATTAATTCAATTTGTTTCAACCAAAATCATCGTGTGTCATCTAAGAGGTTCCATTAGTCCGTGCGTGCTCATAGGATTGGACTCAATGTAATATGTAAAAGTAATTTAAAATGCAGTTATTTAATACATCTTAATTTATATTTTGTACATATCTAAGCATACATTTCACACATATGACTGTATTTAATTACATAATTACTTGTTAATGATACATGTAACTTATTTAACAATGTTATAAAAATGATAGATGAGTTTTATATTATATTTCAAGTATTTATTTTATTTTTATTAATTTTCTACCATTTTTTACATACATTTATCAATTTTAATTACAAGATTTACATAATTTAACATAATCTTAATATTGATACTATACATTGCCCTGTTATAATGACATTTCTTTTTCTTTTTAGGTCATTCATAAATACATGTTGATTGTCAGAGTTAATTTATGCAATGTGTTTCATCCAACATCGTTGAGTGTCATCTAAGAGGTTCCATTGGTTTGTACGTGCTCATATAATTGTACTCAATGTAATATGTAAAAGTTATTTAAAATGCAGTTATTTAATACATCTTAATTCATATTTTGTACTTATCTAAGCATACATTTCACATATGACCGTATTTAATTACATAATTACTTGCTAATGATACATGTAACTTATTTTACAATCGTACTAAAATGATAGATGAGTTTTATATTATATTTCAAGTATTTATGTTATTTTTTTAAATTTTTTCCCATTTTTAACACACATATATCAATTTTAATTACAAGATTTACATAATTTAACCTAATCTTTATATTGATACAATACTTTGCCCTGTTATCTTAACATTTATTTTTCTCCTTAGGTCATTCATAAATACATGTTGATTGTCCAAGATTATTCATTCAATTTGTTTCAACCAACATCATTGTGTGTCATCTAGGAGGTTCCGTTGGCTGTGCGTGCTCATAGTATTGGACTCAATTTGATATGTAAAAGTAATTTAAAAAGCAGTTATTTAAAACATCTTAATTTATATTTAATACATATCTCAGCATACATTTCACACATATGACTTTATTTAATTACACAATTACTTGTTAATGATACATGTAATTTATTTTACAATCATTTAAAAATGATAGATGAATTTTATATTATTTTACAAGTATTTATTTTCTTTTCAGTGATTCTTTACCTTTTTTAACATACGTTCATCAATTTTAATTACAAGATTTACATAATTTAACATAATCTTTATACTGATAGTATACGTTGCCCTGTTATCTTAACATTTATTTTTCTCCTTAGGTCATTCATAAATACATGTTGATTGTCCGAGTTTCTTAATTCAATTTGTTTCATCCAACATCATCGTGTGTCATCTAAGAGGATCCATTGGCCTGTATGTGTTCATAGGATAGGACTCAATTTGATATGTAAAAGTAATTTAAAATGCTGTTATTTAATACATCATAATTTATATTTTGTACATATCTAAGCATTCATTTCACACATATGACTGTATTTAATTACATTATTACTTCATAATGATACATGTAACTTATTTTAGAATCATACTAAAATGATAGATGACTTTTATATTATTTTACAAGTATTTACTTTCTTTTCAGTGAATCTTTAAAATTTTTAACATACCTTCATCAATTTTAATTACAAAAATTTACATAATTTAACCTAATCTTTGTATTGATAGTATACTTTGCACTGTTATAATGACATTTCTTTTTCTTTTTAGGCCATTCATAAATACATGTTGATTGTCCGAGTTTATTAATTCAATTTGTTTCAACCAAAATCATCGTGTGTCATCTAAGAGGTTCCATTAGTCCGTGCGTGCTCATAGGATTGGACTCAATGTAATATGTAAAAGTAATTTAAAATGCAGTTATTTAATACATCTTAATTTATATTTTGTACATATCTAAGCATACATTTCACACATATGACTGTATTTAATTACATAATTACTTGTTAATGATACATGTAACTTATTTAACAATGTTATAAAAATGATAGATGAGTTTTATATTATATTTCAAGTATTTATTTTATTTTTATTAATTTTCTACCATTTTTTACATACATTTATCAATTTTAATTACAAGATTTACATAATTTAACATAATCTTAATATTGATACTATACATTGCCCTGTTATAATGACATTTCTTTTTCTTTTTAGGTCATTCATAAATACATGTTGATTGTCAGAGTTAATTTATGCAATGTGTTTCATCCAACATCGTTGAGTGTCATCTAAGAGGTTCCAAGGGTCTGTACGTGCTCATATAATTGTACTCAATGTAATATGTAAAAGTTATTTAAAATGCAGTTATTTAATACATCTTAATTCATATTTTGTACTTATCTAAGCATACATTTCACATATGACCGTATTTAATTACATAATTACTTGCTAATGATACATGTAACTTATTTTACAATCGTACTAAAATGATAGATGAGTTTTATATTATATTTCAAGTATTTATGTTATTTTTTTAAATTTTTTCCCATTTTTAACACACATATATCAATTTTAATTACAAGATTTACATAATTTAACCTAATCTTTATATTGATACAATACTTTGCCCTGTTATCTTAACATTTATTTTTCTCCTTAGGTCATTCATAAATACATGTTGATTGTCAGAATTAATTAATACAATGTGTTTCATCTAACATACTTGAGTGTCATCTAGGACGTTCCGTTGGCTGTGCGTGCTCATAGTATTGGACTCAATTTGATA
Organism: Periphyllus acericola; assembly: GCA_949715065.1. Lineage (NCBI taxonomy): Eukaryota > Metazoa > Arthropoda > Insecta > Hemiptera > Aphididae > Periphyllus > Periphyllus acericola. Next base: position 7,130,602 of record OX454264.1, on the reverse strand, counting down.
TGTAAAAGTAATTTAAAAAGCAGTTATTTAAAACATCTTAATTTATATTTAATACATATCTCAGCATACATTTCACACATATGACTTTATTTAATTACACAATTACTTGTTAATGATACATGTAATTTATTTTACAATCATTTAAAAATGATAGATGAATTTTATATTATTTTACAAGTATTTATTTTCTTTTCAGTGATTCTTTACCTTTTTTAACATACGTTCATCAATTTTAATTACAAGATTTACATAATTTAACATAATCTTTATACTGATAGTATACGTTGCCCTGTTATCTTAACATTTATTTTTCTCCTTAGGTCATTCATAAATACATGTTGATTGTCCGAGTTAATTAATTCAATTTGTTTCAACCTACATCATCGTGTGTCATCTAAGAGGTTCCATTAGTCCGTGCACGTTCATAGGATAGGTCTCAATTTGATATCTAAAAGTAATTTAAAATGCTGTTATTTAATACATCATAATTTATATTGTGTACATATCTAAGCATAAATTTCACACATATGATTATATTTAGTTACATAATTTCTTGTTAATGATACATGTAACTTATTTTACAATCATACTAAAATGATAGATGAGTTTTATATTATATTTCAAGTATTTATTTTATTTTTTTAAATTTTTTAACATTTTTAACAAACATATATCAATTTTAATTACAAGATTTACCTCATTTAACCTAATCTTTATATTGATAGTATACTTTGCCCTGTTATCATAACATTTCTTTTTCTCTTAACGTCATTCATAAATACATGTTTATTGTCCGAGTTTATTCATTGAATTTGTTTCAACCAACATCATCGTGTGACATCTTAGAGGTTCCATTCGCCTGTACTTGCTCATTGGATTTTCCTCAATGTAATATGTAAAAGTAATTTAAAATGCAGTTATTTACTACATCTTAATTTATATCTTATACATATCTAAGCATACATTTCTCACATATGACTGTATTTAATTACATAATTACTTGTTAATGATACATGTTACCTATTTTACAATGATAATAAAATGATAGATGAGTTTTATATTATATTTCAAGTCTTTATTCTATTTTTTTTAATTTTCTACCATTTTTTACATACATTTATCAATTTTAATTACAAGATTTACATAATTTAACTTAATCTTTATATTAATAGTATACTTTGCCCTGTTATAATGACATTTATTTTTCTTTTTAGGTCATTCATAAATACATTTTGAATGTCAGAGTTAATTAATTCAATGTGTTTCATCCAACATCCTTGAGTGTCATCTAGGAGTTTCCGTTGGCTGTGCGTGCTCATAGTATTGGACTCGATTTGATATGTAAAAGTAATTTAAAAAGCAGTTATTTAATACATCTTAATTTATATTTTGTACATATCTAAGCATAAATTTCATACATATGACTGTATTTAATTACATAAATAATTGTTAATGATACATGTTACCTATTTTACAATGATAATAAAATGATAGATGAGCTTTATTTTATATTTCAAGTCTTTATTCTATTTTTTTTAATTTTCTAACATTTTTAACAAACATATATCAATTTTAATTACAAGATTTACCTCATTTAACCTAATCTTTATATTGATAGTATACTTTGCCCTGTTATCATAACATTTCTTTTTCTCTTAACGTCATTCATAAATACATGTTTATTGTCCGAGTTTATTCATTGAATTTGTTTCAACCAACATCATCGTGTGACATCTTAGAGGTTCCATTCGCCTGTACTTGCTCATTGGATTTTCCTCAATGTAATATGTAAAAGTAATTTAAAATGCAGTTATTTACTACATCTTAATTTATATCTTATACATATCTAAGCATACATTTCTCACATATGACTGTATTTAATTACATAATTACTTGTTAATGATACATGTTACCTATTTTACAATGATAATAAAATGATAGATGAGTTTTATATTATATTTCAAGTCTTTATTCTATTTTTTTTAATTTTCTACCATTTTTTACATACATTTATCAATTTTAATTACAAGATTTACATAATTTAACTTAATCTTTATATTAATAGTATACTTTGCCCTGTTATAATGACATTTATTTTTCTTTTTAGGTCATTCATAAATACATTTTGAATGTCAGAGTTAATTAATTCAATGTGTTTCATCCAACATCCTTGAGTGTCATCTAGGAGTTTCCGTTGGCTGTGCGTGCTCATAGTATTGGACTCGATTTGATATGTAAAAGTAATTTAAAAAGCAGTTATTTAATACATCTTAATTTATATTTTGTACATATCTAAGCATAAATTTCATACATATGACTGTATTTAATTACATAAATAATTGTTAATGATACATGTTACCTATTTTACAATGATAATAAAATGATAGATGAGCTTTATTTTATATTTCAAGTCTTTATTCTATTTTTTTTAATTTTCTACCATTTTTTACATACATTTATCAATTTTAATTACAAGATTTACATAATTTAACTTAATCTTTATATTAATAGTATACTTTGCCCTGTTATAATGACATTTATTTTTCTTTTTAGGTCATTCATAAATACATTTTGAATGTCAAAGTTAATTAATTCTATGTGTTTCATCCAACATTGTTGAGTGTCATCTAAGAGGTTCCATTGGCCTGTTCATGCTCATATGATTGGACTCAATGTAATATGTAAAAGTAATTTAAAATGCAGTTATTTAATACATCTTAATTTATATTTTGTACATACCTAAGCATACATTTCACACATATGACTGTATTTAATTACATAATTACTTGTTAATGATACATGTAACTTATTTTACAATCATACTAAAATGATAGATGAGTTTTATATTATATTTCAAGTATTTATTCTATTTTTTTTAATTATTTACCATTTTTAACATACATTTATCAATTTAAATTACAAGATTTACATAATTTAACATAATCTTTATATTTATACAATACTTTGCCCTGTTATAATGACATTTATTTTTCTTTTTAGGTCATTCATAAATACATGTTGATTGTCCGAGTTTATTAATTCAATGTGTTTCATCCAACATCGTTGAATGTCATCTAAGAGTTTTGATTGGCCTGTACGTGCTCATAGGATTGGACTTAATGAAATATGTAATAGTTATTTAAAATGCAGTTATTTAATACATCTTAATTTATATTGTGTACATATCTAAGCATAAATTTCACACATATGATTATATTTAGTTACATAATTTCTTGTTAATGATACATGTAACTTATTTTACAATCATACTAAAATGATAGATGAGTTTTATATTATATTTCAAGTATTTATTTTATTTTTTTAAATTTTTTAACATTTTTAACAAACATATATCAATTTTAATTACAAGATTTACCTCATTTAACCTAATCTTTATATTGATAGTATACTTTGCCCTGTTATCATAACATTTCTTTTTCTCTTAACGTCATTCATAAATACATGTTTATTGTCCGAGTTTATTCATTGAATTTGTTTCAACCAACATCATCGTGTGACATCTTAGAGGTTCCATTCGCCTGTACTTGCTCATTGGATTTTCCTCAATGTAATATGTAAAAGTAATTTAAAATGCAGTTATTTACTACATCTTAATTTATATCTTATACATATCTAAGCATACATTTCTCACATATGACTGTATTTAATTACATAATTACTTGTTAATGATACATGTTACCTATTTTACAATGATAATAAAATGATAGATGAGTTTTATATTATATTTCAAGTCTTTATTCTATTTTTTTTAATTTTCTACCATTTTTTACATACATTTATCAATTTTAATTACAAGATTTACATAATTTAACTTAATCTTTATATTAATAGTATACTTTGCCCTGTTATAATGACATTTATTTTTCTTTTTAGGTCATTCATAAATACATTTTGAATGTCAGAGTTAATTAATTCAATGTGTTTCATCCAACATCCTTGAGTGTCATCTAGGAGTTTCCGTTGGCTGTGCGTGCTCATAGTATTGGACTCGATTTGATATGTAAAAGTAATTTAAAAAGCAGTTATTTAATACATCTTAATTTATATTTTGTACATATCTAAGCATAAATTTCATACATATGACTGTATTTAATTACATAAATAATTGTTAATGATACATGTTACCTATTTTACAATGATAATAAAATGATAGATGAGCTTTATTTTATATTTCAAGTCTTTATTCTATTTTTTTTAATTTTCTAACATTTTTAACAAACATATATCAATTTTAATTACAAGATTTACCTCATTTAACCTAATCTTTATATTGATAGTATACTTTGCCCTGTTATCATAACATTTCTTTTTCTCTTAACGTCATTCATAAATACATGTTTATTGTCCGAGTTTATTCATTGAATTTGTTTCAACCAACATCATCGTGTGACATCTTAGAGGTTCCATTCGCCTGTACTTGCTCATTGGATTTTCCTCAATGTAATATGTAAAAGTAATTTAAAATGCAGTTATTTACTACATCTTAATTTATATCTTATACATATCTAAGCATACATTTCTCACATATGACTGTATTTAATTACATAATTACTTGTTAATGATACATGTTACCTATTTTACAATGATAATAAAATGATAGATGAGTTTTATATTATATTTCAAGTCTTTATTCTATTTTTTTTAATTTTCTACCATTTTTTACATACATTTATCAATTTTAATTACAAGATTTACATAATTTAACTTAATCTTTATATTAATAGTATACTTTGCCCTGTTATAATGACATTTATTTTTCTTTTTAGGTCATTCATAAATACATTTTGAATGTCAGAGTTAATTAATTCAATGTGTTTCATCCAACATCCTTGAGTGTCATCTAGGAGTTTCCGTTGGCTGTGCGTGCTCATAGTATTGGACTCGATTTGATATGTAAAAGTAATTTAAAAAGCAGTTATTTAATACATCTTAATTTATATTTTGTACATATCTAAGCATAAATTTCATACATATGACTGTATTTAATTACATAAATAATTGTTAATGATACATGTTACCTATTTTACAATGATAATAAAATGATAGATGAGCTTTATTTTATATTTCAAGTCTTTATTCTATTTTTTTTAATTTTCTACCATTTTTTACATACATTTATCAATTTTAATTACAAGATTTACATAATTTAACTTAATCTTTATATTAATAGTATACTTTGCCCTGTTATAATGACATTTATTTTTCTTTTTAGGTCATTCATAAATACATTTTGAATGTCAAAGTTAATTAATTCTATGTGTTTCATCCAACATTGTTGAGTGTCATCTAAGAGGTTCCATTGGCCTGTTCATGCTCATATGATTGGACTCAATGTAATATGTAAAAGTAATTTAAAATGCAGTTATTTAATACATCTTAATTTATATTTTGTACATACCTAAGCATACATTTCACACATATGACTGTATTTAATTACATAATTACTTGTTAATGATACATGTAACTTATTTTACAATCATACTAAAATGATAGATGAGTTTTATATTATATTTCAAGTATTTATTCTATTTTTTTTAATTATTTACCATTTTTAACATACATTTATCAATTTAAATTACAAGATTTACATAATTTAACATAATCTTTATATTTATACAATACTTTGCCCTGTTATAATGACATTTATTTTTCTTTTTAGGTCATTCATAAATACATGTTGATTGTCCGAGTTTATTAATTCAATGTGTTTCATCCAACATCGTTGAATGTCATCTAAGAGTTTTGATTGGCCTGTACGTGCTCATAGGATTGGACTTAATGAAATATGTAATAGTTATTTAAAATGCAGTTATTTAATACATCTTAATTTATATTTTGTAAAAATCTAAGCATACATTTCACACATATGACTGTATTTAATTACATAATTTCTTGTTAATGATACATGTAACTATTTTAAAATCATATTAAAAATATGATGGATGAGTTTTATATTATAATTGAAGTCTTTATTCTATTATTTTTAATTTTTTACCATTTTTAACATACATTTATCATTTTAATTACAAGATTTACATAATTTAACTTAATCTTTAATTGATAGTATAATTTACATTTAGATTTACATAATTTAACATTATCTTTAATTGATAGTATACTTTGCCCTGTTATAATGACATTTCTTTTTCTTTTTAGGTCATTCATAAATACATGTTGATTGTCCAAGTTTATTAATTCAATTTGTTTCATCCAACATCATCGTGTGTCATCTAAGAGGATCCATTGGCCTGTATGTGTTCATAGGATAGGACTCAATTTGATATGTAAAAGTAATTTAAAATGCTGTTATTTAATACATCATAATTTATATTTTGTACATATCTAAGCATACATTTCACACATATGACTGTATTTAAAAACTTAATTACTTGCTAATGATACATGTAACTTATTTTACAATCATACTAAAATGATTGATGAGTTTTATATTATATTTCAAGTATTTATGTTATTTTTTTAAATTTTTTAACATTTTTAACACACATATATCAATTTTAATTACAAGATTTACATAATTTAACCTAATCTTTATATTGATAGTATACTTTGCCCTGTTATCATAACATTTCTTTTTCTCTTCAGGTCATTCATAAATACATGTTGATTGTCCGAGATTATTAATTCAATTTGTTTCAACCAACATCATCGTGTGTCATCTAAGAGGTTCCATTAGTCCGTGCACGTTCATAGGATAGGTCTCAATTTGATATCTAAAAGTAATTTAAAATGCTGTTATCTAATACATCTTAATTCATATTTTGTACTTATCTAAGCATACATTTCACACATATGACCGTATTTAATTACATAATTACTTGTAATGATACATGTAACTTATTTTACAATCATACTAAAATGATAGATGAGTTTTATATTATATTTCAAGTATTTATTCTATTTTTTTTAATTATTTACCATTTTTAACATACATTTATCAATTTAAATTACAATATTTACATAATTTAACATAATCTTTATATTTATACAATACTTTGCCCTGTTATAATGACATTTATTTTTCTTTTTAGGTCATTCATAAATACATGTTGATTGTCCGAGTTTATTAATTCAATGTGTTTCATCCAACATCGTTGAATGTCATCTAAGAGTTTTGATTGGCCTGTACGTGCTCATAGGATTGGACTTAATGAAATATGTAAGAGTTATTTAAAATGCAGTTATTTAATACATCATAATTTATATTTTGTACATATCTAAGCATACATTTCACACATATGACTGTATTTAAAAACATAATTACTTGCTAATGATACATGTAACTTATTTTACAATCATACTAAAATGATTGATGAGTTTTATATTATATTTCAAGTATTTATGTTATTTTTTTAAATTTTTTAACATTTTTAACACACATATATCAATTTTAATTACAAGATTTACATAATTTAACCTAATCTTTATATTGATAGTATACTTTGCCCTGTTATCATAACATTTCTTTTTCTCTTTAAGTCATTCATAAATACATGTGGACAGCTTGAGCTTATTCATTCAATTTGTTTCAACCAACATCATCGTGTGTCATCTAAGAGGTTCCATTGGCCTGTGCGTGCTCATAGGATTGGACTCAATGTAATATGTAAAAGTAATTTAAAATGCAGTTATTTAATACATCTTAATTTATATTTTGTACATATCTAAGAATACATTTCACACATATGACTGTATTTAATTACATAATTACTTGTTAATGATACATGTAACTTATTTTACAATCATACTAAAATGATAGATGAGTTTTTTATTATATTTCAAGTTTTTATTCTATTTTTTTAAATTTTTTCCCAATTTTAACACTCATTTATCAATTTAAATTTCAAGATTTACATAATTTAACATAATCTTTATATTGATAGTATACTTTGCCCTGTTATCATAACATTTCTTTTTCTCTTTAGGTCATTCATAAATACATGTTGATTGTCCGAGATTATTCATTCAATTTGTTTCAACCAACATCATCGTGTGACATCTAAGAGGTTCCATTGGCCTGTGCGTGCTCATAGGATTGGACTCAATTTGATATGTAAAAGTAATTTATAATCCAGTTATTTAATACATCTTAATTTATATCTTATACATATCTAAGCATACATTTCTCACATATGACTGTATTTAATTACATAATTACTTGTTAATGATACATGTTACCTATTTTACAATGATAATAAAATGATAGATGAGTTTTATATTATATTTCAAGTATTTATTTTATTTTTTTTAATTTTTTCCCATTTTTAACATACATTTATCAATTTAAATTACAAGATTTACATAATTTAACATAATCTTTATATTGATACAATACTTTGCCCTGTTATAATGACATTTATTTTTCTTTTTAGGTCATTCATAAATACATGTTGATTGTCCGAGTTTATTAATTCAATGTGTTTCATCCAACATCGTTGAATGTCATCTAAGAGTTTCGATTGGCTTGTACGTGCTCATAGGATTGGACTCAATGTAATATGTAATAGTAATTTTCAATGCAGTTATTTAATACATCTTAATTTATATTTTGTAAAAATCTAAGCATACATTTCACACATATGACTGTATTTAATTACATAATTTCTTGTTAATGATACATGTAACTATTTTAAAATCATATTAAAAATATGATGGATGAGTTTTATATTATAATTGAAGTCTTTATTCTATTATTTTTAATTTTTTACCATTTTTAACATACATTTATCATTTTAATTACAAGATTTACATAATTTAACTTAATCTTTAATTGATAGTATAATTTATATTTAGATTTACATAATTTAACATTATCTTTAATTGATAGTATACTTTGCCCTGTTATAATGACATTTCTTTTTCTTTTTAGGTCATTCATAAATACATGTTGATTGTCCGAGTTTATTAATTCAATTTGTTTCATCCAACATCATCGTGTGTCATCTAAGAGGATCCATTGGCCTGTATGTGTTCATAGGATAGGACTCAATTTGATATGTAAAAGTAATTTAAAATGCTGTTATTTAATACATCATAATTTATATTTTGTACATATCTAAGCATACATTTCACACATATGACTGTATTTAAAAACATAATTACTTGCTAATGATACATGTAACTTATTTTACAATCATACTAAAATGATTGATGAGTTTTATATTATATTTCAAGTATTTATGTTATTTTTTTAAATTTTTTAACATTTTTAACACACATATATCAATTTTAATTACAAGATTTACATAATTTAACCTAATCTTTATATTGATAGTATACTTTGCCCTGTTATCATAACATTTCTTTTTCTCTTTAAGTCATTCATAAATACATGTGGACAGCTTGAGCTTATTCATTCAATTTGTTTCAACCAACATCATCGTGTGTCATCTAAGAGGTTCCATTGGCCTGTGCGTGCTCATAGGATTGGACTCAATGTAATATGTAAAAGTAATTTAAAATGCAGTTATTTAATACATCTTAATTTATATTTTGTACATATCTAAGAATACATTTCACACATATGACTGTATTTAATTACATAATTACTTGTTAATGATACATGTAACTTATTTTACAATCATACTAAAATGATAGATGAGTTATATATTATATTTCAATTATTTATTCTATTTTTTTTAATTTTTTTCCATTTTTAACATACATTTATCAATTTAAATTACAAGATTTACATAATTTAACATAATCTTTATATTTATACAATACTTTGCCCTGTTATAATGACATTTATTTTTCTTTTTAGGTCATTCCTAAATACATGTTGATTTTCAGAGTTAATTAATTCTATGTGTTTCATCCAACATTGTTGAGTGTCATCTAAGAGGTTCCATTGGCCTGTTCATGCTCATATGATTGGACTCAATGTAATATGTAAAAGTAATTTAAAATGCAGTTATTTAATACATCTTAATTTATATTTTGTACATACCTAAGCATACATTTCACACATATGACTGTATTTAATTACATAATTACTTGTAATGATACATGTAACTTATTTTACAATCATACTAAAATGATAGATGAGTTTTATATTATATTTCAAGTATTTATTCTATTTTTTTTAATTATTTACCATTTTTAACATACATTTATCAATTTAAATTACAAGATTTACATAATTTAACATAATCTTTATATTTATACAATACTTTGCCCTGTTATAATGACATTTCTTTTTCTTTTTAGGTCATTCATAAATACATGTTGATTGTCAGAATTAATTGATTCAATGTGTTTCATCTAACATACTTGAGTGTCATCTAGGAGGTTCCGTTGGCTGTGCGTGCTCATAGTATTGGACTCAATTTGATATGTAAAAGTAATTTAAAATGCAGTTATTTAAAACATCTTAATTTATATTTAATACATATCTCAGCATACATTTCACACATATGACTTTATTTAATTACACAATTACTTGTTAATGATACATGTAATTTATTTTACAATCATTTAAAAATGATAGATGAATTTTATATTATTTTACAAGTATTTATTTTCTTTTCAGTGATTCTTTACCTTTTTTAACATACGTTCATCAATTTTAATTACAAGATTTACATAATTTAACATAATCTTTATATTGATAGTATAGTTGCCCTGTTATCTTAACATTTATTTTTCTCCTTAGGTCATTCATAAATACATGTTGATTGTCCGAGTTTATTAATTCAATGTGTTTCATCCAACATCGTTGAATGTCATCTAAGAGTTTTGATTGGCCTGTACGTGCTCATAGGATTGGACTTAATGAAATATGTAATAGTTATTTAAAATGCAGTTATTTAATACATCTTAATTTATATTTTGTAAAAATCTAAGCATACATTTCACACATATGACTGTATTTAATTACATAATTTCTTGTTAATGATACATGTAACTATTTTAAAATCATATTAAAAATATGATGGATGAGTTTTATATTATAATTGAAGTCTTTATTCTATTATTTTTAATTTTTTCCCATTTTTAACATACATTTATCATTTTAATTACAAGATTTACATAATTTAACTTAATCTTTAATTGATAGTATAATTTACATTTAGATTTACATAATTTAACATTATCTTTAATTGATAGTATACTTTGCCCTGTTATAATGACATTTCTTTTTCTTTTTAGGTCATTCATAAATACATGTTGATTGTCCGAGTTTATTAATTCAATTTGTTTCATCCAACATCATCGTGTGTCATCTAAGAGGATCCATTGGCCTGTATGTGTTCATAGGATAGGACTCAATTTGATATGTAAAAGTAATTTAAAATGCTGTTATTTAATACATCATAATTTATATTTTGTACATATCTAAGCATACATTTCACACATATGACTGTATTTAAAAACATAATTAATTGTGAATGATACATGTTACCTATTTTAAAATGATATTAAAATGATAGATGAGTTTTATATTATATTTCAAGTATTTGTTTTATTTTTTTAAATTTTTTCCCATTTTTAACATTCATTTATCAATTTAAATTACAAGATTTACATAATTTAACATAATCTTTATATTGATAGTATACTTTGCCCTGTTATCTTAACATTTATTTTTCTCCTTAGGTCATTCATAAATACATGTTTATTGTCCGAGTTTATTCATTCAATTTGTTTCAACCAACATCATCGTGTGACATCTTAGAGGTCCATTGGCCTGTACGTGCTCATAGGATTGGACTCAATGTAATATGTAAAAGTAATTTAAAATGCAGTTATTTAATACGTCATAATTTATATTGTGTACATATCTAAGCATACATTTCACACATATGACTGTATTTAATTACATAAATAATTGTTAATGATACATGTTATCTATTTAACAATGTTATAAAAATGATAGATGAGTTTTATATTATATTTCAAGTATTAATATTATTTTTTATTAATTTTTTCCCATTTTTAACATACATTTATCAATTTTAATTACAAGATTTACATTATTTAACAAAATCTTTGTATTGATGGTAGACTTTGCACTGTTATAATGACAGATGAGTTTTACATTACATATCAAGTATTTATTATTTTTTTTTTAATTTTTTACCATTTTTAACATACATTTATCAATTTTAATTACAAGATTTACATAATTTAACATAATCTTTGTATTGATAGTATACTTTGCACTGTTATAATGACATTTCTTTTTCATTTTAGGCCATTCATAAATACATGTTGATTGTCTGAGTTTATTAATTCAATTTGTTTCAACCAACAACATCGTGTGTCATCTAAGAGGATCCATTAGTCCGTGCACGTACATAGGATAGGTCTCAATTTGATATGTAAAAGTAATTTAAAATGCTGTTATTTAATACATCATAATTTATATTGTGTACATATCTAAGCATAAATTTCACACATATGACTATATTTAGTTACATAAATAATTGTTAATGATACATGTTACCTATTTAACTATGTTATAAAAATTATAGATGAGTTTTATATTATATTTCAAGTATTTATTTTATTTTTATTAATTTTCTACCATTTTTTACATACATTTATCAATTTTAATTACAAGATTTACATAATTTAACATAATCTTAATATTGATAGTATACATTGCCCTGTTATAATAACATTTCTTTTTCTTTTTAGGTCATTCATAAATACATGTTGATTGTCAGAGTTAATTTATGCAATGTGTTTCATCCAACATCGTTGAGTGTGATCTAAGAGGTTCCATTGGTCTGTACGTGCTCATATAATTGTACTCAATGTAATATGTAAAAGTTATTTAAAATGCAGTTATTTAATACATCTTAATTCATATTTTGTACTTATCTAAGCATACATTTCACACATATGACCGTATTTAATTACATAATTACTTGCTAATGATACATGTAACTTATTTTACAATCGTACTAAAATGATAGATGAGTTTTATATTATATTTCAAGTATTTATGTTATTTTTTTAAATTTTTTCCCATTTTTAACACACTTATATCAATTTTAATTACAAGATTTACATAATTTAACCTAATCTTTATATTGATACAATACTTTGCCCTGTTATCTTAACATTTATTTTTCTCCTTAGGTCATTCATAAATACATGTTGATTGTCAGAGTTAATTTATTCAATGTGTTTCATCCAACATCGTTGAGTGTCATCTAAGAGGTTCCATTGGTCTGTACGTGCTCATATAATTATACTCAATGTAATATGTAAAAGTTATTTAAAATGCAGTTATTTAATACATCTTAATTCATATTTTGTACATATCTCAGCATACATTTCACACATATGACTTTATTTAATTACACAATTACTTGTTAATGATACATGTAATTTATTTTACAATCATTTAAAAATGATAGATGAATTTTATATTATTTTACAAGTATTTATTTTCTTTTCAGTGATTCTTTACCTTTTTTAACATACGTTCATCAATTTTAATTACAAGATTTACACAATTTAACATAATCTTTATACTGATAGTATACGTTGCCCTGTTATCTTAACATTTATTTTTCTCCTTAGGTCATTCATAAATACATGTTGATTGTCCGAGTTAATTAATTCAATTTGTTTCAACCTACATCATCGTGTGTCATCTAAGAGGTTCCATTAGTCCGTGCACGTTCATAGGATAGGTCTCAATTTGATATCTAAAAGTAATTTAAAATGCTGTTATTTAATACATCATAATTTATATTGTGTACATATCTAAGCATAAATTTCACACATATGACTATATTTAGTTACATAATTTCTTGTTAATGATACATGTAACTTATTTTACAATCATACTAAAATGATAGATGAGTTTTATATTATATTTCAAGTATTTATTTTATTTTTTTAAATTTTTTAACATTTTTAACAAACATATATCAATTTTAATTACAAGATTTACCTCATTTAACCTAATCTTTATATTGATAGTATACTTTGCCCTGTTATCATAACATTTCTTTTTCTCTTAACGTCATTCATAAATACATGTTTATTGTCCGAGTTTATTCATTGAATTTGTTTCAACCAACATCATCGTGTGACATCTTAGAGGTTCCATTCGCCTGTACTTGCTCATTGGATTTTCCTCAATGTAATATGTAAAAGTAATTTAAAATGCAGTTATTTACTACATCTTAATTTATATCTTATACATATCTAAGCATACATTTCTCACATATGACTGTATTTAATTACATAATTACTTGTTAATGATACATGTTACCTATTTTACAATGATAATAAAATGATAGATGAGTTTTATATTATATTTCAAGTCTTTATTCTATTTTTTTTAATTTTCTACCATTTTTTACATACATTTATCAATTTTAATTACAAGATTTACATAATTTAACTTAATCTTTATATTAATAGTATACTTTGCCCTGTTATAATGACATTTATTTTTCTTTTTAGGTCATTCATAAATACATGTTGATTGTCAGAGTTAATTTATGCAATGTGTTTCATCCAACATCGTTGAGTGTCATCTAAGAGGTTCCATTGGTCTGTACGTGCTCATATAATTGTACTCAATGTAATATGTAAAAGTTATTTAAAATGCAGTTATTTAATACATCTTAATTCATATTTTGTACTTATCTAAGCATACATTTCACACATATGACCGTATTTAATTACATAATTACTTGCTAATGATACATGTAACTTATTTTACAATCGTACTAAAATGATAGATGAGTTTTATATTATATTTCAAGTATTTATGTTATTTTTTTAAATTTTTTCCCATTTTTAACACACTTATATCAATTTTAATTACAAGATTTACATAATTTAACCTAATCTTTATATTGATACAATACTTTGCCCTGTTATCTTAACATTTATTTTTCTCCTTAGGTCATTCATAAATACATGTTGATTGTCAGAGTTAATTTATTCAATGTGTTTCATCCAACATCGTTGAGTGTCATCTAAGAGGTTCCATTGGTCTGTACGTGCTCATATAATTATACTCAATGTAATATGTAAAAGTTATTTAAAATGCAGTTATTTAATACATCTTAATTCATATTTTGTACATATCTCAGCATACATTTCACACATATGACTTTATTTAATTACACAATTACTTGTTAATGATACATGTAATTTATTTTACAATCATTTAAAAATGATAGATGAATTTTATATTATTTTACAAGTATTTATTTTCTTTTCAGTGATTCTTTACCTTTTTTAACATACGTTCATCAATTTTAATTACAAGATTTACACAATTTAACATAATCTTTATACTGATAGTATACGTTGCCCTGTTATCTTAACATTTATTTTTCTCCTTAGGTCATTCATAAATACATGTTGATTGTCCGAGTTAATTAATTCAATTTGTTTCAACCTACATCATCGTGTGTCATCTAAGAGGTTCCATTAGTCCGTGCACGTTCATAGGATAGGTCTCAATTTGATATCTAAAAGTAATTTAAAATGCTGTTATTTAATACATCATAATTTATATTGTGTACATATCTAAGCATAAATTTCACACATATGACTATATTTAGTTACATAATTTCTTGTTAATGATACATGTAACTTATTTTACAATCATACTAAAATGATAGATGAGTTTTATATTATATTTCAAGTATTTATTTTATTTTTTTAAATTTTTTAACATTTTTAACAAACATATATCAATTTTAATTACAAGATTTACCTCATTTAACCTAATCTTTATATTGATAGTATACTTTGCCCTGTTATCATAACATTTCTTTTTCTCTTAACGTCATTCATAAATACATGTTTATTGTCCGAGTTTATTCATTGAATTTGTTTCAACCAACATCATCGTGTGACATCTTAGAGGTTCCATTCGCCTGTACTTGCTCATTGGATTTTCCTCAATGTAATATGTAAAAGTAATTTAAAATGCAGTTATTTACTACATCTTAATTTATATCTTATACATATCTAAGCATACATTTCTCACATATGACTGTATTTAATTACATAATTACTTGTTAATGATACATGTTACCTATTTTACAATGATAATAAAATGATAGATGAGTTTTATATTATATTTCAAGTCTTTATTCTATTTTTTTTAATTTTCTACCATTTTTTACATACATTTATCAATTTTAATTACAAGATTTACATAATTTAACTTAATCTTTATATTAATAGTATACTTTGCCCTGTTATAATGACATTTATTTTTCTTTTTAGGTCATTCATAAATACATGTTGATTGTCCGAGTTTATTAATTCAATGTGTTTCATCCAACATCGTTGAATGTCATCTAAGAGTTTTGATTGGCCTGTACGTGCTCATAGGATTGGACTTAATGAAATATGTAATAGTTATTTAAAATGCAGTTATTTAATACATCTTAATTTATATTTTGTAAAAATCTAAGCATACATTTCACACATATGACTGTATTTAATTACATAATTTCTTGTTAATGATACATGTAACTATTTTAAAATCATATTAAAAATATGATGGATGAGTTTTATATTATAATTGAAGTCTTTATTCTATTATTTTTAATTTTTTACCATTTTTAACATACATTTATCATTTTAATTACAAGATTTACATAATTTAACATTATCTTTAATTGATAGTATACTTTGCCCTGTTATAATGACATTTCTTTTTCTTTTTAGGTCATTCATAAATACATGTTGATTGTCCGAGTTTATTAATTCAATTTGTTTCATCCAACATCATCGTGTGTCATCTAAGAGGATCCATTGGCCTGTATGTGTTCATAGGATAGGACTCAATTTGATATGTAAAAGTAATTTAAAATGCTGTTATTTAATACATCATAATTTATATTTTGTACATATCTAAACATTCATTTCACACATATGACTGTATTTAATTACATTATTACTTCTTAATGATACATGTAACTTATTTTACAATCATTTAAAAATGATAGATGAATTTTATATTATTTTACAAGTATTTATTTTCTTTTCAGTGATTCTTTACCTTTTTTAACATACGTTCATCAATTTTAATTACAAGATTTACATAATTTAACATAATCTTTATATTGATAGCATAGTTGCCCTGTTATCTTAACATTTATTTTTCTCCTTAGGTCATTCATAAATACATGTTGATTGTCCGAGTTTATTAATTCAATTTGTTTCATCCAACATCATCGTGTGTCATCTAAGAGGATCCATTGGCCTGTATGTGTTCATAGGATAGATCTCAATTTGATATGTAAAAGTAATTTAAAATGCTGTTATTTAATACATCATAATTTATATTGTGTACATATCTAAGCATAAATTTCACACATATGACTATATTTAGTTACATAAATAATTGTTAATGATACATGTTACCTATTTAACAATGTTATAAAAATGATAGATGAGTTTTATACTATATTTCAAGTATTTATTTTTTTTTTTTAATTTTTTCCCATTTTTAACATACATTTATCATTTTAATTACAAGATTTACATAATTTAACTTAATCTTTAATTGATAGTATAATTTACATTTAGATTTACATAATTTAACATTATCTTTAATTGATAGTATACTTTGCCCTGTTATAATGACATTTCTTTTTCTTTTTAGGTCATTCATAAATACATGTTGATTGTCCGAGTTTATTAATTCAATTTGTTTCATCCAACATCATCGTGTGTCATCTAAGAGGATCCATTGGCCTGTATGTGTTCATAGGATAGGACTCAATTTGATATGTAAAAGTAATTTAAAATGCTGTTATTTAATACATCATAATTTATATTTTGTACATATCTAAGCATACATTTCACACATATGACTGTATTTAAAAACATAATTAATTGTGAATGATACATGTTACCTATTTTAAAATGATATTAAAATGATAGATGAGTTTTATATTATATTTCAAGTATTTGTTTTATTTTTTTAAATTTTTTCCCATTTTTAACATTCATTTATCAATTTAAATTACAAGATTTACATAATTTAACATAATCTTTATATTGATTGTATACTTTGCCCTGTTATCTTAACATTTATTTTTCTCCTTAGGTCATTCATAAATACATGTTTATTGTCCGAGTTTATTCATTCAATTTGTTTCAACCAACATCATCGTGTGTCATCTAAGAGGATCCATTAGTCCGTGCACGTACATAGGATAGGTCTCAATTTGATATGTAAAAGTAATTTAAAATGCTGTTATTTAATACATCATAATTTATATTGTGTACATATCTAAGCATAAATTTCACACATATGACTATATTTAGTTACATAAATAATTGTTAATGATACATGTTACCTATTTAACTATGTTATAAAAATTATAGATGAGTTTTATATTATATTTCAAGTATTTATTTTATTTTTATTAATTTTCTACCATTTTTTACATACATTTATCAATTTTAATTACAAGATTTACATAATTTAACATAATCTTAATATTGATAGTATACATTGCCCTGTTATAATGACATTTCTTTTTCTTTTTAGGTCATTCATAAATACATGTTGATTGTCAGAGTTAATTTATGCAATGTGTTTCATCCAACATCGTTGAGTGTCATCTAAGAGGTTCCATTGGTCTGTACGTGCTCATATAATTGTACTCAATGTAATATGTAAAAGTTATTTAAAATGCAGTTATTTAATACATCTTAATTCATATTTTGTACTTATCTAAGCATACATTTCACACATATGACCGTATTTAATTACATAATTACTTGCTAATGATACATGTAACTTATTTTACAATCGTACTAAAATGATAGATGAGTTTTATATTATATTTCAAGTATTTATGTTATTTTTTTAAATTTTTTCCCATTTTTAACACACTTATATCAATTTTAATTACAAGATTTACCTCATTTAACCTAATCTTTATATTGATAGTATACTTTGCCCTGTTATCATAACATTTCTTTTTCTCTTAACGTCATTCATAAATACATGTTTATTGTCCGAGTTTATTCATTGAATTTGTTTCAACCAACATCATCGTGTGACATCTTAGAGGTTCCATTCGCCTGTACTTGCTCATTGGATTTTCCTCAATGTAATATGTAAAAGTAATTTAAAATGCAGTTATTTACTACATCTTAATTTATATCTTATACATATCTAAGCATACATTTCTCACATATGACTGTATTTAATTACATAATTACTTGTTAATGATACATGTTACCTATTTTACAATGATAATAAACTGATAGATGAGTTTTATATTATATTTCAAGTCTTTATTCTATTTTTTTTAATTTTCTACCATTTTTTACATACATTTATCAATTTTAATTACAAGATTTACATAATTTAACTTAATCTTTATATTAATAGTATACTTTGCCCTGTTATAATGACATTTATTTTTCTTTTTAGGTCATTCATAAATACATTTTGAATGTCAGAGTTAATTAATTCAATGTGTTTCATCCAACATCCTTGAGTGTCATCTAGGAGGTTCCGTTGGCTGTGCGTGCTCATAGTATTGGACTCGATTTGATATGTAAAAGTAATTTAAAAAGCAGTTATTTAATACATCTTAATTTATATTTTGTACATATCTAAGCATAAATTTCATACATATGACTGTATTTAATTACATAAATAATTGTTAATGATACATGTTACCTATTTTACAATGATAATAAAATGATAGATGAGCTTTATTTTATATTTCAAGTCTTTATTCTATTTTTTTTAATTTTCTACCATTTTTTACATACATTTATCAATTTTAATTACAAGATTTACATAATTTAACTTAATCTTTATATTAATAGTATACTTTGCCCTGTTATAATGACATTTATTTTTCTTTTTAGGTCATTCATAAATACATGTTGATTGTCCGAGTTTATTAATTCAATGTGTTTCATCCAACATCGTTGAATGTCATCTAAGAGTTTTGATTGGCCTGTACGTGCTCATAGGATTGGACTTAATGAAATATGTAATAGTTATTTAAAATGCAGTTATTTAATACATCTTAATTTATATTTTGTAAAAATCTAAGCATACATTTCACACATATGACTGTATTTAATTACATAATTTCTTGTTAATGATACATGTAACTATTTTAAAATCATATTAAAAATATGATGGATGAGTTTTATATTATAATTGAAGTCTTTATTCTATTATTTTTAATTTTTTACCATTTTTAACAGACATTTATCATTTTAATTACAAGATTTACATAATATAACTTAATCTTTAATTGATAGTATAATTTACATTTAGATTTACATAATTTAACATTATCTTTAATTGATAGTATACTTTGCCCTGTTATAATGACATTTCTTTTTCTTTTTAGGTCATTCATAAATACATGTTGATTGTCCAAGTTTATTAATTCAATTTGTTTCATCCAACATCATCGTGTGTCATCTAAGAGGATCCATTGGCCTGTATGTGTTCATAGGATAGGACTCAATTTGATATGTAAAAGTAATTTAAAATGCTGTTATTTAATACATCATAATTTATATTTTGTACATATCTAAGCATACATTTCACACATATGACTGTATTTAAAAACTTAATTACTTGCTAATGATACATGTAACTTATTTTACAATCATACTAAAATGATTGATGAGTTTTATATTATATTTCAAGTATTTATGTTATTTTTTTAAATTTTTTAACATTTTTAACACACATATATCAATTTTAATTACAAGATTTACATAATTTAACCTAATCTTTATATTGATAGTATACTTTGCCCTGTTATCATAACATTTCTTTTTCTCTTCAGGTCATTCATAAATACATGTTGATTGTCCGAGATTATTCATTCAATTTGTTTCAACCAACATCATCGTGTGAAATCTAAGAGGTTCCATTGGCCTGTGCGTGCTCATAGGATTGGACTCAATTTGATATGTAAAAGTAATTTAAAATGCAGTTATTTAATACATCTTAATTTTTATTTTGTACATATCTAAGCATACATTTCACACATATGACTGTATTTAATTACACAATTACTTGTTAATGATACATGTAACTTATTTTACAATCATACTAAAATGATAGATGAGTTTTATATTATATTTCAAGTATTTATTTTATTTTTTTAAATTTTTTAACATTTTTAACAAACATATATCAATTTTAATTACAAGATTTACCTCATTTAACCTAATCTTTATATTGATAGTTTACTTTGCCCTGTTATCATAACATTTATTTTTCTCTTAACGTCATTCATAAATACATGTTTATTGTCCGAGTTTATTCATTGAATTTGTTTCAACCAACATCATCGTGTGACATCTTAGAGGTTCCATTCGCCTGTACTTGCTCATTGGATTTTCCTGAATGTAATATGTAAAAGTAATTTAAAATGCAGTTATTTACTACATCTTAATTTATATCTTATACATATCTAAGCATACATTTCTCACATATGACTGTATTTAGTTACATTATTACTTGTTAATGATACATGTTACCTATTTTACAATGATAATAAAATGATAGATGAGTTTTATATTATATTTCAAGTCTTTATTCTATTTTTTTTAATTTTCTACCATTTTTTACATACATTTATCAATTTTAATTACAAGATTTACATAATTTAACTTAATCATTAATTGATAGTATAATTTACATTTAGATTTACATAATTTAACATTATCTTTAATTGATAGTATACTTTGCCCTGTTATAATGACATTTCTTTTTCTTTTTAGGTCATTCATAAATACATGTTGATTGTCAGAATTAATTAATTCAATGTGTTTCATCTAACATACTTGAGTGTCATCTAGGAGGTTCCGTTGGCTGTGCGTGCTCATAGTATTGGACTCAATTTGATATGTAAAATTAATTTAAAAAGCAGTTTTTTAAAACATCTTAATTTATATTTAATACATATCTCAGCATACATTTCACACATATGACTTTATTTAATAACACAATTACTTGTTAATGATACATGTAATTTATTTTACAATCATTTAAAAATGATAGATGAATTTTATATTATTTTACAAGTATTTATTTTCTTTTCAGTGATTCATTACCTTTTTTAACATACGTTCATCAATTTTAATTACAAGATTTACATAATTTAACATAATCTTTATATTGATAGTATACGTTGCCCTGTTATCTTAACATTTATTTTTCTCCTTAGGTCATTCATAAATACATGTTGATTGTCCGAGTTTATTAATTCAATTTGTTTCAACCAACATCATCGTGTGTCATCTAAGAGGTTCCATTAGTCCGTGCACGTTCATAGGATAGGTCTCAATTTGATATCTAAAAGTAATTTAAAATGCTGTTATTTAATACATCTTAATTCATATTTTGTACTTATCTAAGCATACATTTCACACATATGACCGTATTTAATTACATAATTACTTGCTAATGATACATGTAACTTATTTTACAATCATACAAAAATGATAGATGAGTTTTATATTATATTTCAAGTATTTATGTTATTTTTTTAAATTTTTTCCCATTTTTAACACACATATATCAATTTTAATTACAAGATTTACATAATTTAACCTAATCTTTCTATTGATAGTATACTTTGCCCTGTTATCATAACATTTCTTTTTCTCTTTAAGTCATTCATAAATACATGTTGATTGTCCAAGATTATTCATTCAATTTGTTTCAACCAACATCATTGTGTGTCATCTAGGAGGTTCCGTTGGCTGTGCGTGCTCATAGTATTGGACTCGATTTGATATGTAAAAGTAATTTAAAAAGCAGTTATTTAATACATCTTAATTTATATTTTGTACATATCTAAGCATAAATTTCATACATATGACTGTATTTAATTACATAAATAATTGTTAATGATACATGTAACTTATTTTACAATCATATTAAAATGATAGATGAGTTATATATTATATTTCAATTACTTATTCTATTTTTTTTAATTTTTTTCCATTTTTAACATACATTTATCAATTTAAATTACAAGATTTACATAATTTAACATAATCTTTATATTTATACAATACTTTGCCCTGTTATAATGACATTTATTTTTATTTTTAGGTCATTCCTAAATACATGTTGATTTTCAGAGTTAATTAATTCTATGTGTTTCATCCAACATTGTTGAGTGTCATCTAAGAGGTTCCATTGGCCTGTTCATGCTCATATGATTGGACTCAATGTAATATGTAAAAGTAATTTAAAATGCAGTTATTTAATACATCTTAATTTATATTTTGTACATACCTAAGCATACATTTCACACATATGACTGTATTTAATTACATAATTACTTGTAATGATACATGTAACTTATTTTACAATCATACTAAAATGATAGATGAGTTTTATATTATATTTCAAGTATTTATTCTATTTTTTTTAATTATTTACCATTTTTAACATACATTTATCAATTTAAATTACAAGATTTACATAATTTAACATAATCTTTATATTTATACAATACTTTGCCCTGTTATAATGACATTTATTTTTCTTTTTAGGTCATTCATAAATACATGTTGATTGTCCGAGTTTATTAATTCAATGTGTTTCATCCAACATCGTTGAATGTCATCTAAGAGTTTTGATTGGCCTGTACGTGCTCATAGGATTGGACTTAATGAAATATGTAATAGTTATTTAAAATGCAGTTATTTAATACATCATAATTTATATTTTGTACATATCTAAGCATACATTTCACACATATGACTGTATTTAAAAACATAATTACTTGCTAATGATACATGTAACTTATTTTACAATCATACTAAAATGATTGATGAGTTTTATATTATATTTCAAGTATTTATGTTATTTTTTTAAATTTTTTAACATTTTTAACACACATATATCAATTTTAATTACAAGATTTACATAATTTAACCTAATCTTTATATTGATAGTATACTTTGCCCTGTTATCATAACATTTCTTTTTCTCTTTAAGTCATTCATAAATACATGTGGACAGCTTGAGCTTATTCATTCAATTTGTTTCAACCAACATCATCGTGTGTCATCTAAGAGGTTCCATTGGCCTGTGCGTGCTCATAGGATTGGACTCAATGTAATATGTAAAAGTAATTTAAAATGCAGTTATTTAATACATCTTAATTTATATTTTGTACATATCTAAGAATACATTTCACACATATGACTGTATTTAATTACATAATTACTTGTTAATGATACATGTAACTTATTTTACAATCATACTAAAATGATAGATGAGTTTTTTATTATATTTCAAGTTTTTATTCTATTTTTTTAAATTTTTTCCCATTTTTAACACTCATTTATCAATTTAAATTTCAAGATTTACATAATTTAACATAATCTTTATATTGATAGTATACTTTGCCCTGTTATCATAACATTTCTTTTTCTCTTTAGGTCATTCATAAATACATGTTGATTGTCCGAGATTATTCATTCAATTTGTTTCAACCAACATCATCGTGTGACATCTAAGAGGTTCCATTGGCCTGTGCGTGCTCATAGGATTGGACTCAATTTGATATGTAAAAGTAATTTATAATCCAGTTATTTAATACATCTTAATTTATATCTTATACATATCTAAGCATACATTTCTCACATATGACTGTATTTAATTACATAATTACTTGTTAATGATACATGTTACCTATTTTACAATGATAATAAAATGATAGATGAGTTTTATATTATATTTCAAGTATTTATTTTATTTTTTTTAATTTTTTCCCATTTTTAACATACATTTATCAATTTAAATTACAGGATTTACATAATTTAACATAATCTTTATATTGATACAATACTTTGCCCTGTTATAATGACATTTATTTTTCTTTTTAGGTCATTCATAAATACATGTTGATTGTCCGAGTTTATTAATTCAATGTGTTTCATCCAACATCGTTGAATGTCATCTAAGAGTTTCGATTGGCTTGTACGTGCTCATAGGATTGGACTCAATGTAATATGTAATAGTAATTTTCAATGCAGTTATTTAATACATCTTAATTTATATTTTGTAAAAATCTAAGCATACATTTCACACATATGACTGTATTTAATTACATAATTTCTTGTTAATGATACATGTAACTATTTTAAAATCATATTAAAAATATGATGGATGAGTTTTATATTATAATTGAAGTCTTTATTCTATTATTTTTAATTTTTTACCATTTTTAACATACATTTATCATTTTAATTACAAGATTTACATAATTTAACTTAATCTTTAATTGATAGTATAATTTATATTTAGATTTACATAATTTAACATTATCTTTAATTGATAGTATACTTTGCCCTGTTATAATGACATTTCTTTTTCTTTTTAGGTCATTCATAAATACATGTTGATTGTCCGAGTTTATTAATTCAATTTGTTTCATCCAACATCATCGTGTGTCATCTAAGAGGATCCATTGGCCTGTATGTGTTCATAGGATAGGACTCAATTTGATATGTAAAAGTAATTTAAAATGCTGTTATTTAATACATCATAATTTATATTTTGTACATATCTAAGCATACATTTCACACATATGACTGTATTTAAAAACATAATTACTTGCTAATGATACATGTAACTTATTTTACAATCATATTAAAATGATTGATGAGTTTTATATTATATTTCAAGTATTTATGTTATTTTTTTAAATTTTTTAACATTTTTAACACACATATATCAATTTTAATTACAAGATTTACATAATTTAACCTAATCTTTATATTGATAGTATACTTTGCCCTGTTATCATAACATTTCTTTTTCTCTTTAAGTCATTCATAAATACATGTGGACAGCTTGAGCTTATTCATTCAATTTGTTTCAACCAACATCATCGTGTGTCATCTAAGAGGTTCCATTGGCCTGTGCGTGCTCATAGGATTGGACTCGATTTGATATGTAAAAGTAATTTAAAAAGCAGTTATTTAATACATCTTAATTTATATTTTGTACATATCTAAGCATAAATGTCATACATATGACTGTATTTAATTACATAAATAATTGTTAATGATACATGTAACTTATTTTACAATCATATTAAAATGATAGATGAGTTATATATTATATTTCAATTATTTATTCTATTTTTTTTAATTTTTTTCCATTTTTAACATACATTTATCTATTTAATTACAAGATTTACATAATTTAACTTAATCTGTAATTGATAGTATACTTTGCCCTGTTATAATGACAGATGAGTTTTACATTATATATCAAGTATTTACTTTATTTATTTTTATTTTTTACCATTTTTAACATACATTTATCAATTTTAATTACAAGATTTACATAATTTAACATAATCTTTGTATTGATAGCATACTTTGCACTGTTATAATGACATTTCATTTTCTTTTTAGGTCATTCCTAAATACATGTTGATTTTCAGAGTTAATTAATTCTATGTGTTTCATCCAACATTGTTGAGTGTCATCTAAGAGGTTCCATTGGCCTGTTCATGCTCATATGATTGGACTCAATGTAATATGTAAAAGTAATTTAAAATGCAGTTATTTAATACATCTTAATTTATATTTTGTACATATCTAAGCATACATTTCACACATATGACTGTATTTAATTACATAATTACTTGTTAATGATACATGTAACTTATTTTACAATCATACTAAAATGATAGATGTGTTTTATATTATATTTCAAGTATTTATTCTATTTTTTTTAATTATTTACCATTTTTAACATACATTTATCAATTTAAATTACAAGATTTACATAATTTAACATAATCTTTATATTTATACAATACTTTGCCCTGTTATAATGACATTTATTTTTCTTTTCAGGTCATTCATAAATACATGTTGATTGTCCGAGTTTATTAATTCAATGTGTTTCATCCAACATCGTTGAATGTCATCTAAGAGTATTGATTGGCCTGTACGTGCTCATAGGATTGGACTTAATGAAATATGTAATAGTTATTTAAAATGCAGTTATTTAATACATCTTAATTTATATTTTGTAAAAATCTAAGCATACATTTCACACATATGACTGTATTTAATTACATAATTTCTTGTTAATGATACATGTAACTATTTTAAAATCATATTAAAAATATGATGGATGAGTTTTATATTATAATTGAAGTCTTTATTCTATTATTTTTAATTTTTTACCATTTTTAACATACATTTATCATTTTAATTACAAGATTTACATAATTTAACATTATCTTTAATTGATAGTATACTTTGCCCTGTTATAATGACATTTCTTTTTCTTTTTAGGTCATTCATAAATACATGTTGATTGTCCGAGTTTATTAATTCAATTTGTTTCATCCAACATCATCGTGTGTCATCTAAGAGGATCCATTGGCCTGTATGTGTTCATAGGATAGGACTCAATTTGATATGTAAAAGTAATTTAAAATGCTGTTATTTAATACATCATAATTTATATTTTGTACATATCTAAACATTCATTTCACACATATGACTGTATTTAATTACATTATTACTTCTTAATGATACATGTAACTTATTTTACAATCATACTAAAATGATAGATGACTTTTATATTATTTTACAAGTATTTACTTTCTTTTCAGTGAATCTTTAAAATTTTTAACATACCTTCATCAATTTTAATTACAAAAATTTACATAATTTAACCTAATCTTTGTATTGATAGTATACTTTGCACTGTTATAATGACATTTCTTTTTCTTTTTAGGCCATTCATAAATACATGTTGATTGTCCGAGTTTATTAATTCAATTTGTTTCAACCAACATCATCGTGTGTCATCTAAGAGGTTCCATTAGTCCGTGCGTGCTCATAGGATTGGACTCAATGTAAAATGTATTAGTAATTTAAAATGCAGTTATTTAATACATCTTAATTTATATTTTGTACATATCTAAGCATACATTTCACACATATGACTGTATTTAATTACATAATTACTTGTTAATGATACATGTAACTTATTTAACAATGTTATAAAAATGATAGATGAGTTTTATATTATATTTCAAGTATTTATTTTATTTTTATTAATTTTCTTCCATTTTTTACATACATTTATCAATTTTAATTACAAGATTTACATAATTTAACATAATCTTTATATTGATAGTATACTTTGCCCTGTTATCATAACATTTCTTTTTCTCTTAACGTCATTCATAAATACATGTTTATTGTCCGAGTTTATTCATTGAATTTGTTTCAACCAACATCATCGTGTGACATCTTAGAGGTTCCATTCGCCTGTACTTGCTCATTGGATTTTCCTCAATGTAATATGTAAAAGTAATTTAAAATGCAGTTATTTACTACATCTTAATTTATATCTTATACATATCTAAGCATACATTTCTCACATATGACTGTATTTAATTACATAATTACTTGTTAATGATACATGTTACCTATTTTACAATGATAATAAACTGATAGATGAGTTTTATATTATATTTCAAGTCTTTATTCTATTTTTTTTAATTTTCTACCATTTTTTACATACATTTATCAATTTTAATTACAAGATTTACATAATTTAACTTAATCTTTATATTAATAGTATACTTTGCCCTGTTATAATGACATTTATTTTTCTTTTTAGGTCATTCATAAATACATTTTGAATGTCAGAGTTAATTAATTCAATGTGTTTCATCCAACATCCTTGAGTGTCATCTAGGAGGTTCCGTTGGCTGTGCGTGCTCATAGTATTGGACTCGATTTGATATGTAAAAGTAATTTAAAAAGCAGTTATTTAATACATCTTAATTTATATTTTGTACATATCTAAGCATAAATTTCATACATATGACTGTATTTAATTACATAAATAATTGTTAATGATACATGTTACCTATTTTACAATGATAATAAAATGATAGATGAGCTTTATTTTATATTTCAAGTCTTTATTCTATTTTTTTTAATTTTCTACCATTTTTTACATACATTTATCAATTTTAATTACAAGATTTACATAATTTAACTTAATCTTTATATTAATAGTATACTTTGCCCTGTTATAATGACATTTATTTTTCTTTTTAGGTCATTCATAAATACATGTTGATTGTCCGAGTTTATTAATTCAATGTGTTTCATCCAACATCGTTGAATGTCATCTAAGAGTTTTGATTGGCCTGTACGTGCTCATAGGATTGGACTTAATGAAATATGTAATAGTTATTTAAAATGCAGTTATTTAATACATCTTAATTTATATTTTGTAAAAATCTAAGCATACATTTCACACATATGACTGTATTTAATTACATAATTTCTTGTTAATGATACATGTAACTATTTTAAAATCATATTAAAAATATGATGGATGAGTTTTATATTATAATTGAAGTCTTTATTCTATTATTTTTAATTTTTTACCATTTTTAACATACATTTATCATTTTAATTACAAGATTTACATAATATAACTTAATCTTTAATTGATAGTATAATTTACATTTAGATTTACATAATTTAACATTATCTTTAATTGATAGTATACTTTGCCCTGTTATAATGACATTTCTTTTTCTTTTTAGGTCATTCATAAATACATGTTGATTGTCCAAGTTTATTAATTCAATTTGTTTCATCCAACATCATCGTGTGTCATCTAAGAGGATCCATTGGCCTGTATGTGTTCATAGGATAGGACTCAATTTGATATGTAAAAGTAATTTAAAATGCTGTTATTTAATACATCATAATTTATATTTTGTACATATCTAAGCATACATTTCACACATATGACTGTATTTAAAAACTTAATTACTTGCTAATGATACATGTAACTTATTTTACAATCATACTAAAATGATTGATGAGTTTTATATTATATTTCAAGTATTTATGTTATTTTTTTAAATTTTTTAACATTTTTAACACACATATATCAATTTTAATTACAAGATTTACATAATTTAACCTAATCTTTATATTGATAGTATACTTTGCCCTGTTATCATAACATTTCTTTTTCTCTTCAGGTCATTCATAAATACATGTTGATTGTCCGAGATTATTCATTCAATTTGTTTCAACCAACATCATCGTGTGAAATCTAAGAGGTTCCATTGGCCTGTGCGTGCTCATAGGATTGGACTCAATTTGATATGTAAAAGTAATTTAAAATGCAGTTATTTAATACATCTTAATTTTTATTTTGTACATATCTAAGCATACATTTCACACATATGACTGTATTTAATTACACAATTACTTGTTAATGATACATGTAACTTATTTTACAATCATACTAAAATGATAGATGAGTTTTATATTATATTTCAAGTATTTATTTTATTTTTTTAAATTTTTTAACATTTTTAACAAACATATATCAATTTTAATTACAAGATTTACCTCATTTAACCTAATCTTTATATTGATAGTTTACTTTGCCCTGTTATCATAACATTTATTTTTCTCTTAACGTCATTCATAAATACATGTTTATTGTCCGAGTTTATTCATTGAATTTGTTTCAACCAACATCATCGTGTGACATCTTAGAGGTTCCATTCGCCTGTACTTGCTCATTGGATTTTCCTGAATGTAATATGTAAAAGTAATTTAAAATGCAGTTATTTACTACATCTTAATTTATATCTTATACATATCTAAGCATACATTTCTCACATATGACTGTATTTAGTTACATTATTACTTGTTAATGATACATGTTACCTATTTTACAATGATAATAAAATGATAGATGAGTTTTATATTATATTTCAAGTCTTTATTCTATTTTTTTTAATTTTCTACCATTTTTTACATACATTTATCAATTTTAATTACAAGATTTACATAATTTAACTTAATCATTAATTGATAGTATAATTTACATTTAGATTTACATAATTTAACATTATCTTTAATTGATAGTATACTTTGCCCTGTTATAATGACATTTCTTTTTCTTTTTAGGTCATTCATAAATACATGTTGATTGTCAGAATTAATTAATTCAATGTGTTTCATCTAACATACTTGAGTGTCATCTAGGAGGTTCCGTTGGCTGTGCGTGCTCATAGTATTGGACTCAATTTGATATGTAAAATTAATTTAAAAAGCAGTTTTTTAAAACATCTTAATTTATATTTAATACATATCTCAGCATACATTTCACACATATGACTTTATTTAATAACACAATTACTTGTTAATGATACATGTAATTTATTTTAAAATCATTTAAAAATGATAGATGAATTTTATATTATTTTACAAGTATTTATTTTCTTTTCAGTGATTCTTTACCTTTTTTAACATACGTTCATCAATTTTAATTACAAGATTTACATAATTTAACATAATCTTTATATTGATAGTATACGTTGCCCTGTTATCTTAACATTTATTTTTCTCCTTAGGTCATTCATAAATACATGTTGATTGTCCGAGTTTATTAATTCAATTTGTTTCAACCAACATCATCGTGTGTCATCTAAGAGGTTCCATTAGTCCGTGCACGTTCATAGGATAGGTCTCAATTTGATATCTAAAAGTAATTTAAAATGCTGTTATTTAATACATCTTAATTCATATTTTGTACTTATCTAAGCATACATTTCACACATATGACCGTATTTAATTACATAATTACTTGCTAATGATACATGTAACTTATTTTACAATCATACAAAAATGATAGATGAGTTTTATATTATATTTCAAGTATTTATGTTATTTTTTTAAATTTTTTCCCATTTTTAACACACATATATCAATTTTAATTACAAGATTTACATAATTTAACCTAATCTTTCTATTGATAGTATACTTTGCCCTGTTATCATAACATTTCTTTTTCTCTTTAAGTCATTCATAAATACATGTTGATTGTCCAAGATTATTCATTCAATTTGTTTCAACCAACATCATTGTGTGTCATCTAGGAGGTTCCGTTGGCTGTGCGTGCTCATAGTATTGGACTCGATTTGATATGTAAAAGTAATTTAAAAAGCAGTTATTTAATACATCTTAATTTATATTTTGTACATATCTAAGCATAAATTTCATACATATGACTGTATTTAATTACATAAATAATTGTTAATGATACATGTAACTTATTTTACAATCATATTAAAATGATAGATGAGTTATATATTATATTTCAATTATTTATTCTATTTTTTTTAATTTTTTTCCATTTTTAACATACATTTATCAATTTAAATTACAAGATTTACATAATTTAACATAATCTTTATATTTATACAATACTTTGCCCTGTTATAATGACATTTATTTTTATTTTTAGGTCATTCCTAAATACATGTTGATTTTCAGAGTTAATTAATTCTATGTGTTTCATCCAACATTGTTGAGTGTCATCTAAGAGGTTCCATTGGCCTGTTCATGCTCATATGATTGGACTCAATGTAATATGTAAAAGTAATTTAAAATGCAGTTATTTAATACATCTTAATTTATATTTTGTACATACCTAAGCATACATTTCACACATATGACTGTATTTAATTACATAATTACTTGTAATGATACATGTAACTTATTTTACAATCATACTAAAATGATAGATGAGTTTTATATTATATTTCAAGTATTTATTCTATTTTTTTTAATTATTTACCATTTTTAACATACATTTATCAATTTAAATTACAAGATTTACATAATTTAACATAATCTTTATATTTATACAATACTTTGCCCTGTTATAATGACATTTATTTTTCTTTTTAGGTCATTCATAAATACATGTTGATTGTCCGAGTTTATTAATTCAATGTGTTTCATCCAACATCGTTGAATGTCATCTAAGAGTTTTGATTGGCCTGTACGTGCTCATAGGATTGGACTTAATGAAATATGTAATAGTTATTTAAAATGCAGTTATTTAATACATCATAATTTATATTTTGTACATATCTAAGCATACATTTCACACATATGACTGTATTTAAAAACATAATTACTTGCTAATGATACATGTAACTTATTTTACAATCATACTAAAATGATTGATGAGTTTTATATTATATTTCAAGTATTTATGTTATTTTTTTAAATTTTTTAACATTTTTAACACACATATATCAATTTTAATTACAAGATTTACATAATTTAACCTAATCTTTATATTGATAGTATACTTTGCCCTGTTATCATAACATTTCTTTTTCTCTTTAAGTCATTCATAAATACATGTGGACAGCTTGAGCTTATTCATTCAATTTGTTTCAACCAACATCATCGTGTGTCATCTAAGAGGTTCCATTGGCCTGTGCGTGCTCATAGGATTGGACTCAATGTAATATGTAAAAGTAATTTAAAATGCAGTTATTTAATACATCTTAATTTATATTTTGTACATATCTAAGAATACATTTCACACATATGACTGTATTTAATTACATAATTACTTGTTAATGATACATGTAACTTATTTTACAATCATACTAAAATGATAGATGAGTTTTTTATTATATTTCAAGTTTTTATTCTATTTTTTTAAATTTTTTCCCATTTTTAACACTCATTTATCAATTTAAATTTCAAGATTTACATAATTTAACATAATCTTTATATTGATAATATACTTTGCCCTGTTATCATAACATTTCTTTTTCTCTTTAGGTCATTCATAAATACATGTTGATTGTCCGAGATTATTCATTCAATTTGTTTCAACCAACATCATCGTGTGACATCTAAGAGGTTCCATTGGCCTGTGCGTGCTCATAGGATTGGACTCAATTTGATATGTAAAAGTAATTTATAATCCAGTTATTTAATACATCTTAATTTATATCTTATACATATCTAAGCATACATTTCTCACATATGACTGTATTTAATTACATAATTACTTGTTAATGATACATGTTACCTATTTTACAATGATAATAAAATGATAGATGAGTTTTATATTATATTTCAAGTATTTATTTTATTTTTTTTAATTTTTTCCCATTTTTAACATACATTTATCAATTTAAATTACAGGATTTACATAATTTAACATAATCTTTATATTGATACAATACTTTGCCCTGTTATAATGACATTTATTTTTCTTTTTAGGTCATTCATAAATACATGTTGATTGTCCGAGTTTATTAATTCAATGTGTTTCATCCAACATCGTTGAATGTCATCTAAGAGTTTCGATTGGCTTGTACGTGCTCATAGGATTGGACTCAATGTAATATGTAATAGTAATTTTCAATGCAGTTATTTAATACATCTTAATTTATATTTTGTAAAAATCTAAGCATACATTTCACACATATGACTGTATTTAATTACATAATTTCTTGTTAATGATACATGTAACTATTTTAAAATCATATTAAAAATATGATGGATGAGTTTTATATTATAATTGAAGTCTTTATTCTATTATTTTTAATTTTTTACCATTTTTAACATACATTTATCATTTTAATTACAAGATTTACATAATTTAACTTAATCTTTAATTGATAGTATAATTTATATTTAGATTTACATAATTTAACATTATCTTTAATTGATAGTATACTTTGCCCTGTTATAATGACATTTCTTTTTCTTTTTAGGTCATTCATAAATACATGTTGATTGTCCGAGTTTATTAATTCAATTTGTTTCATCCAACATCATCGTGTGTCATCTAAGAGGATCCATTGGCCTGTATGTGTTCATAGGATAGGACTCAATTTGATATGTAAAAGTAATTTAAAATGCTGTTATTTAATACATCATAATTTATATTTTGTACATATCTAAGCATACATTTCACACATATGACTGTATTTAAAAACATAATTACTTGCTAATGATACATGTAACTTATTTTACAATCATACTAAAATGATTGATGAGTTTTATATTATATTTCAAGTATTTATTCTATTTTTTTTAATTATTTACCATTTTTAACATACATTTATCAATTTAAATTACAAGATTTACATAATTTAACATAATCTTTATATTTATACAATACTTTGCCCTGTTATAATGACATTTATTTTTCTTTTTAGGTCATTCATAAATACATGTTGATTGTCCGAGTTTATTAATTCAATGTGTTTCATCCAACATCGTTGAATGTCATCTAAGAGTTTTGATTGGCCTGTACGTGCTCATAGGATTGGACTTAATGAAATATGTAATAGTTATTTAAAATGCAGTTATTTAATACATCATAATTTATATTTTGTACATATCTAAGCATACATTTCACACATATGACTGTATTTAAAAACATAATTACTTGCTAATGATACATGTAACTTATTTTACAATCATACTAAAATGATTGATGAGTTTTATATTATATTTCAAGTATTTATGTTATTTTTTTAAATTTTTTAACATTTTTAACACACATATATCAATTTTAATTACAAGATTTACATAATTTAACCTAATCTTTATATTGATAGTATACTTTGCCCTGTTATCATAACATTTCTTTTTCTCTTTAAGTCATTCATAAATACATGTGGACAGCTTGAGCTTATTCATTCAATTTGTTTCAACCAACATCATCGTGTGTCATCTAAGAGGTTCCATTGGCCTGTGCGTGCTCATAGGATTGGACTCAATGTAATATGTAAAAGTAATTTAAAATGCAGTTATTTAATACATCTTAATTTATATTTTGTACATATCTAAGAATACATTTCACACATATGACTGTATTTAATTACATAATTACTTGTTAATGATACATGTAACTTATTTTACAATCATACTAAAATGATAGATGAGTTTTTTATTATATTTCAAGTTTTTATTCTATTTTTTTAAATTTTTTCCCATTTTTAACACTCATTTATCAATTTAAATTTCAAGATTTACATAATTTAACATAATCTTTATATTGATAATATACTTTGCCCTGTTATCATAACATTTCTTTTTCTCTTTAGGTCATTCATAAATACATGTTGATTGTCCGAGATTATTCATTCAATTTGTTTCAACCAACATCATCGTGTGACATCTAAGAGGTTCCATTGGCCTGTGCGTGCTCATAGGATTGGACTCAATTTGATATGTAAAAGTAATTTATAATCCAGTTATTTAATACATCTTAATTTATATCTTATACATATCTAAGCATACATTTCTCACATATGACTGTATTTAATTACATAATTACTTGTTAATGATACATGTTACCTATTTTATAATGATAATAAAATGATAGATGAGTTTTATATTATATTTCAAGTATTTATTTTATTTTTTTTAATTTTTTCCCATTTTTAACATACATTTATCAATTTAAATTACAGGATTTACATAATTTAACATAATCTTTATATTGATACAATACTTTGCCCTGTTATAATGACATTTATTTTTCTTTTTAGGTCATTCATAAATACATGTTGATTGTCCGAGTTTATTAATTCAATGTGTTTCATCCAACATCGTTGAATGTCATCTAAGAGTTTCGATTGGCTTGTACGTGCTCATAGGATTGGACTCAATGTAATATGTAATAGTAATTTTCAATGCAGTTATTTAATACATCTTAATTTATATTTTGTAAAAATCTAAGCATACATTTCACACATATGACTGTATTTAATTACATAATTTCTTGTTAATGATACATGTAACTATTTTAAAATCATATTAAAAATATGATGGATGAGTTTTATATTATAATTGAAGTCTTTA
This sequence comes from Periphyllus acericola, assembly GCA_949715065.1. Taxonomy (NCBI): domain Eukaryota; kingdom Metazoa; phylum Arthropoda; class Insecta; order Hemiptera; family Aphididae; genus Periphyllus; species Periphyllus acericola. The sequence goes on along the minus strand of OX454264.1, from coordinate 7,093,879 downwards.
TTCTATTATTTTTAATTTTTTACCATTTTTAACATACATTTATCATTTTAATTACAAGATTTACATAATTTAACTTAATCTTTAATTGATAGTATAATTTATATTTAGATTTACATAATTTAACATTATCTTTAATTGATAGTATACTTTGCCCTGTTATAATGACATTTCTTTTTCTTTTTAGGTCATTCATAAATACATGTTGATTGTCCGAGTTTATTAATTCAATTTGTTTCATCCAACATCATCGTGTGTCATCTAAGAGGATCCATTGGCCTGTATGTGTTCATAGGATAGGACTCAATTTGATATGTAAAAGTAATTTAAAATGCTGTTATTTAATACATCATAATTTATATTTTGTACATATCTAAGCATACATTTCACACATATGACTGTATTTAAAAACATAATTACTTGCTAATGATACATGTAACTTATTTTACAATCATATTAAAATGATTGATGAGTTTTATATTATATTTCAAGTATTTATGTTATTTTTTTAAATTTTTTAACATTTTTAACACACATATATCAATTTTAATTACAAGATTTACATAATTTAACCTAATCTTTATATTGATAGTATACTTTGCCCTGTTATCATAACATTTCTTTTTCTCTTTAAGTCATTCATAAATACATGTGGACAGCTTGAGCTTATTCATTCAATTTGTTTCAACCAACATCATCGTGTGTCATCTAAGAGGTTCCATTGGCCTGTGCGTGCTCATAGGATTGGACTCGATTTGATATGTAAAAGTAATTTAAAAAGCAGTTATTTAATACATCTTAATTTATATTTTGTACATATCTAAGCATAAATGTCATACATATGACTGTATTTAATTACATAAATAATTGTTAATGATACATGTAACTTATTTTACAATCATATTAAAATGATAGATGAGTTATATATTATATTTCAATTATTTATTCTATTTTTTTTAATTTTTTTCCATTTTTAACATACATTTATCTATTTAATTACAAGATTTACATAATTTAACTTAATCTGTAATTGATAGTATACTTTGCCCTGTTATAATGACAGATGAGTTTTACATTATATATCAAGTATTTACTTTATTTATTTTTATTTTTTACCATTTTTAACATACATTTATCAATTTTAATTACAAGATTTACATAATTTAACATAATCTTTGTATTGATAGCATACTTTGCACTGTTATAATGACATTTCATTTTCTTTTTAGGTCATTCCTAAATACATGTTGATTTTCAGAGTTAATTAATTCTATGTGTTTCATCCAACATTGTTGAGTGTCATCTAAGAGGTTCCATTGGCCTGTTCATGCTCATATGATTGGACTCAATGTAATATGTAAAAGTAATTTAAAATGCAGTTATTTAATACATCTTAATTTATATTTTGTACATATCTAAGCATACATTTCACACATATGACTGTATTTAATTACATAATTACTTGTTAATGATACATGTAACTTATTTTACAATCATACTAAAATGATAGATGTGTTTTATATTATATTTCAAGTATTTATTCTATTTTTTTTAATTATTTACCATTTTTAACATACATTTATCAATTTAAATTACAAGATTTACATAATTTAACATAATCTTTATATTTATACAATACTTTGCCCTGTTATAATGACATTTATTTTTCTTTTCAGGTCATTCATAAATACATGTTGATTGTCCGAGTTTATTAATTCAATGTGTTTCATCCAACATCGTTGAATGTCATCTAAGAGTATTGATTGGCCTGTACGTGCTCATAGGATTGGACTTAATGAAATATGTAATAGTTATTTAAAATGCAGTTATTTAATACATCTTAATTTATATTTTGTAAAAATCTAAGCATACATTTCACACATATGACTGTATTTAATTACATAATTTCTTGTTAATGATACATGTAACTATTTTAAAATCATATTAAAAATATGATGGATGAGTTTTATATTATAATTGAAGTCTTTATTCTATTATTTTTAATTTTTTACCATTTTTAACATACATTTATCATTTTAATTACAAGATTTACATAATTTAACATTATCTTTAATTGATAGTATACTTTGCCCTGTTATAATGACATTTCTTTTTCTTTTTAGGTCATTCATAAATACATGTTGATTGTCCGAGTTTATTAATTCAATTTGTTTCATCCAACATCATCGTGTGTCATCTAAGAGGATCCATTGGCCTGTATGTGTTCATAGGATAGGACTCAATTTGATATGTAAAAGTAATTTAAAATGCTGTTATTTAATACATCATAATTTATATTTTGTACATATCTAAACATTCATTTCACACATATGACTGTATTTAATTACATTATTACTTCTTAATGATACATGTAACTTATTTTACAATCATACTAAAATGATAGATGACTTTTATATTATTTTACAAGTATTTACTTTCTTTTCAGTGAATCTTTAAAATTTTTAACATACCTTCATCAATTTTAATTACAAAAATTTACATAATTTAACCTAATCTTTGTATTGATAGTATACTTTGCACTGTTATAATGACATTTCTTTTTCTTTTTAGGCCATTCATAAATACATGTTGATTGTCCGAGTTTATTAATTCAATTTGTTTCAACCAACATCATCGTGTGTCATCTAAGAGGTTCCATTAGTCCGTGCGTGCTCATAGGATTGGACTCAATGTAAAATGTATTAGTAATTTAAAATGCAGTTATTTAATACATCTTAATTTATATTTTGTACATATCTAAGCATACATTTCACACATATGACTGTATTTAATTACATAATTACTTGTTAATGATACATGTAACTTATTTAACAATGTTATAAAAATGATAGATGAGTTTTATATTATATTTCAAGTATTTATTTTATTTTTATTAATTTTCTTCCATTTTTTACATACATTTATCAATTTTAATTACAAGATTTACATAATTTAACATAATCTTAATATTGATAGTATACATTGCCCTGTTATAATGACATTTCTTTTTCTTTTTAGGTCATTCATAAATACATGTTGATTGTCAGAGTTAATTTATGCAATGTGTTTCATCCAACATCGTTGAGTGTCATCTAAGAGGTTCCATTGGTCTGTACGTGCTCATATAATTGTACTCAATGTAATATGTAAAAGTTATTTAAAATGCAGTTATTTAATACATCTTAATTCATATTTTGTACTTATCTAAGCATACATTTCACACATATGACCGTATTTAATTACATAATTACTTGCTAATGATACATGTAACTTATTTTACAATCATACAAAAATGATAGATGAGTTTTATATTATATTTCAAGTATTTATGTTATTTTTTTAAATTTTTTCCCATTTTTAACACACATATATCAATTTTAATTACAAGATTTACATAATTTAACCTAATCTTTATATTGATAGTATACTTTGCCCTGTTATCATAACATTTCTTTTTCTCTTTAAGTCATTCATAAATACATGTGGACTGCTTGAGCTTATTCATTCAATTTGTTTCAACCAACATCATCGTATGTCATCTAAGAGGTTCCATTGGCGTGTGCGTGCTCATAGTATTGGACTCAATTTGATATGTAAAAGTAATTTAAAATGCTGTTATTTAATACATCATAATTTATATTGTGTACATATCTAAGCATAAATTTCACACATATGACTATATTTAGTTACATAAATAATTGTTAATGATACATGTTACCTATTTAACAATGTTATAAAAATGATAGATGAGTTTTATATTATATTTCAAGTATTTATTTTATTTTTTTTAATTTTTTCCCATTTTTAACACACTTATATCAATTTTAATTACAAGATTTACATAATTTAACCTAATCTTTATATTGATACAATACTTTGCCCTGTTATAATGACATTTATTTTTCTTTTTAGGTCATTCATAAATACATGTTGATTGTCCGAGTTTATTAATTCAATGTGTTTCATCCAACATCGTTGAATGTCATCTAAGAGTTTTGATTGGCCTGTACGTGCTCATAGGATTGGACTTAATGAAATATGTAATAGTTATTTAAAATGCAGTTATTTAATACATCTTAATTTATATTTTGTAAAAATCTAAGCATACATTTCACACATATGACTGTATTTAATTACATAATTTCTTGTTAATGATACATGTAACTATTTTAAAATCATATTAAAAATATGATGGATGAGTTTTATATTATAATTGAAGTCTTTATTCTATTATTTTTAATTTTTTACCATTTTTAACATACATTTATCATTTTAATTACAAGATTTACATAATTTAACTTAATCATTAATTGATAGTATAATTTACATTTAGATTTACATAATTTAACATTATCTTTAATTGATAGTATACTTTGCCCTGTTATAATGACATTTCTTTTTCTTTTTAGTTCATTCATAAATACATGTTGATTGTCCGAGTTTATTAATTCAATTTGTTTCATCCAACATCATCGTGTGTCATCTAAGAGGATCCATTGGCCTGTATGTGTTCATAGGATAGGACTCAATTTGATATGTAAATGTAATTTAAAATGCTGTTATTTAATACATCATAATTTATATTTTGTACATATCTAAACATTCATTTCACACATATGACTGTATTTAATTACATTATTACTTCTTAATGATACATGTAACTTATTTTACAATCATACTAAAATGATAGATGACTTTTATATTATTTTACAAGTATTTACTTTCTTTTCAGTGAATCTTTAAAATTTTTAACATACCTTCATCAATTTTAATTACAAAAATTTACATAATTTAACCTAATCTTTGTATTGATAGTATACTTTGCACTGTTATAATGACATTTCTTTTTCTTTTTAGGCCATTCATAAATACATGTTGATTGTCCGAGTTTATTAATTCAATTTGTTTCAACCAACATCATCGTGTGTCATCTAAGAGGTTCCATTAGTCCGTGCGTGCTCATAGGATTGGACTCAATGTAAAATGTATTAGTAATTTAAAATGCAGTTATTTAATACATCTTAATTTATATTTTGTACATATCTAAGCATACATTTCACACATATGACTGTATTTAATTACATAATTACTTGTTAATGATACATGTAACTTATTTAACAATGTTATAAAAATGATAGATGAGTTTTATATTATATTTCAAGTATTTATTTTATTTTTATTATTTTCTACCATTTTTTACATACATTTATCAATTTTAATTACAAGATTTACATAATTTAACATAATCTTAATATTGATAGTATACATTGCCCTGTTATAATGACATTTCTTTTTCTTTTTAGGTCATTCATAAATACATGTTGATTGTCAGAGTTAATTTATGCAATGTGTTTCATCCAACATCATCGTGTGTCATCTAAGAGGATCCATTGGCCTGTATGTGTTCATAGGATAGGACTCAATTTGATATGTAAAAGTAATTTAAAATGCTGTTATTTAATACATCATAATTTATATTTTGTACATATCTAAGCATACATTTCACACATATGACTGTATTTAAAAACATAATTAATTGTGAATGATACATGTTACCTATTTTAAAATGATATTAAAATGATAGATGAGTTTTATATTATATTTCAAGTATTTATGTTATTTTTTTAAATTTTTTCCCATTTTTAACACACTTATATCAATTTTAATTACAAGATTTACATAATTTAACCTAATCTTTATATTGATACAATACTTTGCCCTGTTATCTTAACATTTATTTTTCTCCTTAGGTCATTCATAAATACATGTTGATTGTCAGAGTTAATTTATTCAATGTGTTTCATCCAACATCGTTGAGTGTCATCTAAGAGGTTCCATTGGCGTGTGCGGGCTCATAGGATTGGACTCAATTTGATATGTAAAAGTAATTTAAGATGCAGTTATTTAATACATCATTATTTATATTTTGTACATATCTAAGCATACATTTACACATATGACTGTTTTTAATTACATAATTACTTGTTAATGATACATGTTACCTATTTTACAATGATATTAAAATGAAAGATGAGTTTTATATTATATTTCAAGTATTAATTTTTTTTTTATTAATTTTTTCCAATTTTTAACATTCATTTATCAATTTAAATTACCAGATTTACATAATTTAACTTAATCTTTAATTGATAGTTTAATTTGACCTGTTATAATGACATTTCTTTTTCTTTTTAGGTCATTCATAAATACATGTTGATTGTCAGAGTTAATTGATTCAATGTGTTTCATCTAACATACTTGAGTGTCATCTAGGAGGTTCCGTTGGCTGTGCGTGCTCATAGTATTGGACTCAATTTGATATGTAAAAGTAATTTAAAATGCAGTTATTTAAAACATCTTAATTTATATTTAATACATATCTCAGCATACATTTCACACATATGACTTTATTTAATTACACAATTACTTGTTAATGATACATGTAATTTATTTTACAATCATTTAAAAATGATAGATGAATTTTATATTATTTTACAAGTATTTATTTTCTTTTCAGTGATTCTTTACCTTTTTTAACATACGTTCATCAATTTTAATTACAAGATTTACATAATTTAACATAATCTTTATATTGATAGTATAGTTGCCCTGTTATCTTAACATTTATTTTTCTCCTTAGGTCATTCATAAATACATGTTGATTGTCCGAGTTTATTAATTCAATTTGTTTCATCCAACATCATCGTGTGTCATCTAAGAGGATCCATTGGCCTGTATGTGTTCATAGGATAGATCTCAATTTGATATGTAAAAGTAATTTAAAATGCTGTTATTTAATACATCATAATTTATATTGTGTACATATCTAAGCATAAATTTCACACATATGACTATATTTAGTTACATAAATAATTGTTAATGATACATGTTACCTATTTAACTATGTTATAAAAATTATAGATGAGTTTTATATTATATTTCAAGTATTTATTTTATTTTTATTAATTTTCTACCATTTTTTACATACATTTATCAATTTTAATTACAAGATTTACATAATTTAACATAATCTTAATATTGATAGTATACATTGCCCTGTTATAATGACATTTCTTTTTCTTTTTAGGTCATTCATAAATACATGTTGATTGTCAGAGTTAATTTATGCAATGTGTTTCATCCAACATCGTTGAGTGTCATCTAAGAGGTTCCATTGGTCTGTACGTGCTCATATAATTGTACTCAATGTAATATGTAAAAGTTATTTAAAATGCAGTTATTTAATACATCTTAATTCATATTTTGTACTTATCTAAGCATACATTTCACACATATGACCGTATTTAATTACATAATTACTTGCTAATGATACATGTAACTTATTTTACAATCGTACTAAAATGATAGATGAGTTTTATATTATATTTCAAGTATTTATGTTATTTTTTTAAATTTTTTCCCATTTTTAACACACTTATATCAATTTTAATTACAAGATTTACATAATTTAACCTAATCTTTATATTGATACAATACTTTGCCCTGTTATCTTAACATTTATTTTTCTCCTTAGGTCATTCATAAATACATGTTGATTGTCAGAGTTAATTTATTCAATGTGTTTCATCCAACATCGTTGAGTGTCATCTAAGAGGTTCCATTGGTCTGTACGTGCTCATATAATTATACTCAATGTAATATGTAAAATTTATTTAAAATGCAGTTATTTAATACATCTTAATTCATATTTTGTACATATCTCAGCATACATTTCACACATATGACTTTATTTAATTACACAATTACTTGTTAATGATACATGTAATTTATTTTACAATCATTTAAAAATGATAGATGAATTTTATATTATTTTACAAGTATTTATTTTCTTTTCAGTGATTCTTTACCTTTTTTAACATACGTTCATCAATTTTAATTACAAGATTTACATAATTTAACATAATCTTTATACTGATAGTATACGTTGCCCTGTTATCTTAACATTTATTTTTCTCCTTAGGTCATTCATAAATACATGTTGATTGTCCGAGTTAATTAATTCAATTTGTTTCAACCTACATCATCGTGTGTCATCTAAGAGGTTCCATTAGTCCGTGCACGTTCATAGGATAGGTCTCAATTTGATATCTAAAAGTAATTTAAAATGCTGTTATTTAATACATCATAATTTATATTGTGTACATATCTAAGCATAAATTTCACACATATGACTATATTTAGTTACATAATTTCTTGTTAATGATACATGTAACTTATTTTACAATCATACTAAAATGATAGATGAGTTTTATATTATATTTCAAGTATTTATTTTATTTTTTTAAATTTTTTAACATTTTTAACAAACATATATCAATTTTAATTACAAGATTTACCTCATTTAACCTAATCTTTATATTGATAGTATACTTTGCCCTGTTATCATAACATTTCTTTTTCTCTTAACGTCATTCATAAATACATGTTTATTGTCCGAGTTTATTCATTGAATTTGTTTCAACCAACATCATCGTGTGACATCTTAGAGGTTCCATTCGCCTGTACTTGCTCATTGGATTTTCCTCAATGTAATATGTAAAAGTAATTTAAAATGCAGTTATTTACTACATCTTAATTTATATCTTATACATATCTAAGCATACATTTCTCACATATGACTGTATTTAATTACATAATTACTTGTTAATGATACATGTTACCTATTTTACAATGATAATAAACTGATAGATGAGTTTTATATTATATTTCAAGTCTTTATTCTATTTTTTTTAATTTTCTACCATTTTTTACATACATTTATCAATTTTAATTACAAGATTTACATAATTTAACTTAATCTTTATATTAATAGTATACTTTGCCCTGTTATAATGACATTTATTTTTCTTTTTAGGTCATTCATAAATACATTTTGAATGTCAGAGTTAATTAATTCAATGTGTTTCATCCAACATCCTTGAGTGTCATCTAGGAGGTTCCGTTGGCTGTGCGTGCTCATAGTATTGGACTCGATTTGATATGTAAAAGTAATTTAAAAAGCAGTTATTTAATACATCTTAATTTATATTTTGTACATATCTAAGCATAAATTTCATACATATGACTGTATTTAATTACATAAATAATTGTTAATGATACATGTTACCTATTTTACAATGATAATAAAATGATAGATGAGCTTTATTTTATATTTCAAGTCTTTATTCTATTTTTTTTAATTTTCTACCATTTTTTACATACATTTATCAATTTTAATTACAAGATTTACATAATTTAACTTAATCTTTATATTAATAGTATACTTTGCCCTGTTATAATGACATTTATTTTTCTTTTTAGGTCATTCATAAATACATGTTGATTGTCCGAGTTTATTAATTCAATGTGTTTCATCCAACATCGTTGAATGTCATCTAAGAGTTTTGATTGGCCTGTACGTGCTCATAGGATTGGACTTAATGAAATATGTAATAGTTATTTAAAATGCAGTTATTTAATACATCTTAATTTATATTTTGTAAAAATCTAAGCATACATTTCACACATATGACTGTATTTAATTACATAATTTCTTGTTAATGATACATGTAACTATTTTAAAATCATATTAAAAATATGATGGATGAGTTTTATATTATAATTGAAGTCTTTATTCTATTATTTTTAATTTTTTACCATTTTTAACATACATTTATCATTTTAATTACAAGATTTACATAATATAACTTAATCTTTAATTGATAGTATAATTTACATTTAGATTTACATAATTTAACATTATCTTTAATTGATAGTATACTTTGCCCTGTTATAATGACATTTCTTTTTCTTTTTAGGTCATTCATAAATACATGTTGATTGTCCAAGTTTATTAATTCAATTTGTTTCATCCAACATCATCGTGTGTCATCTAAGAGGATCCATTGGCCTGTATGTGTTCATAGGATAGGACTCAATTTGATATGTAAAAGTAATTTAAAATGCTGTTATTTAATACATCATAATTTATATTTTGTACATATCTAAGCATACATTTCACACATATGACTGTATTTAAAAACTTAATTACTTGCTAATGATACATGTAACTTATTTTACAATCATACTAAAATGATTGATGAGTTTTATATTATATTTCAAGTATTTATGTTATTTTTTTTAATTTTTTAACATTTTTAACACACATATATCAATTTTAATTACAAGATTTACATAATTTAACCTAATCTTTATATTGATAGTATACTTTGCCCTGTTATCATAACATTTCTTTTTCTCTTCAGGTCATTCATAAATACATGTTGATTGTCCGAGATTATTCATTCAATTTGTTTCAACCAACATCATCGTGTGAAATCTAAGAGGTTCCATTGGCCTGTGCGTGCTCATAGGATTGGACTCAATTTGATATGTAAAAGTAATTTATAATCCAGTTATTTAATACATCATAATTTATATTTTGTACATATCTAAGCATACATTTCACACATATGACTGTATTTAAAAACTTAATTACTTGCTAATGATACATGTAACTTATTTTACAATCATACTAAAATGATTGATGAGTTTTATATTATATTTCAAGTATTTATGTTGTTTTTTTAAATTTTTTAACATTTTTAACACACATATATCAATTTTAATTACAAGATTTACATAATTTAACCTAATCTTTATATTGATAGTATACTTTGCCCTGTTATCATAACATTTCTTTTTCTCTTCAGGTCATTCATAAATACATGTTGATTGTCCAAGTTTATTAATTCAATTTGTTTCATCCAACATCATCGTGTGTCATCTAAGAGGATCCATTGGCCTGTATGTGTTCATAGGATAGGACTCGATTTGATATGTAAAAGTAATTTAAAAAGCAGTTATTTAATACATCTTAATTTATATTTTGTAAATTTCTAAGCATACATTTCATACATATGACTGTATTTAATTACATAAATAATTGTTAATGATACATGTAACTTATTTTACAATCATATTAAAATGATAGATGAGTTATATATTATATTTCAATTATTTATTCTATTTTTTTTAATTTTTTTCCATTTTTAACATACATTTATCATTTTAATTACAAGATTTACATAATTTAACTTAATCTTTAATTGATAGTATACTTTGCCCTGTTATAATCACATTTATTTTTCTTTTTAGGTCATTCATAAATACATGTTGATTGACCGAGTTTATTCATTCTATTTGTTTCAACCAACATCATCGTGTGTCATCTAAGAGGTTCCATTTGCATGTGCGTGCTCATAGGATTGGACTCAATTTGATATGTAAAAGTAATTTAAAATGCAGTTATTTAATACATCTTAATTTTTATTTTGTACATATCTAAGCATACATTTCACACATATGACTGTATTTAATTACACAATTACTTGTTAATGATACATGTAACTTATTTTACAATCATACTAAAATGATAGATGAGTTTTATATTATATTTCAAGTATTTATTTTATTTTTTTAAATTTTTTAACATTTTTAACAAACATATATCAATTTTAATTACAAGATTTACCTCATTTAACCTAATCTTTATATTGATAGTTTACTTTGCCCTGTTATCATAACATTTATTTTTCTCTTAACGTCATTCATAAATACATGTTTATTGTCCGAGTTTATTCATTGAATTTGTTTCAACCAACATCATCGTGTGACATCTTAGAGGTTCCATTCGCCTGTACTTGCTCATTGGATTTTCCTGAATGTAATATGTAAAAGTAATTTAAAATGCAGTTATTTACTACATCTTAATTTATATCTTATACATATCTAAGCATACATTTCTCACATATGACTGTATTTAGTTACATTATTACTTGTTAATGATACATGTTACCTATTTTACAATGATAATAAAATGATAGATGAGTTTTATATTATATTTCAAGTCTTTATTCTATTTTTTTTAATTTTCTACCATTTTTTACATACATTTATCAATTTTAATTACAAGATTTACATAATTTAACTTAATCATTAATTAATAGTATAATTTACATTTAGATTTACATAATTTAACATTATCTTTAATTGATAGTATACTTTGCCCTGTTATAATGACATTTCTTTTTCTTTTTAGGTCATTCATAAATACATGTTGATTGTCAGAATTAATTAATTCAATGTGTTTCATCTAACATACTTGAGTGTCATCTAGGAGGTTCCGTTGGCTGTGCGTGCTCATAGTATTGGACTCAATTTGATATGTAAAATTAATTTAAAAAGCAGTTTTTTAAAACATCTTAATTTATATTTAATACATATCTCAGCATACATTTCACACATATGACTTTATTTAATAACACAATTACTTGTTAATGATACATGTAATTTATTTTACAATCATTTAAAAATGATAGATGAATTTTATATTATTTTACAAGTATTTATTTTCTTTTCAGTGATTCTTTACCTTTTTTAACATACGTTCATCAATTTTAATTACAAGATTTACATAATTTAACATAATCTTTATATTGATAGTATACGTTGCCCTGTTATCTTAACATTTATTTTTCTCCTTAGGTCATTCATAAATACATGTGGACAGCTTGAGCTTATTCATTCAATTTGTTTCAACCAACATCATCGTGTGTCATCTAAGAGGTTCCATTGGCCTGTGCGTGCTCATAGGATTGGACTCAATGTAATATGTAAAAGTAATTTAAAATGCAGTTATTTAATACATCTTAATTTATATTTTGTACATATCTAAGAATACATTTCACACATATGACTGTATTTAATTACATAATTACTTGTTAATGATACATGTAACTTATTTTACAATCATACTAAAATGATAGATGAGTTTTTTATTATATTTCAAGTTTTTATTCTATTTTTTTAAATTTTTTCCCATTTTTAACACTCATTTATCAATTTAAATTTCAAGATTTACATAATTTAACATAATCTTTATATTGATAGTATACTTTGCCCTGTTATCATAACATTTCTTTTTCTCTTTAGGTCATTCATAAATACATGTTGATTGTCCGAGATTATTCATTCAATTTGTTTCAACCAACATCATCGTGTGACATCTAAGAGGTTCCATTGGCCTGTGCGTGCTCATAGGATTGGACTCAATTTGATATGTAAAAGTAATTTATAATCCAGTTATTTAATACATCTTAATTTATATCTTATACATATCTAAGCATACATTTCTCACATATGACTGTATTTAATTACATAATTACTTGTTAATGATACATGTTACCTATTTTACAATGATAATAAAATGATAGATGAGTTTTATATTATATTTCAAGTATTTATTTTATTTTTTTTAATTTTTTCCCATTTTTAACATACATTTATCAATTTAAATTACAGGATTTACATAATTTAACATAATCTTTATATTGATACAATACTTTGCCCTGTTATAATGACATTTATTTTTCTTTTTAGGTCATTCATAAATACATGTTGATTGTCCGAGTTTATTAATTCAATGTGTTTCATCCAACATCGTTGAATGTCATCTAAGAGTTTCGATTGGCTTGTACGTGCTCATAGGATTGGACTCTATGTAATATGTAATAGTAATTTTCAATGCAGTTATTTAATACATCTTAATTTATATTTTGTAAAAATCTAAGCATACATTTCACACATATGACTGTATTTAATTACATAATTTCTTGTTAATGATACATGTAACTATTTTAAAATCATATTAAAAATATGATGGATGAGTTTTATATTATAATTGAAGTCTTTATTCTATTATTTTTAATTTTTTACCATTTTTAACATACATTTATCATTTTAATTACAAGATTTACATAATTTAACTTAATCTTTAATTGATAGTATAATTTATATTTAGATTTACATAATTTAACATTATCTTTAATTGATAGTATACTTTGCCCTGTTATAATGACATTTCTTTTTCTTTTTAGGTCATTCATAAATACATGTTGATTGTCCGAGTTTATTAATTCAATTTGTTTCATCCAACATCATCGTGTGTCATCTAAGAGGATCCATTGGCCTGTATGTGTTCATAGGATAGGACTCAATTTGATATGTAAAAGTAATTTAAAATGCTGTTATTTAATACATCATAATTTATATTTTGTACATATCTAAGCATACATTTCACACATATGACTGTATTTAAAAACATAATTACTTGCTAATGATACATGTAACTTATTTTACAATCATATTAAAATGATTGATGAGTTTTATATTATATTTCAAGTATTTATGTTATTTTTTTAAATTTTTTAACATTTTTAACATACATTTATCTATTTAATTACAAGATTTACATAATTTAACTTAATCTGTAATTGATAGTATACTTTGCCCTGTTATAATGACAGATGAGTTTTACATTATATATCAAGTATTTACTTTATTTATTTTTATTTTTTACCATTTTTAACATACATTTATCAATTTTAATTACAAGATTTACATAATTTAACATAATCTTTGTATTGATAGCATACTTTGCACTGTTATAATGACATTTCATTTTCTTTTTAGGTCATTCCTAAATACATGTTGATTTTCAGAGTTAATTAATTCTATGTGTTTCATCCAACATTGTTGAGTGTCATCTAAGAGGTTCCATTGGCCTGTTCATGCTCATATGATTGGACTCAATGTAATATGTAAAAGTAATTTAAAATGCAGTTATTTAATACATCTTAATTTATATTTTGTACATATCTAAGCATACATTTCACACATATGACTGTATTTAATTACATAATTACTTGTTAATGATACATGTAACTTATTTTACAATCATACTAAAATGATAGATGTGTTTTATATTATATTTCAAGTATTTATTCTATTTTTTTTAATTATTTACCATTTTTAACATACATTTATCAATTTAAATTACAAGATTTACATAATTTAACATAATCTTTATATTTATACAATACTTTGCCCTGTTATAATGACATTTATTTTTCTTTTCAGGTCATTCATAAATACATGTTGATTGTCCGAGTTTATTAATTCAATGTGTTTCATCCAACATCGTTGAATGTCATCTAAGAGTATTGATTGGCCTGTACGTGCTCATAGGATTGGACTTAATGAAATATGTAATAGTTATTTAAAATGCAGTTATTTAATACATCTTAATTTATATTTTGTAAAAATCTAAGCATACATTTCACACATATGACTGTATTTAATTACATAATTTCTTGTTAATGATACATGTAACTATTTTAAAATCATATTAAAAATATGATGGATGAGTTTTATATTATAATTGAAGTCTTTATTCTATTATTTTTAATTTTTTACCATTTTTAACATACATTTATCATTTTAATTACAAGATTTACATAATTTAACATTATCTTTAATTGATAGTATACTTTGCCCTGTTATAATGACATTTCTTTTTCTTTTTAGGTCATTCATAAATACATGTTGATTGTCCGAGTTTATTAATTCAATTTGTTTCATCCAACATCATCGTGTGTCATCTAAGAGGATCCATTGGCCTGTATGTGTTCATAGGATAGGACTCAATTTGATATGTAAAAGTAATTTAAAATGCTGTTATTTAATACATCATAATTTATATTTTGTACATATCTAAACATTCATTTCACACATATGACTGTATTTAATTACATTATTACTTCTTAATGATACATGTAACTTATTTTACAATCATACTAAAATGATAGATGACTTTTATATTATTTTACAAGTATTTACTTTCTTTTCAGTGAATCTTTAAAATTTTTAACATACCTTCATCAATTTTAATTACAAAAATTTACATAATTTAACCTAATCTTTGTATTGATAGTATACTTTGCACTGTTATAATGACATTTCTTTTTCTTTTTAGGCCATTCATAAATACATGTTGATTGTCCGAGTTTATTAATTCAATTTGTTTCAACCAACATCATCGTGTGTCATCTAAGAGGTTCCATTAGTCCGTGCGTGCTCATAGGATTGGACTCAATGTAAAATGTATTAGTAATTTAAAATGCAGTTATTTAATACATCTTAATTTATATTTTGTACATATCTAAGCATACATTTCACACATATGACTGTATTTAATTACATAATTACTTGTTAATGATACATGTAACTTATTTAACAATGTTATAAAAATGATAGATGAGTTTTATATTATATTTCAAGTATTTATTTTATTTTTATTAATTTTCTTCCATTTTTTACATACATTTATCAATTTTAATTACAAGATTTACATAATTTAACATAATCTTAATATTGATAGTATACATTGCCCTGTTATAATGACATTTCTTTTTCTTTTTAGGTCATTCATAAATACATGTTGATTGTCAGAGTTAATTTATGCAATGTGTTTCATCCAACATCGTTGAGTGTCATCTAAGAGGTTCCATTGGTCTGTACGTGCTCATATAATTGTACTCAATGTAATATGTAAAAGTTATTTAAAATGCAGTTATTTAATACATCTTAATTCATATTTTGTACTTATCTAAGCATACATTTCACACATATGACCGTATTTAATTACATAATTACTTGCTAATGATACATGTAACTTATTTTACAATCATACAAAAATGATAGATGAGTTTTATATAATATTTCAAGTATTTATGTTATTTTTTTAAATTTTTTCCCATTTTTAACACACATATATCAATTTTAATTACAAGATTTACATAATTTAACCTAATCTTTATATTGATAGTATACTTTGCCCTGTTATCATAACATTTCTTTTTCTCTTTAAGTCATTCATAAATACATGTGGACTGCTTGAGCTTATTCATTCAATTTGTTTCAACCAACATCATCGTATGTCATCTAAGAGGTTCCATTGGCGTGTGCGTGCTCATAGTATTGGACTCAATTTGATATGTAAAAGTAATTTAAAAAGCAGTTATTTAAAACATCTTAATTTATATTTAATACATATCTCAGCATACATTTCACACATATGACTTTATTTAATTACACAATTACTTGTTAATGATACATGTAATTTATTTTACAATCATTTAAAAATGATAGATGAATTTTATATTATTTTACAAGTATTTATTTTCTTTTCAGTGATTCTTTACCTTTTTTAACATACGTTCATCAATTTTAATTACAAGATTTACATAATTTAACATAATCTTTATATTGATAGTATACGTTGCCCTGTTATCTTAACATTTATTTTTCTCCTTAGGTCATTCATAAATACATGTTGATTGTCCGAGTTTATTAATTCAATTTGTTTCATCCAACATCATCGTGTGTCATCTAAGAGGATCCATTGGCCTGTATGTGTTCATAGGATAGATCTCAATTTGATATGTAAAAGTAATTTAAAATGCTGTTATTTAATACATCATAATTTATATTGTGTACATATCTAAGCATAAATTTCACACATATGACTATATTTAGTTACATAAATAATTGTTAATGATACATGTTACCTATTTAACAATGTTATAAAAATGATAGATGAGTTTTATATTATATTTCAAGTATTTATTTTATTTTTTTTAATTTTTTCCCATTTTTAACACACTTATATCAATTTTAATTACAAGATTTACATAATTTAACCTAATCTTTATATTGATACAATACTTTGCCCTGTTATAATGACATTTATTTTTCTTTTTAGGTCATTCATAAATACATGTTGATTGTCCGAGTTTATTAATTCAATGTGTTTCATCCAACATCGTTGAATGTCATCTAAGAGTTTTGATTGGCCTGTACGTGCTCATAGGATTGGACTTAATGAAATATGTAATAGTTATTTAAAATGCAGTTATTTAATACATCTTAATTTATATTTTGTAAAAATCTAAGCATACATTTCACACATATGACTGTATTTAATTACATAATTTCTTGTTAATGATACATGTAACTATTTTAAAATCATATTAAAAATATGATGGATGAGTTTTATATTATAATTGAAGTCTTTATTCTATTATTTTTAATTTTTTACCATTTTTAACATACATTTATCATTTTAATTACAAGATTTACATAATTTAACTTAATCATTAATTGATAGTATAATTTACATTTAGATTTACATAATTTAACATTATCTTTAATTGATAGTATACTTTGCCCTGTTATAATGACATTTCTTTTTCTTTTTAGTTCATTCATAAATACATGTTGATTGTCCGAGTTTATTAATTCAATTTGTTTCATCCAACATCATCGTGTGTCATCTAAGAGGATCCATTGGCCTGTATGTGTTCATAGGATAGGACTCAATTTGATATGTAAATGTAATTTAAAATGCTGTTATTTAATACATCATAATTTATATTTTGTACATATCTAAACATTCATTTCACACATATGACTGTATTTAATTACATTATTACTTCTTAATGATACATGTAACTTATTTTACAATCATACTAAAATGTTCGATGACTTTTATATTATTTTACAAGTATTTACTTTCTTTTCAGTGAATCTTTAAAATTTTTAACATACCTTCATCAATTTTAATTACAAAAATTTACATAATTTAACCTAATCTTTGTATTGATAGTACACTTTGCACTGTTATAATGACATTTCTTTTTCTTTTTAGGCCATTCATAAATACATGTTGATTGTCCGAGTTTATTAATTCAATTTGTTTCAACCAACATCATCGTGTGTCATCTAAGAGGTTCCATTAGTCCGTGCGTGCTCATAGGATTGGACTCAATGTAAAATGTATTAGTAATTTAAAATGCAGTTATTTAATACATCTTAATTTATATTTTGTACATATCTAAGCATACATTTCACACATATGACTGTATTTAATTACATAATTACTTGTTAATGATACATGTAACTTATTTAACAATGTTATAAAAATGATAGATGAGTTTTATATTATATTTCAAGTATTTATTTTATTTTTATTATTTTCTACCATTTTTTACATACATTTATCAATTTTAATTACAAGATTTACATAATTTAACATAATCTTAATATTGATAGTATACATTGCCCTGTTATAATGACATTTCTTTTTCTTTTTAGGTCATTCATAAATACATGTTGATTGTCAGAGTTAATTTATGCAATGTGTTTCATCCAACATCATCGTGTGTCATCTAAGAGGATCCATTGGCCTGTATGTGTTCATAGGATAGGACTCAATTTGATATGTAAAAGTAATTTAAAATGCTGTTATTTAATACATCATAATTTATATTTTGTACATATCTAAGCATACATTTCACACATATGACTGTATTTAAAAACATAATTAATTGTGAATGATACATGTTACCTATTTTAAAATGATATTAAAATGATAGATGAGTTTTATATTATATTTCAAGTATTTATGTTATTTTTTTAAATTTTTTCCCATTTTTAACACACTTATATCAATTTTAATTACAAGATTTACATAATTTAACCTAATCTTTATATTGATACAATACTTTGCCCTGTTATCTTAACATTTATTTTTCTCCTTAGGTCATTCATAAATACATGTTGATTGTCAGAGTTAATTTATTCAATGTGTTTCATCCAACATCGTTGAGTGTCATCTAAGAGGTTCCATTGGCGTGTGCGGGCTCATAGGATTGGACTCAATTTGATATGTAAAAGTAATTTAAGATGCAGTTATTTAATACATCATTATTTATATTTTGTACATATCTAAGCATACATTTACACATATGACTGTTTTTAATTACATAATTACTTGTTAATGATACATGTTACCTATTTTACAATGATATTAAAATGAAAGATGAGTTTTATATTATATTTCAAGTATTAATTTTTTTTTTATTAATTTTTTCCAATTTTTAACATTCATTTATCAATTTAAATTACCAGATTTACATAATTTAACTTAATCTTTAATTGATAGTTTAATTTGACCTGTTATAATGACATTTCTTTTTCTTTTTAGGTCATTCATAAATACATGTTGATTGTCAGAGTTAATTGATTCAATGTGTTTCATCTAACATACTTGAGTGTCATCTAGGAGGTTCCGTTGGCTGTGCGTGCTCATAGTATTGGACTCAATTTGATATGTAAAAGTAATTTAAAATGCAGTTATTTAAAACATCTTAATTTATATTTAATACATATCTCAGCATACATTTCACACATATGACTTTATTTAATTACACAATTACTTGTTAATGATACATGTAATTTATTTTACAATCATTTAAAAATGATAGATGAATTTTATATTATTTTACAAGTATTTATTTTCTTTTCAGTGATTCTTTACCTTTTTTAACATACGTTCATCAATTTTAATTACAAGATTTACATAATTTAACATAATCTTTATATTGATAGTATAGTTGCCCTGTTATCTTAACATTTATTTTTCTCCTTAGGTCATTCATAAATACATGTTGATTGTCCGAGTTTATTAATTCAATTTGTTTCATCCAACATCATCGTGTGTCATCTAAGAGGATCCATTGGCCTGTATGTGTTCATAGGATAGATCTCAATTTGATATGTAAAAGTAATTTAAAATGCTGTTATTTAATACATCATAATTTATATTGTGTACATATCTAAGCATAAATTTCACACATATGACTATATTTAGTTACATAAATAATTGTTTATGATACATTTTACCTATTTAACAATGTTATAAAAATGATAGATGAGTTTTATACTATATTTCAAGTATTTATTTTTTTTTTTTAATTTTTTCCCATTTTTAACATACATTTATCATTTTAATTACAAGATTTACATAATTTAACTTAATCTTTAATTGATAGTATAATTTACATTTAGATTTACATAATTTAACATTATCTTTAATTGATAGTATACTTTGCCCTGTTATAATGACATTTCTTTTTCTTTTTAGGTCATTCATAAATACATGTTGATTGTCCGAGTTTATTAATTCAATTTGTTTCATCCAACATCATCGTGTGTCATCTAAGAGGATCCATTGGCCTGTATGTGTTCATAGGATAGGACTCAATTTGATATGTAAAAGTAATTTAAAATGCTGTTATTTAATACATCATAATTTATATTTTGTACATATCTAAGCATACATTTCACACATATGACTGTATTTAAAAACATAATTAATTGTGAATGATACATGTTACCTATTTTAAAATGATATTAAAATGATAGATGAGTTTTATATTATATTTCAAGTATTTGTTTTATTTTTTTAAATTTTTTCCCATTTTTAACATTCATTTATCAATTTAAATTACAAGATTTACATAATTTAACATAATCTTTATATTGATAGTATACTTTGCCCTGTTATCTTAACATTTATTTTTCTCCTTAGGTCATTCATAAATACATGTTTATTGTCCGAGTTTATTCATTCAATTTGTTTCAACCAACATCATCGTGTGACATCTTAGAGGTCCATTGGCCTGTACGTGCTCATAGGATTGGACTCAATGTAATATGTAAAAGTAATTTAAAATGCAGTTATTTAATACGTCATAATTTATATTGTGTACATATCTAAGCATACATTTCACACATATGACTGTATTTAATTACATAAATAATTGTTAATGATACATGTTACCTATTTAACAATGTTATAAAAATGATAGATGAGTTTTATATTATATTTCAAGTATTAATATTATTTTTTATTAATTTTTTCCCATTTTTAACATACATTTATCAATTTTAATTACAAGATTTACATTATTTAACAAAATCTTTGTATTGATGGTAGACTTTGCACTGTTATAATGACAGATGAGTTTTACATTACATATCAAGTATTTATTATTTTTTTTTTAATTTTTTACCATTCTTAACATACATTTATCAATTTTAATTACAAGATTTACATAATTTAACATAATCTTTGTATTGATAGTATACTTTGCACTGTTATAATGACATTTCTTTTTCATTTTAGGCCATTCATAAATACATGTTGATTGTCTGAGTTTATTAATTCAATTTGTTTCAACCAACATCATCGTGTGTCATCTAAGAGGATCCATTAGTCCGTGCACGTACATAGGATAGGTCTCAATTTGATATGTAAAAGTAATTTAAAATGCTGTTATTTAATACATCATGATTTATATTGTGTACATATCTAAGCATAAATTTCACACATATGACTATATTTAGTTACATAAATAATTGTTAATGATACATGTTACCTATTTAACTATGTTATAAAATTTATAGATGAGTTTTATATTATATTTCAAGTATTTATTTTATTTTTTTTTAATTTTTTCCCATTTTTAACATACATTTATCAATTTAAATTACAAGATTTACATAATTTAACATAATCTTTATATTGATA
Source organism: Periphyllus acericola (assembly GCA_949715065.1). Taxonomy (NCBI): domain Eukaryota; kingdom Metazoa; phylum Arthropoda; class Insecta; order Hemiptera; family Aphididae; genus Periphyllus; species Periphyllus acericola. The sequence continues at coordinate 7,071,549 of OX454264.1, read as the reverse complement.
CAATACTTTGCCCTGTTATAATGACATTTATTTTTCTTTTTAGGTCATTCATAAATACATGTTGATTGTCCGAGTTTATTAATTCAATGTGTTTCATCCAACATCGTTGAATGTCATCTAAGAGTTTCGATTGGCTTGTACGTGCTCATAGGATTGGACTCAATGTAATATGTAATAGTAATTTAAAATGCAGTTATTTAATACATCTTAATTTATATTTTGTAAAAATCTAAGCATACATTTCACACATATGACTGTATTTAATTACATAATTACTTGTTAATGATACATGTAACTTATTTAACAATGTTATAAAAATGATAGATGAGTTTTATATTATATTTCAAGTATTTATTTTATTTTTATTAATTTTCTACCATTTTTTACATACATTTATCAATTTTAATTACAAGATTTACATAATTTAACATAATCTTAATATTGATAGTATACATTGCCCTGTTATAGTGACATTTCTTTTTCTTTTTAGGTCATTCATAAATACATGTTGATTGTCAGAGTTAATTTATGCAATGTGTTTCATCCAACATCGTTGAGTGTCATCTAAGAGGTTCCATTGGTCTGTACGTGCTCATATAATTGTACTCAATGTAATATGTAAAAGTTATTTAAAATGCAGTTATTTAATACATCTTAATTCATATTTTGTACTTATCTAAGCATACATTTCACACATATGACGGTATTTAATTACATAATTACTTGCTAATGATACATGGAACTTATTTTACAATCGTACTAAAATGATAGATGAGTTTTATATTATATTTCAAGTATTTATGTTATTTTTTTAAATTTTTTCCCATTTTTAACACACTTATATCAATTTTAATTACAAGATTTACATAATTTAACCTAATCTTTATATTGATACAATACTTTGCCCTGTTATCTTAACATTTATTTTTCTCCTTAGGTCATTCATAAATACATGTTGATTGTCAGAGTTAATTTATTCAATGTGTTTCATCCAACATCGTTGAGTGTCATCTAAGAGGTTCCATTGGTCTGTACGTGCTCATATAATTATACTCTATGTAATATGTAAAAGTTATTTAAAATGCAGTTATTTAATACATCTTAATTCATATTTTGTACATATCTAAGCATACATTTCACACATATGACCGTATTTAATTACATAATTACTTGCTAATGATACATGTAACTTATTTTACAATCATACAAAAATGATAGATGAGTTTTATATTATATTTCAAGTATTTATGTTATTTTTTTTAATTTTTTAATATTTTTAACACACATATATCAATTTTAATTACAAGATTTACATAATTTAACCTAATCTTTATATTGATAGTATACTTTGCCCTGTTATCATAATATTTCTTTTTCTCTTTAAGTCATTCATAAATACATGTGGACTGCTTGAGCTTATTCATTCAATTTGTTTCAACCAACATCATCGTGTGTCATCTAAGAGGTTCCATTAGTCCGTGCACGTTCATAGGATAGATATCAATTTGATATGTAAAAGTAATTTAAAATGCTGTTATTTAATACATCATAATTTATATTGTGTACATATCTAAGCATAAATTTCACACATATGACTATATATAGTTACATAAATAATTGTTAATGATACATGTTACCTATTTAACAATGTTATAAAAATGATAGATGAGTTTTATATTATATTTCAAGTATTTATTTTATTTTTTTTAATTTTTTCCCATTTTTAACATACATTTATCAATTTAAATTACAAGATTTACATAATTTAACATAATCTTTATATTGATACAATACTTTGCCCTGTTATAATGACGTTTATTTTTCTTTTTAGGTCATTCATAAATACATGTTGATTGTCCGAGTTTATTAATTCAATGTGTTTCATCCAACATCGTTGAATGTCATCTAAGAGTTTCGATTGGCTTGTACGTGCTCATAGGATTGGACTCAATGTAATATGTAATAGTAATTTAAAATGCAGTTATTTAATACATCTTAATTTATATTTTGTAAAAATCTAAGCATACATTTCACACATATGACTGTATTTAATTACATAATTTCTTGTTAATGATACATGTAACTATTTTAAAATCATATTAAAAATATGATGGATGAGTTTTATATTATAATTGAAGTCTTTATTCTATTATTTTTAATTTTTTACCATTTTTAACATACATTTATCATTTTAATTACAAGATTTACATAATTTAACTTATTCTTTAATTGATAGTATAATTAACATTTAGATTTACATAATTTAACATTATCTTTATATTTATACAATACTTTGCCCTGTTATAATGACATTTATTTTTCTTTTTAGGTCATTCCTAAATACATGTTGATTTTCAGAGTTAATTAATTCTATGTGTTTCATCCAACATTGTTGAGTGTCATCTAAGAGGTTCCATTGGCCTGTTCATGCTCATATGATTGGACTCAATGTAATATGTAAAAGTAATTTAAAATGCAGTTATTTAATACATCTTAATTTATATTTTGTACATACCTAAGCATACATTTCACACATATGACTGTATTTAATTACATAATTACTTGTAATGATACATGTAACTTATTTTACAATCATACTAAAATGATAGATGAGTTTTATATTATATTTCAAGTATTTATTCTATTTTTTTTAATTATTTACCATTTTTAACATACATTTATCAATTTAAATTACAAGATTTACATAATTTAACATAATCTTTATATTTATACAATACTTTGCCCTGTTATAATGACATTTATTTTTCTTTTTAGGTCATTCATAAATACATGTTGATTGTCCGAGTTTATTAATTCAATGTGTTTCATCCAACATCGTTGAATGTCATCTAAGAGTTTTGATTGGCCTGTACGTGCTCATAGGATTGGACTTAATGAAATATGTAATAGTTATTTAAAATGCAGTTATTTAATACATCATAATTTATATTTTGTACATATCTAAGCATACATTTCACACATATGACTGTATTTAAAAACATAATTACTTGCTAATGATACATGTAACTTATTTTACAATCATACTAAAATGATTGATGAGTTTTATATTATATTTCAAGTATTTATGTTATTTTTTTAAATTTTTTAACATTTTTAACACACATATATCAATTTTAATTACAAGATTTACATAATTTAACCTAATCTTTATATTGATAGTATACTTTGCCCTGTTATCATAACATTTCTTTTTCTCTTTAAGTCATTCATAAATACATGTGGACAGCTTGAGCTTATTAATTCAATGTGTTTCATCCAACATCGTAGAATGTCATCTAAGAGTTTCCATTGGCTTGTGCGTGCTCATAGTATTGGACTCGATTTGATATGTAAAAGTTATTTCTAAAGCAGTTATTTAAAACATCTTAATTTATATTTTATACATATCTAAGCATACATTTCACACATATGATTGTATTTGATTACATAATTTCTTGTTAATGATACATGTTACCTATTTTACAATGATATTAAAATGATAGATGAGTTTTATATTATATTTCAATTATTTATTCTATTTTTTTTTAATTTTTTACCATTTTTAACATACATTTATCATTTTAATGACAAGATTTACATAAGTTAATTTAATCTTTAATTGATAGTATACTTTGCACTGTTATAATGACAGATGAGTTTTACATTATATATCAAGTAATTATTTTATTTATTTTAATTTTTTACCATTTTTAACATACATTTATCAATTTTATTTACAAGATTTACATAATTTAACATAATCTTTGTATTGATAGCATACTTTGCACTGTTATAATGACATTTTTTTTTCTTTTAGGCTATTCATAAATACATGGTGATTGTCCGAATTTATTAATTCAATGTGTTTCATCCAATATCGTAGAATGTCATCTAAGAGTTTCGATTGGCCTGTACGTGCTCATAGGATTGGACTCAATGTAATATGTAATAGTAATTTAAAATGCAGTTATTTAATACATCTTAATTTATATTTTGTAAAAATCTAAGCATACATTTCACACATATGACTGTATTTAATTACATAATTTCTTGTTAATGATACATGTAACTTATTTTACAATCATATTAAAATGATAGATGAGTTATATATTATATTTCAATTATTTATTCTATTTTTTTTAATTTTTTTCCATTTTTAACATACATTTATCATTTTAATTACAAGATTTACATAATTTAACATAATATTTGTATTGATAGCATACTTTGCACTGTTATAATGACAGATGAGTTTTACATAATATATCAAGTATTTACTTTTTTTTATTTAAATTTTTTATCATTTTTAACATACATTTATCAATTTTATTTACATGATTTACATAATTTAACATAATTTTTGTATTGATAGCATACTTTGCACTGTTATAATGACATTTATTTTTCTTTTAGGCTATTCATAAATACATGTTGATTGTCCGAGTTTATTAATTCAATTTGTTTCAACCAACATCATCGTGTGTCATCTAAGAGGTTCCATAATTCTGTGCATGTTCATAGTATTGGACTCAATTTGATATGTAAAAGTAATTTAAAATGCTGTTATTTAATACATCATAATTTATATTTTGTACATATCTAAGCATACATTTCACACATATGACTGTATTTAATTACATAAATAGTTGTTAATGATACATGTTACCTATTTTACAATGATATTAAAATGATGGATGAGTTTTTTATTATATTTTAAGTATTAATTTTTTTTTTTTTAATTTTTTACCATTTTTAACATACATTTATCAATTTTATTTACAAGATTTACATAATTTAACATAATCTTTGTATTGATAGCATACTTTGCACTGTTATAATGACATTTATTTTTCTTTTAGGCCATTCATAAATACATGTTGATTGTCCGAGTTAATTAATTCAATTTGTTTCAACCAACATCATCGTGTGTCATCTAAGAGGTTCCATTGGCCTGTGCATGTTCATAGTATTGGACTCAAATTGATATGTAAAAGTAATTTAAAATGCTGTTATTTAATACATCATAATTTATATTTTGTACATATCTAAGCATACATTTCACACATATGACTGTATTTAATTACATAAATAGTTGTTAATGATACATGTTACCTATTTTACAATGATATTAAAATGATGGATGAGTTTTTTATTATATTTCAAGTATTAATTTTATTTTTTTTAATTTTTTACCATTTTTAACATACATTTATCATTTTAATGACAAGATTTACATAAGTTAATTTAATCTTTAATTGATAGTATACTTTGCACTGTTATAATGACAGATGAGTTTTATATTATATATCAAGTATTTATTTTATTTATTTTAATTTTTTACCATTTTTAACATACATTTATCAATTTTATTTACAAGATTTACATAATTTAACATAATCTTTGTATTGATAGCATACTTTGCACTGTTATAATGACATTTTTTTTTCTTTTAGGCTATTCATAAATACATGGTGATTGTCCGAATTTATTAATTCAATGTGTTTCATCCAATATCGTAGAATGTCATCTAAGAGTTTCGATTGGCCTGTACGTGCTCATAGGATTGGACTCAATGTAATATGTAATAGTAATTTAAAATGCAGTTATTTAATACATCTTAATTTATATTTTGTAAAAATCTAAGCATACATTTCACACATATGACTGTATTTAATTACATAATTTCTTGTTAATGATACATGTAACTTATTTTACAATCATATTAAAATGATAGATGAGTTATATATTATATTTCAATTATTTATTCTATTTTTTTTAATTTTTTACCATTTTTAACATACATTTATCATTTTAATGACAAGATTTACATAAGTTAATTTAATCTTTAATTGATAGTATACTTTGCACTGTTATAATGACAGATGAGTTTTATATTATATATCAAGTATTTATTTTATTTATTTTAATTTTTTACCATTTTTAACATACATTTATCAATTTTATTTACAAGATTTACATAATTTAACATAATCTTTGTATTGATAGCATACTTTGCACTGTTATAATGACATTTTTTTTTCTTTTAGGCTATTCATAAATACATGGTGATTGTCCGAATTTATTAATTCAATGTGTTTCATCCAATATCGTAGAATGTCATCTAAGAGTTTCGATTGGCCTGTACGTGCTCATAGGATTGGACTCAATGTAATATGTAATAGTAATTTAAAATGCAGTTATTTAATACATCTTAATTTATATTTTGTAAAAATCTAAGCATACATTTCACACATATGACTGTATTTAATTACATAATTTCTTGTTAATGATACATGTAACTTATTTTACAATCATATTAAAATGATAGATGAGTTATATATTATATTTCAATTATTTATTCTATTTTTTTTAATTTTTTTCCATTTTTAACATACATTTATCATTTTAATTACAAGATTTACATAATTTAACATAATATTTGTATTGATAGCATACTTTGCACTGTTATAATGACAGATGAGTTTTACATTATATATCAAGTATTTCTTTTTTTTATTTAAATTTTTTATCATTTATAACATACATTTATCAATTTTATTTACATGATTTACATAATTTAACATAATTTTTGTATTGATAGCATACTTTGCACTGTTATAATGACATTTATTTTTCTTTTAGGCCATTCATAAATACATGTTGATTGTCCGAGTTTATTAATTCAATTTGTTTCAACCAACATCATCGTGTGTCATCTAAGAGGTTCCATAATTCTGTGCATGTTCATAGTATTGGACTCAATTTGATATGTAAAAGTAATTTAAAATGCTGTTATTTAATACATCATAATTTATATTTTGTACATATCTAAGCATACATTTCACACATATGACTGTATTTAATTACATAAATAGTTGTTAATGATACATGTTACCTATTTTACAATGATATTAAACTGATGGATGAGTTTTTTATTATATTTCAAGTATTAATTTTATTTTTTTTAATTTTTTACCATTTTTAACATACATTTATCAATTTTATTTACAAGATTTACATAATTTATCATAATCTTTGTATTGATAGCATACTTTGCACTGTTATAATGACATTTATTTTTCTTTTAGGCCATTCATAAATACATGTTGATTGTCCGAGTTAATTAATTCAATTTGTTTCAACCAACATCATCGTGTGTCATCTAAGAGGTTCCATTGGCCTGTGCATGTTCATAGTATTGGACTCAATTTGATATGTAAAAGTTATTTAAAATGCTGTTATTTAATACATCATAATTTATATTTTGTACATATCTAAGCATACATTTCACACATATGACTGTATTTAATTACATAAATAGTTGTTAATGATACATGTTACCTATTTTACAATGATATTAAAATGAAAGATGGGTTTTTTATTATATTTCAAGTATTAATTTTATTTTTTTTAATTTTTTACCATTTTTAACATACATTTATCATTTTAATTACAAGATTTACATAATTTAACATAATCTTTATATTGATAGTATAGTTTGCCCTGTTATCATAACATTTCCTTTTCTCTTTAGGTCATTCATAAATACATGTTGATTGTCCGAGATTATTCATTCAATTTGTTTCAACCAACATCATTGTGTGTCATCTAAGAGGTTCCGTTGGCTGTGCGTGCTCATAGTATTGGACTCGATTTGATATGTAAAAGTAATATTTAAAAATCAGTTATTTAAAACATCTTAATTTATATTTTATACACATCTAAGCATACATTTCACACATATGATTGTATTTGATTACATAATTTCTTGTTAATGATACATGTTACCTATTTTACAATGATATTAAAATGATAGATGAGTTTTATATTATATTTCAATTATTTATTCTATTTTTTTTTAATTTTTTACCATTTTTAACATACATTTATCATTTTAATTACAAAATTTACATAATTTAAATTAATCTTTAATTGATAGTATAATTTGACCTGTTATAATGATATTACTTTTTCTTTTTAGGTCATTCATAAATACATGTTGATTGTCCGAGTTTATTAATTCAATTTGTTTCAACCAACATCATCGTGAGTCATCTAAGAGGTTCCATTGGCCTGTGCGTGTTCATAGTATTGGACTCAATTTGATATGTAAAAGTTATTGAAAATGCTGTTATTTAATACATCATAAATTATATTTTGTACATATCTAAGCATACATTTCACACATATGACTGTATTTAATTACATAATTTCTTGTTAATGATACATGTAACTTATTTTACAATCATATTAAAATGATAGATGAGTTATATATTATATTTCAATTATTTATTCTATTTTTTTTATTTTTTTTCCATTTTTAACATACATTTATCATTTTAATTACAAGATTTACATAATTTAACATAATATTTGTATTGATAGCATACTTTGCACTGTTATAATGACAGATGAGTTTTACATTATATATCAAGTATTTCTTTTTATTATTTAAATTTTTTATCATTTTTAACATACATTTATCAATTTTATTTACAAGATTTACATAATTTAACATAATCTTTGTATTGATAGCATACTTTGCACTGTTATAATGACATTTATTTTTCTTTTAGGCCATTCATAAATACATGTTGATTGTCCGAGTTAATTAATTCAATTTGTTTCAACCAACATCATCGTGTGTCATCTAAGAGGTTCCATTGGCCTGTGCATGTTCATAGTATTGGACTCAATTTGATATGTAAAAGTTATTTAAAATGCTGTTATTTAATACATCATAATTTATATTTTGTACATATCTAAGCATACATTTCACACATATGACTGTATTTAATTACATAAATAGTTGTTAATGATACATGTTACCTATTTTACAATGATATTAAAATTAAAGATGGGTTTTTTATTATATTTCAAGTATTAATTTTATTTTTTTTAATTTTTTACCATTTTTAACATACATTTATCATTTTAATTACAAGATTTACATAATTTAACATAATCTTTATATTGATAGTATAGTTTGCCCTGTTATCATAACATTTCCTTTTCTCTTTAGGTCATTCATAAATACATGTTGATTGTCCGAGATTATTCATTCAATTTGTTTCAACCAACATCATTGTGTGTCATCTAAGAGGTTCCGTTGGCTGTGCGTGCTCATAGTATTGGACTCGATTTGATATGTAAAAGTAATATTTAAAAATCAGTTATTTAAAACATCTTAATTTATATTTTATACACATCTAAGCATACATTTCACACATATGATTGTATTTGATTACATAATTTCTTGTTAATGATACATGTTACCTATTTTACAATGATATTAAAATGATAGATAAGTTTTATATTATATTTCAATTATTTATTCTATTTTTTTTTAATTTTTTACCATTTTTAACATACATTTATCATTTTAATTACAAAATTTACATAATTTAAATTAATCTTTAATTGATAGTATAATTTGACCTGTTATAATGATATTACTTTTTCTTTTTAGGTCATTCATAAATACATGTTGATTGTCCGAGTTTATTAATTCAATTTGTTTCAACCAACATAATCGTGAGTCATCTAAGAGGTTCCATTGGCCTGTGCGTGTTCATAGTATTGGACTCAATTTGATATGTAAAAGTTATTGAAAATGCTGTTATTTAATACATCATAAATTATATTTTGTACATATCTAAGCATACATTTCACACATATGACTGTATTTAATTACATAATTTCTTGTTAATGATACATGTAACTTATTTTACAATCATATTAAAATGATTGATGAGTTATATATTATATTTCAATTATTTATTCTATTTTTTTTATTTTTTTTCCATTTGTAACATACATTTATCATTTTAATTACAAGATTTACATAATTTAACATAATATTTGTATTGATAGCATACTTTGCACTGTTATAATGACAGATGAGTTTTACATTATATATCAAGTATTTCTTTTTATTATTTAAATTTTTTATCATTTTTAACATACATTTATCAATTTTATTTACATGATTTACATAATTTAACATAATTTTTGTATTGATAGCATACTTTGCACTGTTATAATGACATTTATTTTTCTTTTAGGCCATTCATAAATACATGGTGATTGTTCGAGTTTATTAATTCAATGTGTTTCATCCAACATCGTAGAATGTCATCTAAGAGTTTCCATTGGCTTGTGCGTGCTCATAGTATTGGACTCGATTTGATATGTAAAAGTTATTTCTAAAGCAGTTATTTAAAACATCTTAATTTATATTTTATACATATCTAAGCATACATTTCACACATATGATTGTATTCGATTACATAATTTCTTGTTAATGATACATGTTACCTATTTTACAATGATATTAAAATGATAGATGAGTTTTATATTATATTTCAATTATTTATTCTATTTTTTTTTAATTTTTTACCATTTTTAACATACATTTATCATTTGAATGACAAGATTTACATAAGTTAATTTAATCTTTAATTGATAGTATACTTTGCACTGTTATAATGACAGATGAGTTTTACATTATATATCAAGTATTTATTTTATTTATTTTAATTTTTTACCATTTTTAACATACATTTATCAATTTTATTTACAAGATTTACATAATTTAACATAATCTTTGTATTGATAGCATACTTTGCACTGTTATAATGACATTTTTTTTTCTTTTAGGCTATTCATAAATACATGGTGATTGTCCGAATTTATTAATTCAATGTGTTTCATCCAATATCGTAGAATGTCATCTAAGAGTTTCGATTGGCCTGTACGTGCTCATAGGATTGGACTCAATGTAATATGTAATAGTAATTTAAAATGCAGTTATTTAATACATCTTAATTTATATTTTGTAAAAATCTAAGCATACATTTCACACATATGACTGTATTTAATTACATAATTTCTTGTTAATGATACATGTAACTTATTTTACAATCATATTAAAATGATAGATGAGTTATATATTATATTTCAATTATTTATTCTATTTTTTTTAATTTTTTTCCATTTTTAACATACATTTATCATTTTAATTACAAGATTTACATAATTTAACATAATATTTGTATTGATAGCATACTTTGCACTGTTATAATGACAGATGAGTTTTACATAATATATCAAGTATTTCTTTTTTTTATTTAAATTTTTTATCATTTTTAACATACATTTATCAATTTTATTTACATGATTTACATAATTTAACATAATTTTTGTATTGATAGCATACTTTGCACTGTTATAATGACATTTATTTTTCTTTTAGGCTATTCATAAATACATGTTGATTGTCCGAGTTTATTAATTCAATTTGTTTCAACCAACATCATCGTGTGTCATCTAAGAGGTTCCATAATTCTGTGCATGTTCATAGTATTGGACTCAATTTGATATGTAAAAGTAATTTAAAATGCTGTTATTTAATACATCATAATTTATATTTTGTACATATCTAAGCATACATTTCACACATATGACTGTATTTAATTACATAAATAGTTGTTAATGATACATGTTACCTATTTTACAATGATATTAAAATGATGGATGAGTTTTTTATTATATTTCAAGTATTAATTTTATTTTTTTTAATTTTTTACCATTTTTAACATACATTTATCAATTTTATTTACAAGATTTACATAATTTAACATAATCTTTGTATTGATAGCATACTTTGACCTGATATAATGACATTTATTTTTCTTTTTAGGTCATTCATAAATACATGTTGATTGTCCGAGTTTATTAATTCAATTTGTTTCAACCAACATCATCGTAAGTCATCTAAGAGGTTCTATTGGCCTGTGCGTGTTCATAGTATTGGACTCAATTTGATATGTAAAAGTTATTTAAAATGCTGTTATTTAATACATCATAATTTATATTTTGTACATATCTAAGCATACATTTCACACATATGACTGTATTTAATTACATAAATAGTTGTTAATGATACATGTTACCTATTTTACAATGATATTAAACTGATGGATGAGTTTTTTATTATATTTCAAGTATTAATTTTATTTTTTTTAATTTTTTACCATTTTTAACATACATTTATCATTTTAATTACAAGATTTACATAATTTAACATAATCTTTATATTGATAGTATAGTTTGCCCTGTTATCATAACATTTCCTTTTCTCTTTAGGTCATTCATAAATACATGTTGATTGTCCGAGATTATTCATTCAATTTGTTTCAACCAACATCATTGTGTGTCATCTAAGAGGTTCCGTTGGCTGTGCGTGCTCATAGTATTGGACTCGATTTGATATGTAAAAGTAATATTTAAAAATCAGTTATTTAAAACATCTTAATTTATATTTTATACATATCTAAGCATACATTTCACACATATGATTGTATTTGATAACATAATTTCTTGTTAATGATACATGTTACCTATTTTACAATGATATTAAAATGATAGATGAGTTTTATATTATATTTCAATTATTTATTCTATTTTTTTTTAATTTTTTACCATTTTTAACATACATTTATCATTTTAATGACAAGATTTACATAAGTTAATTTAATCTTTAATTGATAGTATACTTTGCACTGTTATAATGACAGATGAGTTTTATATTATATATCAAGTATTTATTTTATTTATTTTAATTTTTTACCATTTTTAACATACATTTATCATTTTAATTACAAAATTTACATAATTTAAATTAATCTTTAATTGATAGTATAATTTGACCTGTTATAATGATATTACTTTTTCTTTTTAGGTCATTCATAAATACATGTAGATTGTCCGAGTTTATTAATTCAACTTGTTTCAACCAACATCATCGTGAGTCATCTAAGAGGTTCCATTGGCCTGTGCGTGTTCATAGTATTGGACTCAATTTGATATGTAAAAGTTATTGAAAATGCTGTTATTTAATACATCATAAATTATATTTTGTACATATCTAAGCATACATTTCACACATATGACTGTATTTAATTACATAAATAGTTGTTAATGATACATGTTACCTATTTTACAATGATATTAAAATGATAGATGAGATTTTTATTATATTTCAATTATTTATTCTATTTTTTTTTAATTTTTTACCATTTTTAACATACATTTATCATTTTAATGACAAGATTTACATAAGTTAACTTAATCATTAATTGATAGTATACTTTGCACTGTTATAATGACAGATGAGTTTTACATTATATATCAAGTATTTATTTTATTTATTTTAATTTTTTACCATTTTTAACATACATTTATCAATTTTATTTACATGATTTACATAATTTAACATAATCTTTGTATTGATAGCATACTTTGCACTGTTATAATGACATTTATTTTTCTTTTAGGCTATTCATAAATACATGGTGATTGTCCGAATTTATTAATTCAATGTGTTTCATCCAACATCGTAGAATGTCATCTAAGAGTTTCGATTGGCCTGTACGTGCTCATAGGATTGGACTCAATGTAATATGTAATAGTAATTTAAAATGCAGTTATTTAATACATCTTAATTTATATTTTGTAAAAATCTAAGCATACATTTCATACATATGACTGTATTTAATTACATAATTTCTTGTTAATGATACATGTAACTTATTTTACAATCATATTAAAATGATAGATGAGTTTTTCATTATATTTCAAGTATTAATTTTATTTTTTTTAATTTTTTACCATTTTTAACATACATTTATCAATTTTATTTACAAGATTTACATAATTTAACATAATCTTTGTATTGATAGCATACTTTGCACTGTTATAATGACATTTATTTTTCTTTTAGGCCATTCATAAATACATGTTGATTGTCTGAGTTAATTAATTCAATTTGTTTCAACCAACATCATCGTGTGTCATCTAAGAGGTTCCATTGGCCTGTGCATGTTCATAGTATTGGACTCAATTTGATATGTAAAAGTTATTTAAAATGCTGTTATTTAATACATCATAATTTATATTTTGTACATATCTAAGCATACATTTCACACATATGACTGTATTTAATTACATAAATAGTTGTTAATGATACATGTTACCTATTTTACAATGATATTAAAATGAAAGATGGGTTTTTTATTATATTTCAAGTATTAATTTTATTTTTTTTAATTTTTTACCATTTTTAACATACATTTATCATTTTAATTACAAGATTTACATAATTTAACATAATCTTTATATTGATAGTATAGTTTGCCCTGTTATCATAACATTTCCTTTTCTCTTTAGGTCATTCATAAATACATGTTGATTGTCCGAGATTATTCATTCAATTTGTTTCAACCAACATCATTGTGTGTCATCTAAGAGGTTCCGTTGGCTGTGCGTGCTCATAGTATTGGACTCGATTTGATATGTAAAAGTAATATTTAAAAATCAGTTATTTAAAACATCTTAATTTATATTTTATACACATCTAAGCATACATTTCACACATATGATTGTATTTGATTACATAATTTCTTGTTAATGATACATGTTACCTATTTTACAATGATATTAAAATGATAGATGAGTTTTATATTATATTTCAATTATTTATTCTATTTTTTTTTAATTTTTTACCATTTTTAACATACATTTATCATTTTAATTACAAAATTTACATAACTTAAATTAATCTTTAATTGATAGTATAATTTGACCTGTTATAATGATATTACTTTTTCTTTTTAGGTCATTCATAAATACATGTTGATTGTCCGAGTTTATTAATTCAATTTGTTTCAACCAACATCATCGTGAGTCATCTAAGAGGTTCCATTGGCCTGTGCGTGTTCATAGTATTGGACTCAATTTGATATGTAAAAGTTATTGAAAATGCTGTTATTTAATACATCATAAATTATATTTTGTACATATCTAAGCATACATTTCACACATATGACTGTATTTAATTACATAAATAGTTGTTAATGATACATGTTACCTATTTTACAATGATATTAAAATGATAGATGAGTTTTTTATTATATTTCAATTATTTATTCTATTTTTTTTTAATTTTTTACCATTTTTAACATACATTTATCATTTTAATGACAAGATTTACATAAGTTAACTTAATCATTAATTGATAGTATACTTTGCACTGTTATAATGACAGATGAGTTTTACATTATATATCAAGTATTTATTTTATTTATTTTAATTTTTTACCATTTTTAACATACATTTATCAATTTTATTTACATGATTTACATAATTTAACATAATCTTTGTATTGATAGCATACTTTGCACTGTTATAATGACATTTATTTTTCTTTTAGGCTATTCATAAATACATGGTGATTGTCCGAATTTATTAATTCAATGTGTTTCATCCAACATCGTAGAATGTCATCTAAGAGTTTCGATTGGCCTGTACGTGCTCATAGGATTGGACTCAATGTAATATGTAATAGTAATTTAAAATGCAGTTATTTAATACATCTTAATTTATATTTTGTAAAAATCTAAGCATACATTTCATACATATGACTGTATTTAATTACATAATTTCTTGTTAATGATACATGTAACTTATTTTACAATCATATTAAAATGATAGATGAGTTATATATTATATTTCAATTATTTATTCTATTTTTTTTAATTTTTTTCCATTTTTAACATACATTTATCAATTTTATTTACATGATTTACATAATTTAACATAATTTTTGTATTGATAGCATACTTTGCACTGTTATAATGACATTTATTTTTTTTTTAGGCCATTCATAAATACATGTTGATTGTCCGAGTTTATTAATTCAATTTGTTTCAACCAACATCATCGTGTGTCATCTAAGAGGTTCCATAATTCTGTGCATGTTCATAGTATTGGACTCGATTTGATATGTAAAAGTAATTTAAAAAGCAGTCATTTAAAACATCTTAATTTATATTTTATACATATCTAAGCATACATTTCACACATATGACTGTATTAAATTACATAAATAGTTGTTAATGATAAATGTTACCTATTTTACAATGATATTAAAATGATGGATGAGTTTTTTATTATATTTCAAGTATTAATTTTATTTTTTTTAATTTTTTACCATTTTTAACATACATTTATCATTTTAATTACAAGATTTACATAATTTAACATAATCTTTATATTGATAGTATAGTTTGCCCTGTTATCATAACATTTCTTTTTCTCTTTAGGTCATTCATAAATACATGTTGATTGTCCGAGATTATTCATTCAATTTGTTTCAACCAACATCATTGTGTGTCATCTAAGATGTTCCGTTGGCTGTGCGTGCTCATAGTATTGGACTCGATTTGATATGTAAAAGTAATTTAAAAAGCAGTCATTTAAAACATCTTAATTTATATTTTATACATATCTAAGCATACATTTCACACATATGATTGTATTTGATTACATAATTTCTTGTTAATGATACATGTTACCTATTTTACAATGATATTAAAATGATAGATGAGTTTTTTATTATATTTCAAGTATTTATTTTATTTATTTTAATTTTTTACCATTTTTATCATACATTTATCAATTTTATTTACAAGATTTACATAATTTAACATAATCTTTGTATTGATAGCATACTTTGCACTGTTATAATGACATTTATTTTTCTTTTAGGCCATTCATAAATACATGTTGATTGTCCGAGTTTATTAATTCTTTGTGTTTCATCCAACATCGTAGAATGTCATCTAAGAGTTTCGATTGGCTTGTGCGTGCTCATAGTATTGGACTCGATTTGATATGTAAAAGTAATTTAAAAAGCAGTTATTTAAAACATCTTAATTTATATTTTATACACATCTAAGCATACATTTCACACATATGATTGTATTTGATTACATAATTTCTTGTTAATGATACATGTTACCTATTTTACAATGATATTAAAATGATAGATGAGTTTTATATTATATTTCAATTATTTATTCTATTTTTTTTTAATTTTTGCCATTTTTAACATACATTTATCATTTTAATTACAAAATTTACATAATTTAAATTAATCTTTAATTGATAGTATAATTTGACCTGTTATCATAACATTTCTTTTTCTCTTTAGGTCATTCATAAATACATGTTGATTGTCCGAGATTATTCATTCAATTTGTTTCAACCAACATCATTGTGTGTCATCTAAGAGGTTCCGTTGGCTGTGCGTGCTCATAGTATTGGACTCGATTTGATATGTAAAAGTTATTTCTAAAGCAGTTATTTAAAACATTTTCATTTATATTTTATACATATCTAAGCATACATTTCACACATATGATTGTATTTGATTACATAATTTCTTGTTAATGATACATGTTACCTATTTTACAATGATATTAAAATGATAGATGAGTTTTATATTATATTTCAATTATTTATTCTATTTTTTTTTAATTTTTTACCATTTTTAACATACATTTATCATTTTATTGACAAGATTTACATAATTTAACATAATATTTGTAATGATAGCATACTTTGCACTGTTATAATGACAGATGAGTTTTACATTATATAACAAGTATTTCTTTTTTTTATTTAAATTTTTTACCATTTTTAACATACATTTATCAATTTTATTTACAAGATTTACATAATTTAACATAATCTTTGTATTGATAGCATACTTTGCACTGTTATAATGACATTTTTTTTTCTTTTAGGCTATTCATAAATACATGGTGATTGTCCGAATTTATTAATTCAATGTGTTTCATCCAACATCGTAGAATGTCATCTAAGAGTTTCGATTGGCCTGTACGTGCTCATAGGATTGGACTCAATGTAATATGTAATAGTAATTTAAAATGCAGTTATTTAATACATCTTAATTTATATTTTGTAAAAATCTAAGCATACATTTCACACATATGACTGTATTTAATTACATAATTTCTTGTTAATGATACATGTAACTTATTTTACTATCATATTAAAATGATAGATGAGTTATATATTATATTTCAATTATTTATTCTATTTTTTTTAATTTTTTTCCATTTTTAACATACATTTATCATTTTAATTACAAGATTTACATAATTTAACAAAATATTTGTAATGATAGCATACTTTGCACTGTTATAATGACAGATGAGTTTTACATTATATAACAAGTATTTCTTTTTTTTATTTAAATTTTTTATCATTTTTAACATACATTTATCAATTTTATTTACATGATTTACATAATTTAACATAATTTTTGTATTGATAGCATACTTTGCAGTGTTATAATGACATTTATTTTTCTTGTAGGCCATTCATAAATACATGTTGATTGTCCGAGTTTATTAATTCAATTTGTTTCAACCAACATCATCGTGTGTCATCTAAGAGGTTCCATAATTCTGTGCATGTTCATAGTATTGGACTCAATTTGATATGTAAAAGTAATTTAAAATGCTGTTATTTAATACATCATAATTTATATTTTGTACATATCTAAGCATACATTTCACACATATGACTGTATTTAATTACATAAATAGTTGTTAATGATACATGTTACCTATTTTACAATGATATTAAAATGATGGATGAGTTTTTTATTATATTTCAAGTATTAATTTTATTTTTTTTAATTTTTTACCATTTTTAACATACATTTATCAATTTTATTTACAAGATTTACATAATTTAACATAATCTTTGTATTGATAGCATACTTTGCACTGTTATTATGACATTTATTTTTCTTTTAGGCCATTCATAAATACATGGTGATTGTTCGAGTTTATTAATTCAATGTGTTTCATCCAACATCGTAGAATGTCATCTAAGAGTTTCCATTGGCTTGTACGTGCTCATAGGATTGGACTCAATGTAATATGTAATAGTTATTTAAAATGCAGTTATTTAATACATCTTAATTTATATTTTGTAAAAATCTAAGCATACATTTCACACATATGACTGTATTTAATTACATAATTTCTTGTTAATGATACATGTAACTTATTTTACAATCATATTAAAATGATAGATGAGTTATATATTATATTTCAATTATTTATTCTATTTTTTTTAATTTTTTTCCATTTTTAACATACATTTATCATTTTAATTACAAGATTTACATAATTTAACATAATCTTTGTATTGATAGCATACTTTGCACTGTTATAATGACATTTATTTTTCTTTTAGGCCATTCATAAATACATGTTGATTGTCCGAGTTTATTAATTCTTTGTGTTTCATCCAACATCGTAGAATGTCATCTAAGAGTTTCGATTGGCTTGTGCGTGCTCATAGTATTGGACTCGATTTGATATGTAAAAGTAATTTAAAAAGCAGTTATTTAAAACATCTTAATTTATATTTTATACACATCTAAGCATACATTTCACACATATGATTGTATTTGATTACATAATTTCTTGTTAATGATACATGTTACCTATTTTACAATGATATTAAAATGATAGATGAGTTTTATATTATATTTCAATTATTTATTCTATTTTTTTTTAATTTTTGCCATTTTTAACATACATTTATCATTTTAATTACAAAATTTACATAATTTAAATTAATCTTTAATTGATAGTATAATTTGACCTGTTATCATAACATTTCTTTTTCTCTTTAGGTCATTCATAAATACATGTTGATTGTCCGAGATTATTCATTCAATTTGTTTCAACCAACATCATTGTGTGTCATCTAAGAGGTTCCGTTGGCTGTGCGTGCTCATAGTATTGGACTCGATTTGATATGTAAAAGTTATTTCTAAAGCAGTTATTTAAAACATTTTCATTTATATTTTATACATATCTAAGCATACATTTCACACATATGATTGTATTTGATTACATAATTTCTTGTTAATGATACATGTTACCTATTTTACAATGATATTAAAATGATAGATGAGTTTTATATTATATTTCAATTATTTATTCTATTTTTTTTTAATTTTTTACCATTTTTAACATACATTTATCATTTTATTGACAAGATTTACATAATTTAACATAATATTTGTAATGATAGCATACTTTGCACTGTTATAATGACAGATGAGTTTTACATTATATAACAAGTATTTCTTTTTTTTATTTAAATTTTTTACCATTTTTAACATACATTTATCAATTTTATTTACAAGATTTACATAATTTAACATAATCTTTGTATTGATAGCATACTTTGCACTGTTATAATGACATTTTTTTTTCTTTTAGGCTATTCATAAATACATGGTGATTGTCCGAATTTATTAATTCAATGTGTTTCATCCAACATCGTAGAATGTCATCTAAGAGTTTCGATTGGCCTGTACGTGCTCATAGGATTGGACTCAATGTAATATGTAATAGTAATTTAAAATGCAGTTATTTAATACATCTTAATTTATATTTTGTAAAAATCTAAGCATACATTTCACACATATGACTGTATTTAATTACATAATTTCTTGTTAATGATACATGTAACTTATTTTACTATCATATTAAAATGATAGATGAGTTATATATTATATTTCAATTATTTATTCTATTTTTTTTAATTTTTTTCCATTTTTAACATACATTTATCATTTTAATTACAAGATTTACATAATTTAACAAAATATTTGTAATGATAGCATACTTTGCACTGTTATAATGACAGATGAGTTTTACATTATATAACAAGTATTTCTTTTTTTTATTTAAATTTTTTATCATTTTTAACATACATTTATCAATTTTATTTACATGATTTACATAATTTAACATAATTTTTGTATTGATAGCATACTTTGCAGTGTTATAATGACATTTATTTTTCTTGTAGGCCATTCATAAATACATGTTGATTGTCCGAGTTTATTAATTCAATTTGTTTCAACCAACATCATCGTGTGTCATCTAAGAGGTTCCATAATTCTGTGCATGTTCATAGTATTGGACTCAATTTGATATGTAAAAGTAATTTAAAATGCTGTTATTTAATACATCATAATTTATATTTTGTACATATCTAAGCATACATTTCACACATATGACTGTATTTAATTACATAAATAGTTGTTAATGATACATGTTACCTATTTTACAATGATATTAAAATGATGGATGAGTTTTTTATTATATTTCAAGTATTAATTTTATTTTTTTTAATTTTTTACCATTTTTAACATACATTTATCAATTTTATTTACAAGATTTACATAATTTAACATAATCTTTGTATTGATAGCATACTTTGCACTGTTATTATGACATTTATTTTTCTTTTAGGCCATTCATAAATACATGGTGATTGTTCGAGTTTATTAATTCAATGTGTTTCATCCAACATCGTAGAATGTCATCTAAGAGTTTCCATTGGCTTGTACGTGCTCATAGGATTGGACTCAATGTAATATGTAATAGTTATTTAAAATGCAGTTATTTAATACATCTTAATTTATATTTTGTAAAAATCTAAGCATACATTTCACACATATGACTGTATTTAATTACATAATTTCTTGTTAATGATACATGTAACTTATTTTACAATCATATTAAAATGATAGATGAGTTATATATTATATTTCAATTATTTATTCTATTTTTTTTAATTTTTTTCCATTTTTAACATACATTTATCATTTTAATTACAAGATTTACATAATTTAACATAATATTTGTATTGATAGCATACTTTGCACTGTTATAATGACAGATGAGTTTTACATTATATATCAAGTATTTCTTTTTATTATTTAAATTTTTTATCATTTTTAACATACATTTATCAATTTTATTTACATGATTTACATAATTTAACATAATTTTTGTATTGATAGCATACTTTGCACTGTTATAATGACATTTATTTTTCTTTTAGGCTATTCATAAATACATGGTGATTGTCCGAATTTATTAATTCAATGTGTTTCATCCAACATCGTAGAATGTCATCTAAGAGTTTCGATTGGCCTGTACGTGTTCATAGTTATGGACTCAAATTGATATGTAAAAGTAATTTAAAATGCTGTTATTTAATACATCATAATTTATATTTTGTACATATCTAAGCATACATTTCACACATATGACTGTATTTAATTACATAAATAGTTGTTAATGATACATGTTACCTATTTTACAATGATATTAAAATGATGGATTAGTTTTTTATTATATTTCAAGTATTAATTTTATTTTTTTTAATTTTTTACCATTTTTAACATACATTTATCAATTTTATTTACAAGATTTACATAATTTAACATAATCTTTGTATTGATAGCATACTTTGCACGGTTATAATGACATTTATTTTTCTTTTAGGCCATTCATAAATACATGTTGATTGTCCGAGTTAATTAATTCAATTTGTTTCAACCAACATCATCGTGTGTCATCTAAGAGGTTCCATTGGCCTGTGCGTGTTCATAGTTTTGGACTCAAATTGATATGTAAAAGTAATTTAAAATGCTGTTATTTAATACATCATAATTTATATTTTGTACATATCTAAGCATACATTTCACACATATGACTGTATTGAATTACATAAATAGTTGTTAATGATACATGTTACCTATTTTACAATGATATTAAAATGATGGATGAGTTTTTTATTATATTTCAAGTATTAATTTTATTTTTTTTTATTTTTTACCATTTTTAACATACATTTATCATTTTAATTACAAGATTTACATAATTTAACATAATCTTTATATTGATAGTATAGTTTGCCCTGTTATCATAACATTTCTCTTTCTCTTTAGGTCATTCATAAATACATGTTGATTGTCTGAGATTATTCATTCAATTTGTTTCAACCAACATCATTGTGTGTCATCTAAGAGGTTCTGTTGGCTGTGCGTGCTCATAGTATTGGACTCGATTTGATATGTAAAAGTGATTTAAAAAGCAGTTATTTAAAACATCTTAATTTATATTTTATACATATCTAAGCATACATTTCACACATATGACTGTATTTAATTACATAAATAGTTGTTAATGATACATGTTACCTATTTTACAATGATATTAAAATGATAGATGAGTTTTTTATTATATTTCAAGTATTAATTTTATTTTTTTTAATTATTTACCATTTTTAACATACATTTATCATTTTAATTACAAGATTTACATAATTTAACATAATCTTTATATTGATAGTATAGTTTGCCCTGTTATCATAACATTTCCTTTTCTCTTTAGGTCATTCATAAATACATGTTGATTGTCCGAGATTATTCATTCAATTTGTTTCAACCAACATCATTGTGTGTCATCTAAGAGGTTCCGTTGGCTGTGCGTGCTCATAGTATTGGACTCGATTTGATATGTAAAAGTAATATTTAAAAATCAGTTATTTAAAACATCTTAATTTATATTTTATACACATCTAAGCATACATTTCACACATATGATTGTATTTGATTACATAATTTCTTGTTAATGATACATGTTACCTATTTTACAATGATATTAAAATGATAGATGAGTTTTATATTATATTTCAATTATTTATTCTATTTTTTTTTAATTTTTTACCATTTTTAACATACATTTATCATTTTAATTACAAAATTTACATAATTTAAATTAATCTTTAATTGATAGTATAATTTGACCTGTTATAATGATATTACTTTTTCTTTTTAGGTCATTCATAAATACATGTTGATTGTCCGAGTTTATTAATTCAATTTGTTTCAACCAACATCATCGTGAGTCATCTAAGAGGTTCCATTGGCCTGTGCGTGTTCATAGTATTGGACTCAATTTGATATGTAAAAGTTATTGAAAATGCTGTTATTTAATACATCATAAATTATATTTTGTACATATCTAAGCATACATTTCACACATATGACTGTATTTAATTACATAAATAGTTGTTAATGATACATGTTACCTATTTTACAATGATATTAAAATGATAGATGAGTTTTTTATTATATTTCAATTATTTATTCTATTTTTTTTTAATTTTTTACCATTTTTAACATACATTTATCATTTTAATGACAAGATTTACATAAGTTAACTTAATCTTTAATTGATAGTATACTTTGCACTGTTATAATGACAGATGAGTTTTACATTATATATCAAGTATTTATTTTATTTATTTTAATTTTTTACCATTTTTAACATACATTTATCAATTTTATTTACAAGATTTACATAATTTAACATAATCTTTGTATTGATAGCATACTTTGCACTGTTATAATGACATTTTTTTTTCTTTTAGGCTATTCATAAATACATGGTGATTGTCCGAATTTATTAATTCAATGTGTTTCATCCAACATCGTAGAATGTCATCTAAGAGTTTCGATTGGCCTGTACGTGCTCATAGGATTGGACTCAATGTAATATGTAATAGTAATTTAAAATGCAGTTATTTAATACATCTTAATTTATATTTTGTAAAAATCTAAGCATACATTTCATACATATGACTGTATTTAATTACATAATTTCTTGTTAATGATACATGTAACTTATTTTACAATCATATTAAAATGATAGATGAGTTATATATTATATTTCAATTATTTATTCTATTTTTTTTAATTTTTTTCCATTTTTAACATACATTTATCAATTTTATTTACATGATTTACATAATTTAACATAATTTTTGTATTGATAGCATACTTTGCACTGTTATAATGACATTTATTTTTTTTTTAGGCCATTCATAAATACATGTTGATTGTCCGAGTTTATTAATTCAATTTGTTTCAACCAACATCATCGTGTGTCATCTAAGAGGTTCCATAATTCTGTGCATGTTCATAGTATTGGACTCGATTTGATATGTAAAAGTAATTTAAAAAGCAGTCATTTAAAACATCTTAATTTATATTTTATACATATCTAAGCATACATTTCACACATATGACTGTATTAAATTACATAAATAGTTGTTAATGATACATGTTACCTATTTTACAATGATATTAAAATGATGGATGAGTTTTTTATTATATTTCAAGTATTAATTTTATTTTTTTTAATTTTTTACCATTTTTAACATACATTTTTCATTTTAATTACAAGATTTACATAATTTAACATAATCTTTATATTGATAGTATAGTTTGCCCTGTTATCATAACATTTCTTTTTCTCTTTAGGTCATTCATAAATACATGTTGATTGTCCGAGATTATTCATTCAATTTGTTTCAACCAACATCATTGTGTGTCATCTAAGATGTTCCGTTGGCTGTGCGTGCTCATAGTATTGGACTCGATTTGATATGTAAAAGTAATTTAAAAAGCAGTCATTTAAAACATCTTAATTTATATTTTATACATATCTAAGCATACATTTCACACATATGATTGTATTTGATTACATAATTTCTTGTTAATGATACATGTTACCTATTTTACAATGATATTAAAATGATAGATGAGTTTTATATTATATTTCAATTATTTATTCTATTTTTTTTTAATTTTTGCCATTTTTAACATACATTTATCATTTTAATTACAAAATTTACATAATTTAAATTAATCTTTAATTGATAGTATAATTTGACCTGTTATCATAACATTTCTTTTTCTCTTTAGGTCATTCATAAATACATGTTGATTGTCCGAGATTATTCATTCAATTTGTTTCAACCAACATCATTGTGTGTCATCTAAGAGGTTCCGTTGGCTGTGCGTGCTCATAGTATTGGACTCGATTTGATATGTAAAAGTTATTTCTAAAGCAGTTATTTAAAACATTTTAATTTATATTTTATACATATCTAAGCATACATTTCACACATATGATTGTATTTGATTACATAATTTCTTGTTAATGATACATGTTACCTATTTTACAATGATATTAAAATGATAGATGAGTTTTATATTATATTTCAATTATTTATTCTATTTTTTTTTAATTTTTTACCATTTTTAACATACATTATTATTTTAATGACAAGATTTACATAATTTAACATAATATTTGTAATGATAGCATACTTTGCACTGTTATAATGACAGATGAGTTTTACATTATATAACAAGTATTTCTTTTTTTTATTTAAATTTTTTACCATTTTTAACATACATTTATCAATTTTATTTACAAGATTTACATAATTTAACATAATCTTTGTATTGATAGCATACTTTGCACTGTTATAATGACATTTTTTTTTCTTTTAGGCTATTCATAAATACATGGTGATTGTCCGAATTTATTAATTCAATGTGTTTCATCCAACATCGTAGAATGTCATCTAAGAATTTCGATTGGCCTGTACGTGCTCATAGGATTGGACTCAATGTAATATGTAATAGTAATTTAAAATGCAGTTATTTAATACATCTTAATTTATATTTTGTAAAAATCTAAGCATACATTTCACACATATGACTGTATTTAATTACATAATTTCTTGTTAATGATACATGTAACTTATTTTACTATCATATTAAAATGATAGATGAGTTTTATATTATATTTCAATTATTTATTCTATTTTTTTTTAATTTTTTACCATTTTTAACATACATTTATCATTTTAATGACAAGATTTACATAATTTAACATAATATTTGTAATGATAGCATACTTTGCACTGTTATAATGACAGATGAGTTTTACATTATATAACAAGTATTTCTTTTTTTTATTTAAATTTTTTACCATTTTTAACATACATTTATCAATTTTATTTACAAGATTTACATAATTTAACATAATCTTTGTATTGATAGCATACTTTGCACTGTTATAATGACATTTTTTTTTCTTTTAGGCTATTCATAAATACATGGTGATTGTCCGAATTTATTAATTCAATGTGTTTCATCCAACATCGTAGAATGTCATCTAAGAGTTTCGATTGGCCTGTACGTGCTCATAGGATTGGACTCAAATTGATATGTAAAAGTAATTTAAAATGCTGTTATTTAATACATCATAATTTATATTTTGTACATATCTAAGCATACATTTCACACAAATGACTGTATTTAATTACATAAATAGTTGTTAATGATACATGTTACCTATTTTACAATGATATTAAAATGATGGATTAGTTTTTTATTATATTTCAAGTATTAATTTTATTTTTTTTAATTTTTTACCATTTTTAACATACATTTATCAATTTTATTTACAAGATTTACATAATTTAACATAATCTTTGTATTGATAGCATACTTTGCACTGTTATAATGACATTTTTTTTTCTTTTAGGCTATTCATAAATACATGTTGATTGTCCGAGTTTATTAATTCAATTTGTTTCAACCAACATCATCGTGTGTCATCTAAGAGGTTCCATAATTCTGTGCATGTTCATAGTATTGGACTCGATTTGATATGTAAAAGTAATTTAAAAAGCAGTCATTTAAAACATCTTAATTTATATTTTATACATATCTAAGCATACATTTCACACATATGACTGTATTAAATTACATAAATAGTTGTTAATGATACATGTTACCTATTTTACAATGATATTAAAATGATGGATGAGTTTTTTATTATATTTCAAGTATTAATTTTATTTTTTTTAATTTTTTACCATTTTTAACATACATTTTTCATTTTAATTACAAGATTTACATAATTTAACATAATCTTTATATTGATAGTATAGTTTGCCCTGTTATCATAACATTTCTTTTTCTCTTTAGGTCATTCATAAATACATGTTGATTGTCCGAGATTATTCATTCAATTTGTTTCAACCAACATCATTGTGTGTCATCTAAGATGTTCCGTTGGCTGTGCGTGCTCATAGTATTGGACTCGATTTGATATGTAAAAGTAATTTAAAAAGCAGTCATTTAAAACATCTTAATTTATATTTTATACATATCTAAGCATACATTTCACACATATGATTGTATTTGATTACATAATTTCTTGTTAATGATACATGTTACCTATTTTACAATGATATTAAAATGATAGATGAGTTTTATATTATATTTCAATTATTTATTCTATTTTTTTTTAATTTTTGCCATTTTTAACATACATTTATCATTTTAATTACAAAATTTACATAATTTAAATTAATCTTTAATTGATAGTATAATTTGACCTGTTATCATAACATTTCTTTTTCTCTTTAGGTCATTCATAAATACATGTTGATTGTCCGAGATTATTCATTCAATTTGTTTCAACCAACATCATTGTGTGTCATCTAAGAGGTTCCGTTGGCTGTGCGTGCTCATAGTATTGGACTCGATTTGATATGTAAAAGTTATTTCTAAAGCAGTTATTTAAAACATTTTAATTTATATTTTATACATATCTAAGCATACATTTCACACATATGATTGTATTTGATTACATAATTTCTTGTTAATGATACATGTTACCTATTTTACAATGATATTAAAATGATAGATGAGTTTTATATTATATTTCAATTATTTATTCTATTTTTTTTTAATTTTTTACCATTTTTAACATACATTTATCATTTTAATTACAAAATTTACATAATTTAAATTAATCTTTAATTGATAGTATAATTTGACCTGTTATCATAACATTTCTTTTTCTCTTTAGGTCATTCATAAATACATGTTGATTGTCCGAGATTATTCATTCAATTTGTTTCAACCAACATCATTGTGTGTCATCTAAGAGGTTCCGTTGGCTGTGCGTGCTCATAGTATTGGACTCGATTTGATATGTAAAAGTTATTTCTAAAGCAGTTATTTAAAACATTTTCATTTATATTTTATACATATCTAAGCATACATTTCACACATATGATTGTATTTGATTACATAATTTCTTGTTAATGATACATGTTACCTATTTTACAATGATATTAAAATGATGGATGAGTTTTTTATTATATTTCAAGTATTAATTTTATTTTTTTTAATTTTTTACCATTTTTAACATACATTTTTCATTTTAATTACAAGATTTACATAATTTAACATAATCTTTATATTGATAGTATAGTTTGCCCTGTTATCATAACATTTCTTTTTCTCTTTAGGTCATTCATAAATACATGTTGATTGTCCGAGATTATTCATTCAATTTGTTTCAACCAACATCATTGTGTGTCATCTAAGAGGTTCCGTTGGCTGTGCGTGCTCATAGTATTGGACTCGATTTGATATGTAAAAGTTATTTCTAAAGCAGTTATTTAAAACATTTTCATTTATATTTTATACATATCTAAGCATACATTTCACACATATGATTGTATTTGATTACATAATTTCTTGTTAATGATACATGTTACCTATTTTACAATGATATTAAAATGATAGATGAGTTTTATATTATATTTCAATTATTTATTCTATTTTTTTTTAATTTTTTACCATTTTTAACATACATTTATCATTTTATTGACAAGATTTACATAATTTAACATAATATTTGTAATGATAGCATACTTTGCACTGTTATAATGACAGATGAGTTTTACATTATATAACAAGTATTTCTTTTTTTTATTTAAATTTTTTACCATTTTTAACATACATTTATCAATTTTATTTACAAGATTTACATAATTTAACATAATCTTTGTATTGATAGCATACTTTGCACTGTTATAATGACATTTTTTTTTCTTTTAGGCTATTCATAAATACATGGTGATTGTCCGAATTTATTAATTCAATGTGTTTCATCCAACATCGTAGAATGTCATCTAAGAGTTTCGATTGGCCTGTACGTGCTCATAGGATTGGACTCAATGTAATATGTAATAGTAATTTAAAATGCAGTTATTTAATACATCTTAATTTATATTTTGTAAAAATCTAAGCATACATTTCACACATATGACTGTATTTAATTACATAATTTCTTGTTAATGATACATGTAACTTATTTTACTATCATATTAAAATGATAGATGAGTTATATATTATATTTCAATTATTTATTCTATTTTTTTTAATTTTTTTCCATTTTTAACATACATTTATCATTTTAATTACAAGATTTACATAATTTAACAAAATATTTGTAATGATAGCATACTTTGCACTGTTATAATGACAGATGAGTTTTACATTATATAACAAGTATTTCTTTTTTTTATTTAAATTTTTTATCATTTTTAACATACATTTATCAATTTTATTTACATGATTTACATAATTTAACATAATTTTTGTATTGATAGCATACTTTGCACTGTTATAATGACATTTATTTTTCTTGTAGGCCATTCATAAATACATGTTGATTGTCCGAGTTTATTAATTCAATTTGTTTCAACCAACATCATCGTGTGTCATCTAAGAGGTTCCATAATTCTGTGCATGTTCATAGTATTGGACTCAATTTGATATGTAAAAGTAATTTAAAATGCTGTTATTTAATACATCATAATTTATATTTTGTACATATCTAAGCATACATTTCACACATATGACTGTATTTAATTACATAAATAGTTGTTAATGATACATGTTACCTATTTTACAATGATATTAAAATGATGGATGAGTTTTTTATTATATTTCAAGTATTAATTTTATTTTTTTTAATTTTTTACCATTTTTAACATACATTTATCAATTTTATTTACAAGATTTACATAATTTAACATAATCTTTGTATTGATAGCATACTTTGCACTGTTATTATGACATTTATTTTTCTTTTAGGCCATTCATAAATACATGGTGATTGTTCGAGTTTATTAATTCAATGTGTTTCATCCAACATCGTAGAATGTCATCTAAGAGTTTCCATTGGCTTGTACGTGCTCATAGGATTGGACTCAATGTAATATGTAATAGTTATTTAAAATGCAGTTATTTAATACATCTTAATTTATATTTTGTAAAAATCTAAGCATACATTTCACACATATGACTGTATTTAATTACATAATTTCTTGTTAATGATACATGTAACTTATTTTACAATCATATTAAAATGATAGATGAGTTATATATTATATTTCAATTATTTATTCTATTTTTTTTAATTTTTTTCCATTTTTAACATACATTTATCATTTTAATTACAAGATTTACATAATTTAACATAATATTTGTATTGATAGCATACTTTGCACTGTTATAATGACAGATGAGTTTTACATTATATATCAAGTATTTCTTTTTATTATTTAAATTTTTTATCATTTTTAACATACATTTATCAATTTTATTTACATGATTTACATAATTTAACATAATTTTTGTATTGATAGCATACTTTGCACTGTTATAATGACATTTATTTTTCTTTTAGGCTATTCATAAATACATGGTGATTGTCCGAATTTATTAATTCAATGTGTTTCATCCAACATCGTAGAATGTCATCTAAGAGTTTCGATTGGCCTGTACGTGTTCATAGTTTTGGACTCAAATTGATATGTAAAAGTAATTTAAAATGCTGTTATTTAATACATCATAATTTATATTTTGTACATATCTAAGCATACATTTCACACATATGACTGTATTTAATTACATAAATAGTTGTTAATGATACATGTTACCTATTTTACAATGATATTAAAATGATGGATTAGTTTTTTATTATATTTCAAGTATTAATTTTATTTTTTTTAATTTTTTACCATTTTTAACATACATTTATCAATTTTATTTACAAGATTTACATAATTTAACATAATCTTTGTATTGATAGCATACTTTGCACTGTTATAATGACATTTATTTTTCTTTTAGGCCATTCATAAATACATGTTGATTGTCCGAGTTAATTAATTCAATTTGTTTCAACCAACATCATCGTGTGTCATCTAAGAGGTTCCATTGGCCTGTGCGTGTTCATAGTTTTGGACTCAAATTGATATGTAAAAGTAATTTAAAATGCTGTTATTTAATACATCATAATTTATATTTTGTACATATCTAAGCATACATTTCACACATATGACTGTATTGAATTACATAAATAGTTGTTAATGATACATGTTACCTATTTTACAATGATATTAAAATGATGGATGAGTTTTTTATTATATTTCAAGTATTAATTTTATTTTTTTTTATTTTTTACCATTTTTAACATACATTTATCATTTTAATTACAAGATTTACATAATTTAACATAATCTTTATATTGATAGTATAGATTGCCCTGTTATCATAACATTTCTCTTTCTCTTTAGGTCATTCATAAATACATGTTGATTGTCTGAGATTATTCATTCAATTTGTTTCAACCAACATCATTGTGTGTCATGTAAGAGGTTCTGTTGGCTGTGCGTGCTCATAGTATTGGACTCGATTTGATATGTAAAAGTGATTTAAAAAGCAGTTATTTAAAACATCTTAATTTATATTTTATACATATCTAAGCATTCATTTCACACATATGACTGTATTTAATTACATAAATAGTTGTTAATGATACATGTTACCTATTTTACAATGATATTAAAATGATAGATGAGTTTTTTATTATATTTCAAGTATTAATTTTATTTTTTTTAATTATTTACCATTTTTAACATACATTTATCATTTTAATTACAAGATTTACATAATTTAACATAATCTTTATATTGATAGTATAGTTTGCCCTGTTATCATAACATTTCCTTTTCTCTTTAGGTCATTCATAAATACATGTTGATTGTCCGAGATTATTCATTCAATTTGTTTCAACCAACATCATTGTGTGTCATCTAAGAGGTTCCGTTGGCTGTGCGTGCTCATAGTATTGGACTCGATTTGATATGTAAAAGTAATATTTAAAAATCAGTTATTTAAAACATCTTAATTTATATTTTATACACATCTAAGCATACATTTCACACATATGATTGTATTTGATTACATAATTTCTTGTTAATGATACATGTTACCTATTTTACAATGATATTAAAATGATAGATGAGTTTTATATTATATTTCAATTATTTATTCTATTTTTTTTTAATTTTTTACCATTTTTAACATACATTTATCATTTTAATTACAAAATTTACATAATTTAAATTAATCTTTAATTGATAGTATAATTTGACCTGTTATAATGATATTACTTTTTCTTTTTAGGTCATTCATAAATACATGTTGATTGTCCGAGTTTATTAATTCAATTTGTTTCAACCAACATCATCGTGAGTCATCTAAGAGGTTCCATTGGCCTGTGCGTGTTCATAGTATTGGACTCAATTTGATATGTAAAAGTTATTGAAAATGCTGTTATTTAATACATCATAAATTATATTTTGTACATATCTAAGCATACATTTCACACATATGACTGTATTTAATTACATAAATAGTTGTTAATGATACATGTTACCTATTTTACAATGATATTAAAATGATAGATGAGTTTTTTATTATATTTCAATTATTTATTCTATTTTTTTTTAATTTTTTACCATTTTTAACATACATTTATCATTTTAATGACAAGATTTACATAAGTTAACTTAATCTTTAATTGATAGTATACTTTGCACTGTTATAATGACAGATGAGTTTTACATTATATATCAAGTATTTATTTTATTTATTTTAATTTTTTACCATTTTTAACATACATTTATCAATTTTATTTACAAGATTTACATAATTTAACATAATCTTTGTATTGATAGCATACTTTGCACTGTTATAATGACATTTTTTTTTCTTTTAGGCTATTCATAAATACATGGTGATTGTCCGAATTTATTAATTCAATGTGTTTCATCCAACATCGTAGAATGTCATCTAAGAGTTTCGATTGGCCTGTACGTGCTCATAGGATTGGACTCAATGTAATATGTAATAGTAATTTAAAATGCAGTTATTTAATACATCTTAATTTATATTTTGTAAAAATCTAAGCATACATTTCATACATATGACTGTATTTAATTACATAATTTCTTGTTAATGATACATGTAACTTATTTTACAATCATATTAAAATGATAGATGAGTTATATATTATATTTCAATTATTTATTCTATTTTTTTTAATTTTTTTCCATTTTTAACATACATTTATCAATTTTATTTACATGATTTACATAATTTAACATAATTTTTGTATTGATAGCATACTTTGCACTGTTATAATGACATTTATTTTTTTTTTAGGCCATTCATAAATACATGTTGATTGTCCGAGTTTATTAATTCAATTTGTTTCAACCAACATCATCGTGTGTCATCTAAGAGGTTCCATAATTCTGTGCATGTTCATAGTATTGGACTCGATTTGATATGTAAAAGTAATTTAAAAAGCAGTCATTTAAAACATCTTAATTTATATTTTATACATATCTAAGCATACATTTCACACATATGACTGTATTAAATTACATAAATAGTTGTTAATGATACATGTTACCTATTTTACAATGATATTAAAATGATGGATGAGTTTTTTATTATATTTCAAGTATTAATTTTATTTTTTTTAATTTTTTACCATTTTTAACATACATTTATCATTTTAATTACAAGATTTACATAATTTAACATAATCTTTATATTGATAGTATAGTTTGCCCTGTTATCATAACATTTCTTTTTCTCTTTAGGTCATTCATAAATACATGTTGATTGTCCGAGATTATTCATTCAATTTGTTTCAACCAACATCATTTTGTGTCATCTAAGATGTTCCGTTGGCTGTGCGTGCTCATAGTATTGGACTCGATTTGATATGTAAAAGTAATTTAAAAAGCAGTCATTTAAAACATCTTAATTTATATTTTATACATATCTAAGCATACATTTCACACATATGATTGTATTTGATTACATAATTTCTTGTTAATGATACATGTTACCTATTTTACAATGATATTAAAATGATAGATGAGTTTTATATTATATTTCAATTATTTATTCTATTTTTTTTTAATTTTTGCCATTTTTAACATACATTTATCATTTTAATTACAAAATTTACATAATTTAAATTAATCTTTAATTGATAGTATAATTTGACCTGTTATCATAACATTTCTTTTTCTCTTTATGTCATTCATAAATACATGTTGATTGTCCGAGATTATTCATTCAATTTGTTTCAACCAACATCATTGTGTGTCATCTAAGAGGTTCCGTTGGCTGTGCGTGCTCATAGTATTGGACTCGATTTGATATGTAAAAGTTATTTCTAAAGCAGTTATTTAAAACATTTTAATTTATATTTTATACATATCTAAGCATACATTTCACACATATGATTGTATTTGATTACATAATTTCTTGTTAATGATACATGTTACCTATTTTACAATGATATTAAAATGATAGATGAGTTTTATATTATATTTCAATTATTTATTCTATTTTTTTTTAATTTTTTACCATTTTTAACATACATTTATCATTTTAATTACAAAATTTACATAATTTAAATTAATCTTTAATTGATAGTATAATTTGACCTGTTATCATAACATTTCTTTTTCTCTTTAGGTCATTCATAAATACATGTTGATTGTCCGAGATTATTCATTCAATTTGTTTCAACCAACATCATTGTGTGTCATCTAAGAGGTTCCGTTGGCTGTGCGTGCTCATAGTATTGGACTCGATTTGATATGTAAAAGTTATTTCTAAAGCAGTTATTTAAAACATTTTCATTTATATTTTATACATATCTAAGCATACATTTCACACATATGATTGTATTTGATTACATAATTTCTTGTTAATGATACATGTTACCTATTTTACAATGATATTAAAATGATAGATGAGTTTTATATTATATTTCAATTATTTATTCTATTTTTTTTTAATTTTTTACCATTTTTAACATACATTTATCATTTTATTGACAAGATTTACATAATTTAACATAATATTTGTAATGATAGCATACTTTGCACTGTTATAATGACAGATGAGTTTTACATTATATAACAAGTATTTCTTTTTTTTATTTAAATTTTTTACCATTTTTAACATACATTTATCAATTTTATTTACAAGATTTACATAATTTAACATAATCTTTGTATTGATAGCATACTTTGCACTGTTATAATGACATTTTTTTTTCTTTTAGGCTATTCATAAATACATGGTGATTGTCCGAATTTATTAATTCAATGTGTTTCATCCAACATCGTAGAATGTCATCTAAGAGTTTCGATTGGCCTGTACGTGCTCATAGGATTGGACTCAATGTAATATGTAATAGTAATTTAAAATGCAGTTATTTAATACATCTTAATTTATATTTTGTAAAAATCTAAGCATACATTTCACACATATGACTGTATTTAATTACATAATTTCTTGTTAATGATACATGTAACTTATTTTACTATCATATTAAAATGATAGATGAGTTATATATTATATTTCAATTATTTATTCTATTTTTTTTAATTTTTTTCCATTTTTAACATACATTTATCATTTTAATTACAAGATTTACATAATTTAACAAAATATTTGTAATGATAGCATACTTTGCACTGTTATAATGACAGATGAGTTTTACATTATATAACAAGTATTTCTTTTTTTTATTTAAATTTTTTATCATTTTTAACATACATTTATCAATTTTATTTACATGATTTACATAATTTAACATAATTTTTGTATTGATAGCATACTTTGCACTGTTATAATGACATTTATTTTTCTTGTAGGCCATTCATAAATACATGTTGATTGTCCGAGTTTATTAATTCAATTTGTTTCAACCAACATCATCGTGTGTCATCTAAGAGGTTCCATAATTCTGTGCATGTTCATAGTATTGGACTCAATTTGATATGTAAAAGTAATTTAAAATGCTGTTATTTAATACATCATAATTTATATTTTGTACATATCTAAGCATACATTTCACACATATGACTGTATTTAATTACATAAATAGTTGTTAATGATACATGTTACCTATTTTACAATGATATTAAAATGATGGATGAGTTTTTTATTATATTTCAAGTATTAATTTTATTTTTTTTAATTTTTTACCATTTTTAACATACATTTATCAATTTTATTTACAAGATTTACATAATTTAACATAATCTTTGTATTGATAGCATACTTTGCACTGTTATAATGACATTTATTTTTCTTTTAGGCCATTCATAAATACATGGTGATTGTTCGAGTTTATTAATTCAATTTGTTTCAACCAACATCATTGTGTGTCATCTAAGAGGTTCCGTTGGCTGTGCGTGCTCATAGTATTGGACTCGATTTGATATGTAAAAGTTATTTCTAAAGCAGTTATTTAAAACATTTTAATTTATATTTTATACATATCTAAGCATACATTTCACACATATGATTGTATTTGATTACATAATTTCTTGTTAATGATACATGTTACCTATTTTACAATGATATTAAAATGATAGATGAGTTTTATATTATATTTCAATTATTTATTCTATTTTTTTTTAATTTTTTACCATTTTTAACATACATTTATCATTTTAATGACAAGATTTACATAATTTAACATAATATTTGTAATGATAGCATACTTTGCACTGTTATAATGACAGATGAGTTTTACATTATATAACAAGTATTTCTTTTTTTTATTTAAATTTTTTACCATTTTTAACATACATTTATCAATTTTATTTACAAGATTTACATAATTTAACATAATCTTTGTATTGATAGCATACTTTGCACTGTTATAATGACATTTTTTTTTCTTTTAGGCTATTCATAAATACATGGTGATTGTCCGAATTTATTAATTCAATGTGTTTCATCCAACATCGTAGAATGTCATCTAAGAGTTTCGATTGGCCTGTACGTGCTCATAGGATTGGACTCAAATTGATATGTAAAAGTAATTTAAAATGCTGTTATTTAATACATCATAATTTATATTTTGTACATATCTAAGCATACATTTCACACAAATGACTGTATTTAATTACATAAATAGTTGTTAATGATACATGTTACCTATTTTACAATGATATTAAAATGATGGATTAGTTTTTTATTATATTTCAAGTATTAATTTTATTTTTTTTAATTTTTTACCATTTTTAACATACATTTATCAATTTTATTTACAAGATTTACATAATTTAACATAATCTTTGTATTGATAGCATACTTTGCACTGTTATAATGACATTTATTTTTCTTTTAGGCCATTCATAAATACATGTTGATTGTCCGAGTTAATTAATTCAATTTGTTTCAACCAACATCATCGTGTGTCATCTAAGAGGTTCCATTGGCCTGTGCGTGTTCATAGTTTTGGACTCAAATTGATATGTAAAAGTAATTTAAAAAGCAGTTATTTAAAACATCTTAATTTATATTTTATACATATCTAAGCATACATTTCACACATATGACTGTATTTAATTACATAAATAGTTGTTAATGATACATGTTACCTATTTTACAATGATATTAAAATGATAGATGAGTTTTTTATTATATTTCAAGTATTAATTTTATTTTTTTTAATTATTTACCATTTTTAACATACATTTATCATTTTAATTACAAGATTTACATAATTTAACATAATCTTTATATTGATAGTATAGTTTGCCCTGTTATCATAACATTTCCTTTTCTCTTTAGGTCATTCATAAATACATGTTGATTGTCCGAGATTATTCATTCAATTTGTTTCAACCAACATCATTGTGTGTCATCTAAGAGGTTCCGTTGGCTGTGCGTGCTCATAGTATTGGACTCGATTTGATATGTAAAAGTAATATTTAAAAATCAGTTATTTAAAACATCTTAATTTATATTTTATACACATCTAAGCATACATTTCACACATATGATTGTATTTGATTACATAATTTCTTGTTAATGATACATGTTACCTATTTTACAATGATATTAAAATGATAGATGAGTTTTATATTATATTTCAATTATTTATTCTATTTTTTTTTAATTTTTTACCATTTTTAACATACATTTATCATTTTAATTACAAAATTTACATAATTTAAATTAATCTTTAATTGATAGTATAATTTGACCTGTTATAATGATATTACTTTTTCTTTTTAGGTCATTCATAAATACATGTTGATTGTCCGAGTTTATTAATTCAATTTGTTTCAACCAACATCATCGTGAGTCATCTAAGAGGTTCCATTGGCCTGTGCGTGTTCATAGTATTGGACTCAATTTGATATGTAAAAGTTATTGAAAATGCTGTTATTTAATACATCATAAATTATATTTTGTACATATCTAAGCATACATTTCACACATATGACTGTATTTAATTACATAAATAGTTGTTAATGATACATGTTACCTATTTTACAATGATATTAAAATGATAGATGAGTTTTTTATTATATTTCAATTATTTATTCTATTTTTTTTTAATTTTTTACCATTTTTAACATACATTTATCATTTTAATGACAAGATTTACATAAGTTAACTTAATCTTTAATTGATAGTATACTTTGCACTGTTATAATGACAGATGAGTTTTACATTATATATCAAGTATTTATTTTATTTATTTTAATTTTTTACCATTTTTAACATACATTTATCAATTTTATTTACAAGATTTACATAATTTAACATAATCTTTGTATTGATAGCATACTTTGCACTGTTATAATGACATTTTTTTTTCTTTTAGGCTATTCATAAATACATGGTGATTGTCCGAATTTATTAATTCAATGTGTTTCATCCAACATCGTAGAATGTCATCTAAGAGTTTCGATTGGCCTGTACGTGCTCATAGGATTGGACTCAATGTAATATGTAATAGTAATTTAAAATGCAGTTATTTAATACATCTTAATTTATATTTTGTAAAAATCTAAGCATACATTTCATACATATGACTGTATTTAATTACATAATTTCTTGTTAATGATACATGTAACTTATTTTACAATCATATTAAAATGATAGATGAGTTATATATTATATTTCAATTATTTATTCTATTTTTTTTAATTTTTTTCCATTTTTAACATACATTTATCAATTTTATTTACATGATTTACATAATTTAACATAATTTTTGTATTGATAGCATACTTTGCACTGTTATAATGACATTTATTTTTTTTTTAGGCCATTCATAAATACATGTTGATTGTCCGAGTTTATTAATTCAATTTGTTTCAACCAACATCATCGTGTGTCATCTAAGAGGTTCCATAATTCTGTGCATGTTCATAGTATTGGACTCGATTTGATATGTAAAAGTAATTTAAAAAGCAGTCATTTAAAACATCTTAATTTATATTTTATACATATCTAAGCATACATTTCACACATATGACTGTATTAAATTACATAAATAGTTGTTAATGATACATGTTACCTATTTTACAATGATATTAAAATGATGGATGAGTTTTTTATTATATTTCAAGTATTAATTTTATTTTTTTTAATTTTTTACCATTTTTAACATACATTTATCATTTTAATTACAAGATTTACATAATTTAACATAATCTTTATATTGATAGTATAGTTTGCCCTGTTATCATAACATTTCTTTTTCTCTTTAGGTCATTCATAAATACATGTTGATTGTCCGAGATTATTCATTCAATTTGTTTCAACCAACATCATTGTGTGTCATCTAAGATGTTCCGTTGGCTGTGCGTGCTCATAGTATTGGACTCGATTTGATATGTAAAAGTAATTTAAAAAGCAGTCATTTAAAACATCTTAATTTATATTTTATACATATCTAAGCATACATTTCACACATATGATTGTATTTGATTACATAATTTCTTGTTAATGATACATTTTACCTATTTTACAATGATATTAAAATGATAGATGAGTTTTATATTATATTTCAATTATTTATTCTATTTTTTTTTAATTTTTTACCATTTTTAACATACATTTATCATTTTAATTACAAAATTTACATAATTTAAATTAATCTTTAATTGATAGTATAATTTGACCTGTTATAATGATATTACTTTTTCTTTTTAGGTCATTCATAAATACATGTTGATTGTCCGAGTTTATTAATTCAATTTGTTTCAACCAACATCATCGTGAGTCATCTAAGAGGTTCCATTGGCCTGTGCGTGTTCATAGTATTGGACTCAATTTGATATGTAAAAGTTATTGAAAATGCTGTTATTTAATACATCATAAATTATATTTTGTACATATCTAAGCATACATTTCACACATATGACTGTATTTAATTACATAAATAGTTGTTAATGATACATGTTACCTATTTTACAATGATATTAAAATGATAGATGAGTTTTTTATTATATTTCAATTATTTATTCTATTTTTTTTTAATTTTTTACCATTTTTAACATACATTTATCATTTTAATGACAAGATTTACATAAGTTAACTTAATCTTTAATTGATAGTATACTTTGCACTGTTATAATGACAGATGAGTTTTACATTATATATCAAGTATTTATTTTATTTATTTTAATTTTTTACCATTTTTAACATACATTTATCAATTTTATTTACAAGATTTACATAATTTAACATAATCTTTGTATTGATAGCATACTTTGCACTGTTATAATGACATTTTTTTCCTTTTAGGCTATTCATAAATACATGGTGATTGTCCGAATTTATTAATTCAATGTGTTTCATCCAACATCGTAGAATGTCATCTAAGAGTTTCGATTGGCCTGTACGTGCTCATAGGATTGGACTCAATGTAATATGTAATAGTAATTTAAAATGCAGTTATTTAATACATCTTAATTTATATTTTGTAAAAATCTAAGCATACATATCATACATATGACTGTATTTAATTACATAATTTCTTGTTAATGATACATGTAACTTATTTTACAATCATATTAAAATGATAGATGAGTTATATATTATATTTCAATTATTTATTCTATTTTTTTTAATTTTTTTCCATTTTTAACATACATTTATCAATTTTATTTACATGATTTACATAATTTAACATAATTTTTGTATTGATAGCATACTTTGCACTGTTATAATGACATTTATTTTTTTTTTAGGCCATTCATAAATACATGTTGATTGTCCGAGTTTATTAATTCAATTTGTTTCAACCAACATCATCGTGTGTCATCTAAGAGGTTCCATAATTCTGTGCATGTTCATAGTATTGGACTCGATTTGATATGTAAAAGTAATTTAAAAAGCAGTCATTTAAAACATCTTAATTTATATTTTATACATATCTAAGCATACATTTCACACATATGACTGTATTAAATTACATAAATAGTTGTTAATGATACATGTTACCTATTTTACAATGATATTAAAATGATGGATGAGTTTTTTATTATATTTCAAGTATTAATTTTATTTTTTTTAATTTTTTACCATTTTTAACATACATTTATCATTTTAATTACAAGATTTACATAATTTAACATAATCTTTATATTGATAGTATAGTTTGCCCTGTTATCATAACATTTCTTTTTCTCTTTAGGTCATTCATAAATACATGTTGATTGTCCGAGATTATTCATTCAATTTGTTTCAACCAACATCATTTTGTGTCATCTAAGATGTTCCGTTGGCTGTGCGTGCTCATAGTATTGGACTCGATTTGATATGTAAAAGTAATTTAAAAAGCAGTCATTTAAAACATCTTAATTTATATTTTATACATATCTAAGCATACATTTCACACATATGATTGTATTTGATTACATAATTTCTTGTTAATGATACATGTTACCTATTTTACAATGATATTAAAATGATAGATGAGTTTTATATTATATTTCAATTATTTATTCTATTTTTTTTTAATTTTTTACCATTTTTAACATACATTTATCATTTTAATTACAAAATTTACATAATTTAAATTAATCTTTAATTGATAGTATAATTTGACCTGTTATCATAACATTTCTTTTTCTCTTTAGGTCATTCATAAATACATGTTGATTGTCCGAGATTATTCATTCAATTTGTTTCAACCAACATCATTGTGTGTCATCTAAGAGGTTCCGTTGGCTGTGCGTGCTCATAGTATTGGACTCGATTTGATATGTAAAAGTTATTTCTAAAGCAGTTATTTAAAACATTTTCATTTATATTTTATACATATCTAAGCATACATTTCACACATATGATTGTATTTGATTACATAATTTCTTGTTAATGATACATGTTACCTATTTTACAATGATATTAAAATGATAGATGAGTTTTATATTATATTTCAATTATTTATTCTATTTTTTTTTAATTTTTTACCATTTTTAACATACATTTATCATTTTATTGACAAGATTTACATAATTTAACATAATATTTGTAATGATAGCATACTTTGCACTGTTATAATGACAGATGAGTTTTACATTATATAACAAGTATTTCTTTTTTTTATTTAAATTTTTTACCATTTTTAACATACATTTATCAATTTTATTTACAAGATTTACATAATTTAACATAATCTTTGTATTGATAGCATACTTTGCACTGTTATAATGACATTTTTTTTTCTTTTAGGCTATTCATAAATACATGGTGATTGTCCGAATTTATTAATTCAATGTGTTTCATCCAACATCGTAGAATGTCATCTAAGAGTTTCGATTGGCCTGTACGTGCTCATAGGATTGGACTCAATGTAATATGTAATAGTAATTTAAAATGCAGTTATTTAATACATCTTAATTTATATTTTGTAAAAATCTAAGCATACATTTCACACATATGACTGTATTTAATTACATAATTTCTTGTTAATGATACATGTAACTTATTTTACTATCATATTAAAATGATAGATGAGTTATATATTATATTTCAATTATTTATTCTATTTTTTTTAATTTTTTTCCATTTTTAACATACATTTATCATTTTAATTACAAGATTTACATAATTTAACAAAATATTTGTAATGATAGCATACTTTGCACTGTTATAATGACAGATGAGTTTTACATTATATAACAAGTATTTCTTTTTTTTATTTAAATTTTTTATCATTTTTAACATACATTTATCAATTTTATTTACATGATTTACATAATTTAACATAATTTTTGTATTGATAGCATACTTTGCACTGTTATAATGACATTTATTTTTCTTGTAGGCCATTCATAAATACATGTTGATTGTCCGAGTTTATTAATTCAATTTGTTTCAACCAACATCATCGTGTGTCATCTAAGAGGTTCCATAATTCTGTGCATGTTCATAGTATTGGACTCAATTTGATATGTAAAAGTAATTTAAAATGCTGTTATTTAATACATCATAATTTATATTTTGTACATATCTAAGCATACATT
Organism: Periphyllus acericola; assembly: GCA_949715065.1. NCBI lineage: Eukaryota > Metazoa > Arthropoda > Insecta > Hemiptera > Aphididae > Periphyllus > Periphyllus acericola. The sequence continues at coordinate 7,027,395 of OX454264.1, read as the reverse complement.
TCACACATATGACTGTATTTAATTACATAAATAGTTGTTAATGATACATGTTACCTATTTTACAATGATATTAAAATGATGGATGAGTTTTTTATTATATTTCAAGTATTAATTTTATTTTTTTTAATTTTTTACCATTTTTAACATACATTTATCAATTTTATTTACAAGATTTACATAATTTAACATAATCTTTGTATTGATAGCATACTTTGCACTGTTATAATGACATTTATTTTTCTTTTAGGCCATTCATAAATACATGGTGATTGTTCGAGTTTATTAATTCAATTTGTTTCAACCAACATCATTGTGTGTCATCTAAGAGGTTCCGTTGGCTGTGCGTGCTCATAGTATTGGACTCGATTTGATATGTAAAAGTTATTTCTAAAGCAGTTATTTAAAACATTTTAATTTATATTTTATACATATCTAAGCATACATTTCACACATATGATTGTATTTGATTACATAATTTCTTGTTAATGATACATGTTACCTATTTTACAATGATATTAAAATGATAGATGAGTTTTATATTATATTTCAATTATTTATTCTATTTTTTTTTAATTTTTTACCATTTTTAACATACATTTATCATTTTAATGACAAGATTTACATAATTTAACATAATATTTGTAATGATAGCATACTTTGCACTGTTATAATGACAGATGAGTTTTACATTATATAACAAGTATTTCTTTTTTTTATTTAAATTTTTTACCATTTTTAACATACATTTATCAATTTTATTTACAAGATTTACATAATTTAACATAATCTTTGTATTGATAGCATACTTTGCACTGTTATAATGACATTTTTTTTTCTTTTAGGCTATTCATAAATACATGGTGATTGTCCGAATTTATTAATTCAATGTGTTTCATCCAACATCGTAGAATGTCATCTAAGAGTTTCGATTGGCCTGTACGTGCTCATAGGATTGGACTCAAATTGATATGTAAAAGTAATTTAAAATGCTGTTATTTAATACATCATAATTTATATTTTGTACATATCTAAGCATACATTTCACACAAATGACTGTATTTAATTACATAAATAGTTGTTAATGATACATGTTACCTATTTTACAATGATATTAAAATGATGGATTAGTTTTTTATTATATTTCAAGTATTAATTTTATTTTTTTTAATTTTTTACCATTTTTAACATACATTTATCAATTTTATTTACAAGATTTACATAATTTAACATAATCTTTGTATTGATAGCATACTTTGCACTGTTATAATGACATTTATTTTTCTTTTAGGCCATTCATAAATACATGTTGATTGTCCGAGTTAATTAATTCAATTTGTTTCAACCAACATCATCGTGTGTCATCTAAGAGGTTCCATTGGCCTGTGCGTGTTCATAGTTTTGGACTCAAATTGATATGTAAAAGTAATTTAAAAAGCAGTTATTTAAAACATCTTAATTTATATTTTATACATATCTAAGCATACATTTCACACATATGACTGTATTTAATTACATAAATAGTTGTTAATGATACATGTTACCTATTTTACAATGATATTAAAATGATAGATGAGTTTTTTATTATATTTCAAGTATTAATTTTATTTTTTTTAATTATTTACCATTTTTAACATACATTTATCATTTTAATTACAAGATTTACATAATTTAACATAATCTTTATATTGATAGTATAGTTTGCCCTGTTATCATAACATTTCCTTTTCTCTTTAGGTCATTCATAAATACATGTTGATTGTCCGAGATTATTCATTCAATTTGTTTCAACCAACATCATTGTGTGTCATCTAAGAGGTTCCGTTGGCTGTGCGTGCTCATAGTATTGGACTCGATTTGATATGTAAAAGTAATATTTAAAAATCAGTTATTTAAAACATCTTAATTTATATTTTATACACATCTAAGCATACATTTCACACATATGATTGTATTTGATTACATAATTTCTTGTTAATGATACATGTTACCTATTTTACAATGATATTAAAATGATAGATGAGTTTTATATTATATTTCAATTATTTATTCTATTTTTTTTTAATTTTTTACCATTTTTAACATACATTTATCATTTTAATTACAAAATTTACATAATTTAAATTAATCTTTAATTGATAGTATAATTTGACCTGTTATAATGATATTACTTTTTCTTTTTAGGTCATTCATAAATACATGTTGATTGTCCGAGTTTATTAATTCAATTTGTTTCAACCAACATCATCGTGAGTCATCTAAGAGGTTCCGTTGGCTGTGCGTGCTCATAGTATTGGACTCGATTTGATATGTAAAAGTTATTTCTAAAGCAGTTATTTAAAACATTTTAATTTATATTTTATACATATCTAAGCATACATTTCACACATATGATTGTATTTGATTACATAATTTCTTGTTAATGATACATGTTACCTATTTTACAATGATATTAAAATGATAGATGAGTTTTATATTATATTTCAATTATTTATTCTATTTTTTTTTAATTTTTTACCATTTTTAACATACAGTTATCATTTTAATGACAAGATTTACATAATTTAACATAATATTTGTAATGATAGCATACTTTGCACTGTTATAATGACAGATGAGTTTTACATTATATAACAAGTATTTCTTTTTTTTATTTAAATTTTTTACCATTTTTAACATACATTTATCAATTTTATTTACAAGATTTACATAATTTAACATAATCTTTGTATTGATAGCATACTTTGCACTGTTATAATGACATTTATTTTTCTTTTAGGCCATTCATAAATACATGTTGATTGTCCGAGTTAATTAATTCAATTTGTTTCAACCAACATCATCGTGTGTCATCTAAGAGGTTCCATTGGCCTGTGCGTGTTCATAGTTTTGGACTCAAATTGATATGTAAAAGTAATTTAAAATGCTGTTATTTAATACATCATAATTTATATTTTGTACATATCTAAGCATACATTTCACACATATGACTGTATTGAATTACATAAATAGTTGTTAATGATACATGTTACCTATTTTACAATGATATTAAAATGATGGATGAGTTTTTTATTATATTTCAAGTATTAATTTTATTTTTTTTTATTTTTTACCATTTTTAACATACATTTATCATTTTAATTACAAGATTTACATAATTTAACATAATCTTTATATTGATAGTATAGTTTGCCCTGTTATCATAACATTTCTTTTTCTCTTTAGGTCATTCATAAATACATGTTGATTGTCTGAGATTATTCATTCAATTTGTTTCAACCAACATCATTGTGTGTCAACTAAGAGGTTCTGTTGGCTGTGCGTGCTCATAGTATTGGACTCGATTTGATATGTAAAAGTGATTTAAAAAGCAGTTATTTAAAACATCTTAATTTATATTTTATACATATCTAAGCATACATTTCACACATATGACTGTATTTAATTACATAAATAGTTGTTAATGATACATGTTACCTATTTTACAATGATATTAAAATGATAGATGAGTTTTTTATTATATTTCAAGTATTAATTTTATTTTTTTTAATTATTTACCATTTTTAACATACATTTATCATTTTAATTACAAGATTTACATAATTTAACATAATCTTTATATTGATAGTATAGTTTGCCCTGTTATCATAACATTTCCTTTTCTCTTTAGGTCATTCATAAATACATGTTGATTGTCCGAGATTATTCATTCAATTTGTTTCAACCAACATCATTGTGTGTCATCTAAGAGGTTCCGTTGGCTGTGCGTGCTCATAGTATTGGACTCGATTTGATATGTAAAAGTAATATTTAAAAATCAGTTATTTAAAACATCTTAATTTATATTTTATACACATCTAAGCATACATTTCACACATATGATTGTATTTGATTACATAATTTCTTGTTAATGATACATGTTACCTATTTTACAATGATATTAAAATGATAGATGAGTTTTATATTATATTTCAATTATTTATTCTATTTTTTTTTAATTTTTTACCATTTTTAACATACATTTATCATTTTAATTACAAAATTTACATAATTTAAATTAATCTTTAATTGATAGTATAATTTGACCTGTTATAATGATATTACTTTTTCTTTTTAGGTCATTCATAAATACATGTTGATTGTCCGAGTTTATTAATTCAATTTGTTTCAACCAACATCATCGTGAGTCATCTAAGAGGTTCCATTGGCCTGTGCGTGTTCATAGTATTGGACTCAATTTGATATGTAAAAGTTATTGAAAATGCTGTTATTTAATACATCATAAATTATATTTTGTACATATCTAAGCATACATTTCACACATATGACTGTATTTAATTACATAAATAGTTGTTAATGATACATGTTACCTATTTTACAATGATATTAAAATGATAGATGAGTTTTTTATTATATTTCAATTATTTATTCTATTTTTTTTTAATTTTTTACCATTTTTAACATACATTTATCATTTTAATGACAAGATTTACATAAGTTAACTTAATCTTTAATTGATAGTATACTTTGCACTGTTATAATGACAGATGAGTTTTACATTATATATCAAGTATTTATTTTATTTATTTTAATTTTTTACCATTTTTAACATACATTTATCAATTTTATTTACAAGATTTACATAATTTAACATAATCTTTGTATTGATAGCATACTTTGCACTGTTATAATGACATTTTTTTTTCTTTTAGGCTATTCATAAATACATGGTGATTGTCCGAATTTATTAATTCAATGTGTTTCATCCAACATCGTAGAATGTCATCTAAGAGTTTCGATTGGCCTGTACGTGCTCATAGGATTGGACTCAATGTAATATGTAATAGTAATTTAAAATGCAGTTATTTAATACATCTTAATTTATATTTTGTAAAAATCTAAGCATACATTTCATACATATGACTGTATTTCATTACATAATTTCTTGTTAATGATACATGTAACTTATTTTACAATCATATTAAAATGATAGATGAGTTATATATTATATTTCAATTATTTATTCTATTTTTTTTAATTTTTTTCCATTTTTAACATACATTTATCAATTTTATTTACATGATTTACATAATTTAACATAATTTTTGTATTGATAGCATACTTTGCACTGTTATAATGACATTTATTTTTTTTTAGGCCATTCATAAATACATGTTGATTGTCCGAGTTTATTAATTCAATTTGTTTCAACCAACATCATCGTGTGTCATCTAAGAGGTTCCATAATTCTGTGCATGTTCATAGTATTGGACTCGATTTGATATGTAAAAGTAATTTAAAAAGCAGTCATTTAAAACATCTTAATTTATATTTTATACATATCTAAGCATACATTTCACACATATGACTGTATTAAATTACATAAATAGTTGTTAATGATACATGTTACCTATTTTACAATGATATTAAAATGATGGATGAGTTTTTTATTATATTTCAAGTATTAATTTTATTTTTTTTAATTTTTTACCATTTTTAACATACATTTATCATTTTAATTACAAGATTTACATAATTTAACATAATCTTTATATTGATAGTATAGTTTGCCCTGTTATCATAACATTTCTTTTTCTCTTTAGGTCATTCATAAATACATGTTGATTGTCCGAGATTATTCATTCAATTTGTTTCAACCAACATCATTGTGTGTCATCTAAGATGTTCCGTTGGCTGTGCGTGCTCATAGTATTGGACTCGATTTGATATGTAAAAGTAATTTAAAAAGCAGTCATTTAAAACATCTTAATTTATATTTTATACATATCTAAGCATACATTTCACACATATGATTGTATTTGATTACATAATTTCTTGTTAATGATACATGTTACCTATTTTACAATGATATTAAAATGATAGATGAGTTTTTTATTATATTTCAAGTATTTATTTTATTTATTTTAATTTTTTACCATTTTTATCATACATTTATCAATTTTATTTACAAGATTTACATAATTTAACATAATCTTTGTATTGATAGCATACTTTGCACTGTTATAATGACATTTATTTTTCTTTTAGACCATTCATAAATACATGTTGATTGTCCGAGTTTATTAATTCTTTGTGTTTCATCCAACATCGTAGAATGTCATCTAAGAGTTTCGATTGGCTTGTGCGTGCTCATAGTATTGGACTCGATTTGATATGTAAAAGTTATTTAAAAAGCAGTTATTTAAAACATCTTAATTTATATTTTATACACATCTAAGCATACATTTCACACATATGATTGTATTTGATTACATAATTTCTTGTTAATGATACATGTTACCTATTTTACAATGATATTAAAATGATAGATGAGTTATATATTATATTTCAATTATTTATTCTATTTTTTTTTAATTTTTGCCATTTTTAACATACATTTATCATTTTAATTACAAAATTTACATAATTTAAATTAATCTTTAATTGATAGTATAATTTGACCTGTTATCATAACATTTCTTTTTCTCTTTAGGTCATTCATAAATACATGTTGATTGTCCGAGATTATTCATTCAATTTGTTTCAACCAACATCATTGTGTGTCATCTAAGAGGTTCCGTTGGCTGTGCGTGCTCATAGTATTGGACTCGATTTGATATGTAAAAGTTATTTCTAAAGCAGTTATTTAAAACATTTTAATTTATATTTTATACATATCTAAGCATACATTTCACACATATGATTGTATTTGATTACATAATTTCTTGTTAATGTTACATGTTACCTATTTTACAATGATATTAAAATGATAGATGAGTTTTTTATTATATTTCAAGTATTAATTTTATTTTTTTTATTTTTTACCATTTTTAACATACATTTATCATTTTAATTACAAGATTTACATAATTTAACATAATATTTGTAATGATAGCATACTTTGCACTGTTATAATGACAGATGAGTTTTACATTATATAACAAGTATTTCTTTTTTTTATTTAAATTTTTTACCATTTTTAACATACATTTATCAATTTTATTTACAAGATTTACATAATTTAACATAATCTTTGTATTGATAGCATACTTTGCACTGTTATAATGACATTTTTTTTTCTTTTAGGCTATTCATAAATACATGGTGATTGTCCGAATTTATTAATTCAATGTGTTTCATCCAACATCGTAGAATGTCATCTAAGAATTTCGATTGGCCTGTACGTGCTCATAGGATTGGACTCAATGTAATATGTAATAGTAATTTAAAATGCAGTTATTTAATACATCTTAATTTATATTTTGTAAAAATCTAAGCATACATTTCACACATATGACTGTATTTAATTACATAATTTCTTGTTAATGATACATGTAACTTATTTTACTATCATATTAAAATGATAGATGAGTTATATATTATATTTCAATTATTTATTCTATTTTTTTTAATTTTTTTCCATTTTTAACATACATTTATCATTTTAATTACAAGATTTACATAATTTAACATAATATTTGTAATGATAGCATACTTTGCACTGTTATAATGACAGATGAGTTTTACATTATATAACAAGTATTTCTTTTTTTTATTTAAATTTTTTATCATTTTTAACATACATTTATCAATTTTATTTACATGATTTACATAATTTAACATAATTTTTGTATTGATAGCATACTTTGCACTGTTATAATGACATTTATTTTTTTTTTAGGCCATTCATAAATACATGTTGATTGTCCGAGTTTATTAATTCAATTTGTTTCAACCAACATCATCGTGTGTCATCTAAGAGGTTCCATAATTCTGTGCATGTTCATAGTATTGGACTCAATTTGATATGTAAAAGTAATTTAAAATGCTGTTATTTAATACATCATAATTTATATTTTGTACATATCTAAGCATACATTTCACACATATGACTGTATTTAATTACATAAATAGTTGTTAATGATACATGTTACCTATTTTACAATGATATTAAAATGATGGATGAGTTTTTTATTATATTTCAAGTATTAATTTTATTTTTTTTAATTTTTTACCATTTTTAACATACATTTATCAATTTTATTTACAAGATTTACATAATTTAACATAATCTTTGTATTGATAGCATACTTTGCACTGTTATAATGACATTTATTTTTCTTTTAGGCCATTCATAAATACATGGTGATTGTTCGAGTTTATTAATTCAATGTGTTTCATCCAACATCGTAGAATGTCATCTAAGAGTTTCCATTGGCTTGTACGTGCTCATAGGATTGGACTCAATGTAATATGTAATAGTTATTTAAAATGCAGTTATTAAATACATCTTAATTTATATTTTGTAAAAATCTAAGCATACATTTCACACATATGATTGTATTTGATTACATAATTTCTTGTTAATGATACATGTTACCTATTTTACAATGATATTAAAATGATGGATTAGTTTTTTATTATATTTCAAGTATTAATTTTATTTTTTTTAATTTTTTACCATTTTTAACATACATTTATGAATTTTATTTACAAGATTTACATAATTTAACATAATCTTTGTATTGATAGCATACTTTGCACTGTTATAATGACATTTATTTTTCTTTTAGGCCATTCATAAATACATGTTGATTGTCCGAGTTAATTAATTCAATTTGTTTCAACCAACATCATCGTGTGTCATCTAAGAGGTTCCATTGGCCTGTGCGTGTTCATAGTTTTGGACTCAAATTGATATGTAAAAGTAATTTAAAATGCTGTTATTTAATACATCATAATTTATATTTTGTACATATCTAAGCATACATTTCACACATATGACTGTATTGAATTACATAAATAGTTGTTAATGATACATGTTACCTATTTTACAATGATATTAAAATGATGGATGAGTTTTTTATTATATTTCAAGTATTAATTTTATTTTTTTTTATTTTTTACCATTTTTAACATACATTTATCATTTTAATTACAAGATTTACATAATTTAACATAATCTTTATATTGATAGTATAGTTTGCCCTGTTATCATAACATTTCTTTTTCTCTTTAGGTCATTCATAAATACATGTTGATTGTCTGAGATTATTCATTCAATTTGTTTCAACCAACATCATTGTGTGTCATCTAAGAGGTTCTGTTGGCTGTGCGTGCTCATAGTATTGGACTCGATTTGATATGTAAAAGTTATTTCTAAAGCAGTTATTTAAAACATCTTAATTTATATTTTATACATATCTAAGCATACATTTCACACATATGATTGTATTTGATTACATAATTTCTTGTTAATGATACATGTTACCTATTTTACAATGATATTAAAATGATAGATGAGTTTTATATTATATTTCAATTATTTATTCTATTTTTTTTTAATTTTTTACCATTTTTAACATACATTTATCATTTTAATGACAAGATTTACATAAGTTAATTTAATCTTTAATTGATAGTATACTTTGCACTGTTATAATGACAGATGAGTTTTACATTATATATCAAGTATTTATTTTATTTATTTTAATTTTTTACCATTTTTAACATACATTTATCAATTTTATTTACAAGATTTACATAATTTAACATAATCTTTGTATTGATAGCATACTTTGCACTATTATAATGACATTTTTTTTTCTTTTAGGCTATTCATAAATACATGGTGATTGTCCGAATTTATTAATTCAATGTGTTTCATCCAACATCGTAGAATGTCATCTAAAAGTTTCGATTGGCCTGTACGTGCTCATAGGATTGGACTCAATGTAATATGTAATAGTAATTTAAAATGCAGTTATTTAATACATCTTAATTTATATTTTGTAAAAATCTAAGCATACATTTCACACATATGACTGTATTTAATTACATAATTTCTTGTTAATGATACATGTAACTTATTTTACAATCATATTAAAATGATAGATGAGTTATATATTATATTTCAATTATTTATTCTATTTTTTTTAATTTTGTTCCATTTTTAACATACATTTATCATTTTAATTACAAGATTTACATAATTTAACATAATATTTGTATTGATAGCATACTTTGCACTGTTATAATGACAGATGAGTTTTACATTATATATCAAGTATTTCTTTTTATTTTTTAAATTTTTTATCATTTTTAACATACATTTATCAATTTTATTTACATGATTTACATAATTTAACATAATTTTTGTATTGATAGCATACTTTGCACTGTTATAATGACATTTATTTTTCTTTTAGGCCATTCATAAATAACTGTTGATTGTCCGAGTTTATTAATTCAATTTGTTTCAACCAACATCATCGTGTGTCATCTAAGAGGTTCCATAATTCTGTGCATGTTCATAGTATTGGACTCAATTTGATATGTAAAAGTAATTTAAAATGCTGTTATTTAATACATCATAATTTATATTTTGTACATATCTAAGCATACATTTCACACATATGACTTTATTTAATTACATAAATAGTTGTTAATGATACATGTTACCTATTTTACAATGATATTAAAATGATGGATTAGTTTTTTATTATATTTCAAGTATTAATTTTATTTTTTTTAATTTTTTACCATTTTTAACATACATTTATCAATTTTATTTACAAGATTTACATAATTTAACATAATCTTTGTATTGATAGCATACTTTGCACTGTTATAATGACATTTATTTTTCTTTTAGGCCATTCATAAATACATGTTGATTGTCCGAGTTAATTAATTCAAATTGTTTTAACCAACATCATCGTGTGTCATCTAAGAGGTTCCATTGGCCTGTGCGTGTTCATAGTTTTGGACTCAAATTGATATGTAAAAGTAATTTAAAATGCTGTTATTTAATACATCATAATTTATATTTTGTACATATCTAAGCATACATTTCACACATATGACTGTATTGAATTACATAAATAGTTGTTAATGATACATGTTACCTATTTTACAATGATATTAAAATGATGGATGAGTTTTTTATTATATTTCAAGTATTAATTTTATTTTTTTTTATTTTTTACCATTTTTAACATACATTTATCATTTTAATTACAAGATTTACATAATTTAACATAATCTTTATATTGATAGTATAGTTTGCCCTGTTATCATAACATTTCTTTTTCTCTTTAGGTCATTCATAAATACATGTTGATTGTCTGAGATTATTCATTCAATTTGTTTCAACCAACATCATTGTGTGTCATCTAAGAGGTTCTGTTGGCTGTGCGTGCTCATAGTATTGGACTCGATTTGATATGTAAAAGTGATTTAAAAAGCAGTTATTTAAAACATCTTAATTTATATTTTATACACATCTAAGCATACATTTCACACATATGATTGTATTTGATTACATAATTTCTTGTTAATGATACATGTTACCTATTTTACAATGATATTAAAATGATAGATGAGTTATATATTATATTTCAATTATTTATTCTATTTTTTTTTAATTTTTGCCATTTTTAACATACATTTATCATTTTAATTACAAAATTTACATAATTTAAATTAATCTTTAATTGATAGTATAATTTGACCTGTTATCATAACATTTCTTTTTCTCTTTAGGTCATTCATAAATACATGTTGATTGTCCGAGATTATTCATTCAATTTGTTTCAACCAACATCATTGTGTGTCATCTAAGAGGTTCCGTTGGCTGTGCGTGCTCATAGTATTGGACTCGATTTGATATGTAAAAGTTATTTCTAAAGCAGTTATTTAAAACATTTTAATTTATATTTTATACATATCTAAGCATACATTTCACACATATGATTGTATTTGATTACATAATTTCTTGTTAATGTTACATGTTACCTATTTTACAATGATATTAAAATGATAGATGAGTTTTTTATTATATTTCAAGTATTAATTTTATTTTTTTTTATTTTTTACCATTTTTAACATACATTTATCATTTTAATTACAAGATTTACATAATTTAACATAATATTTGTAATGATAGCATACTTTGCACTGTTATAATGACAGATGAGTTTTACATTATATAACAAGTATTTCTTTTTTTTATTTAAATTTTTTACCATTTTTAACATACATTTATCAATTTTATTTACAAGATTTACATAATTTAACATAATCTTTGTATTGATAGCATACTTTGCACTGTTATAATGACATTTTTTTTTCTTTTAGGCTATTCATAAATACATGGTGATTGTCCGAATTTATTAATTCAATGTGTTTCATCCAACATCGTAGAATGTCATCTAAGAATTTCGATTGGCCTGTACGTGCTCATAGGATTGGACTCAATGTAATATGTAATAGTAATTTAAAATGCAGTTATTTAATACATCTTAATTTATATTTTGTAAAAATCTAAGCATACATTTCACACATATGACTGTATTTAATTACATAATTTCTTGTTAATGATACATGTAACTTATTTTACTATCATATTAAAATGATAGATGAGTTATATATTATATTTCAATTATTTATTCTATTTTTTTTAATTTTTTTCCATTTTTAACATACATTTATCATTTTAATTACAAGATTTACATAATTTAACATAATATTTGTAATGATAGCATACTTTGCACTGTTATAATGACAGATGAGTTTTACATTATATAACAAGTATTTCTTTTTTTTATTTAAATTTTTTATCATTTTTAACATACATTTATCAATTTTATTTACATGATTTACATAATTTAACATAATTTTTGTATTGATAGCATACTTTGCACTGTTATAATGACATTTATTTTTTTTTTAGGCCATTCATAAATACATGTTGATTGTCCGAGTTTATTAATTCAATTTGTTTCAACCAACATCATCGTGTGTCATCTAAGAGGTTCCATAATTCTGTGCATGTTCATAGTATTGGACTCAATTTGATATGTAAAAGTAATTTAAAATGCTGTTATTTAATACATCATAATTTATATTTTGTACATATCTAAGCATACATTTCACACATATGACTGTATTTAATTACATAAATAGTTGTTAATGATACATGTTACCTATTTTACAATGATATTAAAATGATGGATGAGTTTTTTATTATATTTCAAGTATTAATTTTATTTTTTTTAATTTTTTACCATTTTTAACATACATTTATCAATTTTATTTACAAGATTTACATAATTTAACATAATCTTTGTATTGATAGCATACTTTGCACTGTTATAATGACATTTATTTTTCTTTTAGGCCATTCATAAATACATGGTGATTGTTCGAGTTTATTAATTCAATGTGTTTCATCCAACATCGTAGAATGTCATCTAAGAGTTTCCATTGGCTTGTACGTGCTCATAGGATTGGACTCAATGTAATATGTAATAGTTATTTAAAATGCAGTTATTAAATACATCTTAATTTATATTTTGTAAAAATCTAAGCATACATTTCACACATATGATTGTATTTGATTACATAATTTCTTGTTAATGATACATGTTACCTATTTTACAATGATATTAAAATGATGGATTAGTTTTTTATTATATTTCAAGTATTAATTTTATTTTTTTTAATTTTTTACCATTTTTAACATACATTTATGAATTTTATTTACAAGATTTACATAATTTAACATAATCTTTGTATTGATAGCATACTTTGCACTGTTATAATGACATTTATTTTTCTTTTAGGCCATTCATAAATACATGTTGATTGTCCGAGTTAATTAATTCAATTTGTTTCAACCAACATCATCGTGTGTCATCTAAGAGGTTCCATTGGCCTGTGCGTGTTCATAGTTTTGGACTCAAATTGATATGTAAAAGTAATTTAAAATGCTGTTATTTAATACATCATAATTTATATTTTGTACATATCTAAGCATACATTTCACACATATGACTGTATTGAATTACATAAATAGTTGTTAATGATACATGTTACCTATTTTACAATGATATTAAAATGATGGATGAGTTTTTTATTATATTTCAAGTATTAATTTTATTTTTTTTTATTTTTTACCATTTTTAACATACATTTATCATTTTAATTACAAGATTTACATAATTTAACATAATCTTTATATTGATAGTATAGTTTGCCCTGTTATCATAACATTTCTTTTTCTCTTTAGGTCATTCATAAATACATGTTGATTGTCTGAGATTATTCATTCAATTTGTTTCAACCAACATCATTGTGTGTCATCTAAGAGGTTCTGTTGGCTGTGCGTGCTCATAGTATTGGACTCGATTTGATATGTAAAAGTTATTTCTAAAGCAGTTATTTAAAACATCTTAATTTATATTTTATACATATCTAAGCATACATTTCACACATATGATTGTATTTGATTACATAATTTCTTGTTAATGATACATGTTACCTATTTTACAATGATATTAAAATGATAGATGAGTTTTATATTATATTTCAATTATTTATTCTATTTTTTTTTAATTTTTTACCATTTTTAACATACATTTATCATTTTAATGACAAGATTTACATAAGTTAATTTAATCTTTAATTGATAGTATACTTTGCACTGTTATAATGACAGATGAGTTTTACATTATATATCAAGTATTTATTTTATTTATTTTAATTTTTTACCATTTTTAACATACATTTATCAATTTTATTTACAAGATTTACATAATTTAACATAATCTTTGTATTGATAGCATACTTTGCACTATTATAATGACATTTTTTTTTCTTTTAGGCTATTCATAAATACATGGTGATTGTCCGAATTTATTAATTCAATGTGTTTCATCCAACATCGTAGAATGTCATCTAAAAGTTTCGATTGGCCTGTACGTGCTCATAGGATTGGACTCAATGTAATATGTAATAGTAATTTAAAATGCAGTTATTTAATACATCTTAATTTATATTTTGTAAAAATCTAAGCATACATTTCACACATATGACTGTATTTAATTACATAATTTCTTGTTAATGATACATGTAACTTATTTTACAATCATATTAAAATGATAGATGAGTTATATATTATATTTCAATTATTTATTCTATTTTTTTTAATTTTGTTCCATTTTTAACATACATTTATCATTTTAATTACAAGATTTACATAATTTAACATAATATTTGTATTGATAGCATACTTTGCACTGTTATAATGACAGATGAGTTTTACATTATATATCAAGTATTTCTTTTTATTTTTTAAATTTTTTATCATTTTTAACATACATTTATCAATTTTATTTACATGATTTACATAATTTAACATAATTTTTGTATTGATAGCATACTTTGCACTGTTATAATGACATTTATTTTTCTTTTAGGCCATTCATAAATAACTGTTGATTGTCCGAGTTTATTAATTCAATTTGTTTCAACCAACATCATCGTGTGTCATCTAAGAGGTTCCATAATTCTGTGCATGTTCATAGTATTGGACTCAATTTGATATGTAAAAGTAATTTAAAATGCTGTTATTTAATACATCATAATTTATATTTTGTACATATCTAAGCATACATTTCACACATATGACTTTATTTAATTACATAAATAGTTGTTAATGATACATGTTACCTATTTTACAATGATATTAAAATGATGGATTAGTTTTTTATTATATTTCAAGTATTAATTTTATTTTTTTTAATTTTTTACCATTTTTAACATACATTTATCAATTTTATTTACAAGATTTACATAATTTAACATAATCTTTGTATTGATAGCATACTTTGCACTGTTATAATGACATTTATTTTTCTTTTAGGCCATTCATAAATACATGTTGATTGTCCGAGTTAATTAATTCAAATTGTTTTAACCAACATCATCGTGTGTCATCTAAGAGGTTCCATTGGCCTGTGCGTGTTCATAGTTTTGGACTCAAATTGATATGTAAAAGTAATTTAAAATGCTGTTATTTAATACATCATAATTTATATTTTGTACATATCTAAGCATACATTTCACACATATGACTGTATTGAATTACATAAATAGTTGTTAATGATACATGTTACCTATTTTACAATGATATTAAAATGATGGATGAGTTTTTTATTATATTTCAAGTATTAATTTTATTTTTTTTTATTTTTTACCATTTTTAACATACATTTATCATTTTAATTACAAGATTTACATAATTTAACATAATCTTTATATTGATAGTATAGTTTGCCCTGTTATCATAACATTTCTTTTTCTCTTTAGGTCATTCATAAATACATGTTGATTGTCTGAGATTATTCATTCAATTTGTTTCAACCAACATCATTGTGTGTCATCTAAGAGGTTCTGTTGGCTGTGCGTGCTCATAGTATTGGACTCGATTTGATATGTAAAAGTGATTTAAAAAGCAGTTATTTAAAACATCTTAATTTATATTTTATACATATCTAAGCATACATTTCACACATATGACTGTATTTAATTACATAAATAGTTGTTAATGATACATGTTACCTATTTTACAATGATATTAAAATGATAGATGAGTTTTTTATTATATTTCAAGTATTAATTTTATTTTTTTTAATTTTTTACCATTTTTAACATACATTTATCATTTTAATTACAAGATTTACATAATTTAACATAATCTTTATATTGATAGTATAGTTTGCCCTGTTATCATAACATTTCTTTTTCTCTTTAGGTCATTCATAAATACATGTTGATTGTCTGAGATTATTCATTCAATTTGTTTCAACCAACATCATTGTGTGTCATCTAAGAGGTTCTGTTGGCTGTGCGTGCTCATAGTATTGGTCTCGATTTGATATGTAAAAGTAATTTAAAAAGCAGTTATTTAAAACATCTTTATTATATTTTATACACATCTAAGCATACATTTCACACATATGATTGTATTTGATTACATAATTTCTTGTTAATGATACATGTTACCTATTTTACAATGATATTAAAATGATAGATGAGTTTTATATCATATTTCAATTATTTATTCTATTTTTTTTTAATTTTTTACCATTTTTAACTTACATTTATCATTTTAATTACAAAATTTACATTATTTAAATTAATCTTTAATTGATAGTATACTTTGCACTGTTATAATGACAGATGAGTTTTACATTATATATCAAGTATTTATTTTATTTATTTTAATTTTTTACCATTTTTAACATACATTTATCAATTTTATTTACAAGATTTACATAATATAACATAATCTTTGTATTGATAGCATACTTTGCACTGTTATAATGACAGATGAATTTTACATTATATATCAAGTATTTCTTTTTTTTATTTAAATTTTTTATCATTTATAACATACATTTATCAATTTTATTTACATGATTTACATAATTTAACATAATTTTTGTATTGATAGCATACTTTGCACTGTTATAATGACATTTATTTTTCTTTTAGGCCATTCATAAATACATGTTGATTGTCCGAGTTTATTAATTCAATTTGTTTCAACCAACATCATCGTGTGTCATCTAAGAGGTTCCATAATTCTGTGCATGTTCATAGTATTGGACTCAATTTGATATGTAAAAGTAATTTAAAATGCTGTTATTTAATATATCATAATTTATATTTTGTACATATCTAAGCATACATTTCACACATATGACTGTATTTAATTACATAAATAGTTGTTAATGATACATGTTACCTATTTTACAATGATATTAAAATGATGGATGAGTTTTTTATTATATTTCAAGTATTAATTTTATTTTTTTTAATTTTTTACCATATTTAACATACATTTATCAATTTTATTTACAAGATTTACATAATTTAACATAATCTTTGTATTGATAACATACTTTGCACTGTTATAATGACATTTATTTTTCTTTTAGGCCATTCATAAATACATGTTGATTGTCCGAGTTAATTAATTCAATTTGTTTCAAGCAACATCATCGTGTGTCATCTAAGAGGTTCCATTGGCCTGTGCGTGTTCATAGTATTGGACTCAAATTGATATGTAAAAGTAATTTAAAAAGCAGTAATTTAAAACATCTTAATTTATATTTTATACACATCTAAGCATACATTTCACACATATGATTGTATTTGATTACATAATTTCTTGTTAATGATACATGTTACCTATTTTACAATGATATTAAAATGATAGATGAGTTTTATATTATATTTCAATTATTTATTCTATTTTTTTTTAATTTTTGCCATTTTTAACATACATTTATCATTTTAATTACAAAATTTACATAATTTAAATTAATCTTTAATTGATAGTATAATTTGACCTGTTATCATAACATTTCTTTTTCTCTTTAGGTCATTCATAAATACATGTTGATTGTCCGAGATTATTCATTCAATTTGTTTCAACCAACATCATTGTGTGTCATCTAAGAGGTTCCGTTGGCTGTGCGTGCTCATAGTATTGGACTCGATTTGATATGTAAAAGTTATTTCTAAAGCAGTTATTTAAAACATCTTAATTTATATTTTATACATATCTAAGCATACATTTCACACATATGATTGTATTTGATTACATAATTTCTTGTTAATGATACATGTTACCTATTTTACAATGATATTAAAATGATAGATGAGTTTTATATTATATTTCAATTATTTATTCTATTTTTTTTAATTTTTTACCATTTTTAACATACATTTATCATTTTAATGACAAGATTTACATAAGTTAACTTAATCTTTAATTGATAGTATACTTTGCACTGTTATAATGACAGATGAGTTTTACATTATATATCAAGTATTTATTTTATTTATTTTAATTTTTTACCATTTTTAACATACATTTATCAATTTTATTTACAAGATTTACATAATTTAACATAATCTTTGTATTGATAGCATACTTTGCACTGTTATAATGACAGATGAGTTTTACATTATATAACAAGTATTTCTTTTTTTTATTTAAATTTTTTATCATTTTTAACATACATTTATCAATTTTATTTACATGATTTACATAATTTAACATAATTTTTGTATTGATAGCATACTTTGCAATGTTATAATGACATTTATTTTTCTTGTAGGCTATTCATAAATACATGTTGATTGTCCGAGTTTATTAATTCAATTTGTTTCAACCAACATCATCGTGTGTCATCTAAGAGGTTCCATAATTCTGTGCATGTTCATAGTATTGGACTCAATTTGATATGTAAAAGTAATTTAAAATGCTGTTATTTAATACATCATAATTTATATTTTGTACATATCTAAGCATACATTTCACACATATGACTGTATTTAATTACATAAATAGTTGTTAATGATACATGTTACCTATATTACAATGATATTAAAATGATGGATGAGTTTTTTATTATATTTCAAGTATTAATTTTATTTTTTTTAATTTTTTACCATTTTTAACATACATTTATCAATTTTATTTACAAGATTTACATAATTTAACATAATCTTTGTATTGATAGCATACTTTGCACTGTTATAATGACATTTATTTTTCTTTTAGGCCATTCATAAATACATGGTGATTGTTCGAGTTTATTAATTCAATGTGTTTCATCCAACATCGTAGAATGTCATCTAAGAGTTTCCATTGGCTTGTACGTGCTCATAGGATTGGACTCAATGTAATATGTAATAGTTATTTAAAATGCAGTTATTTAATACATCTTAATTTATATTTTGTAAAAATCTAAGCATACATTTCACACATATGACTGTATTTAATTACATAATTTCTTGTTAATGATACATGTAACTTATTTTACAATCATATTAAAATGATGGATGAGTTTTATTTTATATTTCGATTATTTAGTCTATTTTTTTTTAATTTTTTACCATTTTTAACATACGTTCATCAATTTTAATTACAAGATTTACATAATTTAACCTAATCTTTATATTGATAGTATACTTTGCACTGTTATAATGACAGATAAGTTTTACATTATATATCAAGTATTTATTTTATTTATTTTAATTTTTTACCATTTTTAACATACATTTATCAATTTTAATTACAAGATTAACATAATTTAACATAATCTTTATATTGATAGTATACTTTGCCTTGTTATAATGACATTTCTTTTTCTTTTTAGGTCATTCATAAATACATGTTGATTGTCAGAGTTAATTAATTCTATGTGTTTCATCCAGCATCGTTGAATGTCATCTAAGAGGTTGAGACTCGATTGACGGCACTCGAAACGTGCATTGCACGCTATTTTGCATAGCACACCAGGTTGGCAGAGAGCATCAGGCGAATCGAGCTATGCCTAAATTCGAGAGACTCGCATACCAGTCCGCAACCGCCATTAGAAACGACCGCATACACGGCTACTGAGGCGGAATCAATCGGGGACCGGCTAGGAGGGCAGTCTGCATTAGGCCCCCCCCAAGGTCACCGCCTCAATAGTACGGAAAGGGTCCCCGAAGCCCACTCAATAAGGGACGACAAGCGCGAAGTCCGTACTGCAGGTCGGTCACCACCTTCATCAGACGCGCGGCACGGTACCTCGCTCGATCCCGCAGAGAGGTCCGTACACCTTGCGGACGTCTATCGTTCTCGATTACTTGATTGTCAGAGTTAATTAATTCAATGTGTTTCATCCAACATCGTTGAGTGTCATATAAGATGTTCCATTGACCTGAGCATGCTTATAGGATTGGACTCAATTCGATATGTAAGAGTAATTTAAAATGCAGTTATTTAATACATCTTAATTTATATTATGTACATATCTAAGCATACATTTCACACATGAGACTGTATTTAATTACATAATTTCTTGTTAATGATACATGTAACTTATTTTATAATCATATTATTATGATAGATGAGTTTTATATTATATTTCTAGTATTTATTTTATATTTTTTAATTCTTTACCATTTACCATGTCCCAATGAACAAGTAACTAATTTAAAATGAATCATTTTCAATGTTAATTTTATTTTATATTATTTTATTTATTTTAGATTATTAAAGGTAAACACGGTATATATACCCTAAATAGTACGCATAATGATCCTCTTCTAGGTTGTGACTATAAGAAAATTACTGAACTGATATTTAATCAAGCTCCGGAAGCATTTGATTATGCCGCCCTTAAAAGAAAGTATTGGAAAAATATTAATTATAAATCGAGTGTTTATGGTGCAGATGTCTCAGGATCGGTCACATATCCTGATGTTAATGTATGTTTTAAATTCTTTAAATACCTTTTAACTTACATGTTAAATTTCTTCTTCATTTAAGGCATGGAATATAAGCAGGTTGGGTACAATATTGGACCATGTAAATAAAGATGACAAGTTGACAATCGAAGGAGTGAATACTCCATATCTATATTTTGGAATGTGGAAAGCAATATTTCCTTGGCACACCGAAAATATAGATTTGTATAGCATAAACTACTTAAACTATGGATTTCCAAAGACATGGTATACCTGTTAAAATTTTTATTTTACAACTTGGTGATTTTTATCATGTTATGTATATTATTTTAGGTACGTCATCCCCCCTAGCTAAGGTCATCGATTTCAAAAGCTTGTTAATAGTATATATGATACCAAATATTGCTCTTTCTTTCTGAGACACAAAATGGTTATTATATCACCTTCAGTTTTAAAATCACAAAGCATATTGACCAATAAAGTAATTAATTCATTAAATTATAATTGTAAAAAAATAATTGTTCTACCTATGTACTAGGTTCTATTAATATTCATAAAATTATACACAAAGTTAAATAATTTATTTTAATTTCAGATTACTCAATAGAATAGGGAATTCATGATTACATTCCCATTCTCATATCATATGGGATTCAATCATGTATTCAATATTGCTGAGTCGATAAATTTTGCATTGAGTAGATGGGTCGAATACGGAAAAAGAACGCCACTTTGTAGTTGTTCTAAAAATAAAATTTCGTTCAGCATGGATACATATGTGAAAACTTATCAACCAGAAAGTTATCAATTGTGGCGTGATGGCAAAGATATAGGATACCATCCTTAAAATCCTAAATATTTTTAACCTGCACCTGCGTCATAGCAGTATTATAGACTGCTATCAAAGGTATCTCCAATTTTCGGGCAAATTTCTAGCTCCAGATTACATGTAACTATTTTATGATAATACTTGTATTTGTAAATCATTCATTATCTTGTCTTTACTCTTTACAGATTCAATGATTTTTTGTCATACTGTTACCAAGAAATTGAGTTCTGTCGTGTTCAGAATAGAAGCCTACTACCTTACATGTTTAACTAGGCCTCATATTATTTTATCCAAGACCTATGTGCAGTGGTTGTATATGCCAGCATAAATACTGATTTTATTTAAAAGTTTGAATAATTGGATGTACGCCAATGAAGCAAATGTGCTGAGTTTATTTTGTTATTACATATATTTTAGGCCAGAAGAATGGCACAACCTGAAACTGAGTCATTAAGTTAGGTTGAATTATGTATGTGTTAGACCACCCAAGGGCCAAGACTCTCTAATTTTGTTTTTTTTTATTATATATCCAAGAGGAGGGAGATCACGAAATAGATTTAGTCCAAGTATTATCAGAGATGTTGATAAGGCATTAGCTTGCCCATCAACAGCTGAAAGGAATAAGATACAAAAACAAGAATCCAAAGATAAAACAGAATCAGCTAAGGATAATGAAACTATTAAAGACCCAGTCATAAATAAAAAACAGCTAAAAATTCTAAATTGGAAGAAAAAACTTCTCAAAAAAACAATGAAGATTTGGAAAAAGGCGATAAAAAAAAGATGACTCTACTTCACGTAGTAAAATAGCAGTTAAATGGAATCCCGATATTTTGGAGGCAAAAGATAATAAGACATTTGTTAAAGTATCAACTGCATTAAATAAATCAAAAAGAGGTGCTGCAAGTAGTACACAGCTAGAGTTAGAGCTAGAGAAGAAATATTCAAAAAAGATTACGGTTAATAAAGATGCAAAACCAGGATTCAATATTCCACACGTGTAAGTTGATAAATATTTGATCATGTAAATATATTTAATTATAGAAAAATGATTTTATACTTTTCATTGACTTAGGAATTATAAAATGGAACCACTAGGTAATAATGCACTTGTGGTCCCTGATGATATCTTAAGTGTGTCCTATGGAAATGCACACAATAATATATATTCTATAACTTTTGATGCAAAAGTAAATATATCTTAATTTATTCATTTAACTTGAAATTAGGAGACCTTATAATAGTATATGTTACTAATGTTTTTTACTGTTTATAAGTATTCCTAATATGTACTAATATATCCGAGGAGGATTGATTTTTTTTAGTACTATATAACTTGAATAAATTTATCATGATATTTTTATTTAACATTTATATGTAATATAATAATTATTAATGTATGTACTATGTAGGTATGTATATTGTATTAAAATTTTTAAAAAAGTATAATGTAATAAATAAAGTAGACTTTAGTAGAATAAAAGAACTATTTTTTAAAGAAATCAGATATATTTGATTGTTTTTTAATGTTTGACCTATCTGTGATGTTTTAAATAACGTTTAGCGCGGAAAAAATCTCGTCTCCAATTTCTTGTTGTTCTTGAATGTACTTACGTACAACCTGTAAACTATCTAATGCCTGGGCAAGAGTAGTTTTAGGCAAAGCCAATTCACCATCGTCATCAATATCCGACTCCTCCCCACTGGACTCGTTAGGTATTTCTTGGAATTTTAAATCGTTCAGTATTTCATTATCAATAGGATAGTATGTTGTTATAACACCAGAGTCCACCTCAACAAAATGTTGGAATTCAACTGTATTAGTCTCAGGAAAAAGCTGCTGATATCGATCCCACTCAATTGGGTTTTCTTCTTCGACTGGTTTTTGTTTATAATAAATAATAATATACATTCTTGGTTATTTGACCTTCCAGTTATCGAAGTGTGTACATTGTACATATTTTATAGTATAAATTCGAGTTATAAGTTAAAATTCAACTAAAATTACTTCGACTTATCGAGAAATTCGAGTTAGCGAAATTCGAATTATCGAGAAAATTTATCACACATATCATATATTGGGAGCCAGGGGCCGAGGCATTCCTTTGAGTTATGGAAAATTCGACTTATAGAGGTTCGAGTTATCGAGGTTTAACTGTATATATATATTATATATATATATATATATATATTGTTTTTGTGCCTGTTAGATAATTTTTGTATTTATTTTATAATTAAAAAACCTTACTGTGGTGTATGTACCAACAGTATCAAAATTTATCAAACATTGTCAAACAGAATAGTACCAATGAAGCAAATGAGCTTAGGTAGCACATTGTTGGTTAATATTTAAGGCAGCCGACGGACGAGACCGGAAAGTGTACGTTTCTCTGACATAAAATGGTTATTATATCACCTTCTATGTTAAAATCACGTAGCACAAATAAAGTAATTTTATTCATTAATTCATAATTTTAAAAATTATTTGTTCTCCCTATATACTGGGATTTTTTAATATTAATAAAATTAAGCACGATTTAAAATTATTTATAATTTTTTTCAGATTACCAAGTACAATGGTGAATTTATGATTACTAAAGACCGGATTTATATGCAAATGCATATATGTATTGGAATAAGCTTTTTGAAATCTGATGAGAATTGTGCCCGATTTAGATCATTCTTATTAAAATAACACTAATTGCATTTTGCATATTTTGCATATTTCAACGTTTTTACCAATTAAATGCATATTTAATGAATATTTGTAGTTTTATAGCGCATATTACCTATTTATAGCATATATATTTATTTTTCGTCGTCTTCCTAACCTAACGCAACTTCTGATAATCCAGTGCAATAAGGTAAAATATGAATTCAATTTTTGTTTTCACTTTTTATTGATGCGGGCTAATATTTTATAGATCGAAGATAAAGATTGTTAAATGGCGAACTTAGTGAAGACGACAAAATACTTTTTTATATATTTAAAACCTTTTTATACCTTTTTTAATACTTAATAGTTAATACTTATTTTTAAATAGTTTTAAATAAAATGTTTTCAATTCAATTTTAAGTGCATATTTTGTAGCATATTACAGCATTTTTAGAAGCATATTTTGATGATTTTTTGTGCATATAAATCCGGTCCCTAATGATTACATTCCCATTCTCGACTCGTATGGGATTCCACCATAGTATTAATATGGCAGAGTCTGTTAATTTATCATTGAATTAATGGTCGGAATATGGCAAGAGAATGTTGCTTTGCAGTTGTGATGAAAACAAACTATAATAAAGCATGGGTACATTTGTAAAACCAAACCAACCAGAAAGGTAAATAGTTCATACTAAATCAATGATTAAGTGTACCTTGTACGAGCTCAATTAACTACAATATTTTCGAATATAATGACAATGGTTAATTTTTTTAAATTATTATATTTAAATAATATTTAGTACCATAAATATGTGTTGACCATTAAGCAACGATTTATAAATTAAAACCAATTTTAGAGTGTAATAACGGACTACGTAATATATTGTGCATCAAAAGAATCTGTAGACTAAATAACAAGAATAATGGCAAACGAATTAGGACCACTTGGCATACTATACTGTTAGGAATATTCCCAGGTTTGTTATAAAATATAGATGACTATTATACTATATTATAACACAGCAAATTATATTTGTAAACCATATGTAAAATAAATTAATATATTGTGTTTTACAGAACTTAATGATATAGCTGATATTTTTTTTGTAGCGACTATTCACAAATGGTTAATCGTCTGAATTTGTACGTGGACGGAGGATTTATGACTAGATAAGTTTTCAATACCTTATCTCAATCTCAACATTTATTTTAATGAAATTGTCATGAAATACCAATTTTTAGTGTTTTTTTTTCGAAGTATAAACCTCTAACAGACATTGTATTCATTTTTTTCATTGTCCTATATTATGACCCCCACAAGGTATATTCTTTATGGTATGCTACAGATATTTAAATATCTACGATTCAATTAGCATTTTTTACATGATTTTAGAAGAATCGAGTGGATATTATTATTATTATTTTCGATTGTATTATAATGAATTATACAAAGTCGTTATTACAAAAATACATTATGTACAGAAGATAGGAGGTTATATAATAAAATAAATAATAGAAACTTAATACAATTCTGTAAATGATATGATAGGAGAAAGAAGTTTTAGAATTCTAGTGTCATTAAAATTGATTATCTCAAATAAAAATATAGTTTAAAGTCTTAAAGAGAAGAATTCCAAGTAAAACGGACAGATTTCAATTTCTAGAAATGTTTTGTTCAAGCTGCTTTTAACAAAAAAAAAATTATTTTAACCATGTGATATGGGTGAGTGCTAGGGCTCAAATGTTTATGAAATTGCATATTTTTTCTATTAATATTTGTATCCAGGTCTGCATTACACTCCAGTGTAATGCAGACCTGGATACAAATTCTCATTCTACTGAGTCAATTAATACTATTTTATTTTTTCATTTCTTTCCATATTTTTTAGTTTTATATTTTAAATACATTATAACAGAACAAAATATAGGCCCAAACAACATACATTCAGTCCAACTGTAGATGTTTACCAGTCAACTAAATTAGAATCATGTGAATTATCTTTTTTTGAATCAATTTAAGTAATCAATGATACTAGAGAAACCATCAGAATAGCTAGTGAAAAATTAGAAACAGAAATTTATAACGAAATTAATACTCCAACAAAATGCGATATTACCATGAAAAAAATTAGAGATATACAACAGTATAGAGAGAAGAAATGAACATTTCTAGTATGTTTTAATAAGTTCCAAAAAATACATTAATTTTGTTTCTAATAACACAAGGATTGTGATGATTTATGCAGGGAAACATAATGTATATGACATATTAACACTTCTAGTTAATTTAATGTAATTTTAGCCCCATCTGACAAAAATAAATGGATTACCTTTTTGTAAAACAAAAGATGATATCGCCAATGGGTACTCCTTAAGAATTATCAACAAAAAATCTATGCATTCAAAAATATATTCTTATAATACACAAATATTTTCCATAAATCAGAATTTGAACAAATGTATAAGTAATTAAACATAAAAATAGCTGAGCAGTGAGCACTATTAAAAAATCATCTAGTATACAAACATAATACAGCGCATAGTTCAATACTTTTAGTGCTATAAAACCCGAGGCTTGCTCATAATGAACGATAATAAAATCAACAGTAGATTATGCAAAAGCAAACGGTAGTAAATACCGTTGGTACCTATTGCATTGCAGCGCTAAGAAGAAAACGGTAAACTGAGTTGTCAATGGTATATTCAAAGAGGGGAGGCGATTGGGTTGACTGCCCCCTGTAGTAAATTTCAAGTACTGTTACATTTTTGAAAAAAAAAATAATTTAAAACGTTAGAACGTTATTCGTGCCGAACTTTTAATCATATTTATATATTTTAGTTAGAACGCTTAGTGTTATAAATTACTTATCAAATGTTATGCGACCATCAAATTATTTTAAGGCTAACTAGGTCACGGGCAGTGACGATCATAACGGTTACAAAGTGCGTTGTGCAAGGTCCCGGTCGATTCGTGTGTCGCCGTCGTCGGCAGTAGTCACGGTAAAGTGGTGAGTGGACTTTAATTTTGTCACTAATCCATCCTACCTATTCAGTGTTATATTTCGGTCACTTGGATTTTCGTTCAGTAACTAGAATTCATAGTGCTTATTCCATAACAAAAACCCGAAATATCCAACCTCTTCAAAATGAACACACTTAATATTAACTAGTGAAAGTAAAAAAAAGAGAAAAGTCTTACCTTTTTGCGACCGGACTAATTTCTCTACGGGGAACCAATTTGGTATGGTTTGGACGGTCAGTGTTGAGATGTGGTTGTATTTACACATAGATATAAAATAAGATATTATTTAGAAATTATAATATTAGGTTTATAAGAATAATACAACTGGGTAAAATGTAAATGATACATGGATATTTACCGGTCAATAAATAATTATTTATTATCTTACAAGGAAAATGTCGATCGTAATCGTTTGCGACGGCCTGTCTTTCTAGTGCGATGGGTCCCCCGTCCAACCTATCCCGTGATCGAGTAAGGTGGAAAGGTCGACCGAGTCGTGTTGTTTGTGTCCCGTCGTGTCGGATCGTAAGATAGTCTGCGCGACTCACTGTAATGCTCATACTTTGCACTTGCAATTACTACGGGCCGTGTCAAAGTGATTTATGTCCACTCGAACAGCGTTTGAAGTCCTGATTGACCAGAGTGCGCCAGACTGCTATGTAACAACTACCTATATATTTAACTAGCTGACCCGGCAATGCTTTGCTATTGCTAGATTTCAGTACATTTATATATGTTTAGGAATATGTGAAAAGTTTGATATGAATTATATCAGATATTTAATTTGATTAATTTGTTTAGTATAATTTTATATATAAGTGTGGAATATATTTGTTTCGTTATGAATTTATGATGTATGATTTTTATTTTGTTTGTTAATTATATCAATTTGTCTTAAACATTAAATATTTCTGGATACACCACGTTAAGTGTCTCGCCTTCTGGGGCCATCACAAATAGATTTTGTTTGCATGTGACACGTGACAGAGCTACGTACAATTGACCATGGGAAAAACACTGGATGGTTAAGTCTAAACCTGCAACGTTTAATCTTTGACCTTGTGCCTTATCAGTAGTCATTGCAAAGCTTAATTTCACGGGAAATTGGAGCCGTTTGAACTGGAATGGCAAATTGGTTGGTATCATTGGTATTCTAGGAATCAAGACCATTTCCCCAGCTCCACAGCCAGTAAGGATAATACACTCAAGCAGACAGTTTTTTAAAGACTTTATTTATAATCTCGTACCGTTGCATAATTTTGGTGGACTTAAGTTACGAAGTAAAATTATAGGAAAACCTACTTTTAGAATTAATTTGTGAGGTGGGGTCCCTGAAGGAGATAAAGAATTTAAAAATTCAGTTGGATAATGTATCCCCTCCTCTGCATCTAAAACAGTGTCAACGGAATAGTAAACTTTTGTTGGTGCATTGCATTTTAACAGTATCATGTCATTTATTTTATTGACTTGATCGTTAGTTGATGACAATATTGCTCTTTCTTGAAACCAACTTGACGTTTTAGTCGAAATATTAGGTAAATCTGGGTAAACATTTTCAATTAGGTCCAGCAAATTATACATCAAAAAACAAAGTTCAGACAGATCAATTTTACCATTTCTAGTCAGTGACTGACCATTACCAACACGGAGTAAAGCATCAGCAAAAGTTTTATTTCCTTGGTGAGATGATAATATTCTCATATTAGTTTTCAGTTTCAATTTAGTTATGTCTGGCCAAATGTAAGATCTCTTTAATGATGCGTTGACTTCATCAGCTCTCGTTCCTCTTACTACAACTGGCAAGATTTGACGAAAATCTCCAGAAAATAAGACTATACAGCCACCCATTAATGTATTTTTATTACGTAAGTCCCGCAAGGTTCTATCCAATGCCTCAACCGAGCTTTTGTGGGACATGGATGCTTCTCCCAAACAATGAACACACAATCCCGCATCAATTGAGCAGTGTTGCTTTGTTTGGATATATGTATTACAGACACTTGATGTGTCATCGTAGGACATTTTTAGCGGGATCTTGAAAGTGGTATGCGCAGTTCGACCACCTTCTAAAAGCGTAGCTGAAATTCCAGATGAAGCCACAGCAAGAGCGATTTTTCTGTCTGTTCTTATTTTGGCGAGCAATAAATTAATGTGTTATTTGTATACTGAAATAACTCAGTTATTATGTTTCTACAAACAAAACTAAGATTACGCCATATAACCGATAAGTTGAGTGAAAAGTAATAAATAATTAAAAAGCGGAAAAACAATGCAAAAAATAAGTGTCTGATACCGTGGTTCGAACTCGAGACGCTGACTTTGAAATCTTATAAAAGTGCCACTGCGCAAGAGAAATCTGTGCACGGGGCGATAATTTTATGCTTAAGTATATCCGGATGTGGGGAACAAATAATTTTTTTATTTTAATTAATTTTTGTATTTTATTAATTAAGTTATACGAATAAATTGTATATTAAAACCTTCCCTGAATCTAGACCTATTGATTAGTGAAAATTGTACTAAAATCCGTTGGGTACTTTTTGAATTACGTTTATAAGCGTACATACAAAAAAGGGGGTTCTATTTTATATAGTAGTATAGAAGATGTACCGTTAAAGTTTGTTAACATATAATTATTATCTAAAAAAAAGCATTTTCTATGTTCTCGAAAAAAAGATTCGGACAAAAATATTTTTGAAATGACAATGAAAAGAAAATTATGAAAAATCTTATATTAAATTTTCAAAATTGAAGGTTTTATACTTTTATGCATTTTTACTACAAAAATGTTTCAAAATTGTACTTTTTTTGAAATTATACTGAATTTAATTTCATTAACCAGTAATATGTGCAGAAGACATGAATAAGGAACTTTGTACCACATTTTTAAGACTTTTTCGAATAAAAATTATTTAATGGACGTTTTACGAAAAAACTAAGAAAACATAAAACATTTTCAAAAATCTATAAATGGTTCAAGAAAATTCGAAATCTTTTGGTAATTATTACTAAAAAATCTATAGCAAACAATGATTACATTACAATATCATGTATCTTAAATTATAATTTTTTTAGTTGCGATGAAAAAAAAAAATCGATTTTGTCGAAAATCGGTATACCGTATAGTTTGCTGGTTTTTATAATTGTTATCGTCTGATTTTATCAGTTATTCGGAAAACTGTTTATAAATTAAAAAAATAACCCAACTAATTACCAACTAGACACCGTCTTATCACTAATCTCCGATGATCACAGAAATTTTACTCGTCGAAACTCGAAATCTTGTACACGGAAAAAAATAAAAACACACTATCACAAGTCACGATAAAACCAATACATTGCTCGTACCAATCCGAGTCTACAAAATAAATAATTATACCTACCTAGCTTAAATATTATAGCCAAATGTGAATAATTCCAATGTATTGTTAAAATAAAACGATTATAATTATTAATTATATTACAATATTGCTCAAGCGACACACCAATAGGCGTGTAAAAACATTTTGAACTAAGTGATGTACATATAGAGATAAACATTTAAATTTTTTAACGTATGTAACTTTGGAAATTTGATGTTATGGGATTTAATTTTTGAATCTTCTCAATTACATTGATATCAAATGGCAGGGCCGTATGATAAGGCTGTTTAGGGCGGCACATTTTAACATCGAGTACAACAGTAGAAAGTATAGGATGCCACCAAATATCACCGTATCACCCACCGGTTAACCTATTATGCACGTCTGTTGGCAAATTCATTGTGCGTGACGCAGTGTTGTCGTGGAGGTGTCCTTGCCTGCCCTTGCGGGGAAATAGTCGGGTCTGGTGCAACTAGCGTGATACCACAAAATCAATCGGAACAACATCATGCTCTTGTTATCACTAAATTTTATATTGTTGTAAGCAGTAAGCACGAACACATCTAGGTCGGTATACACATATCCGTTCAGTATTCGTTCGGTCCGTTCCGTGTCCGACGTTTTAAATTTGTTTACTTGTTATCAAATGACCATATTTACACATGGCCGTTCAGTGTACGTTCCGTATCCGTGCCGCCCATTCCGTGTTCGACGTTTTAAATTTGTTTACTTGTTATCAAATGAGCATGTTTACACATGCCCGTTTGGTATTCGTTCAGTATCCGAACCGTCCGATTCCGTATTTTTAAATTTATCGGAGACAATGTTTTGGGGAATTTCACTGATACGGAGACAGAAAACACCCAAAGTCTTGTTTCTTTTTTGTTGTTTCTTCTTCTTCTTCTTCGTCTAGTAACAACGCAAGTACAGCTAGATCTTCTATATCTATATCATCTAAGTACTCTGCCATTTTTTCACTCAAATATTTGATGATAAAAAGTAAGACAATTAATCATTTTAAAAATTAGAAAAAAATATTAAAATACAAACAACGTGAGTACAAATGTGCATTTCATACTGAGGTACATTGGTGCACTGAAGATGGTATACAAAAACTCATAATAACTTGTTAATGATACATGTAACCTATTTTACAATCATATCAAAATGATAGATGAGTTTTATAATATTTTACAATTATTTATTTTCTTTTTAGTGATTATTTACCATTTTTAACATAAGTTCATCAATTTTAATTACAAGATTTTCATAATTTAACCTAATCTTTGTATTAATAGTATACTTTGCCCTGTTATATTGACATTTATTTTTCTATTTGGGTCATTCTTAATACATCTTGATTGTCCGGGTAAATTAATTCAATTTGTTTCAATCAACATCATCGTGTGTCATCTAAGAGGTTTCATTGGTGTGTGATGTTCATAGGATTGGACTAAATTTGATATGTAAAAGTAATTTAAAATGCAGTTATTTAATACATCTTAATTTATATTTTATACATATCTAAGCATATATTTCTCACATATGACTGTATTTAATTACATAATTACTTGCTTATGATACATGTTACCTATTTTACAATGATATTAAAATGATAGATGAGTTTTATATTATATTTCAAGTATTTATTCTATTTTTTTAAATTTTTTCCCATTTTTAACATTCATTTATCAATTTAAATTACAAGATTTACATAATTTAACATAATCTTAAAATTGATAGTATACTTTGCCCTGTTATAATGGCATTTCTTTTACTTTTTAGGTCATTCATAAATACATTTTGATTGTCAGAGTTAATTAATTCAATGTGTTTCATCCAACATGTTGAGTGTCATCTAAGAGTTTCGATTAGTCTGTACGTGCTCATATAATTGGACTCAATGTAATATGTAAAAGTAATTTAAAATGCAGTTATATAATACACCTTAATTTATATTTTGTACATATCTAAGCATACATAACACATATGACTGTATTTAATTACACAATTACTTGTTAATGATACATGTAATTTATTTTACAATCATATAACAATGATAGATGAGTTTTATATTATTTTACAAGTATATATTTTCTTTTCAGTGATTCTTTACCTTTTTTAACATACGTTCATCAATTTTTATTACAAGATTAACATAATTTAACCTAATGTTTATATTGAGAGTTTACTTTGCCCTGTTATCATAACATTTCTTTTTCTCTTTTGGTCATTCATAAATACATCTTGATTGTCCGAGTTAATTAATTCAATTTGTTTCAACCAACATCCTCGTGTGTCATCTAAGAGTTTCCATTGGTCTGTGCATGTTTATAGGATTAGACTCAATTTGATATGGAAAAAAAAATTAAAATGCAGTTATTTAATACAAAAAATTTATATTTTGTACATATCTTAGCATACATTTCACACACGTGACCGTATTTAATTACATGAATAATTGTTAAAGATACATGTTACCAATTTTCAATGAGATTTAAATGATAGATGAGTTTTATATTATATTTCAAGTATTAATTTTATTTTTTTTAATTTTTCCCATTTTTAACATACATTTACCAATTTAAATTTCAAGATTTACATAATTTAACATAATCTAAATATTGATAGTATACATTGCCCTGTTATAGTGACATTTCTTTTTCTTTTTAGGTCATTCATAAATTCATGTTGATTGTCAGAGTTAATTAATTCAATGTGTTTCATCCAACATCGTTGAGTGTCATCTAAGAGGTTCCATTGGTCTGTGCGTGCTCATAGGATTGGACTCAATGTAATATGTAAAAGTAATTTAAAATGCAGTTATTTAATACATCTTAATTTATATTTTGTACACATCTAAGCATACATTTCAAACATATGACCGTATTTATATACATAAATAATTGTTAATGATACATATAATTTATTTGACAATCATATAAAAATGATAGATTAGTTATAATCGATTTACATTGAGTCCAATTATATGAGCACGTTCATATAATTGGACTCAATGTAATATGTAAAAGTAATTTAAAATGCAGTTTTTTAATACATCTTAATTCATATTTTGTACATATCTAAGCATACAATTTCACACATATGACCGTATTTAATTACATAATTACTTGTTAATGATACATGTTAACTATTTTACAATGATAATAAAATGATAGATGAGTTTTATATTATATTTCAAGTATTAATTTTATTTTTTTAAATTTTTTACCATTTTTAAACATACGTTTATCATTTTAATTACAAGATTTACATAATTTAACCTAATCTTTATATTGATAGTTTACTTTGCCCAGTTATCATAACATTTCTTTTTCTCTTTAGGTCATTCATAAATACATGTTTATTGTCCGAGTTTATTCATTCAATTTGTTTCAACCAACATCATAGTGTGACATCTTAGAGGTTCCATTGTCCTGTACGTGCTCATAGGATTGGACTCAATGTAATATGTAAAAGTAATTTAAAATGCAATTATTTAATACATCTTAATTTATATCTTATACATATCTAAGCATACATTTCACTCATATGACTGTATTTAAAAACATAATTTATTGTTGATGATACATGTTGCCTATTTTACAATAATAATCAAATGATAGATGAGTTTCATATTATATTACAAGTATTTATTTTATTTTTATTAATTTTCTACCATTTTTAACTTACATTTATCAATTTTAATTACAAGATTTACATAATTTAACCTAATGTTTATATTGATAGTATACTTTGCCCTGTTATCATAACATTTATTTTTCTCTTTAAGTCATTCATAAACACAAGTGGACTGCTTGAGCTTAATCATTCAATTTGTTTCAACCAACATCATCGTGTGTCATCTAAGAGTTTTGACTGGCCTGTACGTGCTCATAGGATTGGACTCAATGTAATATGTAAAAGTAATTTAAAATGCAATTATTTAATACATCTTAATTTATATCTTATACATATCTAAGCATACATTTCACTCATATGACTGTATTTAATTACATGATTACTTGTTAATGATACATGTTACCTATTTTACAATGATAATAAAATGATAGATGAGTTTTATATTATATTTCAAGTATTAATTTTATTTTTTTAAATTTTTTACCATTTTTAACATACATTTATCATTTTAATTACAAGATTTACATAATTTAACTTAATCTTTAATTGATTGTATAATTTGACCTGTTATAATGACATTTCTTTTTCTTTAAGGCCATTCATAAATACATGTTGATTGTCCGAGTTTATTAATTCAATTTGTTTCAACCTATTTTACAATCATATCAAAATGATAGATGAGTTTTATAATATTTTACAATTATTTATTTTCTTTTTAGTGATTATTTACCATTTTTAACATAAGTTCATCAATTTTAATTACAAGATTTTCATAATTTAACCTAATCTTTGTATTAATAGTATACTTTGCCCTGTTATATTGACATTTATTTTTCTATTTGGGTCATTCATAAATACATCTTGATTGTTCGTGTAAATTAATTCAATTTGTTTCAATCAACATCATCATGATGTCATCTAAGAGGTTCCATTGGCCTGTGCGTGCTCATAGGATTGGACTCAATGTAATATGTAAAAGTTATTTAAAATGCAGTTATTTAATACATCATAATTTATATCTTATACATATCTAAGCATACATTTCACACATATGACTGTATTTAAAAACATAATTTATTGTTGATGATACATGTTACCTATTTTACAATGATATTAAAATGATAGATGAGTTTTATAATATATTTCAAATATTAATTTTATTTTTTTAAATTTTTTCCCATTTTTAACATTCATTTATCAATTTAAATTACAAGATTTACATAATTTAACATAATCTTAAAATTGATAGTATACTTTGCCCTGTTATAATGGCATTTCTTTTACTTTTTAGGTCATTCATAAATACATTTTGATTGTCCGAGTTAATTAATTCAATTTGTTTCAACCAACATCCTCGTATGTCATCCAAGAGGTTCCATTGGCGTGTGAGTGCTCATAGGATTGGACTCAATTTGATATGTAAAAGTAATTTAAAATGCAGTTATTTAATACATCATTATTTATATTTTTTACATATCTAAGCATACATTTCCCACATATGACTGTATTTAATTACACAATTACTTGTAAATGATACATGTATCCTATTTTACAATAATATTAAAATGATAGATGAGTTTCATATAATATTATAAGTATTTATTTTATTTTTATTAATTTTCTACCATTTTTAACATACATTTATCAATTTTAATTACAAGATTTACATAATTTAACGTAATCTTTATACTAATAGTATACTTTGCAATGTTAAAATAACATTTCTTT